>CM036255.1:1752500-2952500 GCA_020698575.1 Bostrychus sinensis | reverse complement strand
TTTCTTCAAAAGTATATACTAATATGACTCTATAGGCTTCTTTCTTTAGTTTACCAGTAACAGACCGGTAAAATATTAAGAATAGTATAAGTTCACACGTTTAAATGAAGATTGGCTTGACCTACCTGTTAGAAGAAGAAGAAATCCACGTGTTTTCTCCAAAGCTTTCAGTCACAGAAGCTCGTCATAGCGGTCCACTGCGAACTCCCCAACGCTATTTTTATCACCCAACACTCCAGCCCCACTCACACCTATGTTTAGACCCTGTTACTTTCTTAGAAAAAAACTTCAAGCAGATCACGTGGCCCTGTGGCATAGAGTTCCAGAGACGCACAGAGAGAAGAGTGTCCAGTTACTCTAGTATCTACGAGTGTGTGCGTAAAAAGAGCCGCGCGTAAAAAAAAAAAAAAAAGAACGGAGATCGGCGCACAATGGTGTCTTTATCGCGGCTCCTGCTGTTTACAGTGAAGAAGCCCTCGTGGGAGAGGAGTGTGCGGCAGAAGGCCACACCTTACCGCCCCACGCTCACCCCACGGACCAATGAGGTGTTCACAGGCAGAAAAAAAGTGTTAATTTTTAAGAGAATTGTTTTTAAAGCCCGAGTTGGTAGTAGTGCGTAATAACACTTCTTCTCTAACGGTATCTTTCTATTTGACTTTACAACGCTGGCATCTCTATCAAAGTACTGCCAATGTAAGTCTGCCCTCTTGTGGTTGAGTCTGATAGTACACCTAACTAATTTATATGTGAAGAAAGAAGAAAAGAAGGATTTTAACAAATAAAGAATGGGAATAATTGTTATGGTGCTAGTGGGTGATCTATCTAAGATCTACTAAGACTGGAGGAAAAAAGCAACAGTGTCTTCCTCTGGACTGTTTCCTTCATTGTTCTCCATCTTACTCCATCCTCTGCATCCTCTCCTCTACACCATCTAACTTCAGCTCTTCTTTCACTACATCCATAAACCTCCTCTTTGGTCTTCCTCAGTGGTGGAATGTAATGAAGTAAAAGTACTTAGTTCAATTTTTGTGTATCTGTACTTGAGTACATTTTACAAGGGGTACTTTTACTTTTACTTCACTACATTTTTTAAGTTGGTTTGAAGCAACAAAAAAAGAGTTTTCATTTAAAATAATTTCCTTTCATTGTAGACACACAGTGCATAAATGTAACATCAGAATAATGAAGACAGAAGAGCTCAGTGACAGATTCAGTCTCTTCTACTGCACAAGTTTGTTCATTTCATCTGGAATCAGCACAATTCATCACATTTAACACATTCATGAGCTGTCAAGTCTGTGTGAAATACTTTTACTTTTTTACTCGCAAGTACAATAAAAAAGAGTACTTTTATACCTTTACTTAAGTAGAATTTTAAGGTGATACTTTCACTTTTACTTGAGTACATTTTTGCTCCTTTATCTGTACTTTTACTTAAGTAAAGAAATAGATTGCTTTCATGTTCTAGAATTTGAAGATGTCCAAACCTCAGATGGAGGACAGGGGCCTGTATAAAATGTATAGGTGAGGTATTATTTTAAATAGAAATACTCAAACAGAAAATCCACAAATATTGAACCTGATCATTTTTTGTTAGCAACTGGGTCCACAACCACACCACAATAATCGTGTGGCTTAATGCTGAGTCTACTGACGACAATCAAGCCTCTGTGTTTGAATAATTTCACCACTTTTTGATGCTGTAGTGAAGAAGTAACTTCACTTTAGGTCAATTGTACTGACAGACAAGACTTTGAACTTTGTATCTCATGTGAATAAGCCATAAGTAATTACAGAGATATTAGCCATAAACCACACCAAGACATCTGCATTTTGAATCTTTAGCAGCGTTCTACCATAGAATTCTGACCTGCCTCCAGCTCATTTTTAAACTATAGGCCCTTTAGAATTCAAAGACATCACGTGAATGCGACCTTTAGAGTACTTCTTCCTCCACTGGACCTCCTCCAGGCCTCCTCTCTGCAGCTCTTGCCCCACAATCCTTCTTCTCCACTGTTGCTCATGAAGTTGGAATAAAATGTTTTTTACCTTTTCCTCATGAAACACCAAACACTTGTTAAGCATAATGTGTTTCACCTGGTAACCAGACATTAGCTTGTAATCATTGCACCTGCTGATTACTGATGTATGAATATGAATAAGGACAAAAAGATGCTGTCCCTCCTCAATATTCCCCCAATATTCCCTTGTTCCCCCAAGCCTCTGTTTTTAAAGCTCACATATTCTGCTTTTTCAGGCTTTTTGAAATAGTTTTGAACACCTTTGCGTTAGTATTTCACCTTATAATGTTTATGTGGAAAAGGTCTTCTGTTGGGGAGCTGTTATTTTGGTTGTAATGGTGGGAGATGGACAGAGCTGCAGACTGATAAATGAGCAGGATACAGGATTACTCAAATAAGACAAAATACTACTCCAGGCCTGTTTTGAGGTGCAAATAACATTTTAACATGGTTAAAAGCTTAAATAAGTTGATTTGGCAGAATAGGGGAGCTTTAAATCATACATCTCTGCTCTCTCTTCCTTTAATTTTCATTTCAACAAAGTAGTTCAAATAATGTTTAAATAGGATCAACCCATGACTCAAATGTGTCTTATCAGTAGTAACTAACCCAGTACTAGTTGATGAATGAGTGTGCTGCTGGTTGCCAACAGCAGGTGTCGCCAACTATAATCAGATCCAAAGCAACAAACGTGTGCCGTGTCCTCATAACTTTTATGTTTAAAAACTAAGAAAATATATAGGGGATCTATAGGGGATATATTCTGCAAAACTTCTCTGAGCTTTATTAATTCACTCAAAAACAGTGGTTCTTAAAGTCAACTCTGTTCACTCTGGACAATATAACTGTCACCATGGCAACAGTAAACACACAGAGGCTGCCATGTTGGAGGAAACTTTCTCTGGAGATTTCTGCAGCTACTAATGCAGATGGGATGTTTTTGTCTCAGTGCTGTGTAGAAGGTTGTGTTGCTCTCCACTGTGTGCTAGTGTGTAGTGTTTGTGAGTCAGAAGTGTGTGAAAATATCATGATCAACTCTGTGTGGAGTCTGTGGAGTCCAAAACTGAACAAAGAATGATAAGGTAGTGTTTCCCAACCAGGGGTACAGGAACCCCTAGTGGTACGTGAAGACTTTACAGGGGATACTTGGAATTTATTTTTCATTTGATAAAAACAAAATTGCCATACTTTCATATTAAATTATTGAAATGTATGAAAAACAAGCAAGTACAAGTAACATGAAAAATGCAGTAAAATATGTAAATGTAGTAGAACTTTATATTATGTTTTATTAATTATTTTAATATGTTGTTATATTATATTATTCTGTTTTTTATTTACACATTTTTTAAAAGGATTTTTTTATCTTGAAAAAAATGCAGGAGAATTAGCATTTACAATATAAAAATGTCTTTGTACTAATAAACACAGATGACTGCTTTATGATTACTTTTTGAAAAATGAACAAAATGTGGAGGTACACACAGTCTGACAAAAACCTCAGGGGCTACACAACACAAAAAAGGTTTAACCACTGCTTTAAGGAACCTCAACCCTTTGTGACTTCTCAGGAATGCTACAGCAGGGGTTGATGATTCAATACTATTTTAAATTTCTAAGAAAAAAAAAAATCTTTCACTTCCACTTTAGGCCAGGGCCTTTGTATTGAACTGATACTGCAGTACAGGGCTGTTTAACTAAACTTACAGGGGGCCAAATTTAAAAATTACAAGATTTGTGAGGCCAGATAGACTGTCAACACATTACTGGCTAAATATTATTAATAATTCTAATGTACTTTACACATATAGAAAATAAACTATTCACCTTTTCTTTTCATTTATAGCCATATATCAGCCATTCCCAAATTTCCAAAAATCCCATGTCCCATGTCATGTTTTTCTCCATAAATTTCTATAAAAACCTTACAAAAACACTGACTATTGGCTAAAAATTGTTTTAAAGTAATAAATTTTAAACAAGTATATAACTGTAATTCCTTTCAAGGCCAATTTCTTCTCATGTACTTAATATAGACAAACACTGCAGGGCCATACCTTCACTTTACCACCTCACACCTTACACCTACCTTTATGGATAACTAAAGGAAAATTTATTTATATAGAGTAATGTAAGTGAATGCATGTGTATAATATATGTGAGCAATGTGATTGTTTTGTTTTTTTAGTTTGTTTGTTTTTTCTGTGTGTTTTTCTTTGTATTTGCTTTTTTGTGTTTTTTTTGTTGTTGTCAGTTTTGTTTTTGTTATGCACAAAAGGTGGGAAAAAATTGTCTCATGAAGTATGTTTTTGAGAATTATATTGTATTAAAGACAAGTGAACGTGACACAATAAAGTATATTTAAAAAAGCTACATTTGGGGTCAAAACTCATGTAAAAGTCAAAAGTATAGCCAGAAATATAACCAGTTTTTTTACGCAAAAACATTAAACATTTCAGCTTGTTTTTTGTTTGTTTTTTTTTTGTACAAATGCTCAACGCAGATCATGAAAATATAGATTTTAGATTTTTATACAGATATATTTTTTACAAATTTGCCATGGGCCAGATCAAATTTCAGAGAGGCCAATTTTACACCCGGGCCCCTGGCTGAAGAGTCCTGATGTAGAAAGAGGAAGAATGTTTCATCCAATCAGAGAGCAGAGCAGGGTTCTGATGTACTCTCTGTGAAACTGAAAACACCACTAAGATTCCCTGAATTTGAACCAAACCTGCTCATCTCCTGCCTGTGTTCACATGAACTCCCGTCCACACCTCCGAGTCTGTGGCAGAGGAATGCAGTACCACAGGACACTCCCCTGAGCTGCCTTTGACTAACACCGACTTATTATGAACTTCATAATTACATTGGGCAAACAATAACATCACTATTCTCTGAACTCGCTCAGTCATACCTGTTTGCTTTTATTAATAATCCACATTAAAGGGCTCATGTCTGGTGCAGAGGGGATGGAAGTACTCCAGGTATTTGTAAAAGTACTGCGACTTCAAATCAAAATAACTCAAGCATCTGTAAAAGTACTGTGACTTCAAATCAAAATAGCTCCAGTATTTGTAACTTCAAAACAGAATTAATCAAGTAAAAGTACTCTATTAAATTCTGATTATTACATGTACTACTGCATGGCCAACACTTTGGATTGAACCCATGGCTGTTTGGTGAGTGTACCACTAAAAAAGTACTTTTACTCATTAGAGACTACATTTCTGTGTAAAACTTTCAAAAGGTTAACATTTACTCTTCAGTTAGCTCAACCAACTAACTAAAGTATGTCTTAGAAAGTATAAAAATATACTTGTATAAACAGCAAGTATCAGTAGCACTTTAGAATAACTCATGACTATTAAACAGTAATAAAGCATTCATAAACATGTAATAACAATGATTTAAAATAAACACCTCTCAATTTCCTCTGATGTTTATCATTTTGCACTGATTTACATGAGCTTATTACTAAAGAACTAAACATTAATATGTCTCATGTTTATAACACACTGGTGTATATTAATATTGAAATAATGCTTTATAAGTAAACAGTTACCTGACTTACAAATCCTTAACTAATAATTAATACTTAATAGTGGGAGTTATTCTAGTGTTATCAGATTATTCAACATTTTTGTAACCACAGCAAAATCTACAATTAGTACTGTAGTAATTAGCAGAGGTGGGACCAAGTCACTGTTTTGCAAGTCACAAGTAAGTCTCAAGTCTTTGGCCTCAAGTCCGAGTCAAAGTCCAAGTCAATGCCTCACAAGTCCAAGTCGAGTCACAAGTCCTACACTTTCTGGTTCAAGTCCTTTCAAGTCTTTTTAACCCTTAGGACTCCAAACTTAATGTTTGTCACGTTTTATATTGTTGAATTTACTCTCATGTCCCACCTTAGAAAAACAAATATATGATAAACAGATGGTAAATTGTTTGCTGTACTATTTACATTTATTATTTTTATTTATTATTTAGGTATTTACAATTTATTGTAACGCCCTAAGACTAGAAGAACACAGAAAACAGGTTTCTGAATACTTTAAAAGTAAAGCCAAGTTCTTTAGTATCAGTGATGTACAATAAAGCTAAATACCTCACCAGTACATTGTACAGTGCTCAAAAAAATAAAGGGAACACTTAAACAACACAATGTAACTCCAAGTCAATCACACTTCTGTGAAATCAAACTGTGTCCACTTAGGAAGCAACACTGATTGACATCAGTTTCACTGCTGTTGTGCAAATGGAACAGACAACAGGTGGGAATTATAGGCAATTAGCAAAACACCTCCAATAAAGGAGTGGTTCTGCAGGAGGTGACCACAGACCACTTCTCAGTTCCTATGCTTTCTGGCTGATGTTTTGGTCACTTTTGAATGCTGGCGGTGCTTTCACTCTAGTGGTAGCATGAGACGGAGTCTACAACCCACACAAGTGGCTCAGGTAGTGCAGCTCATCCAGGATGGCACATCAATGCGAGCTGTGGCAAGAAGGTTTGCTGTGTCTGTCAGCGTAGTGTCCAGAGCATGGAGGCGCTACCAGGAGACAGGCCAGTACATCAGGAGACGTGGAGGAGGCTGTAGGAGGGCAACAACCCAGCAGCAGGACCGCTACCTCCTCCTTTGTGCAAGGAGGAACAGGAGGAGCACTGCCAGAGCCCTGCAAAATGACCTCCAGCAGCCCACAAATGTGCATGTGTCTGCTCAAACATCAGAAACAGACAACATCCTCCAGCATGACCGGTTTGGCAGTGGGTCAGTAATGGTGTGGGTGGCATCTCTTTGGGAGGCCGCACAGCCCTCCATGAGCTCACCAGAGGTAGCCTGACTGCCATTAGGTACCGAGATGAGATCCTCAGACCCTTGTGAGACCATATGCTGGTGCAGTTGGCCCTGGGTTCCTCCTAATGCAAGACGATGCTAGACCTCATGTGGCTGGAGTGTGTCAGCAGTTCCTGTAAGATGAAGGCATTGATGCTATGGACTGGCCCCGCCCGTTCCCCAGACCTGAATCCAACTGAGCACATCTGGGACATCATGTCTCGCTCCATCCACCAACGTCACGTTGCACCACAGACTGTCCAGGAGTTGGTGGATGCTTTAGTCCAGGTCTGGGAGGAGATCCCTCAGGAGACCATCCACCACCTCATCAGGAGCATGCCCAGGTGTTGTAGGGAGGTCATACAGGCACGAGGAGGCCACACACACTACTGAGCCTCATTTTGACTTATTTTAAGGACATTACATCAAAGTTGGATCAGCCTGTAGTGTGTTTTTCCACTTTAATTTATTTTTTTTAGCAGTGTATCTTCTCTGTACCAATAAACTGTACTCTTCTGGCCTTGCCAGATGTTCACAGGCTTTAAATAAGAGTCATTCTCTCACATTTGAAGATTTACAAAGTGAATACTGCTCACTATACAGTTTACTAAATAGCGACACCTGTGGGCAAAAGGGGTACTGCAGGTTCATGATGTATGGTCAGAGCCATGAGCTCCAGCTCCAACACAGAGACAACACTGCAGAAAGCTCCAGCTGGTGTTCATTTTTCGCTGTTTACTGTCTGAGCTCACCTGCACAGGTAAAGATCTCCTCTGTGTAATCACATAAGCCGCGTGTGCGTCACGTGATTCACGGAGGCTAAGTCTCTCTCAGACTCCACATATTCGCCTTTAGACCTCTATTGCAAATGATTATTTTTTACTTTTAGATTATTTTTTATTTGTTGATTTTGTTTTAGTTTTTATTAAGTGTAATCTGCACCTGAACGCCTCATGTCTGCACCTGAACGCCTCATGTCTGCACCTGAACGCCTCATGTCTGCACCTGAACGCCTCATGTCTGTGTCTGGGGTGAGCTGCTCTCAGCTGTGAGGAGAGGGAGGGTCACAGAGGCAGCAGCTCCGTCCGCGTCCCTCTGACATTAAAACTAAGTTCTGGTGATTAAATAACTCTTTTATGATTGTGTTTGGAGTAAAACATCGGAGGAACTGTGTGAAAAGTCCGCGAGTTCTCGACCATAGAGGATTATAATTAGACGCGCGTGTATTTGAGATCATTAATGGTTGTAAAACTTTAACGCTCCGTATCTCTGTGATTTCTGAGTCTATCAACACGAAACAAAGACTGACATAAAGCTAAAAATCTCCTCTGCTGTTATGTCAAACACTTTGAAATGTGCATCAGAAAACACGCACTAGTAACATGCGCGGGGAAGAAAGCGCCCATTACTGCGCTGAGGAGTTTAATTAGGCTAATTGTTTCTGGCACACTTAAAAAAAAATCATACTTTTATTTCTTTGAGAAGCATCAAGTCTTCTCAAGTCACAGGGCTCAAGTCCGAGTCAAGTCCCAAGTCATTGGTGTTCAAGTCCAAGTCGAGTCTCAAGTCTTAATCTATTTCATCAAGTCCAGTCTAAAGTCATCAAATTAGTGACTCGAGTCCGACTCGAGTCCAAGTCATGACTTTCAAGTCCACACCTCTGGTAATTAGTACTAGTAATACTGCTTCTGCTACTACACTTCTACTAATACTGCTACTACTACTCCTTCTGCAACTAGAACTACAACAACTACTACAATTACTGTTACTACCACTACATGGTTGAACTAATCGAACCCGTGGCCCTTTGGTTGGTGAGTGTACCACCAAAAACTTTTATTCATTTAGAGACTACATTTTTCGGTAAAAATTTTACATTTCCTCTGCAATTTGCTAAAATAGTTTATAAAGTGTTTCCCAGGAGTACATTTTCTTACAAAAATATACTTGTGTAAACAGTAAAGATATCTGTAACACTAAATAATGACTATCAGGAAGTAATAATGTATTAATAAATATGTAGCCTAATTAACAATAATTCAAAATAAACAGGGCAACACCTTATTTTACACTGCATTTGATATACTGTGTAACAAACTGTAATAACATGTATTTATTTTGTACTTATATATTTTGTACATAATAGAATTTTGTGTACTTACAAATTACTTGTTACTCTACTCTACCTCTAAGGTACATATTACCACTTAGTAAGTTTTTGTAGAAACAAAATGCACTTCAGTGTAGTGTAACAAGTATTGTTATTACATTTGTACCTACAAACTGTAAGTACACAGAACTTCCTTGTTTAAGTAGGCCTAGAACATTGTAGTTACATTGAAGATACACTTGATTAAGTGTAGTATAAAATTAAGTGTTAACATTTATTTTGGCACTGATTACTAAAGAATTAAACAGCAATAACAAATGTTTATAAATGTTGAAGTAATGCCTTGTAAATAATCAATTAACTGGTTACTAACACTTAACTAACATTTATCCTAAAGTGTTACTCCATTATTTATTTATTAATGAGAAAATAAACACTGAGATTTGACCAAAAAATTCCAGCCATATTTTTCCATATTTATTATCATCTTCATTCAGTTCACAGGAGATCAAAACACGGTAACTCACTACACATGTACTGCATTCAACTACTTCTCAAAAAGTAAAACTTTTGCTTGTTCTTTTCCATTCTCTGTCACCTTCCTTCACTGTCGGCAGCTTTGTTTAAGACATGTAAAATCCATCCTTCATTTAAAACACTCCTTAGCTGCAAGAAAGCACTTTTATAGCATTTTGATAGATTTTGCACAAATTAAAAACACCTTCATAAATACCCTTATCACCCCATACAATCATATTTATAAAAGTATTAAACAGAATGACATAAGGTAAATGTAGAAACATGCCAGTTCATCTGGGGAGAATATAGCATTGGCTGTATGAGATATGAATGATTCAATACACAGTTGGAGCACATGAAGCATTAGAACTTGTAAAATGTAGAATAGTAATAGTACATAAGGCATTACTCGACTGAAAATATGTGCTATATAGGTTAGCAATAAATATAGTTGGCAGAAGAAGACTTGGGTTAGTGTGTATTGTTTGATATCACTGGCAGCTGTCCATCACACTGTCACACTTCTCACATGTTTACACCATGTTTACACCTAACTCAAAAACATGGTCTCATGTTTAACAATGACGATAAAGGAACACAGTATGTACCCTTCAGCGGTTGGGATACAATATGTTTCAAATATTAACCTCATTTAGTGTTATTATATTATTATTATTATTAGAGCGGCACGAATAATATGAACTGAGTGAATGTGTGCGGTAGGGGTGTGACGAGACGAGACACGAGATCAGGCTCACCAGATTTTTACAGTATTTTTAATAAATGATAGAAGATTTGTTTGTTTTTTTCATTACAACATTTTATATTTATTTTAAATAATTAAAAATTACAAAATGCAAAAACATTTTTGGCTTTTTGGCATTTTAACTGTTGTCTGGGTGCCTTAAGCAGAATAATTGTTTAGGGGCTGATTCTGAAAACCTGCCCTAGGGCCCCAGACTTCCAAGTTACACCACTGTAGCTTATTACTGAGAGACTATCTCTTCAAACAATGTGTATGTTCAAGATAGAAACACTAAGTAAGTACTGTAAATATCTCTTTTCTGTTTTTGAGTAAAACATTAGCGATACGATCTGAAAAAGGGGCATTGTGGGAGCGGCGGCGCTGCACACAGCTGATTTTAAAGTACCGGGATCACCTTGGGTTTCACGTGTACTCCATCATGTTTGCTAACTCCTTCTGATGTTTGCTGTTAAACGTACACTTTGGCTGCATGCCAATTGGTGCATTGTTGCCACTTGCTGGTGATAAGGGGTTATTGCACTCCCCCCTGGGAATAGTAACCTACACATTGGTGTGAGATTCAGCTCAGTGGAAAAAAGTAAAAAAATAAAAACTAATATAAACTCACAAGAAAGCTCTCCACTCTGACGAGAAATCTTGTGGCATTTTGGTTTTGCGAGATCTTGTGGCACAAGATCGTCACACCCCTAGTGTGCATTAATGGCATGTACATCCTAGCTTCAGTGGAAATGTTCTGCACATTTGAACAGATCTGAATAGGCAGACTTGAGCTACATGGTAATCCGGTTCATTTGGTCTTCTACTATTAATACATGGATTTCTTATAGACAAAGCAATATTTTTGTGCATTTCTAAGGAAAACCACAAAAACAATAAGCAGCCAAAACATGTATCAAAGTAAAACGCAAAAATGTTGGTCTGTCTATAAAAAAAATAATGTTTTAATATTGAGCTGCTTGGAATAAACTGTTGAGAACTGTGTGTGCATAAATAATGAGTCATATAAAAATAAATCTTTGGTGTTTGTGCCCTGGATTTGCTCCACCTGCTAAAATATATTCAGACATTCATTCTGGGATTCATACTCCACGTTGTGATGATTTTTTCAGTACTACCTAATTTAATCATATTCAGAAATGTCCACAGTCCACAAGCTGAGCCAGTTAGCTCCCTACACCATGATTTCTAAAAAGCTAACATGAACATTAGCATGGACGTAATAGCATGTAAAACTAGCACATGTTCCAGTCCGCAGCAGAGGGCTAAGACGTAAACACCCCCATCGTCTTCATGTCACCTGCCTCACAGACGAGGCCACTTCATTGACCCTTTCCTTCTTTGTAAAAACTTTGTAAACAGTGTGTGTGTGTTCATGAGGTTGCTGGTTCTATCACCGTACTTCCTCCTTGCCCGCTGTCTTCTCAGAGTCCTTGTTGGAGTCTTGGATGGGCAGGCTCTGGCGGATCCTCCTCTTCTCCTTGAAGCGTCCTGAGCGGGACACGTTCATGTTGCGGCGGCATGTCCTCTCGTTGAAGAAGGACTCCAGATGCCTGTCATCAAAGGTCTCGTCGCTTAGCAGGCTGGAGTTCTTGGGGTCAGAGGAAGACACGGTCTGGTCGGTCTTCGTGCCGGAGTCTTTGGGCTTCTCGGTACGCGAGGCCCAAGGATCGAAGTCCGGACCGATGGTGTGGGTCTCCTTAGAGCCGCTCTTCTTCTTTGGGAGGAAAGCCTTCCACCAGGGGGTCCGTTCAGTCATCTTGAACTGGAGACAACACAGAGAGACAGTACTACACTGTAAAAAATATCTGTAGATTTCATGGTAAAAATCTGTAAAATCTCAACAGTAAAAGACCAGTAATTGATATATTGGCAAAATACTGTTTTGGCTACAGTAATTAACTGTAATATTAAAAATAAGGCAAAATAGTATTTTTTAGTTTTGTTTTTGTAATTTATACAATATAGCACTGTTAAAATAATTGAGTCCTGTGTTTATTACAGTTTAACACCTTTTTTAAAAGAAAATAACTTTACATTTTACAGTAAATGTTGATTAAAACGCAAGTCACAAATAGTAAAATAAACAGTTAATCTATTTTTTGAAAGATAACTTTAAATTTTACAGTAAATGTTGATTAAGTCACAAATTGTAAAATATACTGTTAATCTATTTTTTTTAATATAATAACTAAAAATTTTACAGTAAATAATAATAAAAACTCAAGTCAAAAACTGTAAAAACAACATTTGTGATAATATTATACTGTAAAATTAAATACAGGCCTCTTATAATTTTTACAGTAGAATTCTGGCAACCACAGCTGCCAATTTTTTAACGTAAAATTTACAGATTTTTTTTACAGTGTAGTTAGAATATTTTTTATATATTTATATAACACAACAGTGCTTTACAGAGAAATAAAAACAAGATAAAAGCCAAAATAGATAAAACAGCAGGCAAGCCAAATTACTCAACAGACTCAGACTTGGGCAGGGGTGTATGGTTTGAAGAGGTCACATGGATCAGGAGTGTCCAAAATATGGCCTTTACAATTGTCCCGAAATAGCAAGGTAAAAAGCTTCATGTGACTCTGTATGAGCCAATTTTAAGACAAACAGTCATTATGTCAACAGTGCAGCCAGGTCTGAGTTATTATATATTCAAAGTGTGAGATGTGTAGTGTGAGATGAACCTGGTACTAAGGACAAAAAAAAAGTCAGCCCTTTGCCATTTCCCAAGCCTGGATAAATCTGTGGTTGTGGGAGGGCATCTGGAGTAAAACCTATGCCAAATGCGACATTTTTATGGTGTGATGAAATCTGTCATCTCTAGTAAGTGGCCCTCCTCCACATATATTTTTGGATGTGGTCAATTAGAAAAGTTTGGACACCTCAGACATAGATAGTCAGGAGCATAGATAATAGAGGTCAGCCGATATATCAGGCAGATTTTTGCATTTTTTTAGACAAACGGCAATCGGCCGATTCTTGCCCTTTTATGCTAATTTTTGGTCAGGCACATGTCTGGGCGACTATGTGACTGAAGAACCTCAGCTTGTAGCAGTTTGGGCTCTTACTCTGCAGTTCATAGGAAACATCCAAAATTGCTTTCTCAGCCTGAAAAGCTCAAAACGGCAATAAAAAAAAAAGCTCATTTCTCTGGCATAGAACTGTAGAACAAAAAAACTAAAAAAAGTATTTTGTAGCACTCCACAAGCTCTCCTTGCACAGAGAGTGACTGAGATTGCCATTATTGGTTTTCTCAAAAAGTTAAACTTTAACTGTTCGCACTGTCACATGCTAAAACATTTGTTTCTGTTTTAAGTTTCTGTTTAAGTATTACTAAAACAAATGGATCTATAATATCAATTTCTTTCATAAAATTAAGAAAATCTGCCCTACTTATTCGTCCAAAAAATCTGCAGTGTTTATTGACCATCAGCTGCTCTGAATTTAAAAATCTGCAGCGTTTACTGGCCATAGAAAACACATATCAGTCGACCTCTAATATATAGTCACACTATTTACTGATCTCTAAAACTCAACAAAAAAACACCCAAATTCCTTGCACTACATGTGACCTTGTGTGCTAGGTTCCTGAGCTCCGACTCCAGCTGTATTGAAAAGCAGTTATTAAAAACTGAGGGTTCGATATGCATAACTTCTGTTTTAGAATCATTAAACGGTAACACTTCAGAATAACTCACACCATAAAGCAATAGTTAAGTCTTAATAAGGGATTAATAACCAATTAATCTGTCATTTACAAAGCATTTCAACTTAAATAAACATCACTGAATTATAAAAATGTTTAATTCTTTATAAATAAGCTTGCGCAAATCATAGTAAATTCAGTTAATTCAGTATCTAACCATTGTACTCATTAAAATATTATTCATTACATATTTATTATTATTAATGCTTTATTACTGCTTAATAGTGGTGGGTTATTATACAGTGTTACCCATTAAACTTGAGGCAGTTGTTAGCCGCACAGTGTTAGGAAATATGTCATATGTATCTGACACTGGCCACACTGGTGCCACTAACATTCAGTCAAACAGTGTGATTCAGTAACCTGACAGGCCAGATGGTCTGTTCCACAGAACTGTCAGGAGAACAAAGGCAGGTAACTGAGATAAAAGACGGAGGTGACTGGGTGAACCACCTCCTGTACCCGCCTACAACAGCTCAGAGAACCAATCAGAGCATGAGGTTAGTGACAGCTTTTACTTAATCAAACCTAAAACAAGCCCAGAATTGACAAAACTGCAGTTACATGGGAGTGAATATGCAGCTGGTGAGGAGAGGCCACACCCACTCGTCACTCTGGATCTCTGTGAGTGTGAGAACCCAGCTGCAGTACAGTGTGTGTGGTATAGAACTGGGACTTACATTTTTTGCTGTGACGTGACATACTTTTCACTGTCACATGGAATACCATCATGTTTCTGATCATTTGAAATTAAATGAGGGTTCAAGGACAGGGCATCTCCTCGAACTGTGTAGTTTAGTTATTGTTTATGTCTGATTGTGTGATTAATTGTTTGTGAAGCCCTTTGAGGCAAATGCTGTTATGATATTGGGCAATGGAAAATGCGTTAAACCATCAAACCATATACAGTAAGTCTCTCTCTGTCCAGTGTTACAGCTGACTAACTGTACTACACATGTACTACACATGTACTCAGGAATACATCATTAAGAGTTATGACAGTATGCTGCACCTACAAGAGGCACGCGCCCTCAAACACACCTCATCATACACAGATATGTGAGCCAGGACTTGTTTGTCTATGAACTTTTCTGAAGATGTGTCAGCTGTGATCTCCTACAAACATATACTGACATATACTGACTTATACTGACATATACTGACATATACTGACTTATACTGACATATACTGACATATACTGACACACACATATACTGACATATACTGACTTATACTGACATATACTGACATATACTGACATATACTGACATATACTGACATATACTGACATATACTGACACACACATATACTGACATATACTGACTTATACTGACATATACTGACATATACTGACATATACTGACATATACTGACTTATACTGACATATACTGACATATACTGACATATACTGACATATACTGACTTATACTGACATATACTGACATATACTGACACACACACATACTGACATATACTGACATATACTGACATATACTGACACACACATATACTGACATATACTGACTTATACTGACATATACTGACATATACTGACATATACTGACATATACTGACATATACTGACACACACACATACTGACATATACTGACATATACTGACATATACTGACATATACTGACATATACTGACACACACACATACTGACATACTGACATATACTGACACACACATACTGACATATACTGACATATACTGACATATACTGACATATACTGACATATACTGACACACACACATACTGACATACTGACATATACTGACACACACATACTGACATATACTGACATATACTGACATATACTGACATATACTGACTTATACTGACATATACTGATATATACTGACATATACTGACACACACACATACTGACATATACTGACATATACTGACACACACATATACTGACATATACTGACTTATACTGACATATACTGACATATACTGACTTATACTGACATATACTGACATATACTGACATATACTGACACACACACATACTGACATATACTGACATATACTGACATATACTGACTTATACTGACATATACTGACATATACTGACATATACTGACATATACTGACACACACACATACTGACATACTGACATATACTGACACACACATACTGACATATACTGACATATACTGACATATACTGACATATACTGACACACACATACTGACATATACTGACATATACTGACATATACTGACTTATACTGACACACACATACTGACATACTGACATATACTGACATATACTGACATATACTGACATATACTGACTTATACTAACATATACTGATATATACTGACACACACACATACTGACATACTGACATATACTGACACACACATACTGACATATACTGAAATATACTGACATATACTGACATATACTGACTTATACTGACATATACTGATATATACTGACATATACTGACACACACACATACTGACATATACTGACATATACTGACACACACATATACTGACATATACTGACTTATACTGACATATACTGACATATACTGACTTATACTGACATATACTGACATATACTGACATATACTGACACACACACATACTGACATATACTGACATATACTGACATATACTGACTTATACTGACATATACTGACATATACTGACATATACTGACATATACTGACACACACACATACTGACATACTGACATATACTGACACACACATACTGACATATACTGACATATACTGACATATACTGACATATACTGACACACACATACTGACATATACTGACATATACTGACATATACTGACTTATACTGACACACACATACTGACATACTGACATATACTGACACACATACTGACATATACTGACATATACTGACATATACTGACATATACTGACATATACTGACACACACACATACTGACATACTGACATATACTGACACACACATACTGACATATACTGACATATACTGACATATACTGACATATACTGACACACACACATACTGACATATACTGACATATACTGACATATACTGACATATACTGACACACACACATACTGACATATACTGACATATACTGACATATACTGACACACACACATACTGACATATACTGACATATACTGACATATACTGACACACACACATACTGACATATACTGACATATACTGACATATACTGACATATACTGACATATACTGACTCACACACACATATACTGACATATACTGACATATACTGACATATACTGACATATACTGACATATACTGACTCACACACATATACTGACATATACTGACATATACTGACACATACTGACTCACACACACATATACTGACATATACTGACATATACTGACATACTGACATATACTGACACACACACATACTGACATATACTGACATATACTGACATATACTGACACACACACATACTAACATATACTGACATATACTGACACACACACACATACTGACATATACTGACATATACTGACATATCCTGACACACACACATACTGACATACTGACATATACTGACATATACTGACATATACTGACACACACACACATACTGACATATACTGACATATACTGACACACACATATACTGACATATACTGACATATACTGACACACACACATACTGACATATACTGACATATACTGACACACACACATATACTGACATATACTGACATATACTGACACACACACACATATACTGACATATACTGACATATACTGACACACACACACATATACTGACATATACTGACATATACTGACACACACACATATACTGACATATACTGACATATACTGACACACACACACATATACTGACATATACTGACATACTGACACACACACACTGACATATACTGACACACATACATACTGACATATACTGACATATACTGACCCACACACACATATACTGACATATACTGACATATACTGACACACACACATACTGACATATACTGACATATACTGACACACACACATACTGACATATACTGACATACTGACACACACACATACTGACATATACTGACATATACTGACACACACACATATATACTGACATATACTGACACACACACAAATATACTGACATATACTGACATATACTGACACACACACACACATATACTGACACACACACACACATATACTGACATATACTGACATACTGACAAACTTACTCACATACACTGACTCTACACATTCATTCATATATTTATCTTTTCTGCTTGTTTGAGGCAACTATGGGTTTGTGGTGGGGTACATCCTATAAATGTGCATTATCTGCTGCATCTCCATAGTTATTTCTATTTTATTCCAGTTTGGTCATGTGCAGTATCATCATTTTTAGTCAGGAAAGGGGAACCTTTGACAGTCCCAAAGAGGAGTGCAGCATGGCACAACTCTACTAAGGCTAATTTGGTAATCAATTAATAATAATACTAATACTAATACTAATACTAATACTAATAATACTAATACTATTACTACTAATAATAATATTAATAATACATTTGATATGTACAAGCTTCTCAAAGTGCCATTCTCTCCAACCACCACCAAACACACAGTCACACTGACACATTCATACTGGCAAGGTGGGTGAAGTGTCTTGCCCAAGGACACAACATCAACCCTCTGGTTAGAAGACAAATGTCTTTACTGATGGAGCTAGTGTCAGGAACCAGGTGCCCAACTTTTTCCCTTCAGAGGGCCAAAACGGAAATGTATTAGTGGGCCAAGTGTCAAACACAATCATCTTGTGCATGTAATGAGAAAGGCAGCTCTAAGATTAAACTTACTTTAATTATTTCATTATGTAAGTTGACAGACTCGTTAGACTCCCTATCAAATACTGACTGTCCATTCAATGAACAATAGAATCAAAGTAAATACCCCTTATGAATTACAGCACCCTCTCACTGGCCGAATCAAACCCCTTGAAGGGCCAAGTTTGGCCCCTAGGCCCCACTTTGGGCACCCCTGGTCTGGAGTATACATATACCTTAAGGCATGCCATGTGCTGAGGGAGGAGTAAGTAAAATAAAGTGCTCTATTTGTTATTATAGATACATAGTGTACAATTGTGTAGACGGAGGGTTAGTCCTGAGCCACTATGGGCCAACCTGACTCATATGTGTTTTAGGGTTAGGCAGGGCTTGATGTTAACTTTTCTCCTCACTGGCTACTGTGGCAAGTTCTTTTCAAAAGTTATTAGTCATTTAGTGTTTTCCCCTACCATAATTTATAAAACAAATGTTTGTGATGTAATTTTATGGCATACAATAGGCCTAAGCTTAAAGAAATATAGAATTTGGTGTATAGACAGGGATTTATCAAATATTTAGAAAATGGGTTGAAATTGTTAAATTGTATTTTTTTACATGCGGTCTATACATTTTTACATATGTTACATGACATTACATTTTTGTTTTGTTTATTGTTTTTGTTTTATGATGAATTACTATAGGCTATACTAAGGTGGGACAAGACCAATACACTCAAACATAGCATTGGAAATTTAGGACCTCTGAAGTTACAGTACACACCTAAAAGCCAACTGGACAAAGTGGGTAGTGGGAATAAATGTGTTACCAGCCAAAACAGAAATCTATCAGTAGTTGGCATATTGGCTAGTGCTAATGTAAAGCCCTGATGGTAGGAGAAACCAGAGCAACAGGAGAAAACCTTTGCAGACACAGGAAGGACATGCAAACTCTACACAGAAAGGCCCCGTCCAGTCTGGGGATTAATTAGTTTTACCTCCTAGATAGAGCAGTAAAGTCACAAAAACTTGTCTTTTGATGAAACTACACCTTTGTCTGCATATATGCTTTATCCAGAAGTCCTCAGGATAGCTGCATTTGGCCCAGTTCAGGTAAAAAAATGACTTGCACTTGCACCTCATCGTCAATTATTAATGGTTATGTAAATGTCTGCATTAACATGGAGCTTTTCTACCTCCATGGACACTCAAGGCACTACATAAAATTATATGATTCACCCATTCACTCACACATTCATACACCTGTGTAACAGACACTGGAGGCAAGGTGGGTTAACTGTCTTGCCCAAGAACATATTGGCAGTATGGCTTGAACCACTGACTTAGTGGTTATTAGATTAGCTGCTGTATCTCCTGCTGAGCCACTGCTGTTGTGTGACAACATAATATTCCCACTGCAATACTGCTGCGGTAATTAGCACAAACACTGTTATTACTCTGAAGTATAAGCACATCATGAGTGTATTATAGAAAATATGTATAATAATAATTTCTATTCTTGTATGACTTTATTGGCAGCTTTAAAACACAGATTTCTCATTAATGCCACAAACAATCATTGAGCCCTGAAAGTGAGCTCATTTATCACGGGCCTTTGCGTGACCCCCGTGACCTTTCACTAAAACATACTGACATCTAAACACTGTCATTGCGTAACATTCTCACGTCACACGCTTTAACCATTTACAGAAAAATGTTTGCAATAGTTCTGTTTCCAAATCCCGTAATTACTGTAAAGCTGTGTATAGAAAACGTCTCACGTTCATTTAGTGTAAGTCTAGTGCGTGCTCATAAATACGTAATGGCACTACAAAAACGAGGCCATTTAACATTAATTTTTTTTTTTATAACTAATGCGATTATGAATGCAAATTATCCTTATTTATAAGAACAGTGTGGTTATTGTATGGATACGACTACTTTGGTGTCATCCCCAAACAGAAAACTCAAGTAAAACTTTATGCGTAATAACGCAGTGGTGGCGCATGACTTTTACCATAATCTGTCCCCTTACTGCGTCTATATAAGTGTAACTATGCTGCCCTATTGTTTCTGTCTTGAATACGGGGCCTTTTGAGCAGGTAAAGCAACTTCTCCCACAGGACTAATCCTCTGAATAGCCAGGGTAGCCTCTGAAAAACTGGTTTATGAGTCGTGAGAACCGCAGCTTTACTTGCAGTGATTCACAAGCTAAGAATGCGCAAAAAAGACACCAAAATTGACGCTTACCTGAGTTTGGAACAGGTGCAGTCTGAACTTCTAACGAACCAATGTGTTATTTTGATAGCTACAGCTGAGATAAGAGTCGAAAACGATATTCCTTCTTTAGTGATTCTTTAAACAGCGATCCTTCATTAAATATGCGCGTCCATTTTACGCACGTAAACAAAACAGTCCCAGAACACCTTAAACTGCATTTCCTTGTCTTAATCTTGATGTCAAAGGTTTAAACACTGCGTTCCCACCGAGCCACGACTGATTTGACACATTTATACAGAGCTACTGGATCTGCAGGTTCCGCCTTCGAAACTTCACTCGATAGCCACCTGTTCTCACTCCCCATTGGACGAGCGCCCAGATGTCACGTGAGACGTCTGTCTCAGGTGAATGTATGGGTGGGGCTTGCCGTGGCCTAGCAACGTACCCTTCCGAGCGTGCTCTTCTTCTCTACTTAAAAAATAGAAGCCTCCTTTGTACAAGGTGAGCCCAACCCAACGCTCTGCGCCAAACCATTATGCGTAAATTCATAACGCCCAAAACTGTATTTTACAGCGTGATGCAAAAGAAAGGAATGGGATAGTGAGACGGTAATTTAGCTTTTGTGATTAGCAAAACAAATGAGCCAAACTGGTTAGACCTAGCAACAGCAGTGTGTGTGCATGAGAGCAGATAAATTGTTTTTGAGGCTTTTGCTAAAATGTATCATTAGAAAAATGCGGTTCGTGCGACAGGAAGGAAGCGGGACGCGTCTTAAAATGGCACAACGACCCAAAACGTGAAATTGTTAGTGTTGTAAGATCACATTAGCAGAGGGGAAGCAGTTTGACCTGGTGCCAGTTTGAGATAAGGTGGGAAAGTTGTCACATGTCTCTCCTCTTGTCCTCCTCATGGACGATGTGTGTGAGTGTGATGGGACAGGCTCAGTTTAATCCTTGAAGAGCAGCCTGTTCATGCCTCACACTTTCTCACCTTATAAAAATATACAAATACAGGTTGTTGTAAAAATAGAAAGAAAGGTCTTTATTGTTATGGCACACCACAGATATAATTATCTTCTATCAGTGGTTGGTGTTGTCATCAGTGACAGTGACATAAGCTGCAGATGACATACTCTGTTCCACTTTTGTTCCACTTTTGTTCCACTTAATATTGTACTTATCCCATGCTTATGTTTGTATGTTGTGTTTATGTTGTATTTTATGTAGTATTTTTACTATGATGACAAAGTGGACAGCATGTTCACCACAATCAGAAGGTCCTGGGAGCATTCTGTAAGAACACAGCATGCCCAGGGGTACACAAATAAAGATATCAGAGGTCCACGTACAATGCATGTACAATGATTTTTTTAAAAGTCCCTCATTTGGGACTTGCTGCAGTAATTTTTGCAAATAAATGATTTGTATTTATTTACTTTCTTTATCACATTTGTCATTTATAAATCTGCAGTTTTTCATGTGAATTGTTGAATCTGCATTTGTGGATTGCCCCAGGGGTGCATTCATCACTTCTGTGTATTCAGATCATTTTGAGACATTTGTTCTGCATTTTGAAACAGCTGGATTTCTTCATGTGTTTATCTCCAGCAGGTTAGACTACTGTAACAGTCTGCTCACTGGACTCACTAAACCAGCTGTTAGACAGCTGCAGGACGTCCAGAACGCTGCTGCTGCTGCTCCTGACTAAAACCAGGAAGTATGACCATATTAGTCCTGTCCTCAGGTCTCTGCATTGGCTTCCTGTTGCTCAGAGAATAGACTTTAAAACAGCTCTGCTTGTGTACAAGTCTCTCCATGGCTTAGCACCAAAGTACATCTCTGACCTGTTGGTCCCATATGAACCATCTCAGACTCTGAGAACCTCAGGGACAGGTCTCTGCTGGTCCCAGAGTCAGGACTAAACTCGGTGAAGCAGCGTTTCAGTTTTCTGCAGCTAAACTCTGGAACAGTCTCCCTGACGATGTTAGACCTCTGCTCTGACAATGTTCAAGTCCAGACTTAAAACTGTTCTTTTTAACTGTGCATATGCCAACTGAAAGTGTTTTAATTTTAATTGTTTTAATTGTGTTTTGTACTTTTAAATTTGCCTTTTTTTTTCTGTAAAGCACTTTAAACTTGCCTTGCCTTGCCTTGGATAATTTCAAAAGAAATCCTGTCATGTGTGTTTGGTCATGTGTTTACAGATACAGTTTTTTTATGCCAACCTGCCCTCACTATTTATTACACAATATCATTTGACATAAAAGGAATCAATACACAGACTGCATTGGACGCCACTTTCAGATTGACCCTCAGCAAAAATGATGAGCAGAATATTATAACCAGAATATTAATCAAATAGGGTTGGCAAATTAATCAAATAAGAAATTAATGTATAAGCCTTGGGACCCTCTAATATTTGTGGGGCCCTATGCTGCTGCTTAGTTTGCTTAAAGGAAGGGCCAACCCTGGATACTATTTTTGTAGGTGGAGCTTGACAATACTGATATTTTATAGTCTATAAAATCTGCCTCTCAAACGTCTTCAGTGGTAAAAGGAAAGAATGGCCTTGGTTAAATTTAGTTGTGTGTTCTACAAGATGAACTTTTCTGTTATCATGTCTCACATTTGATCGGAGTCAGCAGGAGGAACCCCTGCGTGGTTTCGTGGGCCGCTGCCAACAGGGAAGACCGACGTCCTGAGCCGGAGCAGGTGAACAGAAACGCAGACAGTGGAATCCGGGAATGCCTGGCGCTCCTCCGTACTCAGTGAAAGTGCTTGACTGGAGGAATGTGTCTCTGTCTCGGTGTGTGGAAGGTTGCATGCTTCAGTGCGTCCCGCCTGAAACCTCCCAGTGTGTGCCAGCATCACATGAAGTCAGTATCTACAGCGTGTGCACCTCTTACTTCACACATTTTAATACTACGGTCATTTTACTACATTGATACTGTTTCTTTGCATTTTGGAAACCCTGGATTGTAGTAAGGAAGTAGTCTAGAGTGCACTACAATCAACCCATAATTAGATACATGTCTTTAATCAGTCTGGCTATTCTCATCTGGCATTTTCACCAACTGCCTCTTACTGGATATTTTGTCTTTTTGGGACTAGGTTGTGTGCATTAACACTCACCAATCTGCAAAATGTGAGTAGATTTCAGCTGTGGCAGGTAAAGAAGCCACCTCCACTAGCCACTTCGACCGGTAGGGGAAATTTTATAACTTTCACTTTGCCACATTTAAAGTTTTCTTTAATTACAAATCACTGCACATTGCTCAGCTGAGCTCCTGTTGTTGCTTTGATTGATGCACTCATGAACACACTCAGACAGAGCAGAGGAGCACTTTTATCGCACAAACCAGCACTAATGAAGCACAAACATACAAATGATAGTTTTTCTGTAGATTTGCATGTGATGGGGTGCCAACTTCACAGAGGTAGCGCAGAAACGTGCAGGGATCAGGCTTGTGCGCTGCTATATGCATCAGTCTCAGCAGTGGAAGTAGGACGCTAACAGATAAAAAAAGCAGAGTCCTTCACAGTGACGGCGGTTTAAGCTCTGTTATTATCACTATGTTTAGGCACAACTTAACAACACAGAAAAAAGTAAAGCACGAACAACTTAACTTGCACAAAAGGATTTACGTGCAGTAAGTGTCATCAGCTGGCCTCTGAATGATCTACTCCTGCATACAAACAGCTGATTGCTCCAGAGACAGCACTAAGGGCCCCCAAGGATCAGCTCTGGGTGTGAAAAGAGGGAGGGATTACATACAAACAACAAAACCCTCCTGAAGATTTCAGGAGAGGGTCTGGGTGATGCTGCATGCATGTAAAGGGCATTAGAGACGTAGCTGTCTGTTTAGCCTATATTAGTTTCATCAAGACAAATAGCTTCAAACCTGTTCTTGTTCTGAAAACATCATGCCTCATATCATTATTAGAAATTATTACTATCTATTCAAAATAGATAGTAATAATTTCATAGCATATTTTACCTGTGTCTGGTTTGGAGAGTTTAGTTTGTTTGCTTCAATCAGACGCCAGGAGACTACATCTCTGTACTAGACTGTCTGACAGTAAACTCAGGCTATTCTGGGTACATGCCTACTACACTGATTTTTCCCTCTGAGAATAGGGTGACCAGCTCAAAAAGTACAAAAAGTGGGACAAGTTGGGACAGACTCGAGAATTAAATGTTTTGATACAAATCTAACTTAACCAACTCACTGCGATACAAGTTGCTACAATTTAGGGCCTATAAAACATATGATGTGCATTTTTTATCCCCAAAACACAATTTTTTCAAAGTATTCAATGGCATAAAAATGATGGTGCAGAAAAAAATCAAAGCTTTCAATCTGCTTTTTCTCAAAACAATCCAGCACCAACACCAGCTCACAGCTCCAGTCATATATTCAACCTGTTGAGACGGGATGTCCACAAATTCTACATTTTACACAAGGAATAATGACCTTACCGTCTTGTTCTTAATGTAAAACTCTCTTTTTATAAAATCCATTGAGCACCGGTGGTCACCCTAGCTTGGAATAATTATGATAAATTGACTTTAACTAAAACAATGTATACCCTGATTTTGGTTTGGCCATATGAATTTTGAACTAGCCTGTAATAATTATAGTAGATTTTGAATATGAAACATCAAAGAAAGTATAATACACAGTGTGTGAAAATGATCAGTAGCTAGTAACTTTTGAAAAGCACTAGCCACAGTGGCCAGTGAGAAATAAAGTTAATGTCAAGCCCTGGTTGGGTGTGAAAATCCCAGTAGTAACAGCAGTTTCTGAAATACTCTATACAGACCAGTGAAGTCCATGTTTAAAGTCACTAAAATCAACTTTATTCCTCAGTCTGCTGGGAAATAAAGGCAATTAATGCTATGTTTGTGAAAAAAATACATATCTACAAAAATACAAATTTATAAAAATATGTATAAGTTACAAAGGTGTGTTAAGTTAGCTTACCTTAGCATGTACAAATGGACATATGACAGATGTGGTTCTTGAGATGCCTGCTAGGCTGCTACATACTGTACATGTTATTATGTACTCATTCATTTCTATCACTAAACTTTAAACTAAAGCAGCAAAAGTAGTTGTGTGTTGCAGTGTGGCTATTAGGGGCCCCACACAGGGTTTAAAGAACAGCCCTAAAGTTATACAGCTGAGTGTTAAAGGTACTGTAAGCAGCATGCACTCCTGCTGGTTTAAAAACAGTACTGCAGTCTAATCAAAACGATATTCTTTTTTTCTGATTGGACAATCGGCAATGCAGTTTTAGAACCAAAACAAAAAATGTAAACACAAACAACTTGGCCATTGTGTAAAACATATTTTTAATTGTTAATAACACAATTGTAACATTGTTATCAGTAAAACTAATATTTGATTCAAACATGTTTACATCATATTTTGGGATGCATCTGGGTCATTTCTATGAAATATAAAAAATATATACTGCTCATAGCACCTTTACCCTCTCTTTTTTTGATAAATAAGTGGACAGGCCTCAGGGAAATTAAACCATGCTTTTATTTTGAATTGCAGCCTGGATTTCCTGGTTTCATTTGAGTTTCCAGTTAAACTTGAGAAGGACATGACCTGGTTTCGTGTAAGCTCTTTTATTATAAAAGCAATATTTATACTCAACAATAAAACCAAATTAGATTGAGTGTCAGTCCAAGACTGTGAGTACCTGAGAGCCAGGACCAGTGTGTTTTACACATTACACACATGTGGAATTTGTTTTGATGTTTTTTGTATGTGAATCCCACTATGACCTTAGCAGTTAGCTCGGTGGCTATGTACACATATTGCACACTTTTTACAAACTCTGTTGAAATTTAATTAAGCCTCATTGACACTGCCAGTTTTTAAGCAAATTATTAAGATGCAAGTGGCCCATTGTAAGAACATCTTTCAGAGTGATGGAGCGTTGGAAACTACAGGTGCTGAGAGAGGACAAACTGAGCACTGCAGAAGGGAAGCACTCATATTTTTTAAAGATATATTTTTGTCTTTCAGGCTTTATTAGATAAGAGGAGAGGTGACAGGAAACCATGGGGGAGTTGCTCTGTATATTATGGGTGGTTGGTGTTTGGAGGAGTAACACTTTTTTTTTTTTTTTGTGGTGTGACACAACTTTGAAGTTGAACACAGAGAATACTAAAGGTACTGTAAGCAGCATGCACTCATACTCATGGTCTGAAAACAGTACTGCAGTCTAAATCAAAACATTGTTCCTTTTTTCTGATTGGACGATAAGCAATGCCGTTTTAGAACCAAAACAAAAAATGTAAACAAAAACAACTTTATGCATTATGTCAAACACATTTTAATGGTTAATAAATAAGCTGTACCATTGTTATCAGCAAAACTAATATTTTATTTAAACATGTTTACCTCATATCATGGGACACATGTGGGTCATTTTTATGAAATGTAAAAAATATATGCTGCTATATGGCTATATGGGGCTCATAGCACCTTTAAATAATAATTTCAAATATAAATCATTTTTATAAATACTTTAAAGAAAGCTTTTTGTAAGCAATTCATAATTTTAAGCATAAGTCTATGCTACATGTTTCAACAATGTCACACTGCTGGACATTCACTACAGTTTGACCATTTACATTCTTGTCATAAAATATTTAACATGTCTGTTGTGCTAACCTAATACATATATCCCTGTCCCATTGTAAAAAATATATATTTAACATTCAAAATTGTATTTAGTAAAAGATACAGCTGTCACACGGCAGGACACCAAACAGACACACATTTACTGTTTTTTAAGAAAATGAGGATTTTACTAAAATTAATAATAAAATAACAGTTCCTTTTGACCTTTAGTTCACAGCCCTAACTCCAGAGGTCTGTCTGGTCTATGAATGATAAAATATGAAGGTTTTGTTTTAACTGCCTGTTTAAAAAAATTACCTTACCTGTCGCACCGCAGGACACCATTTTTATTACAAGATTAAATTGATTAAAATTTTTATTTCAGGATTCAGGTGCAGTTAAAGTATAATTATTTGACATTATGCCAAAGAACTGTCCCAGACACTAGTGACAAATTTTGGAAATGTTTGTATTTTGTATTTTGAAAATGTTACAGTCACACATTTTACACTTTAACATTAAAATACTAAAAAAATAGCCGCCTATGTGTGCTGCATATAGCCTGCCAACTGAGCTACACTGTTGTGTGCTCATTTAAAAAAATAATTTAACTTTTTTTTTTTTTTTACAAATCCTTTCCTCTGGGTTTGTTCATTAGTATGTTCCTGCAGGGCTACCTGCTGCCCTGAGGTGTTGAAAAGCAATCTGCCCTTTGTCAACTCACTTTACACACCTCACCTTCATTTCTCTTGGCATCAAAGAATGTGCCTCTATGTTCACATATCTTGATGATGGCAAAAGAATACAATAGTAATCAGTTGTTAAATTTTTGCCAAGTAGTCCATCACATTCCTCTTCAGAAGGACCGGTGGTTTTCTCTCAGTAGTAGATTCACTGTGATGGGCCGATAGCAGAAACATCCAAAACTTCGCCTTTCCTCTCTCCAGAGCTCTGTAAACTGTGTCTGAGTGTCTGAGCACCTCTCAGCTTTCTGTCGCTCCAGCACAGGTTTTTTTTTATTTTTTTTTTTTATTGAATATTTATGTAAACATTCATAATGCAGGATTGAAAAAGTATGTAAACCCCTAGGCTAATGACCTCTTCAAGAGCTAATTGGAGTCAGGTGTAAGCCAACTGAAATCCAATCAGTGTGAGAAGATTGGGGGAGTCGATTAAAGTGGCCCTGCCCAATAAAAAACACACATCAGTTTTGAGTTTGCCATTCTGAAGAAGCATTGCTTGATGTGAACCATGCCTCGAACAAACGAGCTCTCAGAAGACCCACGTGTAAGAATTGTTGACTTGCATAAAACTGGAAAGGGTTTCAAAACTATCTCTAAAAGCCTTGATGGTCATGAGTCCATGGTACGACAGATTGTCTGTAAATGGAGAAGGTTCAGCACTGCTGCTACTGTCCCTAGGAGTGGTTGTCTGTAAAGATGACAGCCAAGAGCACAGCCATAATGCTCAGTGAGGTGAAGAAGAATCCTAGAGTGTCAGCTAAAGACTTACCGAAATCTCTGGCACAAGCTAACATCTTTGTTGACAAATGTACAATCGGTGAAACATTAAACAAGAATGGACTTCATGGGAGGACACCATGGAGGAAGCCACAGCTGTCACACATTCTCACACTCTACACACTCTACACACGCTACACACGCTACGTTTAAAGTTTGCAAAAGAGCACCTGGATGTTCCACAGCACTACTGGCAAAATATTCTGTGGACAGATGAAACCAAAGTTAAGTTGTTTGGAAGGAACACACAACACTATGTGTGGAGAAAAAAAGGCACAGCACACCAACATCAAACCCCATCCCCATTGTGAAGTCTGGTGGAGGGGGCATCATGGTTTGGGGCTGCTTTGTTGGCTCAGGGCAGGACAACTTGCTCTCATCAATAGTAAAATGAATTCCCAAGTTTATCCAAACATTTTGCAGGAAAACTTAAGACGATCTGTCCACCAACTGAAACTCAACAGAGGATGGGTGATGCAACAGGACACTGACTCAAAACATAGAAGCAAATCAACAACAGAATGGCGTCAACAGAAGAAAATATGCCTTCTGGAGTGGCTCTCAACCTCAGAAGAGTGATTTACACCAGACATCCCAAGAATATTGCTGAACTTAAAACAGTTTTGTAAAGAGGAATGGTCCAAAATTCCTCCTAAGGGCTGTGCAGGTCTGACCTGCAACTACAGAAAACGTTTGGTTGAGGTTACTGCTGCCAAAGGAGGTCAAGCAGTTATTAAATCCAAAGGTTCGTTTTCAGTCCTGCACTGTGAATGTTTACATAAAACATGAAAACATATAATAAAAAAAAACAAACAATAAAAACATGAAAACATGTAATTTATTTTGCAACATTAGTTTAAGCAGACTGTGTTTGGTCACATTTTTTGACCAAATCATGCAGAAATCCAAGTAATTCCAAATGGTTCACATTTTCTTGCAATTCTATAATAAATCTCTTTATATAGTCTTGTAATGGGGCATCTTATTTGGTGCAGGAAATTGTGCTGGTCCCAAGTCTGCATAAATGGGTTGTGTCAGGAAGGGCATCCTGCGTATAACTATGCCAGAATACCTATGCAAATGATTCACTGTGGTGAGCCCTGAAATAAAAAGCAGCTAAAACGGACTGGCTTTAGCAAAAGTCAACATAGAATCATGGGCAATGCTTGAATTTTCAACAATGCTACTGTATCAGGGTTCCCGTGGGGCATTTAAATGGCATTAAAAAGCAATAAATTGATTCCAACAGGTATTAAAAAATTAAAATAGGTTTGAAGTAAAATCTCTGACATTGTTAGTTTTATTTGTGAATATAAATATGTATATATAAATAATAATTTACTATTTTTGTAGCCTGCTCTAGTGTGATGGACAGCAGAACAAGTTTGACTTTCAACATTATTGGTGCTTTATGAACTGTATTTTACAAAACTTGCACATTTTTGACAATTAATTTTGACAATGTAAGCTGCTGTGATTGTGTGTTTTTAGCATTAAAGGTACTGTAAGCAGCATGTGCTCAGACTGGTTTAAATTAAAACAATGGTCTGTGGGTTGCCAGTCTTTCCACTTTTCTGATTGGACCCTCAGCCATGCAGGGTTTAGAACCAAAACAAAAAATGTAAACAAAAACAACTTGGTCATTTTACAATTTTCAAGATATTTTTTAATTGTGAATAAATCAACTGTACCATTGTTATCAGTAAAACTAATATTTCATTTAAACATGTTTACATCATATCTTTACACACGTGAGTAATTTTTACGAAATATAAAAAGTTTATACTGCACATAGCACCTTTAAAAATGTAAAAAATGGCATTAAAAAGCATTAAATGATTTGATGATTTTGAATGATACCTTCAGGAACCCTGTGCATGTGCAACATTGTCTAAAGGCAATCTTAATAGATCTGGTTTTCCAGACTGCGATGGTTTGGACATGTACAGAGGAGGGATAGTGAATATATGAGTAAAAGGTTGAAGCTGTGGTTAGAGCTGGCAGGAAACAGGAGGCCTAGAGGAAGACCACAGAGGAGATTTATGGCTGTAGTGAGAGAGGACATGAAGTTAGTCTGTGTGACAGAAGAGGATGCAGAGGAGAGGGTTAGATGGAGGCAGAGGATTCACAGTGGCCACCTCTCAAGGGAACAGACTAGAGGAGTAGAAGTCTGCAGTACTCTGGTGTAACCTAGTAGTGCATCCCACCTTTACTACTGTTCAGTACAGGATAATGATTTGTGTTTTATAGAACATGTAGACATTGCTGTATAGTTGTAGTGTGTACTTTAGTATTTGTGACCTAGTCTCATATCTCTGAGTTGAGGTAAGGGGGCGGAGTTTGTCAGAGGAATCCCTGTGTGGTTTCATGGGCCGCTGTCAGCAGGGAATACCCATGTCCTCGGCCTAGCAGCCAAAATGCAGATATGGAACTAGTTACAGAATCACTTCAGTCTAAGGAAAAAAATCAGAAGTAATGATAATAATAATAATGGATTGGATTTATAAAGTGCCTTTCCAGATGCTCAAAGCTTGATACATTATTTCATTATTTATTCACTCCCCATAGCCTGGTGGTGGTGAGCGTCCTCTGTAGCAGCCCTGGGGCAGACTGATGGACACGTGGCAGCCATACCATGCCCATGGCCTCTCCAACCACCATCAAACCCACAATCACAATAACACATTCATACATCAGTGCCACACACACACTGGAGGCAAAGTGGGTAAAGTGTCCTGCCCAAGGACACAGTGGGAGTATGCAGTGCTGGTAGCGGGGGATCAATCCACCAACCTCTCGGTTTGAAATGGCTTTATTATGATTTATCTTAACAATCTTGGTCGCCTCTAGAACAGCAGCACATTGTACAACCTTTAAAAAAAATGTGACAATTACTTTACTACTGCCATAAAGAAACAGGTGAAGAGACCAGCAGAGGGCAGCACAGTGCAGAGCTGTTACGGTTTCTTGAACAGAAACAGAGAAAAAAAGCTTTTTACCTCCTTTAACTTTTTGTATGATGCCATTTGACTCCAAAATGAAAAATGTCTGTGAGGAAACAGAGCTGTACACCTAGAGATGTAGAGGCCTTGTTGATTGGTCAGTGCTTCCTGGAGTGGGTGTGGGGTTGTGGAACTGAGCATTCTGAGGCCTCAGAAACTCAGTGCCAGGTATGGTATGTTTTTGATGAGGGAACAACATTATAACATGGGAGAAAGAGAGGAAGCCCCTATAAGGTAATCGTTACACTTCCATTAGAAGTAATTTTTGTGTTTTGCATCGATATATTTGTTAATTTTTACTCTTTTTTTAATAGCAGCAGCCTGATATTGTGTTGTTCTAGGGCATGGTTGAGAGTTTTTTTTTACGCCAACTATTACCTCCAAAAATATTAAGTCCAGGTGTAAACCAGGTCTAAACGGGACTAAGCAGTGGCCTGCACTTACTGCTCACTACTGGATTAAACTCTAAATTAATCTAAATCTGAAGAGAGGAGGGCCGCGTAAATCCAATGGTACTTGTACCACAGTTTTAGAAACACTATTCTAGTGTGTTAGGATAGTGTTTGTGTGGTCTCACAGACAGTAGCATGTCCCGTCACTCACAGGAGTATCTGTTGACACTAGCACACTTTGTCTTTTAACAGGTATTTGTTTCCCTGTTTCATGTGAAGAAAAATCATCAGAATGAAATGGCAAGGTTTCACATTCATTTATGTTCTTCCTCTTGGTTGCAGCAAATCCAAGCGACTTTGGGCCTGAGATGGTGCACACTCTGGACCATGGTTAGTAATTTTGTAGTAAAAATATTAGCACTTTAAGATCAAGGTCCAAACTGAACCAAGATACTGAACATTTGGTCAGTTCTGAGCTTTAATTAATTTCCTAGTGTAAAGCCGAAAAACTCCAGCCTCAGTATGTACTGATCCATAAATACAGAGGGTTGCACTGACACATTTATTGCCTGTCCGCCCTGGGACTAGATTTCTCCTTTTTTTCCCACAGCTGGGTTTTTTTTAGGAGTTTTTCCTTACCAAGAAGTAGGGTCTTAGGACAGGGATGGGTCTGTTTAGTGTAGTTATTGTTTTTGATTATTATTATATTCGATTGTGTGATTACATTTGATTGTCTGTTTATATCTGATTGTTTGTTTATTTTTGTTTGTATATTTGCTTGTTTTTGTGTTTGTCTGATTGTGTTTGTGTATTTATGTTTGTTTGTGTTTATGTTTGCCTGATTGTGTTTTTGTTTGTTTGTGTGTTTGTGTATATATGCTTGATTGTGTATTTATGTATGTGTGTTTTTGTTTGTTTATGTTTGTTTTTGTGTTTATGTCTGATTGTGTGTTTATGTTTGATTGTGTGTTTGTGTGTTTATGTTTGTGTTTATATCTGATTGTGTGATTTATTGTTTGTGAAGTCCTTTGAGGTGACTTCTGTTGTGATATTGGGCAATAGAAATAAAACTGAATTGAACTGAGGAAGGAAGGAAGGAACATAATTGAAAATACAGTAATAAATCATGTCCAATTGCTAAACTAGTTCTAAGATTAATTCAGATGAAAGCAGGTCTATATTTAGCTGAAGTATTAATGGTTGCCATGGGAGACGTACAATAATGACTGTTTCAGACTGTGCTCTGGTGACGTCCGACTGCTGACATCACAGTACTTGTACCTGTACTGTGTGCGTATGAGCCGGCGGAGTATTGTGAAAGAGTGCTGAGCCTGGGAACAACAGAGGCAGCCTGTCCGACAGGTACAGTCAGGTACAGTCAGGGACAGTCAGGTACAGTCAGGGACAGGAAGTGTCCTCGCACAGGTACAATACTCCCCAGGTGTCACTCAGAGTCTCACCCTGGGACCCATGTACTTTCCATTTAGTTGACCCACTTTTTACTGAACCAACACCAAAATGTTTGTTTCAAAATTAACGTTTTTTTTTTTTTTTTAGAATTGTATGACCCAAGACAACATAGGCTGTGGTAGACAAAGTACTTAAAATCTGTACTCAAGTAAAAGTAAAAATAATATTACTCAAGTAGAAGTAAAACTCAGCTGTGGAGAAAAAGAGAAAAAAGAAGAAATCTTATAGACAACCACACTGAAGGAGAAATCCAGTCCCAGGACAGACAGGCTATACATGTGTTAGTGCAACCCTCTGTATTTATGGGACGGTCCATACTGAGGCTGGAGTTTTGGGCTTTACATCAGGGACTCAAACCAATGACCTCCACCCCAAAAGACATGAACCATTTCATTGGCAGAGAGGAAGATGCCAGTGGTACTAATACTGCACAGAAGCTCAGAATTGACCCAACATTCAGTAATTTGGTTCAGTTTTGACCTTGATTTTAAAGCACTAAGTGTTTACTACAAAATACTACAAATTACTACAAATTTCACTGTGCTACCCACTACACCAGAGGTCCCCAACCTTAGGGCCGCAGCCCAGAAGTGGGCCGGGGCCGTTCGGTTTTGGGCTGCAGATGGAAATATAAATATATATATCATTTTTGTTTTATCGCTGTTTTTTTAGTTTACCGTGATTTCCGTGTGTTTTACTTTGAAAAACTACTACTTCTGCTGCAGCGTCTTACTGCCACACACTTGATTCACTCCCTCACTTTTGCCATGTGTCGCTAAATTAGGCTAAACTCAGTAAACATGAGTAAAAAACACTCGAGAGTTTTAAAAGGAGGGGAGAGACCCGACAGTGAAGCAAAGGAAGGGTCTTTGTTGCAGGGGTCCCAAGTCCAGGAGTCCCACTGAATCTACTTTGGTGAGTCGTGTTACATTTATTTTACTGTTAGGGCTGGGTATTTAAAACGTTAATTGCGCTTGATTAATTACAGAGAAATTAACGCGTAAAAAAAAGTAACGCATTTAATCACGTGTCGATGACAACACGGAGATTTTCTCTGTGACCTAGTTTCTAGCGCATGGTAACCAGGGCTGGACATCCACACTGACCAAAACACTAAATGTAATGTAAATGTAATTCCAGCTGTGGTCAGTTTGAGATGAGCTGTCTATGAGTGGACTACAGGTAACTGTGGGGTTTCCTCCGAGGCCCACCCCACGCATCCAGCGCACGCGTCACTTCTCTTTCACTTTCAAACGCGCTGCTTCAATGCGCCGCTCATCATATCTCGGCTCATTGTCACAGCTGACTGACGCACACAGGAGACAGCAGTCCATTAGGTTCAGAGACGTGAATGGGAGAGGAAACAGGTCCACGAGGAGGTCACAGCGGAGCACAGAGAAGGAGAGAGGCACATCACTCTCCCACATTATACCATTCAGAGGCAGAGATCAATGCACAGATGCTGCCCTGTTTGACCGTGGTGTTAGATTGAAATACGCCAGAACATACATATAAGCTCCTATAGTTTATTTATGACATATAAATATTGCCCTTAGATAAAAATGTAATTAATCGCAATTAACAAACAGTAAAAGTATCACCTGGGTCATTCCATGCCAACTCAACCAGGCCCTCCCAGTTCATGAAATGGATTTTTCTGAAAATTTTTGTATGCTAACTTTATATAGATTGAAGAAGACATGGAAAATTGTAGAGTCATACTCTAATAAATAATGTAATAAATTTTAGAAATTTTATTCTTTTGCTTTTTTTTCTGTATTTTTCGCCTAATTTGGTCTTGAGTTCTGAGCCTCACCAATTTGTCATTTTTATTCATATTGGCTTGAAATTTGGTGCAGACACAGAATTTGCCTTATGGAAAAGGCACAAGTATTGTGATGAAAGAATGAGTTTATCTTATGTTTTAAGAAGTTTAATTTTGAGAATACCTTTTTTGTTAAATTACGAAGATTTCATAGACTTCAAAAATCTATAACTTACAAAGTATTTTGAGTATTTCAATGCCACTTTCACAGTTTGTTGTTCTGTCACAGTTGTACCAGTGGGGTAAGTTAGGACAGTGTCACATAAAAACTGAGTTCCTCAGGGGATGGTGAACATGGCTCCAAACCCGGAAATACCACTTTTTGAGGTATTTTTGCTTTTAATTTCACAGGGAAGGATATGTTTGATATATCTGAAATTTTTTTGGGTGTGAAAGAATGAGCAGTCATATAATACATACTGAAAAATTAAGAATGTTATATTATTCCTTCAATGTCTTCTTCAATCTATATGAAGTTTAAAGGTTTTACAAATTTTCAGAAAAATCCATTTCATGAACTGGGAAAAGTGCCAAAAACTGGTTGAGTTGGCATGGAATGACCCACCTTCAAAATTGCACTTAAGTTAAAGTATAAAAGTACTTATTTTTAAATGTACTTGTAAGTAAAACAGTAAAAATAGACTCAACAGCTCATGAATGTGTTAAATGTGAGGAATTGTGCTGATTACAGATGAAATTAAACTGTTGCAGCAGAAGAGTCTGAATCTGTCCTCTGTCTTTATTATTCTGATGTTTCTAATGAGTATTACTTTACTGCACCTGTTATATTAAAGTACTGTGTGTCTACAATGAGAGTGCTACAAAAATACATGATTTTAAATCAAACTCAAAATACTTTTTTCTTCAAACCAACTCATAAATGTCTTGGAGTAAAAAGTACAGATACTTGCTCTAAAATGTAATGAAGTAAAAGTAAAAGTACCTCTTGTAAAATTTCCACCACTGGGGTTAGGGAGGTTGAGTATTGTAAAACTGAACTCCAGGAAGTCGGTGTGAATGTGAGTGAGTGGGGACTACAGATGGAAATTAGCTCTGAGCTATAATCCGGTGTATTTACGGCACTAGCTGCTGTTCATTAATGCACGCTGTCCCATTCAAATAAATAAATTTAAAAAAAATTCCCACAATTAAGTGCTCATTGAGTGGTCTGTGTTTATTAGTACAATAACATTTTATACTTTATTGTAAAAGCTGATTCTCCAGCATTTTTTGTTTTAAAATGTTAAATTCAAGATACAAATAAAATCCCTTTAAAAATAAAAATACATATTAAAAATTATTTATAACAATATAACAATATAAACATAATTTAAATTTACTTATTTTACTGTATTATTCAACTAAAAAGTTAAAGTCATAATAAACCGACAAGACAATTTAAAAGGTACTGTAAGCAGCAGTACTGGTACTGGTTTGAAAACTGTACTGCAGTCTAAATCAAAACAATGGTCTCTTTTCTGATTGGACGATCGGCAATGCAGTATTAGAACCAAAACAAAACATGTAAACATAAACAACTGCTAACCTCCTAATATCTTCTAATAACAATTTTGAACATATAAAATGCAACTGCAATTTTTTTTTGACCAACTAATTAGAAAACACAAGGCAGAGAACATTCGATGAGACACAAATGCACAAAGCTACAGAAACACTGAATAAAAACGCTGAGGGCTCATCAGTAATACATTTTGTCATAAAAACTAAGGCCACAAATGGCCCCCGGGCCACACTTTGGACATGTTTGATCTAGTCATTTCACCTCATTTAATCATTTAATCAATCATACCCCTAGGGGCCCCTGTACCCCTGGCTGGGTTTAGAGCAGTGGCTTCCAACCTTTTCTGTCCTGTGTACCTCCTGAGCTTTTGTGTTACCATGAGTACTCCTCGAGTATACTTGCTGAAGATTTTTCAGAAAGTGGTCTAGTATAAAAAAAAAACATGCATATGTTTCCTTTTGTTGGAAATACAAATTTATTTTATACTAAAATGGAAGATAAAAATTAAAATACATAAATATTAATAAATACAATTGTATAATAAATTAAAATATTAAATTCAAATATTACAACATAAACTATTACATTTACTTATTTTACTTTTATTTTATGTTAAAAAAAAAGTAAAAAAAAAACAAACTCATAATATATTTACTACAAAAAAAAATTTAACTAACTCATGAAATCAGCTATTAAATCTAAAAAATATGTGACAAAATATATTTGAATAATATTTTAAGTGTTGTCTCCTTTTCATCAGTAAGACACTGGAGCTTTCATAGGTTTCAGTTTTTCAATATAAAAACTATTGCAAATATTTTGTTTTGATGTTGAAAATAAATTATAAAAAATAATTCAAAGTACCTCCTGGAAAGTTCTCACGTACCCCTGGTTGGGAAACACTGGGTCAGAGTATGCTCTAAGGGCCAGATTTACTAAGATGGGGGCCAAATTGCAAGGGCAGTCTAAAAAATAGCGTCTGTTGTTTGAAGGCGTGTTGCATGTGATATACGAAGAAAAACTGCACAAGTAATCACTGCTGCAAATCTGCCTGTTATAGGCGGAGTTGGTTTGTTTGTTTGTTTGTTTGTTTGTTTGTTATCAACATAACTTAAAAGGTTATGGACAGATTTGGATGAAATTTTCAGGAAATGTCAGAAATGGAGTAAGGAACAAGTGATTACATTTTGGGGGTGATCTGGATCACCATCTGGATCCAGGAATTTTTTTAAAGGATTCTTTACTATTGTGAGATGGGGCTAATTTTTCCATTACAGCTTCTAACGCAACAAAAAATGCCCAGAATCATTGGCAAATCATGTTGATATTGATATTCTGGTTCTGGTGATCCAGAAGGTTCTAAATACAGGAGGTACATATGAAGTGCAAATAACACCAAATGAAAGGTGAGGTTTTCTGTCAGCAGTATGTTCACAGATTTGATGTATCTTTAATACTTACTGAGCTAGATCCAGGCCTTTAGGGGTTTTTCTCAGGTGAGTGACCTGTGGCTTGGCAGAGGTCTGCACTCTCCCAGTGCTTATAGTTTCCTCTCATTTTGTCATTGTCATGTTAGGGTGATGATATTTGACAAAGATGTTCATTAATAAATACATTTTAGAATTTAAGCATCACAAGTGAAAAAAAGAATGTTCTACTGTCTAGACAAAAACTCACATTCTTCCTCTTAAAGCCCTTTTTAGTCCCACTGACTTACATTAAAATCACTTTTTTTCACTCTACTGCCATTACAATACAGAAATGTTAAATCATTATTCCTCTGTAACCCTGTCACTCAGAGGCTAAAAAATACACAAATAAAAACAGATCCAGATCCACCATTTTCTCATTGCATTGTGGGAAACACTTTTCTTGTAATTCCCATTAGATAACAGTGACTGTAGACCAGGCTTTAAGAACAAGAACCTTAGTTTCTGCTGTTTTTCTGTGTGGTTTTCTTTCCTTTTTTTGTAATGGCACAAAAACTAAAAATGTATTAAAATCAGTGTTAGGTCCTAATCATGCCCTTTACAAACACGTGACATCACCCAGACCCTCTCCTGAAATATTCAGGAGGGGCTCTATGTTTGTACGCAACCCCCCTCCCACTTTTTACACCCAGAGGTGATCCTTGGAGGCCCCTAGTGCTGTGTCCAGAGCCATCAGATGTTTGTATGCAGCAGTAGATGGTCCGGTGGCCAGCTGATGACGCACATGCTGTGCATCTGTTGATGCGCTGCACGTAACTCCTCGTGCTCTCCACAACTTGTTTGTGCTTCACTTTTCTCCTTATACTTAAAATGTTAGATTGAATAACCCCCGCAGCAGCCGGACTCTCTCCTCTCGTGTGTATTTAATCCTCCTGACATCCCATCGACTTTCTCCTGCAGTGTGTACGCACGTACGTTTGTAAAGGGCATCAGAAACCTATCCAGGACTGGTAATACCTGCACAAACAGAAACACTTTGCATCTTTAAATAGTAAATAATTCATGTTTATTTACATATATGTTGTAATTATGTAAACAAACTGGTATTTATATTTAGGGATTTACAATATGAAAATGAATTCACTTTTTCTTTCTGTGATGAGGACAGGGATTAATAATCAAAAACAAAACCAAAAAAAAAAAAATTTTTCTTCATGTTTTATATTTTTAAATGTGACCCAGTGACCTAAAATGACTTTAAGACAAAGAATGTAATTTTTTTTATTTAATGGAGCGCCTGAGGGTTAACCAATCCGAAATTTTGTGATTACATTTACGCCCACCCATAGGTACCAACCCACAGCTTGGAAAACTCTTGTGGTTCATTAGAGTGATTATTCCATCTTACAGACAGGACTGCTCTCCCAGCTCTCTCTGAATCACGGGGTGGAGCTGATCAGAGCTGTTGCATTGTTGTACGTTGCGTATTTAGCAGAGGATTGAATGGTTAGCCCGGTCTTTTGTAACGAGGTAACCGAGGTATTCTGGTTACAGGGCGCCCCGAGCCTGAGCTGAAACTGTCTCTGTCATTACTCCACATATGAAACTGTGGAATGCAGAAAGGAATGTGACGCAACTGACCATTTTCTGAGCAACTGTCTCTGACTGATTGTTATTCCTCAGAGAGACCAGCACAGGGACAGAAACATACACCTACACATACACCTGCGACCACACTCATTCCAGGAAAGTGCTCCAAACTTTATTTTTACACAGACCAAAAATTGAAATGTTAATAGACACATGCTAAATATTGTTATTAAAAGTTTTTTTATGAGTTTATTTACCTTAAAGGTCACATATTCTGTTTTTTCAGACTTTTTGAAATAGTGTTGGATTCCTTTGCATTAGTATTTCAGGTTTTATAACTTAAAATAATGTATATGTATGGAAAAACTTCTTTTGGGGAGCTTTGCAGATAGCGCTTGGTCTGTTGCCCCATGCTGGTAACAGAGAGGACTGGACAGAGCACAGGCAGGCGCTGGGGGCCCTGCAAGTGCTCTACACCACACAGTGAGTAAACAGCAGAGGAAGTGATCGCTCCAGTTTGTAACTTTCCAACTACTTTAGGATCTTGTGGTTTTCTGGAGCCATTCTCATAAAGTCTGTCATACTACTTATACAGATATTGCTGACAGTTACTGACTCAGTATGAATGTATGAGGCATAAAAGCTTTGTATTTTGTGATTGTGCCTGGCAGTCAGCCTATCACAGTTCAGACTGGGGCTGTTATATCATTGTTTTCAGTGAGTACGGTGTTTTGACAGTTTACACGTCAGTTTACACAGCGGCTCCCTGCTGTGAAACCAAAACACCTCCTCCAGTGTTTTCAAAAGATTGCGGATCCGGAAAATGCAAACCTCATCTTCATGTAAACTAAAGGCCAAACCACAATCAAACCTTTGCGGATTTGCAAAATGCATTGTCATCTAAATGGCTCCTCAGAATGTGTGCATCTCCTTTTGGTTGGTTAAAGTTAACTTATCTTGGAGAAACATGTAAGAAATTATAGAGTTTATTTTGGGAACAGATAAAGGGATAAGGCGAGGGTTGGTTTGTCAGCACAGAATAAGAGGACAAAAATGTGACATATAATATTCTACTGCCACATACTTTACCATAACCAATTTGACAAATAAAGTATCATAATTAAAATTAGCAAAATTAGCATAAATAGTATGAGAGTCGCGGACGTGCACCAAATCAAAGACATCCTCACTAAACCACTCCCACCTGGGTGAAATGCCTGGTTTTTGGTGAGTCCCGACTGGTTTGTAGTGATAGTTATTTAAGTGCTGAAATCATCAGAGTCCGGTGAAGGTGTATGGGTTTTAGAAACACACAAGAGCACTTTCTGGTTTTACGTGTCTAGAGCCGTGAGACTGAGCATTTATAGCTTTTGAGAAGGGCAGCGCCTCAGCATACAGCATTACTCAAACAAAATAATACTCTAGGTTTGTTTCTGGGAAGGAAACATTATAACATGGTTAAAAGCTAAGAAAAAAGTTGATTTAGCAGAATAGGGGACCTTTATGATAAAAGTACCAGTTGTCATGTTTGTGCTGCTCTTATGACCATAAAACCAGGGCCCACTCTCATGGGGTCCCAGTGTATTTGTACAGGCTGCACTGGCTGACGTTACACCCCCCTAAATCTACTGTACATGTCCCACAGTAAATGAATGAAAAGTTCTCTCTCTTACCATGACCTGCTATTGACTGGTGTCTGTCAAGGATGTTACCACCTCATGCCCAAAGCATTCAATGACTCAACTTTAGAGCAACATTTGTCATAAAATTCACAAACTTGGACCATTTGCGTTACAAAAACATGATATAAAATAGAGACATTGTTATGAATGTTATGTGAAAATTTTCTAAATCACATCTAAACTGACTGTACAGGTTAATCTCTGTGTCTTCATTTGCTTACTATTAATAACCTTATTGTGGGTGTGTTGTCTTATGTATGTATCATTGCAACTCCCTATAATTACTTATTACCTTTAATTATATATTAAACAAAAATTTATAAAAACTAAAAAATGGGTGTGTGTGTGTTTTTTTTTTTTTTTTTTTTTTTTTTTGTATTTTGTTTAATTTATTGAAATGATGTGTTAATTTACTGTGGAACTTTGCATGTGGCAGTTTTTTTTTTTACTGGCCACTAGATGGAACCATATGAATTATACATTTTGTTGGGTCTACACAGCAGTACCCTCGGAGTTACACTAGGTTTTCAAATTTATTTGCATTTGGTCAGCTGCCTTTACACACATATGAACTTAATTCTTAATCCATTGGCCCACGCTTTGCATCTATAACAGCTACAACTCTTCTGGAAAGGCTTTCCTCAAGCTTTAGGAAGTGTTTATGGGACACTGATGTTGGATGAGGCCTGGTTCGCAGTCTTCGCTCTAATTCATCCCAAAGGTGTTCTGTCAGGTTGAGGTCAGGACTCTGTTCAAGCTCAGTCAACTTCTTCCACACCAAACTCACTCATCCATGTCTTTATGGGCCTTGCTTTGTGCACCGGTGCAGTCATATTCAGGGCTTGACATTTACTTTTTTTCTCACTGGCCAACATGGCTAGTCTTTTTCAAAAGTTACTTGGCAATCAGTGTTTTTACTTAGTAATGTTTTCTGTATAATTTATAGTATTGTAAAATTTAAAGTTTGGTTTTATGCATGGACAGGGATTTAACAAACATAAAAAACAGGTTTACCTATATAGGCAGAATAAAGTGTGTCTTTTAAAATGTGTAATTTTTTTTAAATTACAAATTTTCTTTCTAAAATCATGATTAATTACTAAATAATGAATGGTGTATGCTTGAGCAGAGCAACATAAATTCAGGCCTAACTTCTAAAATTAAAGTTACACTGTGTAAGATTCCCGGTGTTGCGCCTCTAGAGGCCACAGGTGCCACTGCACTGTCGCAAAACGTAAACACTAGGGCCCCTCCTCCTTCTGAAACTGTGCGAGCGTGCGTTACGTCAAACTAACAATGGGACTAGAGAGTGCATTCATATTTACTGTATAAACTTTTGTAACCACTTGTGTGGCCACAGTTTGGATCTTCTATAGAGTTAGCGCTAGCGTTAGCTTATCGCGCAATGGTCGCATTAAAACAACTAATAACTGTATGAAAAAGCACAATCTAAAGAAAAAATAAAGAGGCTAATTTACCTGCCCAACAGTAAAGAAGCAAAAACGTGATCCGATTTGCAGCCTTCTCTGTCTCTCATCTGACGCCAGCGAGCAAAAGTCTGTCCGATGTTGACTCTTGTTTGCGATCTGGTGTGGTCTCTTTCACATTTTCTTTTTCTTGCCTCGTCCGACATTGTCTTCATCTTCTTGTGTCCTTCGGCCCTGACGAACTGGTGAAAATAACAATGCTAAAAGTAGCTTCATGGTTATACCTGCGCCTCAGGTATAAGAGCAGAAGGGGGAATGTTGTAAAGCAAGTCGTTTCCTGTCACATGACTTTTCCTGAACAGCGGAGCGCTCCCGGCCAAACTACGAGGGTGATTTCTCAGTACGGAAGCCCCGCTCGGAGCAACAGATCGCGCCTCAGGCCTTATAATCACTCAAAAAATCACAAAAACAAGTCAGTATGCCCCACATATTTAGGAGAAAAGTTACACAGTGTAACTTTAAGACAGGCCTAAGTATGCATAAAATTCAATTGACCAAAGTGGCTAGAGGGAGTATTTGACACGAGCCAAACTAAAAATCTACCTGCAGTTTGCTGGTTGGCTAGTGTTAATGTCAAGCCCTGGCCATATTGGAACAGGAAGTGGCCATCCCCAAACTTTTCCACAAAGTTGCAGCCTAGGTGTTTGATTGTATACACCTGTGGCCATGGAAGTGATTGGAACACCTGAATGCAGTTATTTGGGTGGGTGAGCGAATACTTTTGGCAATATAGTGCATTTATGTTATACTGTATGAAGCCAACCGCCATTGGCCGGCAGAGGGCACTAATTCTACAACTGTTGTGTATGCGGCTGCAGAAGGACAGTAGAAGAAGTAGTTGTCATCCTTACGTCACTGTGATGTTGCTGTTACCAAGGTTGTGAAGGCGCTGTAAGAAGAAAAACATGTCCAGGACCTGACAGAAAGACGCCTGTCATCTCATTTTCAGGAGCTACCACCCTGACAGCTTTGTAATTTGTTCTGCGGTACGTTTATACTTACAACCAACAAGCTAAAGCTAATGCTAAGCTAACTACCGGCTACAGCTAACCAGCGTGACATGTGACAGGAGGTCATCAGAACCTAGTGTTTTTCTCTCAGTGGCTCCCTGGGCTTTTGGAATTATTATCAGTGAAAACCCGTAATTAGACTTTATTGCACACGACTTTATCTAAATTCATGCTTTTGGGGTAATCCATAAACATGAAATTGAAGGAATGTAACATTTTGTCACGCTGTTAAATGTTATTATCAGTACAATACAATGTTGTTAACAATATAACAAAAATATATGGAGCTGAGGATGTTTGTTCTATCTACTTAGGATAGGACAGGATTTATTTAACCGGGACAGTCCCAGTTTTAGGCTCACTGTCCCATGTCCAACACATATCTGTAAAAATACTCATAAAGCCTAGTTTTCAACAAATCATGTCCCAGTTGTACCTGTTTTAACCAAGAGAAAAACATAGGACACTTAAAATCACGAACTTTTGTCACTACATTTAACTACAATGTAATTTTTATCACCAAACTGCCATTATATTCAAAATTGCGTCATTCTTTGAATTAACGTTACATGGCAGAAAATGTTATGGATTTCAAAAGTGTTTTTGTCACTTGGTGAGTTCAAATACACCGTGATCTTTGAAAAAAAAATTTCCCTTTTTTTTTGGTCTAGAAATCTGGTCACCCTAACAATGACCAAACTAAAATATATGAGATAATCTTATTTAAACTGCTAAATTGATAAAACAATATTTGAATTCAGCTGACTGCCTCCCGTGAAACTGTCTGAATGGATGTTACAGTTGTTGTCGATGACTTAGTTGGTATGTCCTTTATCCCAGGTCGTGATGAGTGCCCCCTGTGTCCTCTTGTCCTTGGCCCGGACCTTGACCCCGTCCTGCCCCACAGCAGGACACCTCCACAGAAAGCTGCTGGCCTCTGTCACCAGGTGGGTCACATTTGAACAAAGATGTGTCAGCAAGTGTTTCAGTAACACTTTAGTTTAGGGTCCACCTATTAATTATGAATCACCTATTTATCCCTTATTCTGTGTGACCATATTCTACAGTTAATTGACTCACTTTGGCTTAAGCCTGTCCATTTCTTACGGAGCATAGGCCACCGACGAGCTCCAATAATTAATTAGCAACTAACATTTTCCCCTTAATAAACTCATAATTACTGGCCATTAGTAGGAAGTAAAGAAGTTGTTGGACATAAAATATGATCTTAATAAGATTTTTGTGGTACTGTTGCCTAATAATGCTCATACTGCCACTGTTATATTCTGTGTGTTGTAGCTTAAAGCCTCTTTTCATAATTTACACTTTGCCTAGCAAAGAGTTCTGTCTCCAACTCTTGTGCTTCAAACTCCAATGGGACTGTTATGTCTTAAAGTATATTGTTATAAGTGTCATGCAATTATATTATTACTTAAATTATTGTATAAGAGGGTACTTGATGTGACGCCAACTTTTTGGAATCAATAAAGAATATTTGCTAATTTATGTTTTTCCTCCTCCAAAATTCTATCAGCATTGTAAAATAGGGAATATTACAATATTCATGGGTTAGAAATAAGTTGTATGTTATTTATTTGTATTTTAACAATACCTGGGAATTGTCCTGCGGTGTGACTTTAACATTTCCAAAATAAGTCACTAGAGTCTGAGGCAGTTCATACAGTTTTGGCATTATTTGACATATTTGAAGTTTAATGGAACAACTCTTACTGCACTTGAATCCTACAATACAAATTAAAATAGGTTTAAGTTTGTAATGAAAATGGTGTCCTGCAGTGTGAGATGAAAGATCTGTTTTTAAACAGGCATATACAACTAAACCTGCAGGTTCTCCTCTATCATTTATAGATCAGACAGACCTCTGTAGTCAGTGCTGTGAGCTAAAGGTCAAAAGGAACTGTCCTTTTATAATTCATTTTAGTAAAATCCTAATTTTCTTAACAGTTAACATGTTCCTGTTTGGTGTCTTGCAGTGTAACAGCTGTATTTTTCACAAAATAAGATATTTTTTTTAGGATGGGACAGGGATATATTTATTAAGTTAGCACCAAAGACATGTTGAACAATTTATGATAAGCAGGGTCCATACAGTCATGGAAAACCTGGAAAAGTCTTGGAATTTTAAAATGCAATTTCGAAGCCCTGGAAAAGTTTTGGAATTTTATATTTTGGTGGAAAGTTTTGGAAATTTAAACAGTCTGAGTAACAGTTAAAACAAGTAAGGGAGTAACTGAGTAATTGTTCAAATATGTAGAAATAATAGAGTTATAATATAATACTGTGGTTTTTATATGAGTAATTATTGTTAGTCTTTTGTTTTTATTAATGTTTTTGCTGTGGCAGAACTGACAATATAATTTTTTTCTTTTTTTTTGTGCATTTTTAAATACCAGATTTCCGAATTTCTTTTGTTGAGGTTTGTTCTCATGTCAACATGGCTTTTTTTCTGTTTATGTTATGTTTCTTTACATAGTGGATTGTGTCTATAGAAGATGGCCTTTTTTCATGTGAAAGAATATTAACACACTTTTCCTGAGGCTAGATGATTTCAATAACAGGGCTATGTGTTTTCTGTTAAAAAAAAATTATTTCAGCATCATTTTACTGATAGTGAGGTAATTTTAAAAGTTACCTGCTAAGTAGTGTTACAGTATTAACTTAAATGTACTGAATAATCCAAACACCTGATGTTTAATAAACCTTTGAGTAATACATTTCCTGTAGTCTTTGTCCATAAGTTAATAGTATAGTAAGTCCATAATCTAAATCTCATGTGGGAGTCCTTTGATTGTCCTGTCCCTTTAAGTGTCCTCATACTTTCTCACGTGGAGGTTAAAGTCCACTTGCTCTTTTTCACTTCTACTACATAACACCGCACAAACTCAGACATGACTAACAGAGTCCTTTTTACTGATAGAAGAATGTCATCCAGAGGACAAATGGACCATCTCCAGAGGACAGCGGCCAACTTTAGACAGAATGTAAGTGGATCATTTCAGGAGTCTCTCACACACACTTTCTGCTCTTCATTGTAATGTGCACTCATAATGTGTTTTTGAAATAGGCGCTGTACCCAGCCCAGGTCTGTGGGATCACACATGAATCAGAAACAGTGAAAAGACTGAGGATAGCTGTGCACCCAGACTTTACTTTTAAGGCCGGACAGTGGTGAGTAGACAGAAATACAGAGAAGTCTTATCAGTATTATTAAACACGAGCAATAGATCACTCAGCTCAGCTTAATATTGAATAATGCAATCTTCTTTCTCGACAGTGTTTATGTGTAATAATAAAATGAAATGATTGGTCTAAAACAACTTTTTTTGCCAGATCATGTTGAGTGAGAAGATAATTGGTAAAGTTTGTTAAAAAACTGAGAGATTATTCACACTCTCATACCCTTACACATTATTGTGGCCAAATGAAATAACCAGTAACGCCAATGCAACTAGTGTTAAAGCATTCCCTGTCCCATTTCTGAAGACTGTATGGAGTTATTTCAAGAACTCAAGCATAGAAATATTCTGAACTTGTGTGTGCAGTCAAATCTAATAACAGCTGAAACATTCATCTATTCAGTTACCCTGTAGACTCAAATCTGCAATATCGTCATATAGTCAAACCATAATATTTTTCTGAAGATTTTCATGCTGTTAGAATCTCATACTCTGCTCCTGACTTCAGCAAAAAAAAAAAATCCAGCACTATACAGTATGCTTTAAACAGAAACTGAGAAGCTGTGCAAGAGAGAAGTTTTACTGTATAGTGCTGGATTTTTTTTTTATATCCAGTAGCCTGGCTAGCTCTATTATACAGAGAGAATTAGTCTGGTACTGCTTAGTTTGGTTTGATTTCCAGTTGGCAGAACTATCAAAGGCAGAGTAACCAATCAGAGAAATGAAGGAGAATGCTTGTATCAACTTGTATCAACAACTTGAGCGATTACACTGCAAAAAATCAATATTGGCATTAGTTAAACTGACTAATGAAAATTTGACTTTTAATCTTGATTTGAGTAATTTTTTTCCAGATTGAATTTATTTACTAATATGGCTAGATAGTTGACTTCTTTCAAGTTATTTCTGTCTTGTTTCAAGCCATTTTTACTAAGGGTGCTCCGATCGATCGGCCGCCGATCATGATCGGCCGATCATGGCTAAAAATAGAGTGATCGGTGATCGGTAAAATGGGCCGATCAGAAGGGCCGATCAAATTACAATAAACACGCGAGGCTCTCACATTTACTGTCCTGCAACTCCGGTTTGATTAAACAGCAGTAGCGTTATTTTAGCAGTGTTTTTAAGTTAAGCCCTGGTTATAACGAACACAAACCTGCCCTGGAGGCGCTGCTTTGTGTCCCCGCTGTGTCCCCGCCTGCTTTAGGAGCGCACGGGACAGAACCGAGGCGCAGCAGTGCGTGTATTTGCAAACACCAACGTAAATAGAGCTACAGCTAACCCGCTAACAGTTACGTTAAAAGGATTAAGAAAGTTCAGAGTCTGCCTGTGTCTTGTTGCGCGGAGAAAACTGTGCGTTTTGTGGCTTAAACTGCACCAAATGGCTGCTAATGGAAAGAGAAAGTAAAAAGGCAGCCCATGTGTCCCCCGTGAATCTGAGAGGAGCACCTTTCATCGTTGTCTTCTCTGCTCTTGTGCACGTTTTCTTCATTCAGACGTTGTCAAAACTGGCAGCAGGAGCTGTCTGCTCTTTAGTCCACTGTGTTTCAACCTGGTTTGGCTGCGCGTTAAGCGGACACAGGCGCTGCACCCCGGACTCGCATTAAAGGAACCAATTAAGAACAGCTGATTTTTACATCAGCGGAGCATTCAAACAAAGCCACAGACACTGGGCACACATTAAAGGCCAATAATGCAACAAAACCTCTTCTAAAACAAAAATAAGTAGAATTTTGTTGTTCTTTTATATTTACAAAGGCTACAGTATTTTTCAAATGGAACTAATAATAGCCTGCATACAATACATTACTACATTGAAGACCACGTGATCGGTATCGGCCATGATCGGTATCGGCCGATCACAGCAGAGGCTGATCGGTGATCGGTGATCGGCCTCAAAAACCCTGATCGGAGCACCCTTAATTTTTACATATTTCAAGCTGAACTATGTGCCAGTGGGGTAAGTGAAAAAGGGTAAATTCCACTTACCCCATAGGCAGACAATTTTTCTAGAAATATGTAAAAATGGCCTGAATCACGACAGAAATAACTTAAATCAAGTTTTCAAGTTATTTCTGTGATTTTTTTTTTTTTTTTATTTTTTTTTTTTATTATTATTATTATTTTTTTTTTTTTTTTTGGGCAGTGTAGAAACGACTCTGTTTTCAAAAAGAAAGTGGGTTGGTCTGGCTGGGCTAATAATCCAGTGTTTTTTTTTTTTTTTTCATGGGAGCAATTTTTTAAAAGACTAAATTACTTGCGACCTAATTACTCTTTGTTTTAGAGTCACTTCTGTTTGGGTTAATTGTTCTTCTTTGGTACTTTGGTTGTTCTATAGCAATATTGTCTAGTGCTTTGTTATTACTTAGTAGTAGCATTTTGATCATATAGTTTATAGTTTTTTTGTCTTAGGATACCCCTGAACAAGTGATAAATCTTCCATAACCCAGTTAAAATCAAGGGAACCATTTTTTAATTATTATTAAAAAGGAATTACTGGATATAGTGATGTCATGATTAACCGATTATACTATTATTCGCGGATATAAATGTCATGTTAAGATAACTGTAGAATTTTAGAAGCCACAGTGTCTCGCGGGGAGCTCTCGTGCTTCACTTCTTGGAGTCCCTGGTATGTTCTATCTGATGCTTTAAATGGACTGACTGACTGTGGAGACTGTATTTTTTTTACAGTACATTTTTATACACTGGATTTAAAACATTGTATTTGGCTTATGAAATTTTATTTACTGAAATTTTCATCAGAGTTTGAAGTAAAAAAAAATCTGTTCACAAAATTCAGTTGCATAAATTCATTGTCTAAAAAAGTCTTTTGTAATAAAGACACAAAATAAACCTTAGGCAGATGATTCCTTTTCCATTTACCATTTACCATAGAGATACATGTCACAAACTGGCCCACAGTGGGTACATGCTTATATGGTCCTTGTAGATAATCAAAGTAAAAATGGGTCAAGACAGGTTTAGCAGCATTTAATAAAAATGGTCAGTGTTTCCTTCTATGGTGTCAATAATCGTGAAAATCATAAAATTGCAATATTTAATTTCACTCTAAAATTTGACATGTTGACATCCCTTGCTGGACAGTCTTTGACCACTAAGCTTGTGTTTTGGAAATTGTTGGGCAAAGTTTCATATGTGCAGTAGCTTTTAGTTTCCACAAGGTGGTGACATTGTACTGATGTTTATTTCTTAAAACTTAGTAAACATCATTTTATGATGGATATGGATGGATATAGCCTAATACTGCCGAAAGCTATCTCAAAGTTATTAGAGAAATCATATTTTTGCCAAGAAGTTTATATCAGATGTGTGTAGGCGTTTTCAAGTCTTGTTTTTCACATAGGTTTATTTGTAGGAAGTCCTGGCAGTAAAACAGTCAGGAGCCTGTTAATATTGGAATACACAACTTTTGGACTTGAGCAGTGCATTTGGAAACGATTACTTGATCAGAATAATGACAGTAGCTAGTTAAGGATCTCACACAGAGCCCCGGCGCGTCTGTCAGTCCGCGCTGCCAACTGTAACAGAGCACAAGCGGTAAATGTACCCGGGCCATACTGTGGGTGGGCGGTGAGAGCAGCCCCGCAGCGCTGCTAATGAATGGAAATGCATGGAAAGCCCTGCATTTGTGTGCTTGTCTGAAAAACACAGTGTTAAGTCATGTCTCCAGGTGCGAGAGGAGAAGAGAGGTGGGAGGAACATATGTGAGTGTTCACAACTCAACTTTATAATGCTTTAACTGTGGGTCATTGTTTACAGGCAGCAGTAGGCCCTAGATACAGATTTGAGAGAGGATTTCAGCAATACAAAACAGACTTCAGCTTCATCAAGAGGAAGAGCTGTGGACAGGGAACATTTCATGGGAGCGACACAAGAGGATTCAATACATCAGTGGCCCCAATCCTCTTTGTCACACCAAGAGTACCCCCTCACTCGTATGTAATAATATAAGAATTCTTCAACCGGTGGTAAAATCTGTGTTAGTACAAAGAACTACTTTATTGTAAATATTCCTGGATTAAAAACAATCAAACAAACTCAAATTCAAGATAAAAAAAATTATAATCTGCCTGTTTTTAAAAATAAAAATATACCATAAAAATAAAACTATATAAACTCCATTTACTTATGTTAATGGATATTTTATGTTTTAAATAAAAAAAAAAGACAATCTTAAACTCATAATATACTTACTGTTTCCCCCAGCACGTAATAGTTAAGGTGGCCTGGGTATAAGCACCTACCACTTTGGCTACCACTCAGTATAGGTCATATGAAATGTAGTATATTCCCCCAAAACCTAATTTTAATGCTTTATTATTATGATTCAGAGTCTATGTTAAATTAACTTTTTGTGGCATTAAAGAGTAAGTGCAGTTTATCTTCTTGTTGTCAGTAGTTGCTTTACGATGCTGTGGTTTCCACAGCTTTGCACCAAATCTGTTTGTCTTGTGCTCTCCGGACTGCTTCTGTTAGGCTCACTCCAGTCCACTCCTTTATGTCCTTTATCCACAACGTTAGGACTCTCCCTCATCCTCTTTTTCCATTTACCTTCCCTTTACCTCACCCTATGATGAAGGTTTTCTCAAACTCATCCCACCGCATTATGTGCCTAAAGAATCTTAATTTCCTCAGTTTTGTACTCTCCCTGAATATCAGTTTATCATTTTGTGGCATTTAGGAGTTGAAATTGGGAAAGGGAAATTGGGTAGGTTCACAAGTTGGACGCACTATGGGTTGGGTACCACCGTAACTGACATTCATGTTTCAAGAGTTCAATATGGTCTTCAAATGTAATTATGAAAGTAAGGCCTGGTAAGTGTTTGTGTACCTCTAGGGGTTTTGGAAAACACCGTAATATAGGACTATGAAGATTGTGGAAAAAGCCAAAATTGATGACTGGTATCAAGTTTCCTTCAGTCAGGACAAAGATCAGTCCTTAGAGAGTTCTGAGAACAATGTACTTTTCTTATTTTTGTGACATGCTCTGCCTCTCATCTCTTTAGTCCAGTCAATTTTAGTTTGAATCCTCACAATATGCCTGAGAGTGCTTGGCTCACGTGTAGTGTCTAGAAGCATTGGTTGTTGTGGGGAGCTCTCCACAGCTTAGTAATGAATTTTTCCATCTATCTGAGCTACTAAACTCTCCTTTCTGTAGAGTGTTTTAGCTCCATAGAACTAATTAAGGTCATCTTCAAATAATTATATGTGAGGCAGCACTATGTTAGGCAGACATTAACGCACTGCATTATTTTAATAGAGTTTAGTCATATTTGAACCAGCATTGCTGTAGTATAAAGGTTGAGTGGTTAGTGCTGTCGCCTCCCACCAAGGAGGTTGTGAGATTGATCTTCAGGCCAGCCGTCACAGATTCTCTGGGTGAAGTCTGCAAGTGCTCCCCGTGTTACAGTGGCTTGAAGAGTTGTTTCTCTGTCAGCCCCGCAACTACCCCTTAAGAGGAATAAGCAGAAGAAGATGAGTGAATGAACCCACATTTGGCATATAAGTTTAAGTATGTCTTGTGATATGAATAGTGCACTTATATAAGTTTGTGAGTTGAGTTATTTGATCTCCAGCCTTAAATAACCACATATAATGATCAACTGTTGTGAAGCCCTTTGAGGCGACTTTTGTTGTGATACTGGGCTATACAAATAAATCTGAATTGAAAATAAATCTAAATTGAATATAATAAAACATAATGGAATAAATATTTTATGTTTTGTATTGTATATTTAATAAAAAATCAAGCTATTTGTACTAACTCAGATGTCAAATAAGGTCATCAGCATCCTTCAGGGAGGCAGGAAGACGTGCATCTGCAGAAGTCAGCATTTTCAAACAGTAAAAGTGTAGCAGCTGTGTGTTTTAAAGGCTTCTTGTGTTTTACTGAATAAACTACTGTTTAGACACAGCCTGACCTCATGAAGCATGTGAGTCAGTGTGGTTTTCACTTTGGAACATTTGGAACTTAAGCTGCTGTTAGCCTTTACTATTTCTGTGTGAATGGCTGCTTACACATCGTCCTGTTGTTCTTTTCTTTTGGTCCTTATTGTTTCTGTGAGTTGAATACTTAAGTCCAGAATGTTCCAAAGCTGTGTTTAGCATTCTTCACAGGCCTCATGCCGCTGTGCACATATCTTTGGTGTTGACATACTGTATAGATATAGTGATATAGACACTATGGAGACTGTAGTCCTAACTTCTTTCAGCTAGATGGAGAGGATCCTGCAATAAGGTGAGATAAGTAACACAGTGGAGTTGAAGGGAAGGATGAAGGCCCAAATAGATCTGACCAGTTAGCGCAAAATGAGATGTTTACATATAATCTGCTATCTAAACCATGTATTTAAGCATGTAACATTTCTTGTGGAGAAACCAAATTAGCTAAATCTGCAGTGGTAACAGATGGTACAACTAGGTAACACGTCTTCAACCAGCAACAAGCTGCTATTAACATTATGGAGTATACTACGAAGCAAGATTTCTGGTTAAGCTGGCTGAGTAGTGCCTAAACCTAAAATTTCCTGTGTCACGAATATAACTCACTTTTCAGCATGGTTAGATCACTATAGAAACATAACATTACACAGCAGAGCTACCCTGGTCCGGAGCAGGTTATGCTCCTGAGTTTGGGCTGCTTCAGCATTTTAACACATTTTTCTTGAAGGCTACCGATTCTGCTAAATTGTTTTTTTAAGCTTTTAATCATGTTATAATGCCTGTTTGCACCTCAAAAACAGACCTGGAGTAGTATTTTGTTTCATTCACACATGAGAAATCCCGTATGCTGAGGCTCTGCCCTTCTCAAAATCTGAAAGCGCTTGGTCTCACAACTCTACATAGATACATGAAACCAGGTAGTGCTTCTCTTCGTTTCTACAACCTATTTATCTAGTAGTATCTATTAGTAGTTTATTCATTCTCATGAGAGACAAATGCTTCTACAAACTGTGTGTAGTCCGTCTTCCCTCCATCCATCATTTAGCTTCCCATAGCCTTAGAAAAATTTAAGGTCCTCCCCACTGGAGTCCACTGCAGCGTATCGTGCACAGGCAGTGAATATGCATTGTGGAATACAGTATGATTAAAAGTGTGTGCTGTTTTATGGAAGAGTGATCCAAATCTTTATCATTATTTTTAAATATTTGGTCCATTTATCAGACTGCCTTTCTGAGATGAGTCTCTTGCAGGTGGTAGAAGACAAAAGATACCCCTATTTTCAGATTTTCAGAACAGCTTCACTGTTATGGTCGATTTTGTTAACAACTTAGTTAATCTATCAGAATATTTTTTATATAGCACTTTTCATACAAGTCAATGCAACACAAGTCCTTTATAAGAATATCATCAAACACATCTACCTTTAAATAACAATGGCTTTGTTTTATTCTATTTCATCAAAATAGAATAAAAGAGACCCAGACAGCACATAGTAAAACCACAAAACCATAAAATATCAAAATTAAGAATATTAAAGAATAAAAACATATGGTTTATAAAGCACTACATAAAAGCCAGACTAAACAAATATGTATTGAGATTACAGTTAAAAAATGTCAACGCTTCAGGCTCTTCTCAGATCCTTTGGAAGGCTGTTCAAGTGCATAGTTACTAGAACCTGAATCACTAAGTTTTAGTCTTGCTGGTGGGCACAACCAACTGTGAGGTTTCAGAGGAACTGATGACCTTCCTGGTTCATAGATTAAAAGCATGTTTCTCAGATAGTCTGGAGCTAGTCCATGTACTGTCTTATAAACTAATGAAATCATTTTTTTAAAAATCAACCCTAGAACAAACAGGAATCCAGTGGAAGGATTTTAAAGTGGGAGTGAGGTGTGCTCTTTCGTGCAGCTGGGTTTTGTACCAGTTTAATCTGATGTATTATGTTTTTTGGGAGAAAACTCGGCCAAATCACTGTGCCATGTAAAAATTAGAACGTGGCAGCTTGCTCCTATCCAACCAGTATTGAACAAACTAACAAACATCATTTTGTTACTATTGTCCAGCTGTGACTTGTTTGACTGTGTGTTGTGTGCAGGGTGGACGTCTACATCCCTGGAGTGGAGACAGTGGGCGGCTTCTCCATGTGTTCCAGCCCAGGCCTGCTGCAGAGAGAGGGAGTGATAGAACTGGCTGTCAAGTACACCAAGCACCCTCCAGCACACTGGGTCCACACTGAAGTGAGTGACGCTGTTGTCCAACTTGTTTTAAAATCTAAAGCCACCGTGTTGTATTGTTGGGCTTATTTCAGTATGGTTTGGAACCGCAGACTCTGATCTGGCTTGTGATCCAACTGTGGGAGGTTTTTTCAGTGGAGACAAAAAACTAGTAGGGCCTGTTTCCAGTGTGTCCTGGAAAACCTAGAAACAGTGATTTTCCTGGAAATGCTTTATATTGTTTAAATATAAGAGGGAGTGTATTCATAGTTTTCAGTCATGTGACTTTTGCTTTCCATGTAGGGCAAAACAAACATGGCTACATGCAGCAGACATGAGGAGATGCAGCCAAATAATCATTTACTGTAGATGGCCTGACAATTCAGGACAAAATAGTGTAACAGTGCACTTCAATTCTCAAAGCGACAACGCTACAACGCATTCTAGGGTCGCAGGATGATCTGATGTCAGCTGGAAGAAATAAGCAGAATACAAATAAAAGTTGCTTTTGTGCACAATAAATTAAAACCTTTTAATTATGACGTAAAACTGAAAGGTGAAACTTATAACCTGTCCCAAAAGCTCGAGCACATCTACTTCTTTTATCTTTCCCAGCCCAAAAACAGCACCCAGAAAACAAACACAAAGTTAACCCACACAACACAAAATAGTTCAGGTCTGCATTCCCCTCCCCGTGTCCCTGAGTCACACACACGAGTCACAGGACGGCAATGCTGTACAGCACAGCTACAGTGAAAACCACAGGTTAGTCATGTTAGAGCGCCTTCACCACTACAGTCTGTTTGGCATTGATCCCAGCATCCCAGGTACTCCACAGAAGCATTAAATCCAGTCAAAAAAGGGAACAGGAAAGTTATAATCCACAAAGTTAGCGCCGCAGCATCCAGACCACAGGCAGGGATCCCAGACGGCGTGTGACATCACTCTCCTTCACACGTTCCCCGTGCGCGCACATCATATCCTCCCTTTATACCGGGACTCACAGTAAACAATATTATATACAATATATCACTTACAAAACAATAATTGCCTGAGGGCCCTGTATTATCCCCAGAAGACCAGGATAAGTTTTTCTTTCCTGCGGCATAAACTTAGTGACAAAACTAACGCTGTATACTCACTAGTAACAGAATGGACCTTTGTGGCCTTGTATGGACTAAAACTACAAATATTGGGGACCTGTGACGTGTATGAGGCATCACTGCCCTGTTAAAGCCGCTGGCAACAGACAGGTCTTTGCTATAGCTGGACTTCAGAAACCTACTCTGCCGCCGTGTCTCGAAGCAAACTTATAAACGCACCGAAAGTCTTTTTTTTCAGGGAGGGTGGCTCATCAACCCTGAGTATGGGAAGGGCATTAGACTGACAGACAGACACAAACTGGCTTATGGCAAACTTAGCTAATGCTATGTTAACATTATGGGTGTATTTATACCGTTAACTGTTACCAAAGCTCAATCTCCCTGGGGAGGGGGACTCGTTTAACGGCACAAATCCACAATCATCTTATTTCTGAGTCAGTTTTCTCTGATTAGATTCTGTAGAAACACAGATTCTTACGTGAGTAAACAATGACTTCAGCTGACGGTCAGTGGAGTAACTCCAAGGGAGTGTTGCCCTCCAGGTGTGACGGTACTGTGAAAACTATGAATATTATTTTTAAATTCTGTAGCCTGATCAGCCTGAACTATTCACTGTCCTATCAATGTGACATGAATCTGAGATCACTGCCATTCATTGTTTGTGGAGTTTAAACTGAAGCAAAAGAGGAACAGTTACAATAATACAGAGTAAAAGCAAAAAGACCTAGAAATGTGAAAATATTTTACTAATATAACACATTGGTCTTATACAGATCTTTTCTAGACACTCAGTCACTTTGAAATTGCATTATTTCTTCGCTCCTCAGTCACATTTGGTGATTGTGAGCTACTTGGCGGCGTGGCTGCCAATCTGCGCCTACGGCCCCTCTGAGCATCACCAAACACAGTCACGCTGACACATTCTTACAGGCAAGGTGGGTTATGTTTCTCGGGGATCAAACTACCAACCTTCAGGATAGTGGGTGAACTCTCTCTACCTTGACTGAGCTACTGCCATCCCAACAAGATCAAGATTATACACTTCGTAGGATAATTGTAAGAATTTTAAAAGCAACTACCTGATTTAAACTAAATCTATACTCCACACAGAGCAGCTTAAATATTCTTTTAAAACATAATCTCAGGGGAAAAAGTTTAATAATAAAGCTCTTCATGATAATCACTGACTAGTTAGACAGTGGGAATTAAAGTGAATAAAGCATTTAATAATAAAAGTGCATGGATTGCTTATTCATGGCGTCAGTAATTGAAAGAAGGATTGCAATATTTATCACAATAAACGTGAATCGTGACACTAAAATTTGACATTGTGACAACCCTATACTAACACTGCAATAGTTGTACTGTAAGCACGTGTTACAATGAGAAAAATAACTGCAACGATAAAAGATATATTGATGATAAAAAATAGTGTAATGATGTAAGATGCTGTGCAACGATAATTGACAACAATAAGGTTTTACACTAAGCATGCTTGCTAAGTTTTGTTTTAGAAAATTGTTAGTCCATCTGTATTTATGTCTCAAACTGTTCAGGTGTCTTTCTTGAACAATTAAGACTTTGACATTCAGGTACCCAGCAAACACAAACAAAGCCTCTCTTGTTTTTCATACGTCAAGTTGAAGGAATGTAAAAAAAACAAAAACACAGAATTTAAACAGAACATCTCAACAACAAATGTTCACTTTGTAAAAAGAAACCACTGCCTTTTCTCTTTAGAATGGAACACATCCAGATCTGTCCCTAAAAAGATATTGTAATGGGTGTCTTTAAAGGTCCCCTGTTCCACTAAATCAATCTTTTTTCTTGTTTGTTATAATGTTGTTGCACCTGACACACATACCTGTTGCATGTTTAACATGTTCAAGTCAGAGGTTACGTGATATGAGGTTAGAGATAATTACTGTAAGTCATTCTGAAGAACAGAGTCGAAAAAATTCAATAGTCATGAGCTATTTTTGTCTGTCATTGTATACATGCATATTATAATTAATAAAGGCTTATAATGATGGCTATACAATTTTATTAATAAGAATACTAAATATGCCAAAACAATACTTTTAACACCTTTACTGTTCTTTTAATTAATGGATGTGTCCTGAATCAGTCTAAAATACAGCAGCCTATTGGACGCTCATGCTTCACATTCAGTCACTTAGCGGCAGCAGAACAACACCGCTCTCCCCCTGATGCAGCCTGGTGATGGTGAACCTTGAAAACTCCAAAATACAAAGTTTCACACACTCTTTCCTCTGTTCACTGAGCTGCAGGGTACACTGCCTCAGATCAGTGGCGTCTGCAGCTGCACTGTACAGCTGTACGCACTGTGGCCTACCTTTAGATGTTCCCCGTTAAACTCCCATTGCGCACAGAGCAGCGAAAAGCCATAGCGGCGTGTGTGGAGCTCCTCCTTATAGCCAGGACTTTGTAAAGCTCTTGAAGTTTATACATATCTGACTTTGGTTAAGTGAAGAGGACCTTACACAGGGTTCTCGCAGCCGCCTTTTTTCGACCGGTAAACGAACATTTTCCCCCAGCAAATCAAATGTTATTTTACAATTACAGTTGCGTGGAATTTGTAAAGTTTAGTAAAATTAGATCTAGCCAGTCGTATACCAGAGTCCGCCCCCCAAAACAGGTAAACTTCCGTGACGTAATGCACAGTAGGTCACTATATTAGACAGAGTTCCCTGTGCAGTGTGATCACAATGGCGGCCACAACAAGCCCTTGCCTTCTGTTGTTGGGCAATGGTAAAAACGCGATTCAGATTGTTACGTGTGTTTGCTGGAGAGTTTTAAATAAATCATTTTGTCACAAATGCATGGGACCTCGGATTATGAAAAAGAATAACCAGATTAAGGTATCACAACAGCACTGGTGTTTTATATAAACTATAAAAAATATCACCCAGATATGCTCAGAAAGGTCGTTATCAGGTAGGGAAATACAAAAATGTTGTATCCCCCTCCTGATATCCCCTTGTGATGCCGAGGTGATGCCGAGGTGGCTTCCTGCCCTCGGATTGGGCGCTACGCTGCTCAATGTTTATTAACATCTCCAATACGGACATTTTTATTTTTTGGGGGGTGGAAACCCCGCTTACATGACGCGCTCTGAATGTGCCATCTTTATTTCCTCTCTGTTTCTCCAGAGTGTTTTACTTAAATGCATATTGAAGCTACAGATAACACGCTGAGGGTCACAGGATGAGAGCTAAGAGCTTGCTTTACGCAGAGAAGACTGCGCGCCCCACAGCAGTCACCAAAAAGAAGCGAAAGCAAAAGGAGAAGGGTGCGTTTATTGTAATCTTAAAGCTCACTGCACCACTGATTCGTGCCCATTTCCAGACTGTGCAGACCACAGGCTGCAGAGCACAGCGCTGTCTGTGCTTAGTCCACAGTGTTTTAGGTTTTTTGGGTTTAACTTTTAGTGTGATTCAGCCTGGCGCCCACACACAGATAAGTCCAATTCAAGAAGTATATGAAGTTGAGACAAAGACTATGACAGATAGCTATTTAATTAACTCGCTCTGTTGCCATCTCCTGGACAGAACTGGGAATTGCAACTCCACCTTCCTTCATTTTATCCTGTCAGAATGACCGGGCCTTCAGAATTTTCCTGTCACAGCTATAAAGAATCTGTAAATGACAGAAAATTCATGTTTCTATTAGCCGTACTAATTAGCCATTCTCTGTCCAATCCTCACCCCTGCCAAAAAAGGTGGCAACAGACACTTAATCCAAGTGTCCTCTGCAAAGTCAAAGTAACAGCTCCCTGAAAGAAGACGTTTTTCATACATTTACATAATTTTTTAGTTATAAAATGGGAAATACTAATGCAAAAGTGTCCAAATTTATTTCAGAAAGTTTGAAAAAACATGATATGTCCACATTAAAGCGCCTTGGTCCACTTCACTGAATTATCGGTTGACTTCCTCTTGCTGCCGAAGCACAGCTTTAATGTGCCTCTATCTGACTGGCATCTGCTTGGCTGTCCTAGGCTAGGCTTTATGGGACAACTTTAAAGGGCCTATATTATGCTTTTATTCATATTTTTAAACCAATCTTGGTCACCTCTAGAACCACATTGCACATTTTACAACATTTAAAAAACATGATATGACTAAAAGAGAATGTTTCCAAATATTTCTTTTCTACTGCCATAAAGAAATAGGTGAAGAAGGATTACTGTTATGCTCTTTTGAACTGCAGAAAAAAAGCTTTACATTTCCTTAACTTTTGTAGTATCAATATACAAAGTTAAAGTCTGTGAGGAATCAGTGGAAACAGAGCTGTACACCGTTTTTTGGGATAAATGAATGAGAGTGGACTGGATGTATGCTTGTTGATTGGTCAGTGCTTCCTGGAGTGGGCAGGGGTTGTGGGAAAGGTGAAGGTTTGTGGAATCAAGCGTTTTGAGATCTCAGTACCTGCCGTGTCAGAGAATACAGGATTACTCAAACAGGCATGGATGAAATAAAACCCAACTCCAGATATGTTTTTGATGAGGGAACATTATAACATGGGTAAAGCTCAGAACAGTCAAATCTGTAGATAACACTAAAGCACAGCATTTTCATTAATGAGCAAGTTTGATTGAATATTCCTATGATGTGATATCAGTATTTTGTAGTTATGTTATGCTTTCTTTACCTACAGAAATGAACTCAAACTTTACTATTTGAAGACCTTCTAAAGCCTTATATCCCCTTCCTCCACAACCAACCTGTTTGTTGTTTGTTGAAAACGCTCCGACACAGTTTCCTCTTTTGAGGTGCAGCTCCTGTACCGTTTTCCTCAGAGTCCTAATGTGAAGTGTGCTTCCTGCGTTTGTCTTCCTCAGCCCGCTGTTTGATGAAGGCTCTGTACACGGCGTTCAGAGCAACTCCTGTGTGTAAATAACTCCAGAAAACATTTTGATGGTTCTTTTATCTGATGCAGTGCTCTGTCTCCTCTCTGAGCCAGCACCATAAGGCTGTGATAGCAGATTAAGGCTATGTGGATTATTATGTGTGCATATGCTCGTATATACCAAACCAGATGAAGGCATATTTACTGAGGCTCTTCACTTCAAAAGACCTCTCTGTTCATCTGAAGATGCTCTCAGTGTGGGTTTGATGTCTGCTGCTATTACATATTTTCTTACTTTGTTTCCAAGGATACTGCCAGAACAAATGGCATAGGTTTCTGATACCTTTTTCTTGTTTTATTTATTTAAGTCTGTGGCTCCACTGTATCTAGCTGAACTGACTGTCCATAGTTTCAGGTTCAGACCATACTGCTAATAGATACATTTACATTTTGCGATAACAGTATGATTTAAAATGTTGAAAACTGAATTTTGACATAGTAATTTCAAATAAATGAAAGCAGAAATAAGTCCCTGGATTTACTAATCAAAACTGTGTCACAGTAAAGGGGCTATATTATGCAAAATAAACCTCTATCCTTCTTGTGAATAAAGATTGTTTTGGTCTGGGTCCTGTCTTTATCGAGGGCCTTTATCGTTAAATCTCGCAATTCCCATGCGTTTATATAACTTATTATGGAACCAAGATTATAGAGCAAATTTTAAAAATATGTAAGAGGTTTAAAAGCACAATGTACAGTATAGTCTTTCATGGACATTGGAACATTTGAATGACTTCCAGGTAATTTCATCACCAGAATGCATGGAAAAACTCAGCTATTACAAACTTGAAACCTCTAGCTTGCATGTAACAAGCCTTGATTCCTGATCAACTTCTTCTGGTGCATGTCCAGGTTTATAATCACTCTGTGTTCTGTCCCCTCAGTGCACCACGGGCTCCCAGGTGGCCCTGCGTGTCGGTGGAGACTTCTTCTTTGACCCCACGCCCTCTGACCCCTCTGTGGACTTGTTACTCGTGGCCGGTGGCGTCGGGATCAACCCTCTGTACTCCATCCTGCTGCACACCAATGACCTCCTACGGTTAAACCAGGCCTCTGGGGGGCGGGGCTACAACATAGGCTCCACTCACATCAGTTACAGTGCCAAAAATACCCAGGAGCTGCTTTTCAAGGTACTGTGAGACTTAATGTTACTGAGGACTGTTAAACCACATTTTGTAATGACATCGCAGTATGGGAAAATGTTTTAAATTTGTACTTTATGCAAAAAAATCCTAGCGTGACAAGCCAGACTATAACATTAAATGTAGAGTCTGGGGACGGTCCATAGACAGAGCTCAAGCCTAGGGGTGGAATCAACGGATGTCATTCAAACTGCTTCCGCACGTAATAGGCCAGCGCTCTGACCAATCAGAGCAACGAACAAGGTGAGATTTTTAGCTACCAGCAGAGCCAGCTGGTATAGTAGACTTTTGCCATAGCCGGTTGGCAAAACATCAAATCCATCCTTCTTTAAGACGAATGATTTGAGTGCTTCTTTCTGCTCCACTTTCAAAGAAAAACCCAAATCTAACTCTTTCAAAATTGATGTCAAGGCCGATTCAAACAACCGCTGTTTTTGACATGACCAAACATGTCTGCAGTAGGGCTGGGCAAAAAAAAAAAAAGGATTCATTTGATTGATTTGTGTTTTTAATTTTGGACAGTGTCAAGAGCTGCAGCTGTTCACGGTGTTGAGGCTAATGCTACTGCTAGTGCTTAGAGCAGCTTAACCCTCGTATTGTCTTCCCGTTACACTTACAAGTCTTGTCCTCCAGTTTGTTAGCCTGTTATTTTATGCATAAACTATAACTTGTCAAATAATGTTGTGTTATACCTTTAGTCTTACTTCAGACCAACACAGTTAAAGTAAACAGTTAAACTACTAATTCCTTTGACTAAACATTATTTTGACTATTTCACATTTTACTAGAGGGTTTTTCTCAAAGTTTAGTGAGGAAACTGTTTTTGAATAATTATAATTTTTTTAATGGCAGAACCGAATAACACTTTTATCTATCAAATTCCTCTGTAAATCAGTTCACACAGAAAAACCAACACTGATTCTTGTTGACAAAATTCAAGTCAAATTAAAAATTCAGTTTTTCTTATCAGAACTCTTCAGACATCGTCCAAAAGCAATGTTTTGCATCAGAATTTATGAACTGTGATCAAATCAATGTACATTCACAGTTATTTCTCACTGCAGGTAAACTGCAGATCTCTGTGCTTTAGTGTAATGCAGGGCTCGCAAAACCGCTCTGACATCCTGGGGCAGATCAGTTTGTCACTCATGCTACCAAAATCTGACTGCCCCTGCCTGATGGGCTATCATAAAAACTGTAAAGAAATATTACTTCTAACATGTGTAAAATACTGGGGACTCCCAGTTGTTTGTGGTGCAGAGGCCTCTGGGCTGTACTGAAGTCTGTAGCGTTAGGCTGCCCTTCTCTCTCTTTCTTAGCCACTGATCAAGAAGCAGGGCTCTGCGCTGTTCACATTGAATTAATGTCCACTGAATTTAGAAATTTACTATTTGACACAGAATCAAGTCCAGTGTGGACATGGGAAAAACGCACAGCCTCTATTTGCTGTTTTGTAAATGTATAGCAGCATACCTTATGTTTTTTTTTTTTTGCCATGTTGGTGACAAGAATCACTCTGCAAACCTAAACCCCGCCCACTGACGGCAGTACTGCCACACCATTGGCCCACACCACAACTGGTTCAGACCTAAATGAGTCAGCTGAGCCTGACTAGATGGATCTTTGTGAGTTTGTGAGCTCAAAACTTTCTGTGCAAGGCCAAAACAGATCAGCCTGCTCTTTTTAGACTGCACTGTAGTCACTTGAAGAAGATGGGAATCTAAAAACAGAAGTCTACAGAAAACCTACCTTCACTGAGCAGTATCTCCTCTTTGGATCACTCCATCCTCTCAGTCACAGCTGTGTCTGTGATCAGAACTCTCCTGCACAGAGCTCAGGAGTGACCTGACCGTGCTTAGGGAAGAGGAAGTAAGAGCAGCACATGCCTGATGCCCTGAAAGGCTGTGGATACCCAACTTGGGCTTTGCCAAATACAGGACCAAGACTAACGTGGAAATAAACAAAGAAAAGATGTAACTGGACTTTCAGAAAAACTAAAAACATACAGTTCAAACATGACAACATCATAAAACAGAGTCTTGTAGGACAACACCTCCTCTCACTAACAGAGCAGAGGGAACTACACTGTTCACTGCAGTGAAGAACATAGTGATCTGTGTAGTTTCTGTTAAAAAAAAACAAAAAAACCCTCTAAGTAGTCTGGGAGGTTTGAGATGCATCTTCCTCCAGTCTGCAGCTCACTGCAGAAAACAAAGCCTAAAGAGTTTCACGCCAAGTTTCACTAACCACAGACCATCAACATCAGGGAGGTTTATTTATACAACTGCACATTTCCTTTGGGATTATTAAGGTCTATGTCCATCTATTGCAGAACTTTGTGCTGTGGAGTCAGAATTGACCCCAGAGGACTTTTTTTGTTACTGTTTTCCACAAAACATTAATTATTCAATCAAATTGTTTCATATTTATTTTGATGACAAAGAACATGCTATTGGACAAGGCTTGTTCATTTCAACACATTTGATGAAGAAACAAGAGTTATACAGTAACATTCATTTGGGGTCAGAATGAACTCAGGGACAAGGCGAGGGTTAAATACTGATTGTGGAAAGTAAAAAAAAGAAAAAAGAACATTAGCCTATCTCAGTTTAGCTGAAGCTATATTTTTATAACAATCTAACAAATTCTGAACCCAATTTTCATTTAAAAAACTTCCACCTCATTTTGTTAGCATGGAACAATTCATTATAAAATGCTAGAAAATGTATTACATGTTGCGTTCAGGCAGTTTATTACTAAATGTATCAAATTATTACAAAATGTGTGATTATTACATTTTGTCAGGTTGTTACATAATGCCGTGTTATTAAAGGACTAATAAATATATAAATTCCTAAGGATATCAACTAAGAAAATATGAGGAGCACCATATTTATCTGGCATGTTACTGAATCTGTTTAAAAAGTCCATGCTGTGCTATTAGGTTACTTTTGTCAGTTTTGACACTCCAGGCTAAAGGGCAGAGGAGTGGTGCTGAGGGAACTGTGCTGTTGTTTTTGAAGTGCTGTGATGATTGAGGTTTTCTTTTAAGGTGGTAATAGTGGAAAAGAAAGAAGGAACAAAAAGTCTGTCTTCAGGCTCTGATTGCCGTGTGATGTGTTTTGTGAGGACTTGGTGGTGCAATTAGTTTTCATCCCTCTATAAAAACAACTGATGTACTGTATGTTGTTACCTCTGCAAAACAAGCACTGCTCCTTCTGACAAACAGAAGAACTCAAAAAACAAAGGAAAATGATTTAAAAAGTTAACATGGCTCTTTTTTGTTGGTCTCTCTACTCTGGTGTTGCCCATGGTAAGAGGTGGCAGGCTAGAGGAAACTTTCTAATACAGCCCCAATTAAAAAAGTGGGGACAATGTAAAATGTAAATAAAAACAGAATTAAATTATTAGCAAATCCCACATAATATTTTATTCATAAGAACAGACAAAGTATCAGGTGGTAAAACAGATGTTTTACCATTTCATGAAACATTTGATGACAGCAACACATCTCAAAAAAGTTGGGCATTTTAAGTTTTACTTAAAAAAACTGCTGGAGAAGCATTTTGCAACTAATTAAGTCATTTTCAACACTTCAGTAATATGTGTGTGTGTATAAAGAGCATTGTAGAAAGGCAGAGTCTGTATAAACTAAGGGTGCTCCGATCAGGGTTTTTGAGGCCGCTCACCGATCAGCCTCTGCTGTGATCGGCCGATACCGATCATGGCCGATACCGATCACGTGGTCTTCAATGTAGTAATGTATTGTATGCAGGCTATTATTAGTTCCATTTGAAAAATACTGTAGCCTTTGTAAATATAAAAGAACAACAAAATTCTACTTATTTTTGTTTTAGAAGAGGTTTTGTTGCATTATTGGTCTTTTTTGTGTGCCCAGTGTCTGTGGCTTTGTTTGAATGCTCCGCTGATGTAAAAATCAGCTGTTCTTAATTGGTTCCTTTAATGCGAGTCCGCGGGTGCAGCGCCTGTGTCCGTGTAACGCGCAGCCAAACCAGGTTGAAACACAGTGGACTAAAGAGCAGACAGCTCCTGCTGCCAGTTTTGACAACGTCTGAATGAAGAAAACGTGCAAAGAGAGCAGAGAAGACAACGATGAAAGGTGCTCCTCTCAGACACACGGACACATGGGCTGCCTTTTTACTTTCTCTTTCCATTAGCAGCCATTTGGTGCAGTTTAAGCCACAAAACGCACAGTTTTCTCCGCGCAACAAGACACAGGCAGGCTCTGAACTTTCTTAATGCTTTTAACGTAACTGTTAGCGGGTTAGCTGTAGCTCTATTTACGTTGGTGTTTGCAAATACACGCACTGCTGCGCCTCGGTTCTGTCCCGTGCGCTCCTAAAGCAGGCGGGGACACAGCGGGGCCTCCAGGGCAGGTTTGTGTTAGTTATAACCAGGGCTTAACTTAAAAACACTGCTAAAATAACGCTACTGCTGTTTAATCAAACCGGAGTTGCAGGACAGTAAATGTGAGAGCCTCGCGTGTTTATTGTAATTTGATCGGCCCTTCTGATCGGCCCATTTTACCGATCACCGATCACTCTATTTTTAGCCATGATCGGCCATCATGATCGGCGGCCGATCGATCGGAGCACCCTTAGTATAAACCGTTTTGGATGTACTAGATGCTCAGGATCTTTAAGACTGGGACACACTGGGACGATTATCTTTCATGTGGTGCAGATGAATAGTTTGACGCAGTCAGTGGCGTGAGTTTGTTTGGTGTGTTCCACATCCTTGGACGTAGTATGGGACAGTTGGACATAGTTCTGGCTGATTGAAAATGTCAAATCAACGTCAGGCGTTGTGCTCAAACAAGCTCTGATTGGCTGTGTCGCATTCACAGTTTGTCAAACAGCTTTCCTTTAACATCAAAATATAAGGAACTTTTGTTCTAAAACTCTTCATTATGTTTACCACATCTGTGACACTAATGTGCGGCAGTTAGCTTATCTTAGCTTTAGCTTTATGCTAATGTGCTGCAGTTAGCTTATCTTAGCTTTAGCTTCATGCTAATGTGCTGCAGTTAGCTTATCTTAGCTTTAGCTTCATGATAATGTGCTGCAGTTAGCTTATCTTAGCTTTAGCTTCATGCTAATGTGCTGCAATTAGCTTATGTAAGCTTTAGCCTTGTGCAGATGAAAATATAATCTTCCTCTGAGCAGCTGCAATAATCCAGTCCCTTTTATTCATTACTCTGATCAGACATGTCTATTGTAGTGCTTATGATTATTATTCATTGGTAAATACTGGAATTAAACGCGTGAGTGTTGGAGGTTTGCTTGCCTGAGCCCCATATAACCACAGAGTTTAGTGACTAGCACCATCTGCTGTTGTAAATAGTTATTACGTCTTGCACTTGCGCAGAACTAATGCTCTTCTTTATCGTGAGTCTAAATCACTCCGGTGTCTGTGGCTACTTTTAGTGGCAACAAGGGGAGACGTGAGGAAACAAAGCAGTCGCCCTGCCTGTGCTGACAGCAGTCGGGCATTGGATTGGTGTGTCCCAGGCTTAAGGGGCTGTTTGTCCACATTATTTTGGCCACTCCTCCGTTAATCATTCGGTTTCCTCACCGTACTTTTTTATTGAGGCTTCATTGGTTCATTCAGTCTGACTGGAGTTAGCTCGGCTCATTCAGCTTCTCTTATCCAGAAGGCTCCACGTGTGGTTGTTTAATCTTACACTAAATTCTATGACTTGGACACTTAGGAAAGGGAACGACCAGCCGTCACCTAAACACCTCTTAAACCCTAATTTACTAAAGGTTGTGAATCTGCAGAGCTGTGTAGCAGTCTCAGAACCTTCTTCAAGACATCCCTTATCATGATCTCAATCGTATCGCAATCAAATACTCTCTACAACAACAACCTATAAATATCTTGGTGTGCTCCTGGATTCTCATCTCTCATACAGAGAGCACACCTATAACTCAACAAAGAAACTACAACAAAAGTTATATGTCTACAACAAAATCAGACCTTACCTGTCGCGTTCTGTATCTGAAACCTACTTACATGCAGTAATTCTATCAACCATCTCGTACTGTCTTCCAGTCTGTTCCCTCACCACTAATGATGTCATAGAACCAGTAACCAGACTACAACAGAGCCTTTAAGATCCATAATAGACTTCCTGGATGGGTTCATCACTGCAAAGCATCGTTTCAGGCAAATGCTCTCACCTTTCAGAATTGTATAAACTGTTATGCCATTAATGTTTATTTTCAGATATAACACAATCTTCTGTCACCAGCTCTGACTGCTCTCCTCCCAGCTATGAACTGTGGACATGACCGCATCACAAGATCTTGCTCCCAGGAACTTCTCCCTGCTCCAGCTTTTAAAAACACTTATGGGCAAAAGTCTTTTTTTCACACTGTTACCAAAGCGTGGAATACAGTTCCTCACCACATTAGGACAATGACTTCTCTCCCACAGGTCAAAAAAGCACACAGACAGTTTCTGGTGGACAGCTCTTGTTGTGACCACTGACAAACCTGGTTCTGAATTAGGCTTCTTTCTGTGTGGATGGGCTTTAGGAGAGATGTTTCTGATGTTCTGTTGTCTTTTGTGTCTCCTGTTGTGATTGTAGGTTTTCCTTTTGTGTGCTGCAGAACAGGAACCTGCTGTAAACCAGTTTTTTTTAACTGAGCCAGGCCCAATTATTTGTAACATAACTGTTGCCTATAATTCTTTCCTGTTAATAAATGAAATGAAATGAAATGAAATGAACTCTCCGATCGTCCCCCATGACACACTCATGAACTCTCAGAGGAGAGTGACAGAGGCAGAGGTCTGGCACAAACGCTGAATATTGCCCTGTTTGATTTTCCCAGCCACAGAAGCGTACGCTCCTTCCTCTGGATGCATTTGTTTTGCGTGGCGCTGAGCTCAGGCGCTTGCATGACGTTGCGCGTAACTGCGTGTCACTCATCTGCAACTCATATTTCTTGTTTTACAATCAAGAGACAAAGCCTATGGATTAAACACTTATCTGGTCGGCAAAATGTAACGCAGTGGTAACGCAATGTTACTTGGACTTGTAACTACAATCTGATTACTCTATTTGAAATTATAAGGCGTTACACATTACTTAGTAACAGAGTAATATAACAGCCCAACACTGAACACATCAGTGGAGTTAATCTCCCAGCCGGATTTTGACATTGTTGATCTTCAATGCCAGTATTTCAGCCAATAAAGGGGTAGAGTTCATAATTGTGTTTTCTTTTGCAGACTTCCATTGTGGAGATATGCAAAGAGTTCCCCAGCTCATTCTCCTGTAATCTGCACGTTACCCAGCAGGACAGTGATGTGGACCAACAGCTCCAGCCCTTCACCACCCGTAAGTACAGCACACTGTCAGCAACAGAGCAGCTCCAGGCCAGTGCTCAATAAACTTTTCTCTTGTAATTCTGTAGGTGGCAGAATTACAGTGCAGCAGCTTCAGGCTCACGTGGACCCCCAGAGGACTGTGTGTTACCTGTGCGGACCACCACCCATGATAGAAGCCATATCTCAAACCCTCAGGGACCTGGGACTTCCTAAAGACAGGATCCTCTTTGAGAAGTGGTGGTAGAGACACATGCAGGTGTTTTTGTGGTCCTCAGAGGGAGGATGTCTGAGGTGTGGTGAAAATTACAACTTAAATACTGTGATATTTTGGATGTTTCTCAAGCTGACTACACATTACCTCCTCCACTGGTTCTGCTGCGACCTGTGCCTGATCCTAAAGCCCCTCTGGGACCACCCATTCCTCAGCAGTAACGCACAAAGACACACGCACAAAGGAGTCTTCTTCATACTAAACAAACTCCAACATAATTCTCAGACTATAGATTTGTTTTTTGTTTGCTTTTTAAATGTGTGATATTGACACATCACTGACAGCTGGTACACAGCTCAGAACCAGTTTCATTATCAGCTACTGAACAAACAAGTATTTTACTGAGACTTTTTTTGGTGTATGACTAATGCTTGCACACAATGAAGATGTTGCACTGCTGATGGGCACAAATCCCATATCAACAATATAACCATTTAGTTGAGCTCATATTGTAGCACATTATTTTTCTCCCAATCACCCTGCATCCAATAAAAAGCATTGATTTTACTACTTAAAAATTCTGCTCCATTGTAATCCAGTTTGTCATACAGAGAGAAAGTTTGTATACTTGTATAAACCACTAAGGGCTACTTCATAACACTCAGAAAATAGTTCACTGCTTACTAGTCTAATTCTAAAAACATTCTAAAACATGGCAGCTCCCATGTCAGCAGCGGCTTCATTGGCTCGCGACAAAAACACAGTCAGGCTCTCTTAACCTTCTTGTTGCATTAAGTACATAAAAGACTATACAATACAGCTCTGGCCAGGGGTAATTGGGACTGGGCCTCCCCATCCTGAACCCTCTGCTTCTGTACTAGTCACAGTTTGTAACAAACACTGTGTACAAGCATATGGGTGTCCATCAGTGCACGTGCCACCAGGACACTCCAGGACAGAGACTGACGTGTTGTGTCACATGGGTGTAGAGTGGGATTGAGCAGGAAAATAATCACCTGGTGGTGAGTTTTATCTACTGGCGGAGGAAGCTGGACAGACTCCACAGACCTAAACATACTGTTCCGGTCTGTTGGGCTAAATCCTCTGTCACGGTCTGAGTGGACCATGTTCTCCACCTCTGTTGTTGACACCACTCAGAGCTGTGGTCTCATGGTCTCCAGTGCCTGTTGTATCCACAACACCTGAACCTTGCAGGGGACATAAGTACAAAATGAAGGTCAAGCTGAAGCAGTTCTATTGAGCCTGGATGACTTGTGGGACCTCAGAGGCACTGTGTGCTGTGACCCGGGGGTTGTGGAGACAAAAACCTCTGAGAGGAGTTTGGCATGGCCATGGAGGAGAACTATCACTCCAGCCTCAAAGAGATTCTGCCAAACGTTCAGCACTTCAGGAGCTCTGCTAACACAGTGGACCCACGGCTTCCATTGAGAAAGCAGAGGCTGGAGACTTGATAAAAACGTTAGAGCTAACCCTGACGTTAATCCTGCTCCAGCCCAGGCTCACTTGCCTGCACACGTTTTTATGTTTTAATGAAACAAAAACTACAACAAAATGAACCTGTCTTTGGCCTTGTTATGGAACAGTCCTGTGGTTGGCCTGTCAAAAACCAGTCAGACCATCAAAAGGGAATTTTATTATTTGACTTTAAAATTGACCGTTAGAGGTAATTAACAAAAAATCTCAAAATAGTCAAGTGTAAAGATCAGGGTTTTTGCCCTCAGTAGCACCCTTCAGGACTTAGTGAACTCAGAGTTTTTTCATGGTTATTAAAATACCTCAGTGCTGTTGTGGAGAATGAAGTAAATATGTTACTTAAACTTAACTTCTTTATTAATGTTATTTATGATGTTAAAGTTTGGGCTGTTGAATTCCATCACAGTGTGTGTTTTTTACATTGGACATCATTGCATATACTCAGTCTGGCACTTCCACATTTTGTTCATTTTCACACAGTAGATAAGTTTGTGTCCCGGGTGAGCTGGTGTCCCACAGTGCAGTGTAATGCAGGCGCCAGGTGGTCCGTGATGGGGCTGTATGGTGATGTCCTGTCAGCAGGGGACAGTCATTTTCATGTTTCTATTTACCCAGATGACACTAGTCAGAAGAAATTCACGAAATGGAGTCCTTCTGTTTGTAAAAGCTTTATTGACCTCAGCTTTTATATAAAGACAGACACTTATACACAACACTGGGGTTTAAGGAAATGGCTAATAAATGATTTGTACATTTTCTGTGTACCCTAAAGCACTTTTTTCTCCTACAAATACAGTTTTGGGAGACATGTTTAAATGCTTAGTAAATCATGTATATTTTGCAGTGCTTTGATGGCATACAAGTGCAGTATTTACATCTTTTGTCAAAGTTTAGTCTGATTGTTCACATGACTCAGCTGTGTCTAGTGCTGGAATGTAACTTAATGTGATTACAAGTGCTTTTAACTTAATTCTCACTGAAATTACTAATAATTACATTCCTACCACATACCTGACAGGACAAAATGTCTCTCACTGTCTCTGTTGCTGAAGTGACTGCACTGGACCTACCAACTTGTCAAAATGTGGGGGAAAAAATAACATTGGGAGTCATTTTGTAGTCTAATACAGCAGTGGTATGTAAGATTAATCTAACAGATAAACCCAAACAACAAACACTGGTCATATAGTCCTCTAAACCAGTGGTTCTCAAACTGTGGTGCAGGTACCACTGGTGGTACTCAGAGTCAGGAGTCTTTTGCAGTTTATTTTTTTAATTCCTGTTTAATCTTACTCTGGTGACATTTAAAATTTAGCCCTGATTTTTTTGTTGGTTTAAAGAAAAAAAAGTTTAGACCTAGTTTAGTACTAGTTAAGTCCTAGTTTATTTAGTCTTGATGTTGTATTGATTTAGCTCTGATTTAGACCCAGTTTTGTAACGCATTTTTCTGGGTTAATCTCTATTTTTAGCCCTTGTTGTAGACTCAGGTTAGTGTAGATTTAGGCTAATTTTAGGTTATTAAAGCCCAGTTCTGTAATTTCTGAGGTGTACTTGGTGTAAAAAGCTTGAGAACTACTGCTCTAGACTAAGTCCAAGATACACAAAATGACAAATTTGAATTGGCATAAGAAATACAGCGCATGTTAATCATGTTTGTGGGATTATATAACATATACACTTTACATATAAAAATACAGCAGTACTCTCCACAGCCCAGTTATTAAAAAGCAGTTTAAATAAAACTTAAGGCATGGACTCTAAGCTGTTGTCTTGTAGCTTTTCTATAAACACATGTACGAACACTGACCAAATCTGAAAACTGCACAACACAGTCCCATTAGAGCTACAAAAGTCACTCAGTATAAGTGCTTTAAACTTAATAACAAAGCCCTATATATAAATACCATTTATGATTATGTCCTCAATATCCAGCAACTACATGTTTAAAAAGAAAGGCATCTGCAACTCTGTCTATAACTAAGCTCCCATTTTAGTTTGAGGCATCAGGGTTCCCACTCTGGGACTTTTCCAGGACACTAACAGCTGGAGTGTTTGACTGATGACTAAAGACAGGGTTCCTGCAGGGCATTAAAAAGCATTAAAGGTGCTATGAGCAGTATATATTTTTTAGATTTCATAAAAATGACCCGTATGTGTCCCAAGATATGAGGTAAACATGTTTAAATCAAATATTAGTTTTACCAGTTTATTTATTAACAATTAAAAATATGTTTTACAGAATGACCAAGTTGTTTTTGTTTACATTTTTTGTTTTGGTTCTAAAACTGTATTGCTGATCGTCCAATCAGAAAAGAGACCATTGTTTTAATTTAGACTGCAGTACTGCTTTCAAACCAGTACGAGCTCATGCTGTCTTTGACCTTTACCTTTAAAAGTTATGAAATAATTTTTAGAAAATTAAGGCCTTAAATAGCATTAAAATGCACTAAATTTGATTCCAACAGGAATTACAAATTTTAAATAGTAAAATCACTGACGTATTTAGGTTTATTTGTAAATATATGTATATATAAATAATAATTTACTATTTTTGTAGCCTACACTTGTGTGATAGACAGCAGAACGAGTTTGCTTCTGAGACCTAATTACCCAAACACCAGATCTTTGACTTTCAACATTATTGGTACTTTATGAACTGTATTTTACAAAACTTGCAAAAACATTTTGACAATTTAAGCTGTGGCGATTCTATGTTTGTGGCATTAAAAGTGGTAAAAATGGCATTAAAAAGCATTAAATTAGACTTGCTGATACCTGCAGGAACCCTGAAACAGCATTAGAAAAACATGATAAGACTAACAAAGAACAAAAGAATAGAAAGGTACTGGCACTAAGCGTGTGCTCACACTTCCTGTTAGCATGTTGCTGACTAGACTCATCAGTTGTGTGTAGGACCTCAGGATCATGAGAGGCTGTGTGGGGCAGTCAGTGAGGGAAACCTAACTGTTCTGGACCAATCATGATCAGTCACACTTTGGGTTTTCAGGGTTTCTGCGGGGTCTTAAAAACTCAGACTTTTCGGGACTTTTTAAGTCTGAATTTAAGGCTTCAAAAAGTCTTAAATTTGCCTAAATGTGGACTGTTAGGTCTTAAATACATTTAAACAGGTCTCAAATGTCATGTACATTTGGTGCAACTACCTAAAATGTCCATGTAAATGCTCAAAGGCCTTTTACCATTGCTAGTACGAGAGTTTAGACCTTTTCTTACCAAGACCTAAATTCTTTGTGGCGCTCACTGTCAGAAAATGGTCTCAGCTTTTTGTGCACTGCATGTCTTCTAAATGGGTCTTATTTTTCTTGAACAATGATCTTAAAAAGTCTTTCAAAAAGGCTTAAATTGAAATGATTGAAGCCTGCAGAAACCCTGGTTTTAGACATTGATCTTTTCTGTTCTCGCATTACATTTCATCAGACTCTTCCTGTTTTTGGTGGTCTGGTTCCTTGTCTGTGGCCCTTGTGCCAGTTAATTTTAAAAAGAAGGCATACAAGAAAAACAAACATAAAATTAATATGAACAACGTGAAATTGCAACGTTATGAGTTTGGTTAAAATAGGCAATTTTGTCCTGTTCCCCATGACTTTTCCATATCCCAGCATTCCCAGTGTTTCCAGTTTGAGTGTGAACCCTGCCGTGTTGTCAACAGACCCCAGAGAACAGCTGGATTTTGACCGTCTCCTCAGCTCTGACCTGGTTCTCCTTCAGTCCGTCCCTCTGACACACATCTGTCCATCTCACGCTCTTCTGCCTCAGGACGGGAATGCCATCAATGTCTGTTTCCTCTTCCTGGTCTTCCGCAGCTGCTCCGTTTCCTGACAGGAAAAATACGGCCTTTTGATGCTCCTGGCTCTTCCTCCGAACCTCTGCTGCCTCTGGGTCTTTCATGTTCCTCCTCAGACTGTCCATCTCCATCGCAGGGGGGCAGCTCTCTTCAAACAGCCCCGCGGCAGCACAGCTCTTCTTGGCCTTGTTTCGACTTCTGAGGTTCATCTGGAATCAGACACAAGCACTTTTCATTTATGTTCTTTCCTTTTTTTAAGGCAAACATACAAAACTAAACTAAAATCCATCATTTCAGGTCTAACCAGGGCTTAATTTGTAAATCAAACGATGCCAGAACCAAAATTGCGCTTTGACACTGGAGTCCACTAAGGTCAACACTGATACCGGGACGTACACACAACACAATGCTTAGGCGCACACACATGCCAAAATACCAAGCAACTGCTCATTTATACTCAATTTTAAATTATATTTTAACATATTTGTTAACATTATTATACATTATAGTGTTTCACTTCAGTGTAATGTGTCAGTGTACATTTGTGTGATTGCTCAGCTGATCGAGAAATCAGCTGCTACGCATAATTACTGCACTTTTGTAGACTCGCTCTGTCATAGACCGACTGTGTGGCCACCAGTCTGAAGCAAGAACACAGACTCATGCAGCTGTGGTCTGTAGAAACAAAGTCTAGACTAGGAAAGGGAGCACACAGCAGCAGTAAGCTTTCAGCCTAATCATGTCTCTCCTTTCGCTTTTGCTTCTCTTTAGTGACTGCTGTGGAGCGCACAGTCTTCTCTGTGTAATGGCGTTTCACACAGATGCATTTGAACAAACAAAAAAGAACAAACTGCTGTGGATCTATGTCCCAGTGCACACAGGGGATATAATGGAGGAATAAAAAGCGCACATCGAGGGCGAGTGGTGTAAGGTTTCTCTGTAACTATGTACTCTGTAACAGTGACACTGGCGTTTAACTGGCCCCGGGTCTCGTCCTGTGACCCACGATCAGCGTTAGCTCTAGCCTTCGATATGCATTTGAGTTAAAGAACAAACTGACGTGGCACTGCCAGGTCCCGTGCACTCTCGGGCACAGTGGGGAAATAACGCGGCACATCCAAAGCACATCACGTAGGTCCCCTCCATGTAACCAAAGTCAGGACAAACCTCAACAGATTTACTGTCTTCTGGAAAAAAGCAAACACATCACTTTTGACTTAAAGAGCAGCAGTCAACTGTAGCTGCACTCAGTTTGTAAAAACACACAGCCTATGGCTCTGTGAGCTCTGTGGATGCAGCAGGGGATTGGGCGGGGTCAGGGGACATCTCAAGGTACGCACAGTGTGTACTGCTGTACACCTGCAGACACCACTGGTGTTAACAGTGGTGAATAGATCTTTCAGTTTGATGTGAAGGTCTTTTCCACCAGATTCCCTGTAAACGCTATAGACACAGATAGAGGTACTAATAAAAATACAAAAAATTATAATATTTTGTTATAATACTAAGTGATAACCATCATAGCCTGTCCCAGCTAACTTCACTCATAGCCCACTTACTCTAGTCTTTGGTCTTATTGTCCCTCTTTTCTCTGTTGCTCTGTTTTAGTCTTTAGTCTTTCTTTCTCTGGAGACAGCTGACAGAACACAACAAAGTCCTCTCTCTCAGCTTCTAAACTTCTGCGGTGTCTGTAATTAGACTTGTATCTGTAAATGTCACATTTTTAGAAAGCTGACTCTTTAACAGCAGCCAGTGTGACCCTCTGGATCCTAAAGGCACCACACAGACAAGACAAACCTTGAAGTCCTTCCTCCTGCGCTGGAGAACAGGTCTCTGAAGGAAGAGGATCTGTTTGGTGGACAGACTGCCATCACTGCACAGAGACAACAGACGAGACTTCAAACCGCTGTTACCTATTATTGGATTATACACAGTTTAATAAAAGTGTCTTTGTTCCCTGTGCGGGTTACAGAGAGGCTCTGATGTGACGCCTCTGACAGGTTTAAATGTGGATCCATGTGGAGAAGTGATGAGAAGGTGTCAGATCTAAACTCCTCTACTGTACAGGGTTTAAAAGTCAACACTGACAGTAAAAAGTACTTACAGTGTTGTGATCTGACAAATAATACTTGTTTACTGTTGTCTAGAGTGATGAGTCTGAAGTAAGAGCAGAAGTCTACAGTCTCTATGCCATAATTCTGAAACATACATCTAAGAAATATGACTACAGGCAGTAAATTTGTCTCCCTAACAGCTCCAGACTTATTTTCCATCTAACTTGACAACTTGACAGATTGATTTTATCTCTATATCATGGTATAGTCAGACCTTGGAAAATACATTTGTAATAGTAGTATCAGGTTTTTATGCTAGATGCCCTTCCTGATGCAACCAGACACATACTGTGGCTGACGTTTTGGGCAGCTCTGGGAGAATCAACCCTCTGACCTTTATTACTAATCACTCCCTTCAGAATTTCGTGGGCAATTTTTGAGATTGTTGCGGGCTTAAATGCCTGATTTTGTGGGGGATTTTTTTTTAAAGTTGCAATTTTTTATTTTTTGTCCTTAATAATTCACAAGTAAAAAAGTATCAGAGATGATGAAAAATACAGTTATTACAGTCTTTTCTTTAATATATTGGCTAGAATTATAAAAACTAACAAAATCTATTCTGTTTTTAAACATATGTGAGATGGTAATTAATCTATTTAAAAATACCTGTGTTTAAATAGGTCTATCGTACCAACTTTTTAAAATGAATTTGATGAAAAGTTGCAAGGCCATGCTGAATTTGTGAGGTTTGCTTGGTTTTGTGTTAATAATTGCAATTGCAACATCGCGAAATCCTGGAGGGACTGACTAATGGTTCACTAATGAGGGGGCCCGATTTGTAGGCTAATATTAGTAAGAGCATAGGCCACTGGCCCCTTTCAAACCTTGCATTTACAGTAAATCCAGATAAACTGACTAGATCCAATGTAGTTAACCTTAAGCCCTACATGTGACCTGACTGCACCATCTCCTGACCTGAGAGGTCTGAGCTGGCCACATGTTTGGAGGGAGCCAGGTTCACATGTGTCCAGATGTTTTCAGATCTCTGTGGAAGTGAGGCATATTTTTTAAACACAGTTACAAAAAAAACTGTATGTAACCTTAATTATACCAGTATTTATTTATAGTCTGCATCAGAGTGGCACTGGATCAGGTGTTTATCATTATTTTACATAACAGAATACTGGTAACAGGTCATTTGTAACAGTAAACAGCACAAGAAGTGAAGCACTTGTTCAGAGTATCAGACATAAGATTAGTTGCAAAGCAAAATTAAGACAAAAAAAGTGAGTAGTTGTAAATGTTCAGAAAATGAATATTTTGACCAAAGTATGGGCTAAGGTCTTCTCAGAAAGACATGTAAACACCAGGTGAAAATACTGTGAGTCGAACTGACAGTGAATTGCAGGGTCTGAAGGTATGTAAACAAATCCATTTTAATGGATTAATAATTAATTAATTAAATAATATAATCATTCATTCATTTTCTACCGCTTATTCCCGTTAGGGGTTGCGGGTGACTGGAGCCTATCCCAGTAACTTTTGGGCCATAGGCGGGGTACACCCTGGACAGGGGCCAGCTTGTCGCAGGGCTAATATAATCATCATGTGTGCTAATAGTAAAAGTGCTGGAGAAGTGTTGTTACCTGTTGGTCTTGACAATGGGAGTAGGGAGGACACACATGAGCCTCCATCCAAACGGAGCTAAAGACTGGAGCAGAGGGATGTAGTCGGCCTTCACCACCACTCCCTGGACACAGCACACAGTCCCAGCACATCATGCAGACGTTTCCAGGACACACATTTTATTACCATAAAGTCTAACATTTATGAGACAGTAAGTAGTTTGTTAGAGTAATAGGTTAGATTAGACTGAGTACCTGCAGGTTATAGGGCTGATTTAAAATGTATTAGTTCATAAGAAAGACCCATGGACACACTGTCAGAGACAAATGCTTTTACTCTATGAACCAGGAAGGCCCTCAGATCCTCTGGAGCCTCACTGCTGCTGGTCCTTACAGTAGAACAAAAACCTTTGGCGCCTCAGCTTCTAGCTATACACACGTAGACACTGAAACAGCCTTCCACAGGATATGAGGAAAGTATTTTAGATGTAATATCAAAACCTATGGCCCCATGTTGTGTTTTATAAACATATCCTTTTTTATCTCTATTTAGACATTGGTTTTATATGTTGATCTTTGATTTTATGTTGTAAAGCTCTTTAGCTTCATTGAGTTAAACTGAAAAGGGCAACATAAATAAAGTTTGATTAATTATTAGGTCTCATTGTGACACCGCATTTAAGTGGCAAAAGTTAATTAACATATCATTTTACATGGAAGTATATTCTATTGTTAAGGAAGCTCCTTAAAATATGTTAATCTCTACTGAATATGAGGCATTCAGCATTTTCTCATACATACACTCACCTAACCCATAAATAGTAATTTAAATTCCAAACTTCCCTCCTGTGTGGCATACTAAAAACACTCTTTTACAGATATGCCAAAAATACTGCCACTGGTCACACTGGTGCCTCTTACTTTTTACATTCTGTTGCATCATTCCATGATTTAACATGACTGACACAATATTTTGACACACAAAATGTGAAATCAGAACATGGAATACCATAACCATAACTTAGGATGGATACATAAATGGAAAGACACATAGACAACAGATAGAGAGTGAGAGTGTTCAGTCCTGGTGGTGGTTTGTGGTAACCTTGATAACCAGTGGGGCTGACACTTGCTCTTAATCCCTCTTCTATCCTTTTTCCATGTTTAAGAGAAAAGAGCTCAGACTTTCATTTGCACAAGAATCCTCCCACAGAGAGAGGAGAGTATTAACTCACGTCCACCACGGTCCACTGCTCCACCACGATGGCATCATACGAGGCGTTCACTGTCTCCGCTGAGCTCTGGAAAATGAACACGCTGTCCACGGCTGACACTCCACTGTCTGAGGAGCACACATCACAATCTCAATCTCCATGTGGCCTTGGTTAGATAAGCCGTCTGATCTCAGGGCTCAGTGAACACGGAGGCCACACACATCCATGGAGTCAACCAGCAGCATCTCTAATCAGGCAGTACCAGGGTTTATGCAAGAAGTTCATTTCAGTACCTATTTAAGACTTTTTGAAGACCCTCTCAAAATATTTTAAGACCTCATCAACACTTTGAGCTATAATCAGCACCACAGCTTTAACTGCATAAACAGTTGTAGTGTCACGTCGTGTAACCTTCTCTAGCAAGTATGTAACGTCACGTGTACACAAGTGGATCTGTCAGGGCGAGCATCCCTGCACATCGTTGATTTTAATACATTAATTAATACATTAAAACATTAATGCATACTTTTGGACAAAACTTTAATACCATCAAAATTGTATACCTCATAAATTCTTGATAAGGACTTTTTAAATCTTTAAGGGCCTTAATTTTCCCAAAATTGATTTATCAACTTTTAATACTTTTTAAGACTCTGTGGACACCCTGTGGTGAGGTACAAATGAGAAAACAGTGAAGTTATTCACTAGAAGTTACACATCTGCAGTTGCCACACTGCAATTTCCCCACAGTGACACAAATAAAGTTGTTCAATTCTTATATCATCTTTACAAAAAGGTTCATTGTTAAAGGGATGTACTTGTACATTTAGTTATGTACTTGTACTTACTGTAGCTCAGGTTAGTTTTCTCCTTTTCACGTCATCTCCTCTCTCATCCTCCTAGCTTTTCTGTTGAACTACAGGAGATCCTCATGATCCCTGCAGACTTCCATGTGAGTGGAGTGCACAGAGTTTGGATGCACTGTTTGCTAGTACGTTCCACTGTGTGGTTAGGTTACTTCTATTATTAGATTTAAATATTTTAATGTTGCAGCAGAATCACATATTTATGGTTACTGCTATATCAGCAAACGGAATATCCATATCACAAGAAACAAGATGTGTTGCTATAATGTTATGGTCCTCCATCTGACAGAGCTTTACACTCAAGAATCATTTCCCTATCAGAGCCTTCAATAAAAATTAGTTTTATATCCATATAACATTTTTCAAAAAGTATAGATTTTGTTGTGATTTCCTTAATTTAGTCCTCATTTAGCCTCGTTTTAGTCCTGGTTTAGATTTGAGTAAATACAAGGACTAGTATATTTATGTTTTAAAGGTCTCCCATTTTGCTAAATTGACTTTTTTGAGATTCTAACCCTCGCCTTGTCCCTGGGGTCATTCTGACCCCAAATGAAATTTGTTACTGTTTAACTCTGTTGTTTCTTCATCAAATGTGTTGAAATGAACAAGCCTTGTCCAATAGCATGTTCTTTGTCATCAAAATAAATTTGAAACAATTTGATTGAATAATTAATGTTTTGTGAAAAACAGTAACAAAAAAAGTCCTCTGGGGTAAATTCTGACTCCACAGCACAAAGTTCTGCAATAGATGGACATAGACCTTAATAATCCCAAAGGAAATGTGCAGTTGTTGTCTGTTGTTCTCATAGACACTATAAATACCAGAAAAAAATCATAAATAAACCTCCCTGATGTTACATCTTTTCTTTGTTTATTTCCGCGTTAGTCTTGGTCCTGTATTTGGCAAAGCCCAAGTTGGGTATCCACAGCCTTTCAGGGCATCAGGCATGTACTGCTCTTACTTCCTCTTCCCTAAGCACGGTCAGGTCACTCCTGAGCTCTGTGCAGGAGAGTTCTGATCACAGACACAGCTGTGACTGAGAGGATGGAGTGATCCAAAGAGGAGATACTGCTCAGTGAAGGTAGGTTTTCTGTAGACTTCTGTTTTTAGATTCCCATCTTCTTCAGTGACTACAGTGCAGTCTAAAAAGAGCAGGCTGATCTGTTTTGGCCTTGCACAGAAAGTCATGTCGTGAAATTTGTGAGCTCACAAACTCACAAAGATCCATCTAGTCAGGCTCAGCTGACTCATTTAGGTCTGAACCAGTTGTGGTGTGGGCCAATGGTGTGGCAGTACTGCCGTAAGTGGGCGGGGTTTAGGTTTGCAGAGTGATTCTTGTCACCAACATGGCAATGCAAAACAAAAACATAAGGTATGCTTGCTATACATTTACAAAACAGGAGTCTGTGCGTTTCTTGATTCTGTCTCTGCCCCAGGATGTCAGAGCGGTTTTGCGAGCCCTGCATTACACTAAAGCACAGAGATCTGCAGTTTACCTGCAGTGAGAAATGACTGTGAATGTACATTGATTTGATCACAGTTCATAAATTCTGATGCAAAACATTGCTTTTGGACGATGTCTGAAGAGTTCTGATAAGAGAAATGGAATTTTGCACAGAAAATATTTAATTTGACTTGAATTTTGAAGAAAAGAAGAATGGTTTTTCTGTGTGAACTGATTTACAGAGAAATTTGATAGATAAAGAATGTTATTCAGTTCTGCCATTAAAAAAATTATAATTATTCAAAAACAGTTTCCTCACTAAACTGAGAAAAACCCTCTAGTAAAATGTCAAATGGTCAAAATAATGTTTAGTCAAAGTAATTAGTAGTTTAATTGTTGACTTTTACTTAAAAAAAAAAAAAAATGTTAAAATAAAATTATATTAACATGTTTTTTTCACCCTTAATTCTAAAATAAAGAGGAAAAAATGTTTCACTGGGTTGGTCTGAAGTAAGTCTTAAGTAAGTAAGTAAGTCTTCACTACTTTTTGACATTTCCCACACAGAATGAACCCAAATATTTAAAAAATATATACAGTCAAAAAAAAGTTATTGTTTCATTGTTTACTTTTTCTCAAAAAAAGGGTATTTTTTTTTATTTTTTCACATGGTCTTTTTGACAAAAATTCTAAAATTAAGGGAAAATTTGGTGTCAGTGTGTTGGTCTGAAGTAAGACTACAGGTATAACACAAAATGATTTGACAAGTTATAGTTTATGCATTAAATAACAGGCTAACAAACTGGGGTTATTCTGGCCCCTGAGGACAAGGCGTGTAAGTGTAACGGGAGGACCATGTTATAATGTTCAAAAACTGACCTGGAGTACTATTTTGTTTCATGCACGCATGTTCAAGTAATCCTGTATGCTGAGGGGTTGCCCTTATCAAGAGCTGAAAACGCTCGGTTCTACAGCTGCACGGAGACACATGAAACCAGGAAGTGCTGAGTAAGACCATGGATGTATTATAGAACTGGAGAGTGAATGACATCACAACCTGCTGCTGTTTTCAGAAGCCATGCTCACTGGTGTGTGATCCAAAAAAAAGTTTTTGATTTCTGCGTTATTTCCACGTCGTTGTGGCCCATAGAGCAGTCTTGCTTTGCATACCACATGATTGACTCTGACCAATGGCCATGATGGCAGACTAGAGCGGTGATATCACAAACCATAAAAAGTTTTTTTTTTGCCAAATTAATGATTTTTAGTGAGGAAAAAGTCCATGGTGTGAAAATAGGTAATAAACCCTACAAAATCCCACCATTATGTGGATGTCCTGTCAGCTAAACACCAGACATTTCTTTTTACTGTGGTCTGTGGGAAAAATTCCTCGCCACATGGGATTTTTTTGCTGCAGTTCCATGGAGTGGCCACTAATCAAAGTGACATCAGGGGAGAGGGCACAATGCCCTATCCAGGTCTTATTATACATCCATGAGTAAGACTCATTCTGATCATTTCAGCGTTATGTTGTTATGTTAGAGATGTACTAAATAGACATTTTATGCTCTTGTCACTTCCCCACTGTTGCCAGCAGGGAGCGACATATACCTAATTCAGCCATTTTCTGCAAAGTCAAAGTAACAGCTCCCAAAAAGATTTTTTTTTTCACATTTACATTATTTCAAGTTATAAAAGGTGAATCAATGCAAAGGTGTCCAATATTATTTAAAGCCTGAAAAATGCAGAATATGGGACCTTTAATTTAACTTTCAACACAATTATCCCATATCGCGTGTTTTTGTCAAATCATTCAGCCCTATTAGTATCAATATTAGCACAATAATCACCACAGAGAATGGTCCATGTGTTTCTTGCTCTGTGTTGTGAATGACCAGACGTCTGATCAAGACTGATCAGATGTCACTATGATCTGCCCCCCCCCCCCCCCCCCCGCTGCTCAGTAAAACCTGAGCTGTCAGCTGTGAGAAACCCACCGTTCTCCTCTCCTATGTGGAAGAAGCCATCAACAAGCTGTGCGCCGCTGCTGAAGTGCTGGGTCATGTGATCCAGCCAGTGGGCGTCGACCTCAGTGATGAGCCCCGCCTCCTTCTGGACCCTCAGAGGGACCCTGAGGGAGTAGAACCTCAGAGAGGAGCTCAGGTCCTCTGTGTGGTTGTACAGAGCGAACAGCTGAGATCCTGGAGAACATGACACAAGAGAGAGTTCTGTTTATGTTTGAGCACACAGGAGAATGTGGGATCAGGAGATTTATGAACTCATTTTTAATCTACACAAAGGTCTCTGCCAGTTCTTAATAAGAAATGATGACGTTATCAGAGATAGAGTAGAGAAGGTAAGCCTGTACTCAAAACTCAAAGACTTTACATTATTTTACCTGCGGCAGGGTTCCTCTGACCAGGGAGCATGATCTGCAAATGCAATGCAAGTTGTTCCTATCATTTACATCAGGGCTTTTCAAGCTGGGGGCCAGAACTATGGAGCTTTATTTGTCCTACTAAAATTAATTAGGGCAAAAATAAATGTACTTATGCACGTAAAATGATTTATTCAAAATCCCTAATTGGGACTTGCATGCAGCGATTTCTGCAAATAAATTCTAATTTGCAAACATATTATTCACAATTATTTCAGAAATAAATCATGTTTGTCATTTATAAATCTGCAGTTTTGCATGTGAATAGTCCAATCTGCATTTGTGGATCGCTCCATTCGTGCATTCATCACTTCTGCACATTTGGCTCTTTTTGAGACATTCGTCCCGCTTTTTGAGACAGCTAGATTTATTCACAAAAGAAATCCTGTTCTAATGACAACCACTAGCGGCAGTGTTTAACAACAGGGGCTATGCTCTCACTGCTTCCTGACTCTAAGTTAGCGGCGGGACAAGCACTGCAGCAAAAACATGTGGAGGATTAATCTAACTCAAACTCACGCCTGCACATATGATCCATGCCACGGCCTGGTAACATCATCAGCTCTGGCTGCTACATCATGAGGTGCTGTTTGTTTACAAGATGTGCAAAATCGCTAACATATTTAATGCAGTGCAATAGAAAATGTAAACCCCGCAGCATGAAGTATCTGTCCTATTTTGAGTCAGCTTTGAGTCCCGTTTGTGAGACGAGGTCCTAAAGCATATGAAGGGCAGTGTGGCAGCCGTAGCAGACTATGAGAAGGTTCAAAACTACTGTCGCTGTCTGTTCTCATCAAAAAGGTGAGGACGAAAATCAGTAGCATTGTTATGAGTGTTAAATATGATGTTTATTCACTTTTTACTGAGAAAAGAACAGTTCTGTACATGACAGGGCTCAGAGTTGTGCGTGTGCAGTGCATGAGCAACCGTGCCAAAGTCCTGAAGCGTACCTCGTCTGGGCACAGATCAGGAGCGCTCACATTAGGCAACTGTACCGTGCTTTAGTGGTGTTCTGGACTTGGGCACGGTTCAATTGATCTGGTGTGAGTGCCACAGCCTCCCCAAAATATGGCCTACAGTTAAATATAGTTGAATTTACATATTCCAAAGTGTTACTTCAATATAAGTCACCTTTTCCCTCTAAAATGTATTCTGCAATATAAAAATTACACAGACTATTTAACTTATTGTACAACATAATATACAATAACTTTCTTCAGTTTCTCCTGACCATTCAGCAACTCCACAATGTCATCATTTTAAACACAAGTATACATAAGATTATATATAATATAGATAAAAAATATTTAACTCTGATCCTGTCGATGTGTGAGGGCGAAGATTTTGATTACATAAGTTAGACAAACTTCAAATCTATAAGGTGCAGGATTCTAGCTATGGATCAACCTGGACTGTGAAGAAGCTGCCTCTGAAGAATAGATATATTTTATGTTTAAAAGAATGGATTAAAGCTGAAGAGTCTTACTGGCAGACACTGGTGGAGAACTGGTCCGGTCTCTCTCCGAATTCTTGAGTCTGATGTGGTTGTTGTTGTGAGAGGAACGGTTCTGATCCACTTCTGCTGATCCAACCCAACGGTCCGAGACTGTCTCCCTTTTTACATGTCCCCCTGTGCATTCACTTACATCATATTTAATATCTTCTTTCAGACTCTCCTCCTGTTGTCTGTTAATACCAGGTAGTTCTGACGGACACATCTGGTTTTCTAGGCCATGTATTCTGATGACACCTCCACTGAACTGTGTACGATCCAGGCTGCTTTAGTAAATCCGCTGAGGTTTGTAAAATAATCTGTTCCTCTTCTTTAGTTTGAGGATCATGGTGCGGTGGTTCTGTGGGCTCAGTCGGGCTGGTGTGAGGCAGTGGTTCTATGGGCTCTGTAGGACTGGTGCTGGAGCTGAATCCATGTCTGTGAATGGGAGAAGGGCTGGAGTGAAGGGAGGACAGTTCTTCTGGGTCCCACTGGCTCATGTAGCTGGGTCCTGACCCGGGCTGCTGCAGGAACCCCACGAACATCACGCCCTGTTCTGCCACATCCTGGATCTGTCCGAAACAACAGAAATGTTTCTAACTGATTAACAAGTCAGAAGATGAACTTGACTAAATCATATTGTTGGGTTAGGTACTCAAAGTCATTCTAATTTTCCACTGGAGGTGTAGTCAGTGGAGAGAGCAGTGTTAACTACAGTCATGTGATACCATCGCCACACAGCTGTGGCCTGAACTATGAGGCTGCTTGAACTTATCCTGGATATGTCTCTCCTACTCGGGTAAACCAAACATGAGCGTCTCTGGATAAGTGGTGCTACGAAGCGGTTTATCAACTCTCCGTTAACCCTGGGTTTTTCTGCAGAGCTATGAGCGTGTTCAAATGGAACAGGTGGAGTCTGTGCTAAACGACCAATCACATCAGCATCACAGAGACAGTTCATCTGAATATCACAGAGAAACAACACTAAACCATAGATCTGTGCACTGAACTCATGAAACATGGCACACAGTTCCATAGACGGAATAAACTGAATAAATCATATTTAGTGTAATGGCATGATAGCAATCAGACAGAAGTCTGCAGGAGTTTTAATGATTAAACAACATTCATCACAGTTTGACTAGAGGGTTTCATATAATCATTTATATTAATGTCTTTTTAATATAATAAAGTGATTGTGAGCAATTCTGAACAGAATATAATTTATTGTCCTTACTCACCTATAAAGTTATGACTTTACACTGTCTCTAAAGCAGCTTTACATCCTGCTGCTGTCAGCTGTGGAACTTGTGTATTTCCTCTGTTCCTCTCCTGCTGCAGTTTTCTCCCCCTCCTGCATACGCTCACACCAGCAGTTTGTTTTGCTCAAAGAGCAGCTCATCTCTCACCACTGATTGGTCAAAGAAATATAGAATCTTATACAGGAACTTAACCTGCCCCAGACCAGGTTAGACATTCATTATATACTTCTAGTTCTACCCTGATACAAAGTGAACCAGCTTTGTACCAAAAACCCAGGGTTAACCCCAACGTTACCTCACTAACTCTCTAATCCAGCTTCATAGTACAGGATCCTGGAGTTTCACTATTTATATTAAAAATGTGAAGTTAACCTTTAAAATGTGGAGGTGTTGCCATAAACTAAATCTGTCTCCTGTAGTGACATCAGTGGCTGAACCAGTCGTGTCTTCTATATTTTATGGTTGCCAGGTGCAGTAATTCCGAACTGGCAGACCAGAGTGGGTTTTTATGTAGAAAAAGAGCATTTTTTACTATTGCGTAGTTATTCAATTTTTATGTTTTGTTACAGTTCATCATAAGCAAATTGTTAATGATAAATTATAGTTGGGCTTTGACCAAGGGATTCTTCAACCCGGTGCTTAGCTAGCTTATTCTTACAATAGCCTGTGGTGACTAATGCATTAGATACAACAGCTTAGAAATGGCATTTTTACATCAAATCCTTATTGTACACTTTTTATTCATAGGTAATACGTAATTATGCATTATTAAGGTCTAATATAATCCAATATTAAACCTGTCCATTCCATCTCAAGACCAGTTAGAATCTCTGATAAACCAACTGGTCTACAATGGAAGCAAAGACTTGAATGCTGAATAGTATTTGTTACCTCTGCCAGTGAGGTTATGAATTTGTTGCCATTAGTTTATTTGTCTGTAAACAACTTAATTCAGTGACTTTTGGTCTGATTGAATTAAATTTCAGAAAGGATCAGTAATGAGCCATGGAAGGGATGGTTATTTTTGCTGTGGAACCAGGTCAGTGATTTTTTGGCAAATTCTTTCTTTGGCAAGATAGTGCCAAGGTGAAAGGTCTGCAGTCTGAGTGCTTTGTGTCAGTTAATGATGTGGTATTTTAATCTGGCACCCAATGAAGGGAGCACTACATATCTTTCTCCTTCACCTGCAACAACACAAATATAGACAACTTACATGAAACAATATTTCCAATCTTGGTACCTATAGAACAACAGCACGTGTACAACCTTTAAAAACATTATGTGACTAAAAGACAGTGTTTTCAAAGTACTCTACTGGTGCCATCAAAAAAAGGGCAGAGGGGTGCAGAGGAGTGTTATGATCTTTTAAACATAATAAAAGAAAAAAAAAAGCACTTCACTTCCATGCCATTTTACTCCAAAAGTAAAAATGTCTGTGAGGAATCAGTGGAAACAAAGCTGTGCACTGTTTTATGAATAAATGAATGAGAGCAGACTGGATGTAGAGGACTTGCTGATTGTTCAGTGTTTCCTGGAGTGGACGGGGGATCACGGGAGAGTTGGAGGTTTGTGGAACCGAGCATTGTGAGGCCTCAGAAACTCAGTGCCAGAAAATAGAGGATTACTCAAACAGGCTTGAATGAAACAAAACAAAGCACAACCCCAGGTACGTTTTTGATAAGGGAACAACTTTATAACATGATAAAAAGATCAGAAAAGTCCATTTCATAGCCCCTTTAAGAAAAAAAACCATTGTCAGTCTCCTCTTAAAGTGTTTTCACGGGTCCCATCAACCCTCATCCAAGGAAACTGATCAGTTATTGGAGGGAACGCACAAACCATTCATATCTCATAAAAATTCACTCCCAAAATAGTAAATTATTAATTCAAATTGTGAAGAACCAAACTGAACCTAAATGGACTTCTTGGTGGAAACAGGACAACATTCATTCATTCATCTTCTCCTTATTCCCATTAAAGGTGCTTTCTTCAGGCTTTTTGAAATAATTTTAGACACCTTTGCATTAGTATCTCACCTTTTATTACCTAAATAATGTGTGTATGTGTATAATGTATGGGAAACGTCTTCTTTTGGGGAGCTGTCACTTTCACTTTGCAGAGAACAGAACAACTATTAGAAACAGGTAGATAACAGGTAGATAAATGAGCTGAGAAGCTTCGTAGTGTCTACAGTTTAAATGCTGAAATGATCAGAAAGAGTTTAGTAATGTTGTATAGTAGAAGTCAACCAATATGGGTTTTTCTGTGGCCGATACAGATCTTTAAAATTCAGAGCATCCGATGGCCAATAAACACTGCTGATTTTTTGGGCCAATGTGCAGGGCCGACCTTAATTTTATGAAAGGTATTAATATAATATACCCATATGTTTTAGTAATGCTTATTAAAATGGAAACAAATATGTTATAATTGACAATGAGAACAGTTAAAGATGAGTTTTTTGAGAACACCAATAAGGTCATCTTAATCAATAGCTGTGCAGGTAGAAGCTTGGGGAGAGCTACAAAATGCATTCAAAATTTCTGTTCTATGAGATTTTATGCTAAAGAAATTAGCAAAGTCTATTTATTACCGTTTTGAGCTTTTCAAGTGGAGATAAAGCAATTTTGGATGCTGCCTATGAACTGCAGAGTAAGAGCCCAAACTGCTACCAGATGGTTGGTGAAGCTGGGGTCCTTCAGTCACATGGTTCTCTGGATGTGCCTGACCATAAATCAGCATCAAAGGGCATGAATTGGCTGATTGCCTAAAAAAAAAGCAAAAATCGTCCCAATATATACCTGCCGACCGAAATATCAGTCGAACTCTATAGGTTTTAGAAACAGTGCAGGAAGCACTTCCTGGTTTCTATGTAGAACCATGAGACTGAACGGTTTCAGCTCTTGAGAAGGAGTACGGCCTGAATACACAGGTGAATGAAACAAAATACTACTCCAGGCCTGTTTTTGAGGCAGGTAACAACATTGCAACATGAGGAGGAGGACGTTTAAGAGTCCCAGTTGACTGGAGTTTATCCCAGCAACTATGGGCCATAGGTGGGGTACACCCTGGGGAGTAGCCAGTTAGTCACAGGGCAGACACAGACACACAGCGACAGACAACCATTCTCTCTGACATTTATTCACTAGGGGCAATTTCATCAGTTTACCTGTGCCATGTCATTGGATTGTGGTAGGAAGAGTACTTGGAGAGAACCCACAGTAACACATACAGACTGCCCAGAGAGATTGTGTGCCAGTCGGCCTAAGGATCAATCTCACTACCTCCTTGCTGGGAGGCAGGAGCACTAACCAGTCTGCCACAGTGTCCCCCAACAGGACAACAATCTACATTAAACCTTTTAGATGTATGTGCAGTGTAATGTAATGTAATGCTAATTGTAATTTAAATATTGCCAGATTATTATATTTCATATGATTAAATAATAATAATTTGCCGCCAGTGCTGTTCCACCCAAATGGACCCATAGCCTGTAATAAAGCCTAAGTTAAAGACACAAATATAAAAGACGTCACAAAAGAAAATCTGCATGTCTCTCAACAAACAGAGCTCATTTAGAGACAAACAAAAGCCACGCAGCCATTCAGCAAATAACATCCCCCTAATCATCAGAGAGATCAAATATTCTAATGACAAAAGGCCTCATTATCTGAGACCGGGCGTGTGCATGTGAGCGTGCACGAGGCCATCCCGCAGAGCTGCGCTGGTTAATTGTCAGATCTGGGGGCTGACAGTTCAGAGAGAGTGTGACGAGAGAGCGATACATCAACTCCAGGCTAAGCCATAATGAGACAGATCTGCTCATGGTACTGACACTTCAGACGCAAATATGTAAACTGTACATTATCATTCATAACACAGGGCAGGTTATGTCAATGAGGTGGGTTGCTAGGGACTGGGGTAGTGGAAATACATTGTCAAGTTAAATAAAAAATAAAAAAAAGCGTGCAGTATTTCACACTCATAAATCTAGTCAAACTCACGTCATACATTTATATTTACAGAAAATTATCAGACAAAATAGGGCTGCAAAATGGTCACACATGTAGAATGGCCACAATATCCACAAGTGCAATAAGAATATCACAATTATACAAACATACTGCTAATGTACAGCCCTAGTTCAATTAACTGTAACACTGTAAGTGTCGTGTTGTTTTATAAAGTGCTAAATAAAATGTGTAGCCAATTACATTAGAGGTCGACCTATATATCAGGCATTTTTTAGTCAATCAGCTGATTCTACATTCTTGCTGATTTTGGCACTTTAATGCTCTTACACTGCAGTTTGTAAAAAACATCCAAAATTGCTTTATCGCAGCCTGAAAAGCTCAAAACAACAATTGTATTGTATCTTTCATATCATATATTATTATATAATATACCGCTGAACGATATTGAAAAAATGTCTAAATGTGATTTTTCTGACAGATATTGCGGTTGCGATTAGATTTGCAATATATTTTGTAAAATCAATGTTAAGTTCAGAGTTTACATTTTGTGATGGAGCATTTACACTTGGGAGAAAATGGAAATTTTCACTGCTCAGCTAATACAAGGAATCACATGTCTTTCAGATCATGTCTGTAGAGGTCTAAACTACAGTTGTAGCACGATTTATACACATTAAGACCCTGCAGAGGTGGGCTATTTTGTACTCTGCAGCTGACATTAAATCATATAAATAATTGCAGTTTTTGCAATTTGCTAATTGTGAGAATTAAAATTGCAATTTCAATTTGAATTTGACTAATTGTGCAGCCCTAATATTATATGACATTGTTTGGTTGACATATAGCTCTCAGCCAATGCCAATCACTCTGCAGAAAAGACAATATTGTGTATGTTAATGTGATTTTCCAGTCCATTCTTTTTACCCCTCTGTACACCCCTGCCCCTGTCTGCCCCACTGCCCTCTCATCACAGCGCAGTGATGTGATTGGTTATTCATGTCACGCTGCTGTCGCCGATCACATTCTCTTCAGTGACGTGCGTTTCCATCCAATCAGCTGTGTCTTTGTGCTCTCTGGGTGTTCAGATGCAAATCTATTCACCACGGCACAGTTTCGTCTCCCACTGTGGAAATCCTGGCAGACTCCAGAGCAGACTCCGGAGCAGACAGACCAAAGGTGACTTCCTGCTAAATGCCAGAGATGACGCGGTGCCAGGGTGAGCCTCAACAGTTTAACACTACAGCAGCAGGTTACAGCCGCCGGGGCTGGTTTAGCTGTCTCACAGGAGATGCAACTATCACACTATCTCAGTCTCAACTCTAAGATTATATCTAAATAAAGATGGTGAATCTAATCAGCTTTGGTGTTTTTTATATAAATGAATGAGGCAATTAAAAACAACATTGTCTTGAGAGTGGGTGGCCACTGTTTGAAACATTGAAATCAACAACTGGACTGCAACAGTTTTTAAAAAGAGCTTTTGGGTCTTTTAAAGCTCCTATATTCTGCTTTTTTCAGGCTTTTTGAAATAGTGTTGGACACCCCATGCTGACAATGGTGGGGAAAGGACAGAGCATAAAATTGCTATTTAGCATGACTATTAGCAACATGACTGCTTCATACGGACAGCAATTTAAGCACTGAAATTAGAATGAGTCTGCTGATGGTGTATGGGCTTTAGAAACGCGCAGGAGCACTTCCTGGTTTCACGTGTCTACATAGAGCTGTGAGACCGAGCATTTTCAGCTCTTGAGAAGGACAGCGCCTCAGCATGCAGGATTACTCAAACATGTGTGAATGAAACAAAATACTACTCCAGGTCTGCTTTTGAGGAGAAAACAACATCATAACATGGTAAAAAGCTCAAAAAAGTAAATTTAGCAGAATAAGGGGACCTTTAAGACATTGCAGGCAAACATTACATATTGGAGATCCCTGTTTCATAAGCATTCAAATCTGAATAAATGTGAGAAAAAAGGCAAAATGCCCCACCACATGCCCCCCATGATACACTGTCATACCATCATCATTTTTGAAAAATACCATGATATAAATTGTTGGTCATATTAACCAATTAGATTCATACATTTAAAAAAAGCGAAATTATACAAAAAGCCACGAGGTATTAGCTAGCTAGCTTTCAGTTCTAAAACCTTGTTGTTTCTATATCTACCTGTGACAAGCTCATCTGTCTAACCAGCACTTTGTCTCCTCAGTTTCTAAAGCCCATTCACTGTCTCTGAACTCATTCTGATCATTTTGTCACTTAAGTTGCTGTCACTTCAAAGCAATCAGCTCATTTGTCTATCTGTTAGCGTCATGTTGCTAATAGCCATTTTATGCTTTGTCCATTTCCCACTGTTGCCAGCAAAGTCAAAATAACAGCTCCCCATAAAAAAACATTTTCCATACATATACATTATTTTAAGTTATAAAACCTGAAATACTAAGGCAAAGGTCTCCAAAGCTATTTCAGAAAGCCTGAAAAAAGCACAATACAGGACTTTTAAAAGGATGAATCAAGCATGTCATAATTAAAACAGGCTACTCAGGGTTTCTTTGTGTCTCACAATAATGGTGACACTAAAATTTGACATGATGACATCCCTAATGCTAACACAAACAGACAGACTCCACTCAGACATTGTGAGTCACTGCCTGGGACTTGAAGCCACATTCTACCTGCTGTGAGGCAGGAGTGCCATGCACCCCAATTATTGAAATATTGACTTTAAAATGTGTAATAAAAGCCTCACACACCTTTTGGGCTATAATGTTTATTGCCATTTCCTATTAGAAGTATATAGCAAAATGTAGAATGCCACTGACTGAATGAGCAGGTGATCAGAACCATTCAGCTTTATCTTTGACCCTTCCTGATCATATTATTAAATATGTGGCATGCTCACACAAATGCATTTTCATTTTAAAATGCTTTTTTACTTATTTGCACATTCATGTTGTGTCTACACTGCTCCTGGATTTTATGAACACAACTATAAAAATGCTCCACATACTTTGTTGGAAAGGTTCCTTATTTTTAAACCATCCATCAGTAAAGATGGATAGATATAATTTAATATTTGTTTCTGCAAAAATACTAAAAAACAGGGTCGCACAGGGGTGAAACAAAGCCACTCTGAAACAATGGAGACAAAATGCACCAATTTGAAAAATACAATAGAGAGAAACAAAAGCTTTCTGGTAATTCAAACTTATCACAACTACAGACTGACAGCTTTCTATAATTTTTTGTCCATTTACTGTACGTAAATCACAGAACCTGCTGTTTTTATGAGATGGAAAATTCTCAGCAATCATCTTCTTCCTGTGGAAACAACTTAATAACACACACACAACTCAAAAACAGGCAAACACAGGGCTAAAGAGGCACTACACAGAGCTCCAACAACAAACAAGAAATTACACAGAAATGGGACAAGATTGTGCAAACAATGGAAACAAGTCACAAAGGTTTTGAAGGTGCATAAATAACATAAAATAAGATATGAAACTTAGAATTGACCAAACATAATCCTTCAAATGCACAACCAGAATATTTACATGCAAAGCTTATTCCAGATATTGTACACGAGGCTGTTGAACTGTTACTTTTAGAAATTGTGAGATTGGTAACAGTGAGGTTTATACTAGGATTTAAAAGTACAATTAAGATTTGTGAAATCTATATATATTATTATCATTTTGCTTTTTAGTGTCACAGTGTCACAATGATAACTATAATGCCTAATGTTCACATGCATTCTTTGAGAAACGTGCCACTGTGTAACCATGAGATGAGTTATGACAGGAGTTGTATTTGGGTTTTAGGTGGTTGTTTACAGCCACTAGCGAATGTCATTTAGTGGGTGTGGTTTTACAGTGATGACTTCAGAATAGGACAGAGACCTAATGTGATGGGCGTGTCTACATCTAGTCCAGCATCAGATTGATTAAACAGGTATACATGCAACCTGTGGGGGGCCCGCAGACCAAACTTGGCCCTTCATACATGTGAACTGCAGGATTTGCTCCTGTTTATTTAAAAAGCATACATTTTTCCAATATTTTAACAGCCGTAGATTCAGCACATTTTACTTCTCGTGAGCCCAGTTTATAAATTATGAAGAGGCCTATACCAGATCACATGCATAAAAATACAAATAAGCTTCTATATTTTATTTCTGCTTCATAATAAACTGTATGGCCGCAAATCTATCAGAGCTGGTAGTGGTACAGCCATGTCCTCAAGTCATGTAGGACTGCTTTATATACAAAGATTTATCAGAAATTGATAAGAGAATCAATGAAAAATTGGACTGAAAAGCAGAATCACCAATGGCAATAATAGTGATAAAATCAAATCAATTCCCCAATTGCAATTGCTTATAGTCATGCTAATTAGCCATTTAAGCTCCGTCCATTCCCCACCGTTGCCATCAGGGGGCAACAGACACCTAATCCAAGCTTTCTCTGCAAAGTTAAAGAAACAGCTCTCCAAAAGAAGACGTTTTCTATAAATATAACATTATTTCAGGTTACAAAACGTGAAAGACTAATGCAAAGGTGTCCAACATTATTTCAAAATGCCTGTGAAAAAAGCAAACTATGGGACCTTTAAAAGTGAACTTTTAATTGTAACTTTCTGATTGGCTATTGCTGAAGATGTTTTTAAGATATTTTTGCTCTATCTTGGTGGTTTCAGTGCATTAACCACAATCTTCTGTCTGAGGTGGTCATATGGGTGGATTTATTTTTAAACGGAAGGAGAAAAATATCTGTTTAAAAAAATCTGTGTTGATGTAGACAGTGCTTCAGAACAGCATTATCTAGAGGTTTTAACTTCACTTCCAAATTTGGAAACATAATAATCACATTTGATTGGTTTTAGGCTGCTATTTTCCTTGCATTGTCCGTTTCTTGTCTAGTCCACAATGCGGTGAACCATTTAACCCAGTTTGCATGTCACATCTGGACAAAGAAGCTGCTCAGTTCACCCTGACTTATAAAAATCCTTCTGATCAGGTGAATTATCATTATCTGAAATGGAAAACTAATCAAATTTGGGTCCATTTAAATAGAAGCCGAGGTTACCATATGGCATACTCAGCCAATCACTGCACGGTCTGCTCTCAAAGCCCTTTGAGCTCTGTCCCAGCTGTGCAACATGAAACACACACATGAGAGGACTGGCAGGACAAAAGAAGAGAATTATGAGATTGTCAAGAGAAAGGAAACAGAAATCTAAAGAGCAGTTGGATTTTTGAGAAGACCCAGCAGTTGTCTTCTCTGATTGGAGAAAAAGAAGAATCCTGCAATATGCAATCAACTGTGTGCAAATTAGCTGTAACAATATGACTTAACATTTACAATTCTTCTCTGGCAGTGTAAACATTTATCTGAGTTCAAAAGAAATGTATGTTTATGTTTATGGTTACAGTGATTTTCCCACCTGTATCACAATAACATTCATGTGGAGTAGTTACTGTGATATAAGCAGTACATTTAGATGTGAATATTGTAATAGGGGTTATGCGCTAACTACTTCCACATTTGGCTAAACAGAATGATCCACTTCCGGTCACAGCTTGTAAGCGAGCAGCCGGACAAGGGCAGCTTCAGAAACATATTTATGTCTTACACATCGCTAAATAAAATCACCAAACTAATGCTGCTATGGACTAACACAGTTTAATCCTTCACACAAGGGTTTAGCATTTGTGTGTTAAATATTTAACTAATCGCTGAGCGCGGAGGTGGGATATTGTTGTGTCAATTAACTAAAGCTGTCACCCGGCGCACTTTATTTCAGCAGATATAAAGCACACAGCAAGTTATTTACGTGATACTCAATCACAAACAACACAACTGCCCATTTTAGCACAGTCTTAATTTATTATACACTTTGACGTATTTATTAATTTCTACACTCATAGGCTATTTACAACCGTCAATTGAAGCCGCTTTCACAGCTCTTCTGTGGCATTTTCAGATGTTTTTGTGCACAATGTGGCTGTTTTTGGTTGCATACTTTTGTTAAATGTTCCTTTCTGGGAACAGTACTAGACATGGGGCTAAAATTTCTCTCATACTGATGCATCAGGGCCAGTTATCCATGGTCAAGGTCCACGCTGCTCTGGCAGAGTTACTCCCATGACATAGGTTAAAATAAAACACAATAAGAAATGCTGAGTGATCTCAAAATGTGTGCATTTACTGAAATATTTATGACATGACATCGTATACAGGCACACAACAGCATGAACTACAGCGTATAGCACTACCTCAGTCTTGTTTTGATCCTTCCCTTGTTTCCAAAACCAATCTGAAGAAAATCCAGACAAAACTAAATAAAATAAAACTAGCCTTTACCCCGAGCGAGATCTCTGCGCTTGAACCTTGTGGGACCGCTGAAAAAAAGACAAAAGGTAGGCTAAATAACACTCTCCATCACAATGATACAAAGCGAGTGCTTTTAAAAGTCGGGCCTCACCTGTGGTGTTATAAAAAAATCCTTAACAGGTAGACACTCTGCTTTAGATCCTTCTGGAACAAGGCTTGATTTATCCTTTTTCTGTCAAACTCTTTCAGGACCACTTTAACAGAACAGATATCTTAAGGAAGTGCTGATATTCGGTCCATTCAAACACTTCAGCCTATAAACTGCACCCAGGGGCGGCCTCTCAGATTATACTACAAGAGCCTAAGATAAAATAAAATTAATAAAGACGACAGCATACTGTGCTTAGGCTAAAAGTTGTTCTAATGCTCCACAGGCTGGTGCTCCTTTAAGCCCGGGCCTCACTGACAGACAGGGTGTCTGCTGTCCCGTTAACACACTCCAGAGTTTGAGAGGTAGAGAAGAACCAGCCATGACTCAGAGGAATGTAAAGCCAGGTAGTTACCTGTAAAGGACTTCTGATGAATGCTGCTGATGATGGACTTATAAAAGCACCCGCCTGGCATCACTGTGATGAAGAGCGTGATACACCTTCTTCTTTTCCAGTGGTCCCAGAGGTTCAAGTGCAGAGATTTTGTTTGGGTTATTTGCTAGTATTTTATAGTTTTGTCTGGATTTACTTCGGCTCATTCATGGAAACAAGGGAAGGACCAAAACAAGACTTCAAATGGGGTAGGCCTGTTTGTATCAAGCGTTGCCTCCAATACTGCTCGTGGGGCTTTGTTTGTATTGTTAATATTTCAATAGCATGTACATTTTGGGTTCACACTTGCCATTTCTTATTTACTTATACTTTACTTATACTTAACTTAAACTTAACCGGTGCGGTTTAACTGCAGCGTGCGCCCTAGCCCCGTGTTTAATAGTTTCTTTCAAAGAGATTTTAACAAAAACGTAACTAAAAACAGCCACAATGTACATAAAAATAATATGAAACATGTGAGAACTGCCCCTGTAGCTGCCTTTGCAAGTTATTTTAAAATAAAGTCTGTTAATTTTACCTGTTAATGTTAAATGTTATGGAAAAAGAAAAGGTTAAATACATGTTTTATAATATTATAAGCAAAGACTGGCTTAACTAAAATGTACAAAATGTGTTGTGTGTGATTGTATATCACGCAAATAAATTTGTGTGCTTTATATCTGCTGAAATAAAGTGCGCCGGGTGACAGCTTTAGTTAATTGACACAACAATATCCCACTTCCGCGCTCAGCGATTAGTTAAATATTTAACACACAAATGCTAAAACCCTTGCTTGAAGGATTAAACTGTGTTAGTCCATAGCAATGTTAGTTTAGTGATTTATTTTGCAATGTGTAAGACATAAATATGTTTCTGAAGCTGCCCTTGTCCGGCTGCTCGCTTACAAGCTGTGACTGGAAGTGGATGATTCTGTTTAGCCGAATCAGGAAGTAGTTAGCGCATAACCCCTGTTTATGGGCGTATTTTATTGATGCAGTTCAGTACCAGGTACACAATGATACTTAACGGTTCAATGAGAGGTAGATGCTGTAAAAATATGTAATGTGGGGTTAACTAATCTATTTATGCATTTTTTGTTTGTAATGCTGGTGTTATAAATAAATCCTGATAACGCCACATTACATAACTTTTCAGCATCTAACTTTCTTTGGACTGTTTAAGTATCATATCTAGAGTAGTCGTAACTACATTTTATTACTTAATTATTCAAATATATTTGTATTTACAATTTACATTATTTTTCATGTCAAGACTATGGAAGAAAATATAAAATTTAGTGGACTGCCATAGTTCTCTGAAATATTAAGTAACACTGAGATGTGTTTGTTGTGTTTGACTCCCTCTTAGTAAAATGTTTAGTTCCCCTCTTTGATTGGGTAAGTCAACTTCCCATGTGGAGCTAAAATCTGTCAAGTATTGTGATTTGATATTATCAGTTACTGCAATATTTTCTCCTTCTTAAATTTAATTTATAAACTTAATAAACAAACAAGAAACTACAAGTATTCTTTCCAAATGTAATAACTCAACCATAAGTCATTAGATTTATTTATGAAGTATTTAGAAATACTTTTATTTGTGTGACACTATTTGTCAGACCAAGTGCTTAGCAGTGCAAGGCTGCCCTCTACAGTCCTGGCAGAATTCTTGACCACTTTTGGTCACATTGGACTGTGCAAGCAAGGCAGCTCTGTAGCACCATTATTAAGCATGACGTCACAAAAGTATTGATACCTGACAGAATCATGGATACTTAGTATGCTACTACAAAGGCATCTCGATATAGCACAAATCCTTTTTTCCCTGCCCTTATTGTTGATATCGCAGGAAAAATAAATGTTCACTATAAGGAGCATCCATAATCCATAACCATAATTATACCATAATCCACTTAATGTTTGATTAAGTAATGTGCAGTACATTGACAGATCTATAATTGTAAACAGCTGATGGCAGAGTGGTTAGTGCTCTTGCCTCCCAGCAAGGAGGTTCACACGAGGCCATCACACAATTTCTCTGGGTAAAGTCTGAATAGCGGGGAGGATCTCTCTGGGTATTTTGGCTTCCTCCCACCATCCAAAGACATGCATGTGTTAGGAGAATTGGTGACTCTAAATTGCCCCTAGTGAATGAATGTGAGAGTGAATGCTTGTCTGTGTATGTCTCTGTGTCAGCCTGCAACTAAGTGGCCGCTGTCCAGGGTGTAACCCACCTAAGGCCCTATGTTACTGGAACAGGCTCCAGTACCCACAACCTCTAAAGGCACTAAGTGGAAAAAGATGCATGGATGAATAATTGTTAAAAGTTGTGGTATTTGTAATGGCAGAGTTAAATAGGTACAGACTAGGGGTGTAACAGTACACGTGGTTGAAGTGTATCATTTCAATATGACATGTTCGGTTCGGTCCACTTGTGTACCGTTTTAATAGTATTTGCAATTTGATTGAATGATTTAGTGTGAACTTAAGCACGGCAGAACTATTTCAAGATAAGATGAGAGGTTAAGACGAGAGTCATGTGTCAATGTCGTTCCATGGAGATGAGGTATGCAGCAGGCAACACGTCCAATTTGTTAACACACTTTAAATGGCATTACCTGACTGTAAATGTCACAGCTACAAGGAAAAAAAATATTCAGGTAATTCAGATTGACCCAAAGCATTATAACAAAGAGTATAGCTGGCTTTTTATAGCTGGTTTAGTCCTGGGTTAGACCTGATTTAGTCCTGGGTTAGTCCTGGTTTAGTTATAGAGTAAACATTTTATAAAAATCCTGAGGTGTGGACCTCTGTGACCTCTGAGGTGCGTGGCCGTGTCTCTGACCACAGATGGATGGACATCACAGGCTACAGAGAGCTATTTAACAGTATCTACCTTACATTTCATCACAGTAGGAGATAGACACATTTTGCAAGGGTTTGTTTTTCAGCTTCTTTTGTACCAAAAATGTAACAAACAGAAAACTCCAAAAAACTGAACCGAACTGAACTGCTATTTTTAGTGTATCATTACACCCCTAGTACAGACTGAGAAACCATTGACCTGAGAAAAACAGGCTGACTCCCATTCGAACAATGTCACCAGTCTAATTTACTTTTGTTATAATTAGAATCTGAACAATCCCTTTTCCATCATCTATTATCTATAGATTATTGCTCAGAAAAACATGCCAATCATCTGTCATATTACAGAGATCAGAGACTGATGGCTCATTCACCTGTCTCCACCTGCCTCACAGACACATTCCTTTTTAAAGAATTACAGTGATTGAAGTGGAGATGGACTTCTCTATAATAGATGGGACTACAATAGTCCACTAATGCTTTAGATGGCTCTATTGTACTTCAGTGTCTGCTCAGACCAGGGGACAGCCCAGAATCAGAGGGAGGCTTTTTGGATCCTTCCCCTATGAAGGTCTCCATAAGGACAGTTTGCTACATGTATATGCAAAAACATTTGCTTTGGCGTTACATTGGGGCAGCAGTAGCTCAGTTGGTAGAGACGCTCACCCACTAACCTGAAGGTTGGCTGCTGTCATTGTGTCCTTGGGCAAGACACTTCACCATATAAACTGTATAAATGTGTATGTGGTGGTCGGAGGGGCCACACTTCCAGCACCAAGTTTGACTGAGGACTGAATGCATCAAATTGTAATAAATTTAAAATGGAGAAAATATTGCAGTAATTGATCATGTTTCATTGCAATACCAACTGTTTCAGCTCCAAAGTATCATGATAGTATTGCGTCGTGACAAAAGCATATCGTCCCAGCCCTAATAGTAGCAATTTGTGATTTATTATTTAATTATTATTTTGATGTCTTTGTATTACTAACTCTCAATAGAGAGAGTTAATGCTCACACTGAATTATAAGATTTGCTGAACATCTAAGTGGTCATGGTATGTTCACAGTACATCTGCTGTATAGGGACGTTTTCAACACTTTTCAGCATAGAAATTGCTAGGATTGCATTCTAAATGTTTTTCTAGTCGGTCCCTATAGATTATAATTGAATTAAGAGGTCTAGTCTGCTGGCCAGCTATTGCAAGCTTTTTAGATATTTAGATTTAAAGCAAAATTTTATTTGAAAATTATGAAAAATGATTTAGATCAAGTATAGTGAGCAACAATGAGACAGACACAAAAGAGACAGAAAGACAGATCTTTCCCCTATCCCTTCTATCCCCTCCTCACCCCAATTACAACATATTTTAGACAATAGGTAATTGGCTGACACTCGAGCTTTTATGCCAATTTTTAGACCCCCCCAGATGCAGGGGCAGGAGTGTAAGTCAGGCCGAGCCACTCAAAGGAGAGACAGTTAGCTGAAGGCTTCAATTTCAGAAGAAAAATGGCTTGAATTGTTTCTTTCAAAGACTTTCAAAGAATTGTTTTACTAGATACCTAGATACCTCTTTGGAATAAAATTTTAATGTCTTATGGAGCTATATAATAAGATGAGGCAATTGCGAAGACTTCAAAATCTGAATGAATGACCCTATGTTACATTTTCAGAGCAAGGAGCAAGTGGACACAACCTGAACTGCATTTGAATGCAACTAGATAGACATGCAACTAATCTAAATTTTAAGGCAGTAAAAACCAAAATGCCCCAGAATAACAAAACAAATAAATATAAATAAAACATAAAACCAAATTTCTAGTTTCAATTGCAGGGGTAGTAATTATATCAATATATCAATTTTTTTATTCCTATGATACAACTATATGGATACGCATTACCGTGTATCAAATTGTTTAATTTTCTAAATAATGTATATCAATTTACATGGGGAAAAAATCGATAATATCGGAAATCAAAAGAAATTTGAATGTTGAAATAAAACCAGATACATCTTTTTGGGAAATAAAATGAACAAAATAAAAAATAGAAATATAACATAAAATACTACTAAATACCAAGATTTGGTATTTAGTAGTAGTTTAGGAGTATACTTTTATGGTTGTTGGCAAAAAGTTGCTGTATTGATTGTATCAATATGAAGCTGTTAAATCGTATCAAATTGTATTGTTCTAAATTAGCCAATATTGTTCTTGAATCAAATCAACACCATTCTAATCTGTACATATTGTATTGTTGCAAAAGCATACTGTTACACCACTAATATATACAAAGAAAAGTATTGAACACATGAAGAAAGGGGAGTACAAAAAGGTGTAGAAAACCAAGACACCAACTAAAATCTATCTGACCTATAAAAGGCTGTCTCTGTACAAAGGCGTCAAAGGAAACATCTCATGATGACTAAAAGCACAGAGCTCTCTCAGACCTCTGCTTTAAAGCTATTGTTGCAGAACATGCTGATTGTAATGGTTACAGAAGGATTTCTAAACTTCTGAATATTCCAGTGAGCTCTGTTGAGGGCAGAATCCAGAAGTGGAAAGAACATTATTCTACCATAAACCAGCCATGTCACTGATATGTTTGTTGAAAATGGCGATGTGTTCAATACTCTATTTACCTGCTGTAATCTTACCAGAGTGAGTTTGAGAGTGCTCACCTTTTTGACGTAGCTCTGGATGACCTCTGGGTCCGCTGCCTGGTTCCCCGCCACGCACACATCTGTCTCCAGTCTGTGTCTGCACCACCTCAGCTCCCTCTTCTCAGAACTGGAACACACAAAACAACAATATCAAATACAAGTGTGTTTTAGTTCACTTCTTCTCTCCTGAAGTGGAAAATGTCACTGTGGGCTCCCTGCTCGAACATTACCTTCCTGTTTATTACCACAGGTACTTTCCTCAGACGGGAACATTAGTGCTCCACCCAGCCCTGTCTGCAGAGAAGCACACACAGGCCTCACTGAGCCAGAGTCATCTCAGAACATAACGACCACTATCAGGAGAATGGGCCATTTAAGAGAACAGCACAGCAATGAACTTGTTAGACACTGAACAAACAGTGGGATGAGATCGTAGAGGGGTATGAAATATGGCTCTTCATATCTGGACTGAGGTGACAAGGAAGAAGCAGACTGAAGAGGTATTAAACAGCATTTGTGTTGCTGACCTGTGAATGCAAAAGACAAATTAGGAACAAATCAGCTCAGAATTAGAAATAGGTACGGTGGCGGCAGAGTGTCAAAGTGCATTCTCGTCTCACAGCAAGAAGGTCCCGGGGTTCGAATCCTGGACCTTTCTGTGAGGAGTTTGCATGTTCTCCCTGTATCTGGGTGTCCAACTGCTCCGGTTTCCCCCATGAACCTAAAACATGCACAAATATAGGCTAATACTCCAGCTAGGTACTCCTGACCAGGAGCTTGGCTCAAGACCTGGCAAAGAGTCTCCAGGCGCTGCACTGCCTATAAATAAAATAAAAATTTGCATTGAACGGTGAAAAAAAAAATCACCTTTAGCACATAATATGTGAAAGAAACCAGTGAGTGTCCAACGAACAAAATATCCTTGTATCAATTTACAATTTATTAATTCATTAATTTATATGTATATTAATCTGATTTATTTTGATACCTTCCACCTCTCATTGATGCTTTCCTATAATAACCTTATTAATCAGAGAAAGGGACTTCATTTCTTTTGATATCATAAAGCATTATTCAGATTTAGATTGAGGTCAGGAGGAAGGCCGCTCTAATATCTCTCTCTCTCATCCATGAGTGACGTTCAGGGCCGGACTGAAGACAGAGGATGTGTCAGATTTCTTTCATTTTGGGCTTTTTTGGATGAAAGGGGACAGCAGTGATGGAGAGATAAAAGGGCACGGTGGGGGGAGGGCCATGGAGGGCCACAAAAGAACCCCACATAAAAAGCACAGAGGAAGAGGAGAAATGGAGATGCTTCGTTCCCCACCGGCGAGCTTCGATGATGCAAGCCGCCGTTTCCGTGGCGACAGGTGGCGGGAAGCAGCGGGACGGCTCGGCGACGTGGGGCCCATCAAAGACCACCCCCCGCACCCGTCTGCCTTTTATTCAGATCACAACAGAAATGTACAGTAAGCAATATTATTTGTTGATATGCAGAAATTTTCCAAAGAGAACATGGAAACTGAAAGAATGGAAGGCGGTGTTTTTTCTTCTTGGGCTGCTAACACACGCAGCCTTTCAGATTTATATTCAGAAGCACAGAGATAATTTATGTGCATGTTTGTGTGGTGATAATTTATGAGCAGTGCACATGATCAAATGTTGGGAAGCTCTCTGAGTCTATGGAAATGGTTTGTGTAAAGAGATCATCCGACCCAGAATGACATGTTTAGAGACACGTATTACTAAAGGAGGTGAGAGGGTTAAAAATAATACAACACTGGAAAAGTGTTAAAAGCTCTGTTTAGAGTGCTGTGGTTTATTTTAGTATGGCATGTTGTATTGTGACGGGGCTGCAAAAGCCAAACTATAAAGTTCCAAATGAGATGTATAGGACATTAGCACTAAAAGTATGCCTACACTGAGTGATATGGGTTAGAGCAGACAGTTGCCTATTGTCATGAATAGTTACCTATCCTTAAGTATCACAGACCCACTTTACTTAATGCTGGGCCATCCCTTTTAACAGAAACTGAGAAGGAGCCTATATGATCAAACTAAAGAGTAAATAAACAGACTAAAATGAGCCTAAATCAGGACTAACCGTGGTCTAACCCAAGGAGTAAAGTGGGGATCACCCCAGAAAAAGTAAAATGTAAATAAAAGGTTAAACTGTGGCTGAACCAGGATTTAACCAGCTCTAAACCAGGTCTAAATCAGAACTAAACAAGTACTAAAGCAGGACTAAAGCAGGACTAAACCAGGTCTAAATTAGGACTAAACCAGGACTAAAGCAGGACTAAAGCAGGACTAAAGCAGGACTAAACCAGGTCTAAATTAGGACTAAACCAGGACTAAAGCAGGACTAAAGCAGGACTAAAGCAGGTCTAAATTACGACTAAACTGAAGTAAAAGCAGGTCAAAACCAGGACAAAACTAAGTTTAAACCAGGGCTAAACCAGGATGCAGGTCTTAATAAAGTCTAGAGTAGAACCTGGACAAAACCAGGACTTAACCAGGTCAAAACTAGGACAAAAGTAGGTCCAAACCAGGGCTAAACCAGGACTAGACAGGGAATAGACCAGGACTAAACCAAGACAAAAACAGGACTAAACCAGATCCTTACCACGACAAATCCAGATCTAAATCAAGACTGAATCATCTCCAAAATAAGCTAAGTCAGGACTTGAACTACAGCACATTCTTCTGAGTACAACTACAAAAGGCTTGTGTACCACAAACGGTACCCGTGCCACATTTTGGGAATCACTGCTGTAATACAAATCCTTTTATTCATATAAATGCAAATAAACTTCTGTCTAATCAGACTGAAAATCCTAGCAATCATTTCTGATAAATTATGAACACTGCAAAGCTAAATCAATGCCGTCATATTTGAAACCAACTGTCAAAACGTCACTGCCATTAATTGGGATAGAGAAGAGTGTAATCATGTAATGTGATCATGTGGGAGGCTGCTAGTAGAATCATAGAAGAATATAGTAGAACATTTGGTAACACTACAATATTAAGCAGTATAAAGCATCAATAAATATGTAATTACCAATTATTTCATGAATGAACAATTTAATTTAATTAACACACTGACTGACCAGAGCTTACTATATATATATATATATATATATATATATATATATATATATATAGTGGTTTAAAAAAAAAAAAAAACCTCTACACAGCAACATTTTATCAAACAAAACATGTTGTGTTCTTGAGTTAAAAATAAAAACAAGGAAAATCTCATATTATAAAGTTACCATATGGTTTTCTGTTACTGAGTGAAAGAATGAGGACAGCGAAGTAGTGATTATTTTGAGCTGAGTCAGCCACAGTTAAATCTACGTTTACATGAGGGTAAGCAACACCATTGTGTCATAATTGGTCTCAGATGGTTTTAATGAGACAGGTTCTTAAAGGGGACACCTACAAGCCTCCCTCTAAAAACAGGAGCATCTTCACCAGCTCATTTATCTTCCTCACATCACTGGATGTTTTGGAGTTGTGACCAGAGATTGTTTGGAGGCCTTTTTATTCCAATCGATTTATTTTGGGGTAACCTTCCCACAGTATAAAGGACAAGTGACCACTGACATATTCAGGAGCATTTTGTCACTCCCCATGTCTGTACTATAGCCAAAAGACAATTTATCTTAGAGATTAAGGTAACATCATCATCGTCATTGATTTCCTATGCCGGTAAGGCAGCAATTTTACTTTTAGGCAAATAAGGAGCAACATGACAAGACAGCCAATCACAGAACAGGATTTGATAGACATTTTAAATAGGGGTGTAACGATATGTTTTTGCAACGGTACAATACGTATCAATTAGAATGGTTTCAATACGATTCATATTGGCTTATTCGGAAAAATATCATTTCATACAATTCATCACCTACATATCTATATAAATAATGCAGCAACTTTTTGCCAAAAATCATGAAAGTTTATGCTCAAATCTAACATCACAGCCAGGATTGATTAGGTCCAGCAGACAAAGAGCAAAAAATAAAAAAAAAAGGCTGAAAAAAAACCCCATTTTATTTCATTAAAACCCTATAATAATATCCAAAAAGACGCATCTGGTTTTATTTTAACATGCACATTTCCAAAATTGATATTTACGATATTATAATTTTTTTCCCCTATATATAACAATACACACTGCCTACAAAACAATACAATTCGATACAAATAGGGCTGGGCGATAAATCAAATTAATTTCATTAATTTGCGTTTCAAATTTTGGACGATATCAAAAATAGGCAAATCGTAAAATTGGATTTAGCAGAAATTAGCATCCTCCAAGCGCCACACTGTTTCCTGTGTTATGGCTAATGCTACTGCTAGCTCCAGAGCAGCTTAAAGAGTTACTGTGGAGACTCTGCAGATGCTAAAACACTAATAATCACAGAGAAAGGAGTCTTTTTACCTCTCTAATGTCCTTGTTTATATGGGAAAGCAGTTTGGCCAAAATGAACAGTGCAGTGCCACGGGCAGCGCCACATGCAGCAGCAGCTGCTATGCTAACTTAGAATTTGTCTTTGTTTATGTATGCTAATTAGCTACATGCTCTGGAGTTAGTGTCTTTTCACAGACCTATATATATATGGAGTATAAATAACAATAAACCTGGTCTTTAGAAGCAGAGAGGCTAAAGCTAAAAGACATTTATATCACTGAGAAATGCATTTGCTGTTTTTTGTGTTTTTTTGTTTTTGTTTTATACAGACATTTAGAATATATAGTTTAAAAAAAACCTATGCAATAGACCCTTCCAGGAGTCTATTGCGCCCGCAGCCTGGTACTGAGATTAACCTTCTATCCCATTCATTTCTACTGGGGGAGTAAAATAAAAAATATTCATTTAAATGTTTTTGGGCAACAGGAACCAATGGTTGTTGTTTATATATTTATAAAAAAATTACTCTGAACTGATACAACCCAGATCTAAGTGTCAGTACCATTTGCTAAAGTTAACTTATAAAAGTAGGATTTGCGATGATTGATCAATTAAATCTGAGCATACAATGTCAAACTTTCATGATCCGCCACATTTCTGTTACCATTTGTCTTGTGCAACATTCAAATTAAGAAATGTAAATTATGTAGCCTTTAGCTTAGATGCTAATTATAGACGCTAACTACAACATTACATTAAAAGGCTAAACGTTCATACACTCGCTAATATTATTAAACTAGGCTCTGATATTACTCACATGGGGTCGAGTGGTTGTCAGTTGCCAAACCTGTCTTGATTATTCATAATTTGCGATGTTTGGTGGCTAGCGCTAGTTTCTCCATTAGAAATGTATTATCTTTTTCAACTTACGGTACCAGACTTTGGAATGCAAACATTCTGTTTACAAACACAAGAAGGGTCTATAATCTCATTTAAAAATAATAAACCTATATTTAAATAGCTTTTTATGCCAACAAGAGAAAAAAAATCTATTAAAATCATAAATCGGCTGAGAAATGAGAACAAAAAATCTTTTTTTTGTTTGTTTGCTTTTTTGCCATATCGCCAAGCCCTAGATACAAGGTAATGTGTATCAATATAGTTGTATTGTAGGATAAAAACTGATACAGCGATATAGTTACTGTATTGTTAGACTCCTAATTTCAAAAGATTAGGTCCAGGTACATGGGCCTAAAGAGTAAATATTCGATTACTTAAGGCAAGGTGGATGAGGTGTCTTGCCTAAGGACACATCAGCATGAAGCATGGGAAGTGAGGATTAGACCTGCTCCACCTACTGAGCCACTGCAACCCAGAAAGTTTATCTGAAGTTTAAGATTTATGTTTCAGTACATTAAATACTTTAAGTACTTTGCAGTAGCTTGCAGTGAGAATGCCCTGTCTGTCTGGAAGGCACATTTTCATATCCAGCTCTTACCATAAATGGATATTGATTTTTTAAGTGGCCTTATTTTGCATCCACTTACATCAGGGTTACACTATTAATCCCAGCCTAAATAAATCAGTGGTGTGCTGACAAGGACAGAGGGGTGTTTGGTTACCTCTGAGTCTCTCGGATGAGCACGGCACGGTGGAGCTGCCTCTGGATGTGAGCGTGTCCGGGGCCACACGGATGGACGAACGGGTGAACCGCCACCAGCACAAAACCCTGAGAGTACAGCTCCCGAACTTGAACCGGCAACTCTCTGACTGAGGACAGGCACAGCACTGAGGACACCGGCACCTCTGGAGGGACGAAAAGACACACTGGGTTAGATATAGGGGGACTGTTAGTTAGTATGTCTCGTAAAGGCTCACTATCCTCCAAGGGTTAGAGTGGAATTTGGGAAGCGGGGGAAGCCAACATAAAGTCAGTGTATACAGTAGTTACATCTTTACTGTATACTACTGTATATTAGTTTATTGTACCATTTCCCAGAGCTAAATATTACCATATTATAGATGTCTTATAGATATAATAAAAATATGGGTAAAATGTGTGGTTTTACTTGTCAGTCACTAAGTGGGAGATGCAGGCAGCTTACTGGACTAGCCCTGGCTCTTTGTGCCCAAGAGAAAAACCGAGATGTTGATCCTGGTGTGTAAATGAATGTTCTTGTTTTATGGAGGGGTCTCCGCTTTTAATTTTAATTTAAATAAAACAGATGTAATTTCCTGTATTTTGGTGCATTTTAGATGATATATTTTCAGCTGCTTACTAGGTTGTAGTAAAAATATGGGCACACTTTATTTTACTTTTCTCCCAAAGTCAAGAGAAAACATTTTTCTAACAAAACACCTCTATTTTAAATATGTATTTTTGTAAATGTTTGACTAAGTTTCTCTTTAAGTGGTTCCCCAATGCCTCTTGGAGCCCTGATACAGCTCTGCTCCACCTCTGCTGCTTCAGCACAGAAACACACAGTCTAGGGCTTCATTCTCCTCACACTGGGCTGTAGACAGAGGCTCCGAAAACACTGCAGGCAACAAAAACTTTCGTTAAGACGAGAGAGAGAGAGAGAGAGAGAGAGACTTCTCACTCCTCTGCACCACGGTGATGTGCTTGGATTGTGTCGTATATTACTGCTCGTAATATTTCAATAAGCTGTTTATGATCATATCTCCACAAATATGAGGTTGATTGTCATCAAACAAAGGCTGATTTGAAACTTGAGAACTGTAGCATGTCTTTAAACAGTTCCCAATGTCCATAGTTTTTGCTATTTTTTATTTTACTGAGATTTGCCAGGCTCAGGTCTGCAGCTTACACTGACTGCATGCTAGAGCACAGGGCAATGACCCTGCTAAGTGCAGAAACACAGTTCCTGACTGTTCCTGCCCCTTTAACCCCTGCTATTCTCACTATCCACTCTCCTATTTGTCTTTTATTTTGTTTAATGTGAAATTTGTGCTTTGTGTCTTTTTTATGTCTCTGTGTCTTTTTTTTCTGCTGTTTTGTGGTGTGAGCAGTTGGAGCCAGTGCTGGAATTGGTATCTTTCCAGTTGGACTTGCCGCTGTCATAACTCCAGTGTATAAAGCTGTGCACGAGCTAGGACACAACCAATGAGTGTCCCTGATCCGCCCCCATTTGTTCTGAGAGTGAGTGTGATTGGTCAAAAAATTCAGTCCTGCTCTACTTCCCCCTCTGTTAAAAATACTTTATAATAAAGTCCAGATGAGGTCTCAGGGTCTAATTTTTCTTCTATTATGCTGCTATTGACTGAATAATTAGTTTTCCTCACATACAAGATACAAGAGGAAAAAATCAGGTAGTTCATTTCTAAATCATGCTTGATTTCAGTCACTGTATTTATTAACAAGCTCGAGCACTGGGATTGGTAAAGTACACATAGTTTCATAAACCCCATGTGTGCTCCGACAAATGTCAGCCATTGTCTTTGGAATGCTCACCTTAACATACAGATACGTAGCAGTGGCTCACCTGCACTTTGCCCAAAACAAAAATATTGTGTTGATTGGACTTTTGTTTACAAAAGGCAAACAAACTTTCAATTTCCCATTAATCAACATTCCCACTCTCACTTAGTAATGAACAGTTGACAGCTATTTAAGCAGCTGATATCTGTTTCCTTCTCAGCGGAGGGAGGTTAAGGAGCTCAGTCACCCATAAGGAGCTCAGATTCCCAGGAGGACCTAGGAGTGGAGCGGTTGCTTCTCCACAAGAGCAGCCAGCTGAGGCTCTGTAGGTCTGGCTGGTCAGAGAAAAAAGAATGGATGGATAGCTTGACATAAAGAAAAGTGCTATTTCATGTAGTGCTGTCCAGTATTCCTAACAACAGCTGACTGTCTGAGGGATACATGGTAATTATGTATTTACTAGTAACCTAGGACAATCTTCTTATTCTCCTATTCAGGTCTCTTTTACTTGTGTTCAAATATAATGTAATTCTAATGTAATGCTAACAGCCATTTCATTTCACTGTAATCAAGCTGTCATTTTCTACTGTTAGGACTGTCTGAGGGATACATGGCTTTGCTAATTGGATGTATTTACAAGTATCAAGGACAATCTTCTTTTTCTCCTATTCATTGTTACTTTGCCACAAAGAGAAAACCAATCCACAAGCAGCACATCCACTGCAGTGCTAGAGAGTTTTAGGTCTCTTTGACGTGTGTTCAAATGTAATTCTAATGTAATGCTTTGTAATCCTTTCCCCCTCACTTATAGCCTCAAAATCAAGTTGTACTTTTCCCTGTTATGACTGTCTAATGTGCCATTCTCTTTGCAAGGTTGTAGCTGAACAGCTCCAAAACTATTCACGCACAAAGCACTTATCTGGCCTATCCTAGCACGGGCAACTCCACTTCTAGCCCTGTGTTGATATCTTGTGTTGCTATTGCATGTTACATGAGCAGTAACGCAACACAAGCCTATATTACTTTTTTTCTGTGAAGCCAGACCTAAAAGGTAAATTATTTTCTGTGTTCAACTGTCTCTGAGTCCAATTTAATGCTGAATAAACTTCTCCTGACCACTATTCTGACTCATCTCAGCCTGAAATGTCCTTTTCAAGCAATATAGCATGGTTCTGATACATGTAAAGGCTAAAATATGTTGTCTGTATCAAAGAAAAACAGTACTAGAAAGAAAGAAAAGCAAGATCATTTTCTGTTTACTCTGAAGAACACCACATGGCATCACCACGCTAAAGCTAATTCAACTCTGTGCTCATGGCCACAGTCCACACAAGTGTTACATACAACCACCACAGATGCTACAAGAGGTCTCTGGAAACCCACTCCATCCGTCTCACATTAGCAGAATAGAGAAACACACACAAACATGAAAAGGTTGCGAAGACAATGCAATCACGATGTGCGTTCTCCTCATTACCCAACACAATAGAGGCGGCCTGTACACTCCAGTGGAAACGGTTAGTTCTGCTTATCGAACAGAAGCAAACTGTCATGGCCAACCCAGAGGGAGAGAGGCTGTTTACCAAGACGCCCCTGAGGTAGAACCATTGTACTGTTGTCTGCTTATGAAGGCACAGGTTTCTGCAGTGTCTGAGATCTTTTACTAGGACTTTTTCAGGACAGTATATCAGTGACGACAAAGATGATAAACATTTAAAACAATACTGAAAAGTCCACTATTCTGCAAAATCAACTTTTCTGAGCTTTGAACCATATTACTGTGGACATGTTGCGCCTCAAAAACATACCTGGAGTATTTTGTTTCATTCACACATTTGACTAATCCTCCTGAGTAATCATCTTTTTTCATGAGCTAAAAACGCTCAGTGTCACAGGTCTATGTACACGTGAAACCAGGAAGTGTTCCTGTGTGTTTCTAAAGCCCATACACTGTCACCGGACTCATGGGCTCGACTCATAGGCAACAACATTGCTTCTCCTCTTTTTTTTTTTCTTATGAAAACTAAGTGACAGGGCGATGATCGCAAGTCTTTCTCCTATGAAGCAACAGGCGACACGTGCTCGTGAAATGTCACAATCGTGCATGTCCTCATGCACACGCTGGCTTGCGATGTGATCCTAGAAAGTTGAAAAATGTTCACCAACAAGAACCAATCAGCGGGAGTTTAATCATGGGAACAATGAGCTGACTGAGGTCAACATGGAAAAAAAACAATATCGTGTCAGGCTTTAGGACATTTACAGATGTGATAATAACAGAGATGTAACAAAAAAAAATAAAAATAAAAAAAATAAACAGTAGCTTATTCACCTTTTTTTTTCTTGACTGCAATATGGGGTGTACCCAGGCCATTGTCCCATGCATGCCGTTTTCTTGTTACAGAACAGACTTAGTAAAAGTAAAAGTCTACTTCATTCAGTTTGAACAAAATCTTGCTGTAAAAGTGTAGTTTATATTTGCGCATTTTTCTTTCTCCAATTGTTTAAAACCTGAAATCCCCTCCAGTTTGACAGCCAATTAATTCTGTGGAAGACCCGCAATTTGCTTTGGAACTGAGCGCAGTGCTCGCCCTGTCACTGGTGCTGCCGCTCATCACCTCCCTGTGTTGGGTCATCACAGAGCGGTGATGAGTTTGGTCGGTCGCTGTTGTTTGTCGCTTCCCGTGTGTTGAGCCCATCATTCTGAGAATTTCACTACATCACTACAAAGCACTTGGCTCATGTATCTATCTGTTAGTGGCATGATGCTAAAATCCGTGCTAATTAGCTATTTTATGCTCTGTCCAGTCCCCACCGTTACCAGCAGGGGCCGACAGACACCCAATCCAAGCTTTCTCTGCAAAGTAACAGCTCCCCAAAAGAAGGCATTTTCCATAAACATACTTTAAGTTATAAAATGTGAAACATTAAGGAAAAGGAGTCCAACAGTATTTCAGAAAAACTGAAAAAAGCCTAAATGCAACAGATATATTTGAAAAGTCAGGTAAAAAGTTGCAAATGACAAACTAAACTATTGGCTCAAAAGTTTTAGAACAACACAGTTTTGCCCAGTATTTTTCCTTTTTTTTTTTTTTAAATTCAAGCACTTCAAGCACAATAAATAGCTTGGAATGGTACAAAGGTGACTGATGAAGTGCAAGAAATTAAAAAAAAGTTAGGTTAAAGTTCCACAAAACTGAAAAAAACTGTATCATTTTAACAAAAAGGCACCCTGAACCAAAACAACTTCCACAGTGTTCTGAAGTGCCATGCAGTACCCTCTGGTCTGCCCCCTGTTGGTCCGGGGTAATAATGGCCCAAAACATAAGTCCAAGCTCTGAACAACATGATAAAAACATGGAAGTGGCAGCACAGTCTCCAGACTTAAACCTCATGGAGCTGGTTTGGGATGAACTGGACAGAAGAGTGACAGCAAAGCAGTCTACAAGTGACAAGTTATGGAAGTTCTGCAAGAGAGCTGGGAAGAACTTTCTGAAGAATATTTGGTTTCCATAGAACAAATGCCACCAGTGTGTTCATCTGTAATATCTGCCAAAGGTGGCTTTATGAGTCTTTAATTAGTCAAAGAATACATTTTGGTTTAGGTTGTTTATTTGTTCTAAGCTCTCACTTCAGAGTACATTGAGACATGCAACTGCATAAATGTAAATAAACAAAAAATATGGTAGTCTAAAACTTTGGCCCGGTAGTGTATGTGTATGTATGTAACCAACCAACATTCCACACTTTAGTGAGCTACAGCACTGTTTTAGTTGCATTCATGCCATTATCAAATAAGTAAAAAGGTTTCAAAATAAACGTACTGTACTGCCGCACAGTGTCTCCATGGAGACTCAACAGTAAAAATGAAAGGTGGAGCTAAACCATCCACTGGTTGGTTGGCAGACATGATTTGTGAGTAATCTTGTATGCACACTGCACTTTTATTATTCAAATTCAAATCCAAGATATCTTAAAGAACCTCTGGGATTTAAGGAAAACCATTCAATCATCTAAGAGCATATTGTAATATAAACAATTCCTAAAAAAGTCATATGTTAATTATGGTTGATTTTATTGGACTGGCACACTCCAATAAGTGGCACTGATGAAGAAGATCAAGAAAGTATTTATTTCAGAGCTGGATATGATAATGCAACAATAACACATGACACAGTTGTGTGTCTATGAGGTATAAAAGGTGACACAGCAGGTGAATAGAGATTTTTTTCAATATCAATGTGAAGCCTCTCCTGCAGATTCCTTAAAGATGGAAAAAAATGTATTGTAAGTTTTGAGTCATTTAAAGAAGAAATCAGTAAATTTTTAATCTTAAATAAACTGTTTCAGAGTCCGTGTGATGGTTAAATGAGTTGTGGGGGTAAATGAAACGTTTTCTACAAAACTCTGGGAAACTGCACTAGGTTTCTACATTTTAGCAACTCAGATATTATAGCATATATAATAAGTGAATGTTGTATAGTGCAATTCACAACTTTGATATGAATAATTGATTTTCACAACACAGCTTTAACCCTCGAGCCTCAATGAGGACAAAAGTGTTCCTTTCACTTTTTTTTTTTTTTTGTTCTAACTTTTTTCTATGAAATTTAGCTCAGGGGTGTATTTTATCATAAATTTTAATATTCTAAACACAAATCTAATATTACTTCATTTTTATACTGTAAATTTGTAACGTTGCTCCTATTATGTGACAAAAGTGTTCTTGTCAAAACATCATAAAAAATGTATACATTCTTTTTTTTTTGGCATACATCTTTTAAACAACTTCAGCCCTGAACGTTAATGCCAATTTTTTTTTAATTATTTTTAGAATTTTAACCTTTTTAAGCCAACGTATTTAGTAGCATCTCAATTTTTTGGTAAAAAACATGAAAACAATTAAAAAATGTTAATATTCTCAACGCAAAGTGGATTTTTCTAGGGTGGATTATTACAGCTTTGAGTATGTCAAAGACTACCAAGAACACTGATTTAGATGGATTTGGGATTTTTTTTATGTACTAACAAAAAGTTACTACCCGTTTTAATGGGTTTGAATGAGAGTTTTTGTTTTTTTAGATCCTACATAGCACAAGAAAAATAATTCCTAAAAATCAATGTTGGTATTCTTTGACATAACCAAGGCTATTGGTATGTATGGTCAGGGCACAAGTTAATTAAAAGATTTATGCAAATAAATAAATAAATAAAAATCTATATTCCAGGTTTTTCAGGCCTTTTGAAAACTCTGGAGAATGGCTTTTTGTTCTGGAAGAACCCAGTAAAACCAGGTGTGAGAGCCACAGAAATAGGAAGATGGAAAAAGACAGAAGATAGGGAGGCTGTCTGTTGTGCCTGAATGCTTGTCATCCTTCCATTCAATCTCATTTGCATGGGTCTGGAGAGGAGAAAATAAGCTGCATAAATTAACTCCACACACACACAACACTACACACACACAGAGAAAAAAACAACAGTGCAACCCATCTCATTTTCAATTTGTTCTCCATCATCTGTCATCTTCACAGACACACACAGACACACACAGACACACACACGTGGTATAGTATACACAGGCAGACAGTGACTGGTCAAGCTACAGGGCTAGAGGACATTTTCCATTTCGAAATCCCAGACTCCCAGACATTCAGATTTACGGGCTTCTCAGGCCACATCCACACTAATGCCTTTTCATTTCAAAATGCATAACTTGTGCATTCACTGTACTATGGGAAAAAAAAAAAAGAAAAAAAAAAGCTGCAGCTGAGGTTGGATGTTGATTCTGTCTTCTCTGATTGGGTATTATCCAGAGCCAAAACAATTTCCAGCCCAGACAGCATGGAATTCTGCCTTATTAGAACTGTCAACATTTATAAAAGATGAAATGGAATGAGATTGTGTTGTGTTGCTTTTGTTCAATAACACAGTTTAAAATGAAAAATAATATCTATCTAATCTAATATCTATTCTTTCATCAGGGGTTGTGGGCCACTAGAGCCTATCCCACCAACTATGGGCCTTAGGTGGCCAGTTAGTCACTGACAGATGACCATTCACTCTTGCTTTCATTCACTAATGTGTATTTACAGTTCCCAGTTCAGTACCTGTGCATGTCTTTGAACAGTGAGAGGAAGAGGAGAGAAGCCTCAGTAACAACAGAAGGACACACACTCATATTGTCTGTTTACTAAACTGGGGATCAAACTCACAACCTCCTTGCTGAGAGGCCTTTTGACATCTCTATATTATGTTTAGGAATAAGCAAATAAAATAAAAATTAAACTGGTTGCTGAAGGAATTCAAAATCAATGTCACATGAACACAGTAACATTGCTTTATTGTTCCTTTTATTCTTATTTTAAACTTCAAATTCTTTACAAATAGTCAGTAATATCCTCTTTAACTGTGTCATGTTTATCAAATTTTATTTGGCAGATAAGCTCCATATCCCTGAGTGGAAAAAGACATTAAGGAGACCTATTGTGCTAAATAACTTTTCTGAGCTTTTAACCATGTTATAATGTTGCATCCACCTCAAAAACAGACCTGGAGTAGTGTTTTGTTTCATTCACATGTTTGAGTAATCCTTCTCAAGAGCTGACAACACTGGGTCTCACCGCTCTATGTAAATGCGTGAAACCCCGCCTTCTCCAGGAAGAGCTCTTGCACATTTCTAAAGCACGCTGTGAGTCAGCTCATCTGTTACCTTCATGATGCTAAGAGCTGTTGCTAATTAGCCATTATATCATGGTCTGTCTATCTCCCACCGTTCAGTACAAGCACATGGTTACAGTTTTAGAGAATTTTAGCTGACCGCGAGGACAAGCCTCATAGGGCCATATTTACTAAGACGGGTGCTATTAATGGGCGTGTTGCGCGTGAATTACTAAGACAAACTGAGTGGCCGGTGACAGTGCAAACAGATGGGGCGGAACTATTTAAACGGCATCATTGCATGTATTGTTTTGTGTCATGGAAGGTGCGGAAGTGGAACACAAACGGAAGCAAAAATTTAACTAAGAAGAGCTGAAAGTGCTGGTGAATCATTTTTTCATCCGTCATGGCAAATAGATCTGCACGCGTGGCAAACACTCTAACCCTACGTATTTCTTCATTTCTTCTCCTTCGTCTCACATGAATCACAGCAGCCATATCTGTGCAAAAGATTAGCACGTCCTTCTCCAACGTGCTAAATGTATACGCTATTTTCACACGCAAAGTCATGGTGAGCCTTGATAAATAATATTGTGGGCGGTAAATGAATGAATTTGCATTTTCTCCGCCTTCCATTTTGCGCACTCTGGGAAGAACGCCTCAGTTTACAGATTCATTAGGTCATAGGAGCAAAATCTGCTTTGTGTTCGCTCTGCTCCTGTAAGACACGCAAATCTCAACTGCGTCTGGGTTTGCTCCAATTTTAGCGCATCTTATTCAGTTAGCGTGCACGCAAACCTTTGATAAATCTGGCCCATAGAATATAAACACTACTTGTCCTGCTTCTGTGTGGCACGTTCACGTGGAAAGCATAATGTGGCCTTTAGTCAGAGCCCTACAGTATACAGCTCAGCAGTGCTGTTATAAATGATTGTGTTTGCAAAGAGCATGGAGCTGACGGATTAATGACTTTGAATACATATACATTATTTTATGTCATAAAAAGTGAAATGTTGATGCAAATACTGTATGTCCAAATTTATTTCAAAAAGCTTACCTTTAAAGACATTAGTTTCTGTTTCCACAACTGAGCACTGCTAGAGAAGAAGCACACTTCTTTTTGAGCATTACATTTTTGCTAAAGGTACAGAACATTTATTAACCACATTTTTTTTTAATTTTAAAGGTGAAATCCAACATGTCCCTGCAGCTACTGTTACTGCTCTCATGCCCAAACCGGAGTCAGGAGGCACAATATTGTGCAAAGCTGACAAAACAGCAACATTTATTTTCAGAAGTAGTGATGAATTGAATCTAATTTGTATGTTTTTACTTTAAACAAAGTTGTAGAATTAAAATTTACAGTTATTTGTTTAAAGAACATTTATCCACTGCTAAATATCTTTGTGCAAACATGTATACTGTTCAGACTGTTCAACGCATCAACGCATACTTCCATCTCAGTTAACAATGAGGAACGACTGCAGCCGTCAAATCACCTCTCCATAACTGTTTGGGACGAGCAGCGCTTTTCATCAGGCAAACACTTAACCATCTGTCTGCAGGGACTTATCAAAAGATAATAATAATAATAAGTGCGGGAGCTGGGGGTGGGCTGCTTCTGTCAGTGTAAACAGTCATTAGGCGTCATTAGCTCGGTGAGGCTGGCACTCGCACACCGACAACAACCAGTGCAATTCACACGAGACCGCAGCACAAGAAGTTATTAGGCTGTTTGAGGCGCTTTAGGCTGGAGAAGTGGAAGATTCATTTATTCTGTCTGCCACAGTGGGAAGTACACAGAGAGGAGGGCATTTGGATGTGGATGGAACATAGGAGAGGGCTCTGGGCAAAAAAGAAGTTGAGATTTAGAGTTCAAACTAGTGAGGGTAAAGTGTGTGCATAGTAGAGATATGTGAAGGAGAGAGTCTAAGTGATTGCAATTAGCCAGGGCAATAATTGTATTCTAATAAAGCTTCATAATTTGCAATAGGTTAATGAAAATATATTCTTCCCTAGTTAACATGCGCATTTTAAAATTCAACAGATAATGTGGATAAAATCGATTTCACTATTTCATGTCATTAAAACTATATTTAGGCTTTAAATAAGTAACCTCTCCACAACCTACTTTTTGGTCCTGACCCATCATTTGGGAACCACTGTTCTTGCAATTGATTGCAATTAGCATTGATTGTATTCTGATACTGCTTAATATTATGCAGGGGACTCATTAAAATATCTTTTATGAAGATAGCTTAGCCTGCCCTAGTTAACCTTACATGTATTTTAAAACTGTTAGAGCACTGGAACAATTGTGGTAGATTACAAGTCATGCCCTTCTGTCAAATAGCATTTGTTTATATAAATATTATAATTAAAACATTTTTGTCATGGCAGAGCAGTCAAATGGAAGAAAAATCTTTCTACAGTTACGCAGAGGAGAAAACAAAAGTAAAGCCGAGTAAGGGAGGAGCCAATAGTAGGAGACAAATTGGCTTGTGAGTGTTTACAATCGTGTTTTATTCCGAGATGTAGAGGGAGCTCTATAAAGGAAAATAAAGAAAAACAGGGAAGAAATGAGCAGAGTTAGTGAGTTCTGCTTTATTATGTCTATGTGCATTGAGAGATAAGCACTCTAAAACTTTGTACAGCATGAGTTTCGGAAGGAAATATTGATACAAATACAGATATTATGGTTGGCACTGCCTCAAGAAACCACTAAAATTTGGCACAATTTAGTACCAAAAAAACTGAAGAAATGATTTTGTATAAACCAAAACTAATCAGAAGCTTCAAGAGCACCATATGTAAAAAGCAATTACTCTAAAGTGCACTGTAAAAGATCAGCATCATGTTTCAAACATGAGGAAGACGAGTGTGACAGTTCACATGCTTAGGTCTGAGCCAACTTTCTACAACAAAACCCTTTTGTAAAACTGTTTGCTCACCTAGTGCTGCATGTTGTTACAGTAATCTGTGTTTTTTACAGAGGAACTGGTTGGTCTACATGATTTTTCAACATTGAATTAATAGTTGGTAATACCAGAGAAAATGACTATATAAGCTCTGGCTTCCTCCAGTGTATTTTACAGTGTATCAGTTTTTTGTTCTGCCTGTGGTAGTGAAACTTAAGATCCTATTATACTTTTTTCAGGCTATAGTTTTGGACACCTCTGCATCATTCTGTAGTAAAATGGTTCTGTTCAAAATATAGGTAGTAGTAGTCACATATTGTTTTTAAAGTTTGTTAAAAGTTCTGCTGTTCTAGAGGTGATCAAGAAAAAATTATTATTATTTAAATATATATACTATATAAAACATAATATAGCCCATATAAGCCATTTTTAAAAGTGTTTGGAAACTGGATATTCAAGAGACTAAAAATGAAAAAGTCCTGTTCACACATCTATTATGAAAATAAATATAAAAAATGTGTGAATAGAGAAAGTGGCAAATGCAAATTATTCAATTTAACTTTATCTGAATATCAACCTTTGAGGTGTATCTCTGATGCAAACCTAGCATGACTGACAAGGATTGTGTGAAACTTGATTTAATATTTCACAAACTGTTTAAGAACTATAGCACAGTATGGTATTGCTTACTGTCTGGTCTTGTTTGATCTGCACAAACAAACTTTGGTGTCTGATTATTTTTCAAATATACTCATCACTTTTGGATCTATAAGTCGGCTCCTTACATCAGAGAAACATATTTCTATAGCATGTCTGAAGCGATGCCCAATCCTCATTCCTCTCTACACAGAAGGAACATATGTGTCTCGAGTGCCTGAGCGTGTCTGAAGAGATATACAAGAGCGTTCAAACCAATCTATAGAGGCATGTACAAGTATGTAAACATCCCCCCAGCAGCTGGTGAGCCACTGTTTCAGCTCTGAACACAGCTCTGGTCACATGACAGACGCGGTCAGTTCAGAGACGCCTCACTGTTTGACCCTGGATTTCAGCTGCACTCAGAGCATCATCTTCCCATGTTGCTGCTAGAAAGAGCTTATTATTTCTCTCGAACAAATCCCTGCATTTGTGGCTAAAGAATATTTGTCATATAAGCTCAAGCTGGCAGAGTCTGTGTGCATTACAGTGACACTACACAATTTGTATTTTATTTTGGTCCAAAAAAATCATCAAAGAACCATGTTTACTACATCTCATACACTGACAGCTCCACGGATATTCCTTCATAGTCAGTCATTATCTTTTATCATCTTTCATTTTACTTCTCGAAAATGTCATTTTTTTATCTTATTTTTAGTTTATCTTATCTTTAGTTTTAGTTTGCTCTCTTGCTCTTGCATTAATATGTATGGACCTGTGATGGCGACAGACGGAGAGCATCTGAGTGCGACCTATTCACACTTTCATCTTAAGCCAAGACACTAGGTGAATTTTTATATTTTTTAAGGGCCCATATTATGCTGTTTTTTGTGCCTTTTAAATTAATTTAGGACACCTCTAGATCAGCACCTTAAATTTTATTGGTTATAAAACCATCATTTGACTCTGTGAGAAATGCTCAAATTAGGTCCTTGTCACTTTAAGAGCCCTCCCTCCTCGTGGCCCAGCTGCTGTCATGCCCCTTCACATGTGCTGCTGCAACGCTGTGGTCAGTGGTGGGTTTGTTTGGTTGCTGTGGGGGAGGTGTGAGCTGAGCGGGGCTGGGCCATGAGGGTGGAGAGGCATGGTCAGGTGGAAATGGCAGACATCGGTGAAACAAGACGTTTCTGTCCTTCTATAAATGTATCGCAAGTTTTGTGTAACTTAATATTGGGGAGCTCCAAAGAGGAAAATAAGACAAAAACAGCGAGAAACTAGTACAGTTCCTGAATTCCGCTTTAAGTAAACTACATAATACTGCCAACTATCTTAAAAGCTTGTTTTTAGGAGTAAAATACCCAATAAATCACGCAAGAAATTACATAGACAAATCCCTGTATAAAACTCAAAATATTGTATTGTGTAATATAACTGGCTGACTCTGATAAAAAAAAAATGGAAAAAATGCCTTTTGTTAAGTTAATATTTCAGATAGAAATCTATAGAAACACATGAGTAAATGTAATGAAATAAACACCGTAATACGTAGATCAGACATATGACATTCAGTGTGAAAGCTATGCTAAAGCAGAACTCAGTAACTTTTTTACCTTAAATAAACCATTTCGCAGTCTGTGTGATGGTTAAATGAGTTGTTGTGGGGTAAATGAAGCATGCAGCATCTCCCCCTGGTGTCTCTGGACTGAAAATGACACTTGCAACAGTGAGTGTCGCCGACCCGGAGTGTTTTAGATGTATTGTCTCACCTTTATTATATTTATTGTATATTGATTGTTTTTTCTTGTTTTTACGTTTTCTGTGCTGTGGCCACCCTAATGTTTTTATGTGTGACTGATAAGTGTTAGTTTTAGTTTTTATCTTTTTTTGTGTTTTGCAAATTGACTCACAATTCAAAAAGTTACTTTACACTCAAACATGCTTAATATATAAAACAAAAGACAACTCCAGAAACAACATAACATGGACAAAATCTCAGAAAAATGAGTTAGCCTGGTATATCCACTTAAAGCTCTGACTCCTGTCTTTTCCTCTGAACCACTGTCTCTAAACCATACAACATAGCTTCTCTCACCACTGTTGGTCGATGATGCATTTTTTTACGACAATACGCCATTTTTGCGCTTTAAAGACAATTTTTAGTTAGGCACAATGTCCGGACAACCATGTGAGTGAAGGACCCCAGCTTACCATCTTGTAGCAGTTTCTGGCTTTTACACTGCAGTTCATAGGGAACATCCAAAAATGCTTTATCTTGGTCTGAAAAGCTCAAAACGGCAATAAAAAGATTTTGCTCATTTCTCTGGCCTTGATCTTCGTAAAACAGAAAATCAAATTTGTAGCTCCCTCCAAGCTACCTGCAGAGCAAGGTTTGATACAGATTACCTTATTGGTTTTCTTAAAAAACAAAACAAAACAAAATAAAACTAATCTTTAAAGCCTCTTTCACATAGGACGTGGCAGTGTGAGTGGGAACGGAGGGCGCAGTTCGTTGGCATGGCAACCACACAGACCAGGAATTGGTGTTAGCAAGTAGCAGTCGAGGCAAATTTTTAGAAAGGCAATTTAACCTCACCTTTTGCTATTTTTCGGTCTTCTAACAGACGTTCATAAAGATGTTAACTGGCTAATGGTAGATAAACAGAAACTCCACATATTGCTCTACCTCTGTGGTAATTTTTATGTATTTCTGCTAAGTGTTTGTAAAATAATCATGATATGAAAATAATTTTGATAGGGAAATGTGCAGGGAACGCTCAGGTTACACTCGGGTGATGTTCTTTCAGTGATCTTAGTGTTTTTGTAGCTAACTTGTCCGTCTTGTGATTTTCTGATTAACATTAGCTTAGCCCACAATCTTATCTTCAAAGACGGAAACAAGGCATCGGATGTGAAAATTTGTTAACGTAAATATCCCAGCCTTAAATTAGAGCCAATCACAAGCAAAAAATCCAACAAATAAGGCCGAAAACGCCAGAAAGGTGAGCGCGTCTGATATTGGAACATTCGTGCGCCCGACTCAGGGCCATAGCACGGCCGAGCTTAAACCTTGGGCGATAGCACTCTTTCATACGGCCACAATAAAATATTTGTAAAAGAAACTATCCAACCAGTAAATCATTATAAACGTAAGAAATATTTTATACAAATTGCATTAATGAAGATATTAAACGAGCGATTTTATTACTTGAAGATAAAAAAGTGATAGAATTGTAGCTTAAAGTGTCCAACTCAGGACACACATATGTTAAATCTTTTTGCATTTTAATAAGCATTACTAAAACAAATGGCTATATTATATGAATTTCTTTTATGAAATAAAGAACAAAAATTCCCAACATATTGCTCCAAAAAATATTGGCACTGTATTTCGGCTGCTCTGAATAATAAAAAATTGGCATTGGCATAGAAAAACCCAATTCAGTCGACCTCTACTGTCTGGTAGACCTTTCCTTTCACTCTTGCTGAAATTCTTTTATCACACAACACACCTGACACTCTTCTCCACCATTCCAACCTGCTGCACACGCCTCTTCTTCCTCGCCTCCACACTCTGTGTTGCTCTGGACCATTGACCTGCACCTTCCTTACCCCAACTCCTTTACTGTTCACTTGCATCTATCTCTCAATCATGTGGGCCACAAGGCAGTAGTGTGGTGTATAACTAATGCGTTACGAGGTTTCCCTCTTACTAAAGAATTTACAGGCAACAAAGACAGTGTTAGTGTCAAAGAGAATCACAGCTGCATGTCTCTGCATGCGCCTTAAGCATCACACACAGACACACTTTCTTGGTTACTTTTATTTGTCACGTTTTGTGAACCCTGACACCTTTTGTGCGATTCTCTCTCTCTAATGTAGTTCAGATCTTATTTGACGTGGCTGGGATGCTGACTGGCAGCTCTGTCATCGCCCACAGCCACATTCCCTGAACAGTGGGGAGCTCTGGGCGGGGGGAAGTTGATTATTTTACAGTCACTGTTTTGGCACATATCACTCGCCTAAACCTCTGCAAGTCATTAGTAGGCTATTGAAATGAGCGTGAACCTCCAGTGGGCTCAGGGATAAGCCTGGAGGTGGCGGCGGTGAAGAGGAATCTACATGCATCACCTCGCTGGCTTAGTGCGCTCTTTTAATGCACAAAACACACCAGGCGAGGATCCGGCCCCCACACACACACAGCTCTGATAGTGCGCTGCTCTCTCAGAAACGCAGGGATTTGTATGAGGAATTAAAACTACACCATGTGAAAATTTCCTCCATCATGGTCAAAAACATCACCCTCTAACAACCATTTCTAGCTCCGAGTTCAGCAAACGACCAATGCTAGCTTGCAAATAGTGTATCTATGTGTTGTGAAACATTGTATGCATTGCCAATATTTATATCTTTTATTTTTTAGCTTGTGTCTATTAAATGTGTGGAATAAATTAAAATATACAGTTGTAATCAGAAACATTTAACCACACAAAGATTTTTTTAAGGAGAAAAAAAAGATCCTGGACCATCTTAGAGTGGCATTCTCAGTCTGCAGATTTAAATCCCATTGAAAATCTTTGGTGGGATTTAAAGAAGGCAGCTGCAGCACAGAGGCCATCAAACATCACTGAGCTAGAGCCTTTTGTAGGTTAAGAATGAGCAAAGATTCCAGTGAAGAGGTGGAAGAAGCTTGTTAGCAATTTTCAACTCAAATGTGCTTAGTAAATGTGTTAACAGAGTCACATTTTTTATTTGTCAACTTTTGTTGACAAAATAACTATATCTGGGTACCGTTCAAATTTTTTCATTGCCAGTGCTTAAATAATACATGGATTTCAGTGACGGCTCGTGGTGGCTCTGGGTGGGGGGGCTAATGAATTGATAATAGCCCACACTACTCAGCATTAACACCAGGCCATAGACAGCAACTGCTAAACTTCCACATTAAGAAAATATTATTTAATGCAAAGTTCTCACACAAACACTTGCACATACCCTCAGGGTACTACTCAACAATTATAAACCAAATCAGACAATGCACAACAGCACCTTACTGTTATATCCAAATACATGTTATCTAACAATATGTCAGTGGCAAGAGGCAAACCATAACAGAAGGAGCAGAGAGCAAGTTACATGCCATGTTTTGTAAGGGATGTGGAGAAATGTGCGGGCTACTTTTTTATAAATGAAGCTCACATCTGTATTCTTCCTTTCAGCGAGGCAAAGGTGTTAATAAAACACGTTAATCACTCTGTCACTGTAGTGTGATGGTTTCTGTATAATGTCCGATTAAAAGTGCAGCCAATGTGAAAAAAAATGTAGCTAATGCTGTAGATAGGAGCAGGGGCGGGACTCTCTCCTGTCAATCACCACACTAATGTAAGGTGCAGTGTGGTCCTTTTCCATTCTTTGCGGCAATCTTGGTTTATTTTAATACAAAAAACTATCGCAAGCATGTAGCCAATACAATACAAGATTAGAATCTCATATAAGAAATATAAGTAATATAAAAAATGTATATATTAATTTACTATAAAAAACTAAATACGTTTGTCTTTGAAAATGACAGGGAGCGATTAGCCCACCTAGCCCATTGATACAAGCCATCCCTGACTGTTTTCCATACCAGTACCTAAAAAATACTTTTCCCAATAAATATTTTAAATGAAATGTTTATTTTAACAAAACACTAATCTCTAGGTAAGAAGGAGTATAGTGTTATCAGTTACAAGTGGTGTTTTTTTATTCTTAGTAGGGGCATTAAATATACGATTAATAATGTGTATTTAATTATGCTTTAGGCTACTGTAATGTCTTTAAGTTAAAGACAAAGATAAGTTCATAAGATAAGTCACTTGAATAAGTCAATAAATTAGTTCATAGTTCATGAATAAATATGTTAAATTCATGGTAAAAGCTGTTAATAGTATTGTTTTTTGAAAAAAGTGAGATGTCTGTATTTTGAAAGATCTTTGTATTTGTTCCGTTAGATAGACTCTGCAGCCCTTGTCTTGTTTGAGATGTTAGGTGAAGTGTGGACAAAGACAAGAACGTGTGCTGTCAGAGCTACACACACTGTAAAAGGGAATGTGCATGTGTTGTGAAGACACAACTATGTGTTCTCTTTTACCATGAGCATCATGTTAGCAGTAGTTAGTAGTACTTGTGTGGATCTACAGGTCTGTCCCCTGTGCTCTGGAGGTAAATGATTTCCTGTCTCTGTTAAAACCGATGATTAGGTTAAAAACTCTTCTCATAACACCTGCTTAAAGTGACGTGGCTTCTATGTAGCTTTCTGTAATGAGGTCTGTGGACCCATGTGTCAGGTATTGAAACTTGGTACCAACAGAAATTTTTTTTTGCAATTGGTACCACAAATGTGTTGTTGTTTGCTACCCAGCCCTAAAAATAACTAACTATATGTAACAAAAAAATCGTTTTTGTTGTTTAATTACTTTTTTGTCATTTATTTGGGGCCAACATGCAAATTATACAATAAGTCTATTACTCCCTAATACATCCTGTTTTGTTTCACCAAGTACTGTGCATTCCTGTCTTTTTACCTCTGTCACTACAGTGCACCACTCTGCTTACGTATAGTAAGCAAAAAAATAGCTGTAGCAATGATTTTGAAATGTCCAGTATACTGTATCCTCATAAGTCTCTATAACACAAACTGTTTAAAGCCATTACTTCACAGCACCTTCCTACACATTAATTAAAGACAATGCTGCAGACTTGCAAAACAAAGCAAAGACAAACAAAGACTTACATATCCTGTCCTTCAGTCACATGCCTGAATATGTGCCTGATTAAACAAATATGACGGCCTGATGAATGATTTTCTTATAATAATTTTATTGCCCAGGACAAAATTGTACAGTGGTCAGTCTAATGCTAAATAGGATTATCTTATCTTGTCCATCACAATAAAACTATTGATACAATGATATATTAATATTGTAATGAGCTGATAAGACAAAAGCAGAAAGTATCAAAAATCATATTTACAAAACTGTATCTCAAACACAACAATCCAAGCAAAAAAAAATCTAACTATTCAGTCAGTAATATGTTTTTTGCCTATGCATGGCAAATTGAAAGCAATTTAATTTGTAACCAGTATCTCCATAATCTGATATTTCTAGTTAAAGTAATCACACTTTCAGAAGTAGTAAGCCTACAGTACTGGCTAGTGTTAACCAGAGGGCATTACAAATGTAACATATAATGCAAATCATATCTTTTGCACTTAAACACTGCAACAGCTGGTTTTAGGATTGTTTAGCGAGGTCTGCCAGTCACCATCCCCAGGAACCGCAATGGATGTCAGATTTCACAAACTGTGTGACAAACATACAAGCAGCAGAGAAAAATGTCTGTGTGTGATGTTTAAGGCTCCTTAAACAGTAACTTAAAGGTCCCATATTCAGCTTTTTTTAGGCTTTATGAAATAGTGGACACCTTTACATTAGTATTTCAGGTTTTATAACTTAAATAACGTATGTATGGAAGACCTCTTCTTTTGGAGAGCTGTTTAACTTGCAGAGAAAACTTGGAATAGGTCTCTGACATCTCTGCTATTATCAACATGACGGTAACAGATAGATAAATGAGCTGACTGCTTCATAGTGACGGTGGTTTAAGTGCTGAAGCTATCACAACGAGTCTGGTGATGGTGTATGGGCTTTAGAAATGCACAGGAGCACTTCCTGGCTTCACGTGTATAAGTAGAGCTGTGAGACCAAGCGTTTTCAGATCTTAAGCAAAGAGACTGCATCAGCATACAGGATTACTCAAACATGTGAATAAAGCAAACTACTACTCCAGTTATGTTTTTAAGGTGTAAAACATCAAAACATGGTTAAAAGCTCAAAAAAGTCAATTTAGCCTCAAAAAGGCTGTATTCTGCAAAATAAATTTTTCTTCTCTTTCGCTCATGTTATGTTTGTTGTTTGTTTTGTTTCATGTTTGAGTAATCCTGTATTCTCTGGTGCTGAGTTAATTCAATTCAATTCAATTCAGTTTTATTTGTATAGCCCAGTATCACAACAAAAGTCGCCTCAAAGGGCTTCACAAAGAGTTGATCAAACATAAACACACAATCAACACAAACAATAACTACACTAAACTAAACAGACCCAGGACACTCCTGTCCTTAGACCCTCCTTCTCGGTAAGGAAAAACTCCTAAAAAAAAACAGCTACGGGAAAAAAGAAGAAACCTTATGGAGCCCATATTGAAGGAGAGATCCTCTCCCAGGACGGACAGGCAATGCGTCTAGGACTGCTAGTCTATTAGCTGATCTATAGAATCATAGATCAGCTCTGTAAGGATTCATCCAGACGAGAGTGGGTGAGATAGGTTGAGGAAGGTTTACTCAGATCATGTTTTTAAAGGTTGTAAAATGTGCAACAGTGTTCTAGAGGTGACTAAGATTGGTTTAAAAATATGAATAAAAGTGGAATATAGCCCCTTTAATATGCTTCAGTTTACAGGTGACATACTAACTAAGGGTATCTGCTGCCATAAGAGTTGAACTATTTACTTATGAATACAACAAATAATGCAAAAAACACAACACTTAACAACTGTGCTGTTATCTCAAGAACTGTCTCAAGTCTTAGCAGTGTCAAATGAGATCTGCACCTCGCAGGAACCACAAGGGTGTCAGGGTTCACAAAAAGCATGAGAAACACTTTGCACAAGCGGCAGACAACAGAGTTGGCTGTGTGGCGCTTAAGGCACACACAGAGACATGTTCTCTTTGACACTGCTGCTGCTCAGATATTCACAAGTATGAGTGAAACTTCACAAAGCATATATTTTTAAGTAATGTCTTGAACTCTGTCACATCAGCAGTTGTGGGTATCTTTGTAAAACCTGCTCAAGCGTTCACCCTGAAGCCGGTGTCAGACAGCACAGATCTGGTAAACTGATGCTTTAAGCCTTGGCTTCTCCTACAGTCTAATACATCACACGTCCTCTGATAGCACAGATATTTCATACCAGGCAGACGGAATATATCTCACAGTGTCAGCACAGATCTATAATAACACCCAGGTGTGACGTGCATAAATATGGGAATATGCTATCTAACACTAATACGGGTGTGATTCTGTCTTACTGGGTTACCAACCCAACCAAGAAATGAAACATACCCGACCACTGTTCTTTCACATGGAAATAATGTGTCATAGTGCTGACTAAAGCTTGGACCTGATCCCTTTGTTGGCTTTAACTGTGTTCTTTTAACTTACAGCATTTGGTACAAATGACTAATGTTTATGTACACCATGCAGTTCATTAGAGCTGTTTCACACCTCAGTCACAGTAAACAGTAAACAGACAGCAGAGCAGCACACTGAGCAATCAGCTGGAAACTGATAAGACCCTTTAAGATGGGCTACGGTGCATTCAAAGACCACAGTGCCAACTGTAATAATTCAGCTAAAAAAAAACACAACTATTATGAAGTCAGTGTACTGTGACCTCATTGAATAATTAGTTTGATGCCAATTAATAAAAAAAATACATCACACAAAAAGTAGACACATAGAAAAGATAGGTATTAAGACATCAATACAACAGGAATTGGTATTTCTACAAATGTCTATTACTTACACAAAGACCTACAAGATCATCCTGCTGCAGATGGTGTCTCTGTACATTTCTGTACATGGCTTGAGATAGGCAAAAGCTCATATAGACAAGCCAGATTCAAGCGACTGTTTATGGCGTGGCATCATCCTCCCATACAGCTGTTCTTTGTGCAAAGTGCACTGAATTTTTGACCCATGTACAGAAACATCTGTCTTTGAAGGTGATCTGTGGGTTGTCTTTAACCATTCTCACCATTCCTTGCCTATGTCTCTGTGGTATTTTTCTTGGCCTGTCACATCTGCCCTTAACATCAACTTTGCCTGTGTCCTTCCATTTCCTTATTACCACCTTAAATACCTTTTCTCATTATTGAATCCACCTGTCTATGAAGTTCAAGGCTTAACTAAGTAATCTAACAAATTTTGTGTTGCAAGTAATCCATTTTGAGAAGTTACATGCATTTAAATCAGAAAACTTATAAGGGTGCCCAAACTTTTACATGAACAATTTTTCATATTTCATTTAATTTCATACACCTAAATACTGCTACCCTAAAAATTGTTGTTAGGAAAACACCCTAGAACTCAGATATCTCTAGAAAATGAATGACATACCTCTGTGATCTGTTTTTGTAAAGACAGAATAAATTATTATGATCAGAGGGGTGCCCAAACTTTTGCAAATGACTGTGTATATATTGCATACTATATTTTAATATTATTAAGCTGTTTTTTTTTTTTTTTATAGAATTTTTAAATAATATTGGACACCTGTGAATTAGTATTTCACATTCTGTACCTAAAAAGAATCAGTATTTATTGAATACTTCATTTTGGGTGCTTTTTTTTCTTTCAGAAAAAAAGCTTAGATGGTGCATGTCCCTTTATGAGCCTCTCTCCCCCTGCTGGCCACACCCACTTCCCTGTGTCATCCCAAACCGGTGTTGCAAACATAGTACAAAGTAGCAGTGAAGTGTAACATGGATAAGCCCCTCCTCTGACTAAAGCCTTCTACAGACAGTGCCTCCTGATCATCTACTTTTAGTTCACACGCGAATAAAAGATTTGACTTCAGACTTTGCTTTGCTTGCTTTTACTGATCTGTGAGGGATGGACAGACCAGGAAAATGGCTTATGACTATGGTCTATTGTACTATTGTCATTGGTAAAAGTGGTATAATTGCCAACCAACCTATGAGAACCCTGGCACAAAAATATGTCATTCCAAAGGTTCCCATCCTGAATACACAGTTTTATTGCATTTAATTATTGTTTAATAGTTATGGTTGTAGTGACGTTGGTTTAATCACTGAAATGATCAGTATACGTATATTTGAAGGTCTGGTGACAGTATTTGTGAAAAGGGCTTTAGCAACACACTGGAACGCTTCCCGGACAAGGCGGGGCTTCTCACATATCTATGTAGAGCAGTGAGACCAACCATTTTTAGCGTCTGAGAAGTTCAACACCTCAGCATACACCATTACTCAAACATGTGTGAATGAAACAAAATACTACTCCAGATATGTGTTGGAGGAAGAACATTATAACATGGTAAAAAGCTAAGAAAAATAAAGGCAGCTGCTGTCGGCCCCATTCATTTTCTTAGAATGTTGAGAATTATAACTGCTTCTCTAAAATGGGATGCTTTGTTTTTTATTGATACAGCAGAATTTCACAGTTTAATTTGCATCAATTTGGTTCACCTCCTGCCAATCAAACATCAATCTACAGACTCAATCTTTGTATAGAACAGAGCAAGAATTAAGGATGACTGACTGGCCAGGCTGGATCACAACCCCAGAGTTACCAAAGATATCTAAAGATATGTTTTACCTTGATGAAACAAATGAATGCACAGACAGACAAACATATATTGCAGTTAAGGTGTGGCTCTTTAGTGACTAATTTTGTAAAAATGGACATTACACCAATATAATTCCTCCTCACAAATGTAAATAAATACACCCGCTTCTTGTTCATTACTCACAAGCCACCATTTGGAAATTCCCTATTAGAAATATTACAACAACTGTACACAAATACAAACCTATTGTCCCAGGTTAAGGCCACAACTTATTTTGTTATTGTAGAATTGACAGCATACATCTAATCTTATGTTAGCCAACAAATGACAGTATCTCTGTGGCCCTGGGCAAAGTTCAACCGTCACCAGCAGCCGCATACAGACTCCGACTCACCGCTGAGCTCAGACACATGTATCAGCTTTTAATGAGCCGAGTGCCCAGTGTGAGGCGGCAGCTCACACCTCTCTCTCTCTCTCCCCTCTCCTCACACCTCGCCTAGATACAGTACAGTCTGGTTTATGAGCTTCTCTCTCACCCTCTGTAATTCTTACACCTTTTTGGATTCATTCTGCTTTGCCCTTTTTCCACACTTTTCCCCCCACCACTTGTGTTTTTTCCGTCTCAGTTCGTGTATCTCTGCCTTCCATTTCATCTGCTCATTATCAGAGCCAAGCGCAGGTAGAATGTCAGCCCTGCCTGTTACAGCTCTACTGCAACTTCATGCGGCGTGTCAGGGAGGGTAGGAGAACTACACTGCAGATTATGACACCTACTAAAGGGTCATTTGCTCTGGAACAGATGAGAAATGACTCGGAGCAAGAGATAGTTTTGGGGTGAACAGACAAATATGAACAGTGGAATCAATGATGGCGTCACAATGATCGCTAATGTCAAGCAAAAGGGTAACAGGTAACAAGCTGCAACAACAGTGAGAAGGAAAGAAAAACAACAGATTTAAATTAAACATGTTAAAAAACTGTCTCCAGATTCTCAGAGTGCAAAGTAAAAACAGGCAAGATAGCAACAAGTCATTCTTCTGCATGTTCCTGTTGCAGGTTCTGCAACTATAGGCTTTAAGCAGGTTATACCATAGACAGTAACCAGTTAATTCCAAGGTGGACACAGAGACACAGACTGACGGACAACATTTCATTCTTTCTCCTAACACATGCATGTCTTTGGAGTGTGAGCGGAAACTGGAGTACCCAAAAACCACAGATGAGTAGGACATGCAGACTGCACACTGAAATCCCTATGTTAGCCAGCCCTAGGATTGAACTGTGCATCCCAGCACCAAGTCATTTAAGCAAAAATAATAAGAGCCATCTCTTCAATGTGATGCAATGCAATGCATTTTGTGTTAAATATAAACTAAGGAAAGGCAGCTATGCTGTTGGGGAGGTGGGGTGGTGTTTCTGACCAGAATATAAGTGTGTTTTAGGTAGGGTATCTATAAGTGACATTAGCTCCTGGACTCCCAGTACTGCACTCAGTCCCCAGTAGATTTTTCTATAATACAGAGATGGCTTATTTACTGCTATTCCTGTTGCTTCTATATAGGGAGAAGGTTTATGTGCAAAGAGCATGGTACGCCCTGGACAAATACTGGTTAATCACAGCTGACACTGAGATGGCCTCCATTCATAATTAAAGTAATTCATTGGGCATTCACAAATCACAAATATGCTGCTAGAAAAAGGCTTGGAGTTCAAACCCAAATCCAACAATACTTCAATCACATATTTTACCATTTTATTTTTTATCTACAAGGCTGCCAGTTAGTGATCAAGCTACCTTGCTTTAACATCAAAAACATGGACACTAACCTCCTTTAGAGCAAACAGTGATCCTTGTCTGGACCAAAGGCTTAATATGTCTCCTCACTTTGGAACTGTGACCAAAGGCGTGTGACTGGGAATCAGTCAAAGAAATCACCAGAAAGAAAGCACAATAATAGGGAGAGTAGAGTCATATAAATAAAATTGAATCTATGATTATGTCCAAAACTACTTTCTGCTATACAAAACACCAGTAGTCAGAACATGTTGGGTATTTAGATGTATAGTGCCAGTTTTTCTAAATGCATCCTGTAAAGTACAGTGAACAACAATGGTCACTAAACACAGTTAAGACTGTAATACTCTGCATTATTTGCTGGAGAACAAAATGGTCTGTCTGACAGATGTCACAGTTTAGTTAAACAAGTCAGCCTAATTCTATGGCAAGTATAAAATCTATAAATTGGTCATTTTACCAAGCGCAGCTTAGCCTTCTCCTTTTTTCCAGTGTGTATGTGTATGTCTTTGGACAGTTTGAGGAAGCCAGAAGGCCTTAAGACAATCTACAGCTGAAAGGGAAGGACAGCACACATGGGACCAGAAATTAAGGTCTTCTTGAGGACAGGGCTCCAACCATGCACCCTGCAGATATTGGCATTACAGTACTATTTCTTGAACTTTTTAGCCTTTATTTGATAGTAATAGCATTGATACTTGCTATTCCTTATAATTATTTATTGTGGGTTCCCTAAATGTTTCATTATATACTGAAAGAATGAAACGGTTGATAAAACTTGTACACGTACATGTTAAACAAGAGGACAAGTCAGTAAGTTCTGCAGTTGACTATGCATTATGTCAAATGTTTACATGTGCACAAGTGTTACTAACAGAAAGAGGAAACATTTTTTGTGTGGCCATGTTATCACTATTTGGTCCACTAAGCAATCAGTAGTTCAGTTAGCCACTATTCTGCACTGTCTGCACTCCACCCTAGCATTAAGCACTTGTTCCAGACAAAGAAATACTTTAGAGTTACTTTAATAGCCATCTATCTGGCCCACATGTCTCAGAGGGTCACATCCACTATTGTCTGCTCCATTCAGCACTGTGGCCAAGTCATCAAGTCACGCTGCGGGGAAAATAATAATATTAATGGAAGGCAAATTCAATTAAAGCATGGCTTTGACCGTGGGTTTCCTCAATGTCATGGCCCGACGTACACATTCCTCTATCTGCCTCCCACATACACACACAAATACAAATAAATCCCTTTGCTGGGAATGAGCTCTCTCAATCTGGACAAACAATCAGATAATCCTTCAGGAATCCTTCACTTCTTGGGCGCGCTCTATCACCGACAGAGAGGAGACACACTATTCACACCGCTGCTTTTATTCCAAAATAGAGGATATCTTAAGCAGCTCAGGTGGCGTCATGTGACTTTTCCATATAAATGACCTGCCTGCCTGCTCCAAGATAACACTGAACTCTATTGACGAACTGCTATATGTGTTTTGTGTGAGAGTGAATGAGCGGTCACGGCTGCTTATAGGAACACATTTCAACCTGTGTAGAAAACCATTCTCTAGTCCCTATCCATTCAATCATTGTATAGGGTTGTTCTATAGTGGTCTGTATAGTAAGGTCAGTAGCAATTGGATTTGTAGACCATTGTATTTTATTGTATTATGCCTGTCATTGTTCATCAGGTGGTGCTGCTGTATGATGCTCAGAACTGCTGTACAATATACAGTATAATGAACCCATTGTACTAAAGCCCTTTCTTGTATTAACAGTAGGGAAGCTATAAAAACAGCAGGCCACAGGTTTTCTGGGAGACTCCATGGGTTCACAACTTGAAAAAATTTGGTATGGAAGTCAGACTATTTTCTGATTTCCTGCCTACTGTAATTTTCATATGTTCCTTAGCAAATTAAGAGGTAACTTGACTTAAAAAGCAATATTTTGTTGGGATTATCAAAAGAAAAGATATGGCTGGAGGATAAATGTAATTGTTTTAAATTTAAGTTTTTTACTTTTAAGTTTCAGAAATAGCAGACTGTAACAGAGGTCAATGTGCACAGCAGGGAGCCTAGTCCTTATGCTTGCCGCTTCTTAAGTAATTGCCAGTGATTTCTCTGATGCAAAAAAGAAGAAAAAAAAATCATTAGATAAAAAGAAGTTACATTATTTTGTTTTTGTAAAGTAGCTGACAATGTACATGAACATGAGCAAAGCATCTCTGCAACAAGCCAAGGGCTCGATTTATGCAAGTATGCCATGAACTTAAAACTAAGTGTTTCACTAAACTGAAAGACATCCAACCTAAACAGTTTTTTTTTTACACTTTGAGGATGATGCACAATGCCTACTGCTGACTGCGTTGCTTTGTGAAGAATGCTTTATGTACAAACCCAAGTAAGTAAAACATGCTCGCTTTATAGCCCTCTGGCCCTGTTGATGAAGACAGATTATGTCTCTGGAGTTACAGTATTTACATATAAATATATATATAAGTGGGTTATATGTTCACCCACCCGGGGGTTTTAATCTCGACTGAAGCACATACTGTCACTGTGTCCCTGGACCTGACACTTCACCTACATAGCCCAGTCACATGCTGCTGCTTGTGACAGGAAGGGCATCTGACGTAAAAACCTGCCAAATCACTGTGTGACTGGTTCACTGTGGCGACCCAGATTAAGAAAGGGAAGCTGAAAGATAAAAAATATATATAAAGATACAATGTGAAATGCACACACTGTTCACTTACCTAAATTAAGAGTAAAAAGAGTATGAGTAAATTGTTTCATTTGGTCATATGGTAGAGTTAAAAAGTCAGTTACCGTATTTTCCGGACTATAAGTCGCACTTTTTTTTCATAGTCTGGCTAGGGGTGTGACGTATACTCAGGTGCGACTTATATACAGTATTAAAATATTTCATGTGTTTGTTCGAGGGCGCTCTAAGCTTGTGTACCAGCATCTGCTGCACCTGTACCACTGACAATTTAAAATGTAAACATTACCAGTAACAACTTAGGCTATAAAGACAACTGAGAAAGAGCGGAATAATTGGAAATGGAACTGATGCTGAGTCTGACGACAGCCACGCAGAGGAGGAAGCGGCGCTTCGTCTACCTCCGGAGTTGGCGGAGTTGTTCAGAAGCGACACCGTGGATGAAGAATTTAAAGGATTTAGCGATTAGGAGTGAGATGGTGAGTTTGGTGAACTTGTTATATTATGTTCTTTATGCTATAGTTATGTGAATAACTGTTAATATATTACGTTAACATACGAGACACCTATTCAGTTCGTTGTTTATGCTTCATGTAGCTGAATAACCATCAATGTGTTACGTTAGCATAGTGCACACCTATTCAGCCTGTTGTTCTCTATTCTATTATTACTATAACTTACCTTTCAACATGAAATGTCTGTTCTTGGTGTCGAATTTTGTAAAATAAATTTCCCCCAAAAAATGACTTATAGTCCAGTGCGACTTATATACTTCTTTTTCATCATGCATTTTTTATCTAGTGCGACTTATACTCCAGAGCGATTTACAGTCCGGAAAATATGGTACACTATATTTCCAAAAGTTCACTCACCCACCAAATAAATAAATTTGAATTATAGTGGTGGGTTGTTTTTAGGAGTTGGGCTTGGCCCCTTAGTTCCAGTGATAGGAACTCTGAATGCTTCAGCACCAAGAGATTTGGGACATTTCCATGTTCCCAACTTTCTGGGAACAGTTTAAGGATGGCCACTTTCTGTTCCAACATGACTGCACCGGAGCACAAAGCATGGTCCATAAAGACATGGATGAGTGAGTTTGGTGTGGAAGAAGTTGACTGGGCTGCACAGAGTCCTGACCTTAAACTGATAGAACACCTTTGCGATGAATTAGAGTGAAGACTGTGAGCCAGGCCTTCTCATCCAACATCAGTGTCTGACGTTGGACAAGAACGTCAGACACGTAGACGTAGATGTGTCTGATGTATATCAATGCAAAGGGTGGGCCGACGTCATATTAAACCCTATGGATTAAGAATGAGATGGGATAAGTTCACATGCGTGTAAAGGCAGGTGAGGTAATACTTTTGGAAATATAGTGTATGTTCTCAAACACAACACAAAGCATCAGGGTCTACAATAGTAATTAAAATAAGTTTGCCCAAAATGGTGTCCAACGGTGTGACATGAAAAATCTGTTTTTTTAAACAGGCAGCTGCAACAAAACCTACAGAACCTCATCTGTCATTTATAGACCAGACAGACCTCTGGAGGTAAGGCTGTGGGCTAAAGGTCAAAAGGAACATTTTATTATTAATTTTAGTAAAATCTTAATTTTCTCAAAAATGTGTCTGTTTGGTTTCCTGGGGTGTGACAGCTGTAAATTCTTAAAGTTAAAAATGATATTTTTGGATGGGACAGGAATATGTGTATCTGGTTAGCACAACAGACATGTTGAATAATTTATGACAAGAATTCAAATGGCCAAACTGTAGTAAATGTCCTGTGGTGTGAAAAAGTAATACAAATAATGTAGAAATAATAGAGTTATGCTTAAAATTATGAATCGCTTACAAAAATCTCTCTTTACACTGTTTATACAAGTGATTTATATTTAAAATTATTATTTAATATCTGCATTCAAGTTCAAAGTTGTCACACTGCAGGACAAAAAAAAAGGTATTACATATCCAAACATCAACCACCTTCAATAAACTTTAATCATGCACTGTTGGAGGCTTTGTGGCCACTAAATTTGAATCATTAGTCATTCAGACTCCATTAAAATCATCATTATAATTACTATATACTGCACCGCGACCGTGTGTGGGTGTGTGTGTGGGTGTGTGTGTGTGTGTGTGTGTCCATCAACGTGTTCAGATTAGACAATTTATCTGCTTCTGCCTTAAGCAATGGGCCTATGATGAGTTTTGGTCAGCACTAGCATTCTGGTTTGCCAAATCTCTCCTGTTCCCAGCCAACTCTACAGCCTCAACTCATTTGCCAAACATAACAAGTCTGGCTTAAACATGAAGCCCGACTGGCAAACAGAGCATTGTCACTTGGCCGTGTGCTGGGCCTGCTGTCTGTTACACTGTTGCATTGGAAGGAGACTTTCGTAAGCTCCTTGCACCTGCTTTAGCTTGTCGGCTGATGGAGAAACATGAATCCACAAGGTGATTTTTAAGATCCGCTTTATCAGTCTCCTCCTCGCCTCACTCCCATCTATTCACAGGCTAACACAATAGCAGAATTAGTATTTTTAGAAGCGACATGCCTCTGGAGGATTCTCATCAAACATTCTGGAGAAACTGCAGGCAAACAAACATATTTTTTCATATTCACAAACATAAAAAAAAAAAAACTGCTCTCAGCTCCCCAGACGAACACATATCAGCCTTAGTATAATATCTTTGAGGCAGCTGCGATGTTGTAGGGCATGGCTACAGCGCACACAATACAGCTGAATTTGAGAATTAGAGAAGTCTTTGAACTGTCTGCAACAGGAGCCCAGAGAAGTTGAGCTTCTTAGCCACTTACTGCCCCGAGCTACTTACAGTAAATAAATAAAAAAAGGAAAAATACAGCTGCGCCAATTTGCTGACCTAAACGTTTTTTTTTAAATGCTTAGAGGTGGAGGAGCAGCTGTGGGTAGTCTATGTGTTGCCCACACACAAACGCTGCCAAGCATGGCAAAAAAACAAGGTAAAAGTCAAACCCATATACATGTTCTGTACAGACTGACATTTTGTTAGAGAATTATGTGGATTATACACATACGTCCAGACTGGAAGTACTACAGAGAGGGATAAAGTACAGTGGCTCTGTCTTGATATGAAAAATAGCCTTATATAATACTTTTAAGAATAATGGTTACATAACATTGTAACACAGAATATTAAGTATGTTTTAATCTGTTTCTTTTCAATCAACTTGCTACAACATCTTGATGCTACAATTTCATAATTGTAACAAAGACGAATCCAATACTGACCGTTTTCTAAGCTTTGAGTAAAATCAACAATCTGGAATGTCGTTTAAGAAAGATTCTATTTCTATTTTATATCCAAGTCATGAGGTATTAGGTGTGGAATGGTTTAGTGTTAAAAGTAATCACCCTTAATGTTGTGTTTTTTTTTTATTTTTTATTTGACCTTAATTTAACCAGGAAAGTGCCACTGAGATACAGAATCTCCTTTCCAGGGGAGTACTGGCCCCATGGGGGACCTATTGTACATGTTTTTAGTGTGTTGCGTCTCAGTGCCTAGGGTTGGTAGTTTTGATGGCCACAGTTTGAAAAAGACATTTTTTAAAGCACAACATGGCAACAACATCATCTTTGTGAGGCAGTAACTGACAGTTGTAACAGCCCACCCTCTTAAATGCCAAGCATTTGGGCTGCATTTACTCAACTCAGACCCAGGAATGTGCAAATTACTGTGTATAAAAGAGGAAGAGCACAAAGCTTTACTGTAATTTACTTCATTGTACTTGCATAATAGAAATTACACAAAAAGTTCTCAACCTGATGAGGATCAGAAAGCATTGTGTTGCTGTCACTGTCCTAATATGGTGTGTGAATTATTTAATAATATTAATGCATTTGTGAGCTCTTACATCAATATTGCCACCAGCTGCTACTGCTATCACGCAATTGCAGTCACCAAGGATCAAACAGACAGCAGGTGTGTGGACTAGAGCTGTACAATATTAGAAAAATAAGAAATATGCTATAACTATGTTAAAATTTTGCAATAATGATATGACAAGCAGTATTTGGATATCCTTTTGCAAAAGTTCAAATCTGTTTTATTTTATATGGAGATAAAACATTTCGGTAAAAAAAAAATCGAAACAAACACCAGGACAAAACCAAGTCTAAACTAGGTCTAAATCAGATCAAAGCAAGTCTAAACTTGAAATATACTTAGAAAGAGAGAGGATGTTCACTAAACCAAGGTAAACCAGGACTAAATCAGGACTAAGACAAAACTAAACCGGGGCTTAACAAGGACTAAACCAGGACTAAACTGGGACTTTCTGATCTTCACAACAGGCCGGATAAAGCGGAAGAAGATGGATGGATGGCATTGATATAAATAATCACGATCACGTTGTATTGATGCAAAATGTAACCATCAATCAATATTGTGCATTCTTACTATAATACACAAGGCGCGTTTTTATTTTGAAATTTGCTTTATTTTAAAATCAGCACACAAAATCTCTGTACTTCCGCTGCCTAGTTTTACAGAGTGTAAACAAACGGAGCGGTAAAATAATTATCAAGGGAAATGTCCGCAAAAACTCTTTGTTCCCATGTGTTTCTAAAGTTTAGAGCAACATAGTCTTGAGTTAATCCATCTGCTGTGACGGAGATCTGGACTGTTTCAGGATAAAATACTCACAAACTCACGAGCCTGGCACAACACAGGGATGCACCAATGAGTCTAAAGCATGTGCTTCTGTTGACATTAGCTACTGATGACAAACGGCACCTTTGTGGGAGTTTCCTCATTAAAGCAAGGACTATAACTGAACAATTTACAACTTTATAAACATGAATATACTTCACAGCAATTTCTTTAAATGTTCACTTTATTCTAATTGAATTTGAACCATTTAAAAGGTTATAAACACAAATAAAAATCATTTAAATTTAATTGTAATGTTCAGTTTTATTGATTTAATAATATATTACAAGATATTTTTATTTAGACTAAATATTTGGATAAATAAGCAGATAACATTGGTATATTGATCGTGGGCCTGTATATCGCATCATATTGTGGCAGTCTCTGAGGCATCTCCAGTCCACTGTGTCGATATAATATCATATCATGAAGTAGTGATTTACACCCCTCGGAGATAGCACAGCAAATTGTGGGATTGTACCTAGCTCCTCGTTCAGTAAGGAGGTCCAGAGCTTCCTATGCTAAAGTAGCTATCATTAGAAGCATTTAAGCTGATTTCCCTACCTCCTTCATTATTGAGAAGACAATCAAGACAGTCCTTATCATGGCGGCCGATAACACACATCTAGTTATAAATTCCCAGGCAATTTGATGATTTCAGACACAGCCTCTGACATTGCTCCAGGCAGCTTCTCAAACAATCAGTGTGCTGACAACTACCTAATCTTGGAAAAGTATCTATTATAGAGGTAATACTGCCTATGTCTTTAAAGCTTGCTGTTCAGGTGTTAATTTTCACAAGAGAAAAGGAGACGTGAGGTGAGCAAAAAGGTGCAGGGATAATAATTAATACTCCCAGCAGATGGATAAAAAGGTGTCACCTCCCCTGTGCTGTGCCATACCTTCTTTGCCCAACAGGAAGTCCAGGAAGTGGTAAGTGTAAGCCACACCCACTTTGGTCTCCACCTGAGGCCGTCGCAGAGTGGAGTAGATGTTGCCCGGGCTCTTTCTCTCCTCCGCTTTCCTCAACTTCGGCAGCCGGCAACCCATTTCTCTAAGAGCAGGAGAGGAACATGTGCATTGCCATTAAAATAGATGTGAAATGGAAAAATAACACATATCTTTGAGAGCGAGAGAGACACGGAACTGATGAGATTCTAAAAATATAAAAAATGCATTAGCGCTTCCAATTTGAGAGCAGCACAGATAAGTGTAAATACAATTCCACACATTGGAACATGGGCTAGAGGGAAGAATAGATGTATTTTTACAGCTGAGCAATCTCATAGTGTAGTTGAAGAAGGTGAAGTACATGTTGACTGCAAAACCAACTCTTGTCTAAGATACAGGGGCAGGTGGTAGAGACATTGGTGGTTTGATACCCGCTACCAAAAAAAACTGTTGTTGTGTCCTTGGGCAAGACACTTAACCCACCTTGCCTGTATGAATGTGTCAGTGTGACTGTGTTTGGTGGTAGTCGGAGGGGCCATAGGTGCAGAATGGTAGCCATGCTTCCGTCAAACTGCCCCAGGGCAGCTGTGACTACAGAAGTAGCTCATCACCACCGAGTGTGACTGAGGATTGAATGAATAATGCCCCTAATTGTAAGGCGACTTTGAGTGTCTAGAAAAGCGCTATATAAGACTAATGCATCATTATTATTATTATTACTTAATGAATTATCAATAACCACTGGAACAAGTTTAATATCCAAATACATCACATATTGTGGACCTCTTTCTATTTGAGGTCGAGAACCCACAGTTAGAAAAAAAATGTAAAATCTAAATTTAAAGTGCTTTGGGTGCAGTTATTTCAAAGACCAAATGTGAAAAAATGCAATGCTGTTTACTGATGATATGAGGGGAACATGCATTATACAATAACTATGTTGTGATAATGTAATATTAGGGGGCCATGGTGGCAGCACGGTTTGTACTCTTAGCTCCAAGCAAGTAGGTTGTGAGACTTAATATATTGTTTGTGCGCCCACCTACACATTCACTCTCTTTTAGCCATGCAAATTTTGTCTCTGTCAGTGTTTATGGTTAAGTGGTTGTTTTGAGTTTCGTAAATGTCTGTCACACAATAAAAGCAAAAAAATAAAAGACAGAGAGAGAGAAAGAGAGAGAGAGAGAGAGAGAGAGAGAGAGAGAGAGTAAGGAGTAAGGAGCTCAATCACCCAGGAGACGTATCTTCAGCTGCTCCTGCCCAGCTCTGCTAAAAATCTGCATAAGCAGAGCCGAATTTTATTTTGTTGGGCACACCATGCAGCCAAGACAGACTAGGATCCAATCATTTATGTGAAAGAGGTAAAGTGGGTTTTGAAAACAGTGACTGTAATGGTACAGGCCAGGTACACAGAGCAACAGAGAGAGGGGTATTGGGTTAGTTGGATTTAAATGCAAGCTCGTTGGGAAAAAATGTAGAAATGAGCATAAACCAAAAGAAGCAACATCTGACTGCATTTTGATTATATAAGAGACAGTAAAGGTCAGTTCAGAATTTTGTAACTGTATTTGTGCTTTTAACACTTTTACAAAAATAGTGATTAAAAATGTTTTACCAATACAAAAAACATTCATAATTGCTAAATTAGGCCTAAATAAAATGCTCTGAGTGATACTAAATGAAGAGCCATTTGGAAGCCCTCTAAGGGAGCAAAGCTAAAAGAATCTTTGAAAAATGCCAGACTGCCCATCATTAGCAGCTGAGGTGGTTTGTGCATCTGTTCTGGATGCTTCATGGACACCTCCCTGGAGACTGGGGACACCCTAGGACAGGTTGGACTATGTCTCTAGGCTGGCCTGGGAACGCCGTGGGATTCGTCTGGGAGCTGGAGGACGTGTCCAGGGAGAGGAAAGTCTGGGTGTCCCTGCTTGAACTGCTGCCCCCGCAACCCAGCCTCGGACAAGCAGAAGAAGATGGATTGAGGGAATGCTTTTGTTTCCCTGACACCATTGACTGCTTCCCAGAGCCTGGCCACACAGATAGTATTTGACTACAAATAATAACTCACTAGCACCTGGTGTACAACTCTACTTCAAAAATGGAAATATGACTTTAAGAGCTTGCACATCTCTGTGTGTTATATTCCCACACAATTACAAACTCCACACTCCAATAATATCCGAGCCTGAGTGCGTCAGCCATTACCTGCTTGGTGGGCTGTGATATGTGCATCTCCTAATCAAGTTGGGCTGATTGGGAGCGACATGTTTGATCAAAACGAATTAAAGCTGAAATGGAACTGATTTCCTGCCCTGTCAAGCAGAGCGACATGAGACTGGATAGACAGGCAGAGGAGAGCACAGACGGTAACTACGTTGTGGCAATATCTCATTTATATCTTGACCTATAGGCTGCTCAGGAGCACCAATAATCCTGGGCTATTTTAAGATATTTGAAATGGCAAAGGGAGCTGTGCATATACCCTCATAGTAAGTGACTGAAAAATCACTTTTTTTTTTTTTTTTTTACTAAAGTTTGTAATGTGAGACAAAATCATACTTTCCTACTGCCTTCATCTAAGACTGATCGAAAAATGTATTTAGATTTTTGTGTGAAACACAAATGAACAAATGATAAAATATTTGTTGTGATATTTAAATGCCCTTGAACTAATATAAGGCTTTAGACAAAGTTTCACAAAACTATAAACTAAAATCAACAATAAACAAAATATGAAAAAAGTCTAACTCAAGAACCAAACCAAGACTAAATGTACAACTAACTGAGGTTAAAGGGTAGACTAACCAGGTTTTTGGATACACAACATCTTGATTAAAAGCATCATTACTCCATTTTAATTCAGCTGTCCCCTGGTGTTAGACTATAGCATTCAGCTACCCTCCAGCTTTCTGACTTGATAAAAACATATAAAACTTACCCCATTTGCTACCTCAAAACACTAATCTATGGCATCAAACAGAAAGAACATCAAACGGTTCTGAAAGCTGTATATTTCTGATGTAAGGCTCTGAATAGATTGGATATTTTAACAAACAAAATGTAAATGTCTGTCACATGGGAGACCATACCATTACTGTAAAAAGGTATCTTGTGATACAGATACTATTGATATTACCTTGCAATATAATGTGCAGCACAACACTGTACCAAACCTGACCTATAGATTACTCTGTAGCACAAATAAGCCTTCACTATTTAAGATTGATAGTTTATTGTTGTTGTAATGTTAAACAACTTGCATAACACACTTCCTGTTTGGAGAAGCAGATAGGAGCGATGCCACAGAGACTCAAACATGCAGTGCTAAAAATGGGGGCAAAAATAAATTTAGAGGGATTGTTTTGGCAACCATAGATAACATACCAAACATATATACACACACATACACACAAGAAAATTAAGACCTATTTTATAAGCACATAATGTACAAAAAGAAAAGTTGAGTCATAAACACAGGCGCAGCTTTTAATTGCCATCATTTGCGACAGTGAATGCCGCAAAGCATTTTGGTCTTGTTAAGTAAAGGCCTAAAATTCAGATTTGTAAATTTAAGACTTTTCAAGGCCCCATGGAAACTCTGGTAAGTGTAAGCATATACAGGGTACACACCTATTAGAAGGTCTGCTTGAAATATGACCTCTTTAATATGTTTTGTATTTGTACTAAATGAATCTGTTTGTCTGGATATATTAGGCAGTTAATTTTAGAGGGAGGGGAAATGAAGATTAAACATAATAGATTTAAAGGGTTGGTGTGAAATGCAAAAACAAAGGAGGTAAAGGGATCTAACCAAGTATCATCAAGCTAATCTGATGTGACAATGTTGCTTCCCTGAAACCATCACCACAGTTCCACTTAATCTCCTCATCTTCCATGGCGTGTGAGGTGCACATCTGCGTGTCTCATGCCAGCATGTACCTCTCCCCCAAAGGCAGATCTATATTTGTATCTGAGATGGGTTTGGGCACAAAGAATGGCACAGTAACTCCCATCGGGGCCGAGTGCATGGACATTAACTCGGCTAACGATCCTAACAGCCAGCATTAGGCTAAATACAACTACATGTATGTGTTTGCAAGGCTCTAATTGCACGGTGCATGCTTTTGGAAAGGTTACAAAGTTTCTAAAAGAAAGTCTTGCTGATCGATTGTCATACCTCATCTGTCTTCAGCACTGTCATTTTGAATCTGCCACAGAACAAGCAATTAAGAGTCATTACCATTTCAAAACAACATTCTCTTTTGTAATGAGGACAGTAGATGAATAGATGATAATGTGGGAGGAAAATAAACTGGGAGCGCATCTCATCAGATTGTCTCTGGCTTAAAATTCCATTCGCCGAGCGCTTGTGCCTCTTGACCTGCTATTCTTTTCTTTAATGGATGGATAATTATTCATGAACTATTTGCCAACTCAATCTTCTTGTCTGGCTTTTGAGGTCACCTTTTAGCTTTTTAGCTACACTTTTGTGCCTGCCTGCCATTCTTGATTAGGGCACTTCCCTTTTTCTGTTGCTACAAAAGCCCTGATTAACCCTGTAAATAAAACTGGATTATTCTACAGTATATTACTTGCCATTCTGATTGAAACACCACACCCAATAAACGCATAGATACATTTCCAGCCAGGTATTTTATTACTTATAAAATAAAACTGTCCCAGTTTGCCACCTTAAGAGACTATACAAGGACAGCAAACCAAAGTTAGATTAGTAGATGTCTGTGAAGACTCTCACTCATCCAGGCAAATTGTATCGCTACAAAAGACTTAAGAAGCAGTCATATGGACTTGGTTTTAGTGGTTTCAGGTCTCAAAACACTCAGGCCCTTTCATAGTATATTTAGTACCTGAACCAATAGAATTTAGTTTTAGGTCTAAAACATAAGAGGCAAAACATCTTCAACTTTAAAAACCAAGTCCAGATGACTGCTTTTGTTGCAATTAGATTAGTGATACAATCCCATGTACACTTACTGAAGTTCGAACCGAGCATCAAAATCTGGAAGAAAAGGGATTTAAGTAACTTTAAACATGGCATGTACGAGTCTGTGAGTATTTCAAAAATTGTTCATCTACTGGGATTTTCACACACAACAATCTCTAGGGTTTACAGACAATGGTCCAAAAAAGAAAACATATTCAATGCATGGCAGTTGTGGGGACCAAAATGCCTTGTTGGTGTCAGAGGTCAAAGGAGAAGAAAGCAAATGAATGCTGATACCATGTCAATAAAGTAGACCAAACTCTTTAAGGACTGTTTCCAACACCTTGCAGTCCTGAAGGCAAAAGAGGGCCCAACACAGTACTAGCGAGGTGCACCAAATAAAGTGGCTGGTGAGTGTAAGTACGTTATTGAATGCATTGCCTGTATTTAAGTGTTTGAGTGTTTAAGTCAGCATAAACCAACAGCCATTGAGATCCATCCATAACTTGAAATCTTTGAGTATATGTATAATTGAACACACTTTTAACATTCATAAATTTTAAAATCCTTTAGAGAAATGCCCAAATTCAAAGAAAACACTGTATAAGCTTAACTTAACCTTGCTCTGTTGTTGGTCTGATAACAAAAGCTCAACATATTTCGAAGCATTAGCAGGAAATGTTTTTCCATACCTTTCCTGAAGCATTTTTCATAACTTTTAATAATTTGTGTCAATCCATTTAAAATAATGATCTCATCTATCCATCTATCATCCATCCATCCTAGCCTCTTATGTCTGGTCGCTCAATGAGGTTTTTGCGACAGAAGTGCTCCCCCACTGAGCCTGTTAAGTTATACAAAGCATTAGAATGTCTCCAGCCAGACAGAGAGCCAGCCAGCCTGCCAGCCAATTTGGGCCAGGGTTATTGCTAAGTTGGACTGTGCAGATCTCTTCAACAATTTCACTTCAGGCTAAAAAGACCAACGAGAGGATGATGTTTAGCAGTATTGATTTCTGGAAAAAGTCAGAAATAGTGAAGCAGAGAATGAAGAGCATCCATCACTCAGCATGTTTACATCAAGATGGACTATATGCCTATCGCTCAATTAAACTCTCTGACTATATTTATAACATTGTCTGCGTTTACATGCACAAGAGAGAATTGGACTGAGGCTAATTCTGCATTATTCAGTCTGGTATTTCAGCCTTGATTAAAAAGAGAAAATGAGCTACACATTTAAATGTGTTTGAAAAAGTAATTGCTAAAAAAGTTGGCTAATATAAAGAGTAAACATCAATTCATTTAGAAATATTAACGCAAGCTACCAAAAAACCAAATGCCTTTAGTCTGAAACTGCATGAGCATGCCTCAGAACAATTCTTGATGTTTTTCAATTTTGTGTACAGGTGTTACTATGTGCCACACACAGTCCGGGTCTGCATGTATAGACCCTTATAGACCCTTGCTGTGTTTGTAAACAGAACGTTACCGTTCCAAAGACTGGTACCAGAAGTTAAAAAAGGCGATAATACATTTTTAATGGAGTAATTAGCGCTAGCCACCAAAAATTGCAAATTATGAATAATCAAGACAGTTTTGGCAACTGACAACCACTTGACCTCATGTGAGTAATATCAGAGCCTGATTTAATAACATTAGCGAGTGTGTCAACGTTTAGCTGTTTAATGTGTAACATTGTGATTAGCGTTTAAAATTAGCATATAAGCTAAAGGCTACATAATTTACATTTCTTAATTTCAATGTTACACAGGACAAATAGTAACAGAAATGTGGCAGACCACAATAGTTCAACATTGTTTGCTCAGATTTTATTCATCAATCACCACAAATCCTACTTTTATAAGTTCACTTTAGCAACTGGTGCTGACAAACAGATCTGGATTATATTGATTCAGAGTAATTTTTATTAACTACATAAACAACAACCATTCATTCGTGCTGCCTAAAAACGTCTAAATTAATATTTGTATTTTGCTCCCACGTAGAAATTAATAGGATAGAGCGTTAATATCGGTACCAGGCTGCGTGCGCAACTTTTTTAAACATGTCTTTCCTGGAAGGGTCTATAGTGTAAAAAAATATGGCTACATGAGGTGAGCATTGTGGTGTAATTTATTAAGCAGTCTCCAAAACAATATCAAAAGTTAGCATTTATTAGGGTTGTAATGAGATACATTCTACATTTTTACTCTATTATTATTAATTCCTTAAAAATCGCCTATTCTGCTAAATAAACTTTTTCGAGCTTTTAACCATGTTTGCACCTCAAAAATATACCTGTATTAGTACTTTGTTTTATTTACAGTTGCTTGAGTAATCCTGTATGCTCAAGCTGCCCCCTTCTCAAGAGCTGAAAACGCTCGGTCTCATGGCTCCACGTCAAACATGTGAAACCAGTAAGTGCTCCTATACGTTTCTAAAGCCCATAAATCGTCACCTGACTTGTTCTGATCATTTCAGTGCTTAAACTGCCATTACCACAAAGTAGTCAGCTCATTTATCTGTTAGCGGGATGTTGCTAACAGCCCTGCTAAATAGCCATTTTACGCCCAGTCCATTCCCCACCATTGGGGAATGGACAGAGCGTTTTTCTGTCCATTCCCCAATGGACAGAAATACTTTAAGTTATAAAACATGAAATTTCAAAAAGCCTGAAAAAAGCACTTTTCACAGGACTTTTAAAGATTAGATAAATAAATGGGCAAAAGTATTTTATTCAGTTATTCATTATTATATTCTTGTGAGATCTTGTCACTCCCCTAAGCATTAGACACTAAAAAATACTAATTATGAATCATAATAATAATAATGAATAATAATTATGAATATATGAAACCAACCATATGCATATAATGCCCGAGTGTGTTAAGCCATTTTATTTAATAGAGCAGTTAGCACTACATAAGCTAAAGGCTAAAAACTAAAACCTTGCGAATTCATTTGTTATGCTGAACATTAGTTACAAAAAATCTGTTTTTTTCAATGTATGTATGTTCAGGTGTAAACCATCAAACACCACAAATATTACTTTAATAAGTTAACTTTGGAAAATGAAACTTACCATTTCTACTTTGTAATAATGCATTTCTTTTATTGAGTGTCCTTCTGCATGCATAATGCAATATATGCCATCCCAGAAATTCACTGCTATTCTTAATCATTTGGCTGTTTTGCTTGTGGCAGTTGGGTTTTATTGCTAAATAAAATGTGATTGGTTTTGGTCATGAGTAGCCGGCAGCACCACTGTTTGATCCTCATCATAATTCTTATTGTGAGGCGTGTGCTCAAAACAAAGCCTCAGTAACAGAAGAAGAGCGAGTTTTAAATCTGATTTCTGTAATTGGACACAGCATAAAATCAAAAGCCGAGGTTGTAGCAGCACTGAATCTGACTTGAGGCCTTTTTATAACATATTAGGCCTTTTCTCTGAGCTTCAAATAGAATCACTGACTTTCTCTCATGCAAAGACACAGACAGAGAAAAAGTCCTTGACAGCAAAAAACATCAATTGAGTGGGTACAGGCAGGAAAGAGCGACAGATAAAAGGAGTGAAAGGGAGAGAATGGTGTGAGTAAGAAGATCGACGGGAGCAGCAGAGGGCGGCTCATTAGAGAATCTCTTGTAACAGAGACTTTTGGAATGACAGCGGATTTAAGCTGGCGCATAATCCGTCTGCGTTCTGCCAGTGCTGTTCTGAGAGAGCTGGCTTTTCCATGAAGCTGTACTCGGTGCTGCAGTGGTGAGATACAGGTAACTCTCACCTCTGGAACGTTCTGAATACCAGGTATAACAAAAGACTCAATTCAAAATGCAATTAATGTATTCATATATGGAAAACAGGCTGATTACGTGCTTTTGCATCTAGAGTTGCACTACGCATACAATAAAGAGTAGTATTTTATTTGCAATATATGACTTGGACTATCTGAATATCTATCTGTCCTTTGCGCTTAGTAACAATTCTCGAAGTTTGAAACTACTACTCTGCTAAGTGACAGCATGAATATAGTCATAATGTAAAAAAACAAACATACACATACCCCTTTTAGCAGCTGTACAACAACAAAAAGCCTGTATCATTGCTCCTGACTGCTTCTCCAAAGCAGGAGTATACTGACAAATGCCCACAAGAGGGAAGAAGTTATATATTAATAAATATCACAATTACACTAAATACTGAACTGTTCCTTTTCAAATGATAAAGAAATATGTGGCTCTAGTTTTCTGTGGTTGTTTTTTTTTGTAAACATTGCATTTTGATTGAAGGCTCTGGCTGGTTGAGTATAAAAGTGTGGCCATGATAGTTTAAACAGTAATTGCACTGGATATTACACACGTGGATGCTGTGATGCTGACACATACTGTATGTGATATATTGAGCTGAATAAACCATAAATCTCGGAATACCAAATGAAAAATTAAAATGGAGACAGGTGCTTCAGTAATTCAGCATTTGAGGGACGATAGAGACAAGGTAACCTTCAGAAAGAGCACTTTCAAATGTTTCCTTGGGCTGCAATTTAGGAGGGAGCATCTGCAGAACCTTGATGAATTGCTAAACAGAAAGAACACTTTTAGGTGGAAAACTGTAAAACTTTAACATTAGATACTGGAAGCTTTGGCCAGTAACATGCTTGCAATCTCTAATACAGCATGTTTCTGTTGAACGACTTTAATCATTGAATGAATGGCTCCCAACAAGTCAAAGAATGATCTTTTCCAAAGATAGAGAAGACAGAGAAACAGCACAAAAAAGACAAAAGACAAAAATAAAAAGATAGTAAAGTAAAACGTGGATAAAGCCAGCCAATGCATCTGCAGAAACATGACAGCGATAACTTGCAGAACTGCATCAACCCAACACTAAACTAGAACTTTATAAGATATGCTTGAAATTTTGTTTGCTAAAATGTATTTTCTTGCAATTGCTATGTGTATTTGCAGGGGCAAATTGCTCCCCTCTCTTTCCTGTAATATAAGCAGGAAAGGCAGCTATGCTGTTGTTGGCAGGTGGGGGAACAAGGACAGACAACAGGCTTTAGGAGCCCCGCCTATCAGCAATATCAAAAGCAATTTGAAAAAGACAAGCTGCATAGAATTCTGCACAGTTGCTGTTCTCATATCTCAATCCAAGAGCTCAAAGGTCCGGACTTTCAGAGAACAACAATGATTTAATCTGAAATCCGAAAAGGCTACTACTATATCAAATCAACTACTGAAACATAAAACACACCAATAAAACTAATGTTGCAAAAGTACATGAATGCACCTACTGCCTGACTGCCCTGAGAGTTGATCTTCCTGTGATTTTACCTTTGGTTTCTCTTTTTTTCCAATGGTTGAATTGTTTTTCCGCACCCTGATGGATGGGTGCTGTCTAGTTTAGTCTGTAAAGCCCTTTGAGGCTGTTGTTGTGATACTGTGCTCTACCAAAATAAATGTCTTGTCCTGTCTTGACCAAACTGCACTAAAGTGAAGAAAATAAGAATCTTCTAAAATGACTGGAGAGAAATCTTAACTATTCACCCTTTAATTACACGTGACACATCTGCATATTCAGCTAAAAAGGTGTGGAGGTCAAAGTAATTAGTAGTACCCTCTGGACATTATTATTCAGATACTATCCCCTTTTAAGTCAACTATTCTGACTTTATCCTGTCTTACCCAGCACAGTGGGATTTTTTCCCCTATGGATATACTGTATAAAAAGGGTCAGGAATGACAGACTAACACCATTTCGGGGTTTTAAGTGAGCAGTTACCACAGGGCCTTGAATTTTTAGCGCCATCCATGTCGCAAACTGCTATAAAACACCAGAGAATACGAGATGGTATTGCCTTGGCTGTGATGCACTGAACTGATTTAAACTGGGCCCGATGTGAGCAAATAAAAGTGTCACTGCTGACTTACCGTCTCATTCACTATTGGCTTCTACTGCTGTTGTTCTTACAGATATTTTGAAGCCGTTTGTGTGCATTTCAAAAGCCAAAAAAAAAAAAAAAAAAAAAAAAAAAAAAAAAGGTGAGTCAATAAAAGTGCTGTGTTTGCTAATGTCTTGTATAATCTGTATGCACATGAGTGGATCTGAAAATTAGAGGCGACAGACTGATTCCCGTGGAGTGGGCTCTCCCTCCCCTGTCACTATGTTTTCCTACTTACTATGTGATGATGGAAGGATGCAAGGAGGAAAAAACAAAAAGTGTAGAGAGGCGGGGGGCACATTAGACGGACGGATAAAGCGAGACAGACAGACAGGGAGCAGGCTGGGAGCATGTCAAGCGCCTGGAGGGAGGAGGAGATTTCCCCAAGCAACAAAGTAGTCACCTCAAATAGTGTTTTAATGAGCCCGCAGGGGTGGGATAAAAACAAATTATGACAGTGATGTATTAGTCTGTCGAGGAGTCTACTTTGTGCAGTTAGTGAACAAAAGGCCTGGGCATTAATTCACTCAAGTGGCTCTCCTAGATCCATCACGGGAAACTCTATTTGGAGCAAGTGTAAGTAATGATTTACATGATATTAGCCACTGTTTGCCCGGGCTGCTATGATAAACTGGTTGCCACTCACCGCTAATGAGTACTTTTTTTTTTTCATACGCTTCCAAATAGATTCCGAGCTCCATGGAGCAGCCGCACAAAGACACGATGTGACTAATTGATGCCTTATACATATTTGTGGGTGCAGCCTACCTTGAAATTACATGTTTCTGGTTCCCTCTTTGGCGAGTTCAGCCCACAAGCCCTCCGCAATCACACACTGCTGCTCGGGCTGCTGTAACACGTGGTTGGCCGGTGCTGCCCGTTAACGGTGGCAGTTTAGTGAACGGGAAATGATACATGACAGGGCGCACACGCGGAAAATCTGTCTCCCTGGCGCACGCACACGCGCGCACATACACACACACAGACACAAACAAACGCGCACGCTCCATCTATCCAAACGCACCCCCTCCCAGTCTTTTCCATCTGCGCCCGGCACATTTACTCCGTCACGCATATCTTGAGTTCACTTCAACCTGTGACAGCGAGCAGCGGGGTTATTCATTTTTGCTCCGCCGCGAATTTAAATGGCACACGACGTCGCACAAATCAAACCGGTGGCTGAATGAATCACGTTTTCTTTCAGAACCGCGTTTCGGTTTTCTAATCAACTTTTTCACATCACACCACAAAATAATGCGATAACAGTGACCTTAAAAGTTGCTGTTAACAACTTATTTGGCCAAAATATTAAATTTAATTCCATATCTAATGAAAAACAATAACTTCTTACTCACCGATCAATGGGCAGCAGTCTGAGCGAAGATTTACGCAGAAGCGGATCGCAGGCTCCCTTCAAGGCGTCGTGCGTAACAATCAAGTCTTCTCCTGTGGATTTTCACAACTGCTGCAAGGGAAAAGAAGTGGTCTTAGTAAGAAGAATACTACACGAATGGTCCATTTAGGCAGTGTCAGTGTGCTCCCTGTCAGCTCAGCAGCAGCGTGTGAGAGAGCGAGGCGAGGGAAGGCGGCAGACACTCATCCTCTCTCCTCCCTGGGCCAATCACTCGCAGCTCTCGCGGGTTGGTCAGCCCAAGCATTAAAAGCGTACTGTTGGCTACAAAGTTTATAATTCTGCACTGTAAGCACTACATTTTTTTAGTTCAGTTAGCAGTGGTCCAAAGTTCCTTAAAATCTGTATTATGAGCCTTATGCGGGGTACACCCTGGACAGTGGCCAGTTAGTCGCAGGGCTGACAGAGACACATACACAGGCAACAATTCACTCTCACATTCATTCATTAGGGGCCATTTAGAAGCACCGATTCACCTAACACATGCAGGACTTTGAATAGCGGGAAAAGCTTGAAAGTAAAACAGTATTCAGTGACCGTTTTACAATAGTAAACAAGCACAATGTACACTTCCTTGTACAACAACGTGAGCTTGCTTCACATTTTGCCACTGAGTACTTGAGTAATTTAATCAAGTAACATTTGTTTTGGAAAAGAAAACACACATTTTATTAAAAATGTAATAAAACTAAAATAAAAGTAATATTCCAGAAAATGTGAGCTGCATCAAAATTTACTTAAAGTAACTTTAAATGTACAATATTTTCAGTAAAAGGGCTGCAGTAGCTCAGTCAGTAGGGACGTTCGCCCACTAACCCAAAGGTTTGCGGTTTGATCCCTGCTACTGACCTTGCATGTGTCTAGAAAAGCGCTATAAGACTAATGCATTATTATTAAAAGTATGTAGTATCTAGTTACTTTCTACCACTATCAATACCACAAAGAAAAAAAAAAAAAAAATACAAGCAAAAAACTAGTGAGGTGCATTTGGATCTCGTGAAAGGGAATAACAAAGGACAGCATATAGAGTGAATAAGTAACTAACATTAAAAGGCATCAAAAGCAACATATTCAAAGCAACAAATGGAACAAAACTAAAAGGATACAATGGTGTTGACGGGGAACAAAGTAACAAAAGCATATACACACCATGACAAAATAATAAAATAACACTAAAATGAGTACACCAGAGGGACAGCTTTTGTTAGATGTTTTGGAAAATAAAGTCAGATTTTCCAGATTGAGATGGTTTGGACATGTACAGAGGAGGGATAGTGAATATATGGGGAGCAGGATGAGGCTGACGTTAGAGCTGGCAGGCAGGAGGCCTAGAGGAAGACCAAAGAGGAGATCTATGGATGCAGTGAAAGAAAAGATGAAGTTAGTTGGTGTGAGAGAAAAGCATGCAGAGAGTGAGGCCAAATGGAAGCAGACATTTACCAAAAAAGAGAAAACATCAAATTGGGTGCACACGGTATAACTAAAAGGCTATTGCTCAGGGTGTTCCACACCTAAGGCCCATAGTAACATAAGGTTAACAAATGTAACATTACATTAAAAAGATCTAAATAAATGGACCCAAATAATAACAAAGGTACTACATAGGGGCTAACTGAAAATTCTAGTCTTATAATTACCATAAAACAATAGAAGAGGTTATAAAGTGACAAGGCAAAGGAATACTAAAAAGGGAATTATGTTTGCAATTTGGAGAATTTAAAATCAAAGTGAAGAACATTTGGTTTTAAATTTTAAAGACATCACATATTTATGTCACACACAAAGTTCCTCACGTGTGCCCAAATCTTATCAAGGTTATCGGGGCTGTTTACATTTAAGGGTCTCCTCAGGAGAATTTATATTTCATAAGAAGCTATCCAGACTAATTCATAATTCAATAAAGTCTGACTGACTGGGGTTGGTGGGCGGGGTTTGGTGGGTGGTCACCCGGACAGGACAAGACCCCTGGGGAGTCGCACCACTAGACTGTGACTAAAACAAAAAGAGATGATGGGCTTGTTGCCAGGGAAGACTGGCAATCCCACCGAAACCAGAAAACTGGAACCAACTCTTCGACCGAAACAGCACAGTGGTATTTCTAAGCTTTAGCGGCTCTATGTGGTAACTGTAGGCATGACAAAACAAATCATTAATATACAAAATTACAAATGTGTACATTGTGGAAAAAATGTATCACACATTACTATGATTACAAATTCACATTTTATTTTGACAAATTCTTTAAACCCCCCAAAATATAGAACACTGACAATGAACCAAAATAAAATAGTGCAGTCCCAAGGCTCTTAGAACAAAATAAATGCAGGAACACAATCAGAAGTTTGCAAACAGGACAACAACAAGGAGGCTTGTAACAATATCTCCAACTAAATAAAACTGAAATTTACCACCAAACTCCAAGTGTGGATTTACAACGTTAAATCTTTCAAGTGTATGAAGTGGACACAAAAAAAATGCCACAAATCAAAATAAAGGATATAAATAATATACGTTAAAATGCCACTAGTAATGAAAATAAAATGCTGTGCAGTGCTGCTTTACCCAGAAACTCACCAGAACCATGTGTGAAATGAACTCCTCAAACTAATTAGTATGTTACACCTAAATGTGTCCTAATTTCCAAAAAATTTGTTAAAATAGTTCTGTTATTACAAATACCAGTTGATTGATATCGGGAGATTTGATGCCGTGATTGCACTTGAGTGAAAATCCCACAAACAACCACAGAACAAGTTTTCTGGATGTTCAACTGTAGAACTGAAGGCCACTGGTGATCAGCGCAACATACCATTTGATAATTAAATATGGAACTCCAGAGGTTAGACGAGGACCAATACTGATAAAACTGGAATGTTATACTGCCTCAATACAGTAACAAAATCTGACTGACTAAAAATATGAAGTAGAATTTAATGTAATGACCAATGTGCCCTCATGGTGTAATTGACAAGTTAATGAAGTTTCTTCATCTGAGGCATAAACCTGAACTGGAGATTTTGTTACTGTTATGGATCAGCACAGAAATAAGCAGATTACATTGTTACTCTAGATGTAAACAGAGAGACTTCACAGACAGTAAAAGAGCCACAACCAAAAAATATTTAAAATAATTCCCAAATAAATTATTAAAATAACAATATACAAAAAGCTGTGGAATTAAAAGTCCCTCTTGAGAGAATCAGTAAATGGTACACAAAAAACAAAGGTGAGGCTGTTAGCAGTATGATGGTGAGGGTGCTTCTCTCTTGCGGCTGTCACTACGAGCCAAGTGGGTTAAAAGCAGAGGGGCTGTGATCAGACTACAGGTGAAGTCAAGAGCAAGTAGTGCGCTGGAAAATGGCTCTCAAAATGGACGGGTAGGAGGGGAGGGAATTAACTCTGAGCATTTTGGTTGTTTCAAGCCTTCGAAAACATCAGTGTCTTCTCTTCTGTTTTACTCACTGTAGCCTTAAACTGAGAAACACAAAGAAAAACACCTTAGACAAACTTAGACACATTTACCAAAGACAAGTTTATTCTAAACTGTAATATTTTTGTAGTCTGTAGCCATTGAAAACAAAATTGTGGGAAAGTTAATAATCAGATCCATAGTACAATAATATTATGGACAAATGAGTGATAGTTGTTTTACAGTAGACTACTACAGGCCAACAGCACAGATGCTAGATTGATCTGAAAGGTATTTTACCTGAGGAAGGGTTTCAGTGGGCTACAGAACAGTCAGCATAGTCTGAACCCCACAGTCCACAAAGCTCTGCAAATCAAACAGGAATAAATATTATAAAATGTGCAAGCTATCATTTTGTTGATATGCTTATGCTCTAGGTTATTATGAGCTGTTGATCTCTTGTCTCATGTTTTCAGAATCCAGCATAAAAAAGGAATTGGTCTCAATGTCTCGATAGTTTGGAGAAGAAACGCTTTGCTTTTGACTACATTTTTATCCTAGAGAAACAACACCTCCTAGTGGAGATCTGTTGTTAACAACAGACATGAAGTAAATAACACAAGCATTAACTATTAATCCTTTTCGTGACATTTTGAAAAGACATAAACTGGTAAGCACATATTAACAACGTAAAATGATATTTATTTCCACATATATTGTTCCTAATAATGCTAAAATCAGTCACCTGATTGGCAGCCCGTGTCCTCTGTTCAGGTGTCCAGTGAGGTGGAGCATACTGCAGGTTGGGGAGAGGTGTGGTCAGACAGACCTAAGACCTAAACCAGGCTGAAGCATGCAAATATCCAGCAGCTCATGTCTGAGCCTGAGAGACACTGCACTGGGTCTGAGAGTGGATGTGTGTGGATGTACCTGGTATGCATAGGCATTCTGTGTGTAGTTCACAGGCATCGGCGGTACCATGACCCCTCCAAAACTTGAGTAAGAATATGGCTTTGAGAGGAAACACAGCAAAAATACAAACTTTTACCGCATTTTGTTAAAATATATAATTACATACACCCAACTGAATACAACTGGCGTCCATCTAAATACAGGTGCTATCCAATAAATTAGAGTATCATGTTAAAGTGCATTTTTCTCTTAGTAGTATTTAATGCATATGCATCACTTCAGTATACCCAGAGTCAAACATGTCAAGCATTGTTTGTTTACTGCTGTTTGAGTTTGCTGATTTCTTGTACCACCAAGACTAAATGCTAGTAAAAGGGATCTAGACAGAACCATTTAAGCATTACTACACAAGTACCCCAGGCTGTAAATAGAATTGTCTCTAGATTCTCACAGAGATCCCAAGATAAAATTTCCAGGAAAACTTACAGAACTTAAGTCAAATGAAAATTCTATTGTAGTATTGTTAAGCCATGCTTAAACTGAACTGCAACATCAAAACGACGACAATAGTCCTATTTCACTTCTGTGTACTGACATGGTAAGGAGAGTTTCTGCAAGTATTCATCCTACAGAGAGTTGTCAAATGGGTGCTTTGGTGACACAAAACAACATTTGCATGCATACAGGCCCACAGAAAAGAGAGATCTCTTTTGTCTGCCTTGTCAAGTGGCAAAGGCCATACTCCATATAAACCCATTTGAATAAAAAATAACAGAATTCAATAATTACATTAATTACATAGAGCTTTTTAAGAGGACAGATGACAGGACAGTTCATTGTAAAACTGAGCCATATTAAACAAGTAATTGCCAGAAAACCTTTGTCCTTTCAGGGAAATAGCATTAAAAGAAGTCTTCACACAAAAAACATTCTCCTTTAAACATCCTAAACTAACACTTCAGAAAAGATGTTAATACAGGTGTTGAAACATGCATACATATCTTGATGTTTATTTTGCATAAATAGCCTAAGGATAGGTACACACACGTCACAGGCTTTAGTATGAAGAATGCAGTGCACCCACCCCCTGCTACAGAAATGATAAGATTATCACCCCCCTCACCCCTGCCATAGACATACTGCAGGGTGTGGGAGACACAGGCAGCTCCATCTCAATATACACTGCATTAGGTGACTCCAATAAAATACATCATCTTTTTTATGTGCGTTTTCATGTACCTGACTGTACAGGTTCCCACCACTGATTATTGGGGAGGGTTGTGGCAGACTCCCGCCAATGGGTGAGCAGCATGTGCAGTAGTAGTACTGTGAGGGATTCATCCATGGAGCTGGCCCAAACAGGCGGGGTGGCAAGGACCCTGGGTATGAGACATAAGGTCAAGTGGAGTGTGGTGCTAAAGGCAGCCTATTAATGTGAGAAAAATACATACTTGCACTTCTTTCTTTCATGATGGCTGGGCCCAACTTGAGTTTACGGCCTTTAAAACTGATCTGTTGCTGTGGTCAAGAGAAAAAACATGCAACTCTCAATTGAATAAAGCAAATGCAAAGAAAGTGAGGGTGTGAGAAACATTTCCTTACATCAGTGATTGACTGAATGTTGACCTCTTCGCTGAAGTACACAAAACCATACCTGAGACAGAAAAACAATGAATGCCAGAGAACAAAGCACACATACTATTTACTTTACAACTGAATTAGGACTTACCCTTTGCAGATCCCTCCACGGTATGTGATTATTTTGACTTCTTTAACAGCCCCAAAGCGTGCAAAGAAATCACGCATTTCATTTTCGTCCACCTACAGAAGATAAATTTCATAATGTCATCTATTAAATCTGACCATATTCAACTCCCTAAACTGCTCCAGTGGGACTAATCTGTAATTCTTGTTTCCTAATTATGCCCTCCTGATTGACCTATTTTTGGAGATAATACAGCACATAAATAAAACTCTCCTGATGGAATTGGTGCAGCCCCAAATTTTCAAACTGGGAAAGATGCAATAATTTATCCCAATCCTAACATGCAATATACTGGAGAGGAAATGCAAATACCAAAGTTTTTAATTTAAATAACTAATGCTGCTGTCTAGAATACATAGTGGTGGATTTTCATACAAAAGGACAAAACAGGCTGGAGTACGTTTACTGAGACAAAAACAAACCTTACCTTCATGTCAATTCCACCAACAAACAGGGCATTGGGAGTGAGCTTTCCCTCAGGCAGAATGTAACCATTTGACAACCTAACAGTCTGGGCGCCACTTCTGGGCTTGTTCATGTCCTTACAAAACAATTTTAATAACAGTTAAAAGATACTGTTAACAGAGTATATGTGGTTAAGAAGCAGTTATTTACAACAGATTGCATTCATGTTGCAGAATCTGATATCAAAATCTCAGATAGAGGGCAGGGGCCAGAGCTGTTGAGAGAGAGAGAGTTGCGCCAAGAAATGTGAAATTAGTGTATTTGTACTCAGTCCCTGACAAATAAAGAATAAACTAAACTAAACAGAGGTCCAGACTATTGATGGTCATACGATTCATGAAGACACTAATGGTCATTCTTGATTATATAAATTTGATTTAAATACATACATACGATAAACTTTGATTCTTTAAACATTTTACTCTTCCAAAATGCTACACGTACTCCCTGTACAACTGTTTAGCACTGCAAGCCTGGGAACTATTTGATAAGAAAAATATGGCCCATTGTTGCCAATGGAGATGTCATAACTCTCTCTCACAAGGGCTCTGCTGGGGCCAGTATCACAGTATACAATATGTATATTTTTAAAAGAAATAACCTGTTGAACCTGATCATTTTTTTTGTCAGGGATTGCGCCTACATATTATTCCTATATTCATTTTGTGGCATGATGCTCTACTGACAACCATCACACGCCTGTTTGAGTGAAATTTTCACCACTTTTTAAAACTATAGTACAAAAAAAATCACTTCAGGTATTTTGTGCAGACAGGAGAGACGATACAATTTGTGCCAATTTTTGTTTAATGTTGATGTACCCAATAACTGCAGAGATATTAGTCATAGACACTTTCATAAAAGAAATCTGAATTTTGGATCTTTAGCTGCAGATTCTACCACAGAATAGGTTCTGTTCCATTCACATTCACGTGATGTCTTTGAATTCTAAAGGGCCTATAGCTTAAAAATGAGCTGGAGGCAGGTCAGAATTCTATGGTAGAACACTGCTAAAGATTCAAAATGCAGATGTCTTGGTGTGGTTTATGGCTAATATCTCTGTAATTACTTATGGCTTATTCACATGAGATACAAAGTTCAAAGTCTTGTCTGTCAGTACAATTGACCTAAAGTGAAGTTACTTCTTCACTACAGCATCAAAAAGTGGTGAAATTATTCAAACACAGAGGCTTGATTGTCATCAGCAGACTCAGCATTAAGCCACAAGATTATTGTGGTGTGGTTGTGGACCCAGTTGCTAACAAAAAATAATCAGATTCAATATTTGTGGATTTTCTTTTTGGATATTTCTATTTAAAATAATACCTCACCTATACATTTTATACAGGCCCCTGTCCTCCATCTGAGGTTTGGACATCTTCAAATTCTAGAACGTGAACGCAACCGATTCTTAGCTGCCATCATTTTCACAACACAGGTCCTATAGAATGATGAGACATTACCTGAACTAAACCAAATCAGTGATACTCATGGTTTAGTGTAGTAATATTGTGTATGCTGTGTATTATTAAATATTTCAGTAACTGTTTGGTTACTTATGTCTAAACTTGCTGAATTAAAAACATATTGGGCCGTGGACATGCATTCTAAAGCTATTCCATAACTACTGTACACATTGAAGACTCACAACAGTAAGCTACAATGAGTTTTGACTTTTTGAGACTTATGTGCTAAAATCCCGTCATTTAAATCAGCTGTGTAAGTGCGGAGAATCTGCCGTTTGCAAAAGTCGCAGGCATATAAAATGATTGCTAATGATTAGCCAAGTTAATTTTAGTGTACAAAAACTTAACAACTCCCATTGGAAATTGGCGCGGCGACGCCCGCAAAGTTGAAGCAAACGACAGCGAGAAAAGTGTGAAAATGTGTTTTTCTACTCTTTATTACTGCCCGATATTTAAGTGCACAAGCTAGCGAGGGCGCCTTTTTGCGTAGTCAGCGCATGTTAGCACCACGAGCTTAGCATAATCTTGTGTTAATAGCATGTTGCAAGTTGTCAAACTACAGTAATTTTTCTCAAACACGAATTTTATTCAAACCGCACTATAAACAGTGTAAACAAATGCACCCAAATGTAAGAAATACTTACCATTGTTAAAAATATTAAAAGTACATAAACCAGACAGGATCGATACAACTCAAAACCACACCCACCACACCCAACGCGCATGACTTATCCGACAGCCAATCAAAACAACAATACTTCACCCAGAACTAATCAAAACTAGAATACTTATCCGACTGCCAATCAAAACACTGAATGCACAGTAGGCTACGGCGCAACGCAAAAAACGACAGGCGTCATAGTTTAAAAAACCTAAACGTTTAATTACTTGTTGTCAATAATATTACCAGACTACTTAAATCTGCTCTTAAGGCATCACTGAGGGTCGGGTCACCTGACCTAAAGGAGCTCCGTCATGATTCAGAGTCAGCCTGGTTTGGTTCTGGTTCTATAAATTATCTTTTTATTTAATTTGTGTCCCCTGGCGTTGCTAATAAGAATATAACTTTAAACCTAAAACTTTTATTTCATGGAGGAATTTCTGCGCTCAATATAAAGCGCAAATTGGCAAGGCACCGATTGTAAAGGCTGCCAGCAGATGGCGGAAAAGTAACAGTGTTACCTACTACAGGTAGACAGCATGGTAACAAAAACAGCTGGTGTGTTTAAAGAAGCTTTCTGGCAGGTACGCTTAATGCTAGTCATAAAAACATATTAAACATATGTGTTCTATATATGGTTGTCTTGTTATCCTGAAAGGAGGACAAAAGTTGACGGCACTAAGTCAATACAAGTCCAGCGGGATCCCGCCCACTGTGTTACCATGGTGACGGTCGGGACGGCTCAACAGCGTTTCAGTTTACAGCAGCGTGACTTACAGACAGGCTGTTGTTAAAACTAAACTCTTATAAATGAACTTATATTGCATCGTTTGTACGTAAGGTAAGTGTCAGAACTCTTTTAGGATATTAATTTAATTCAGAACACCCACCATTTGTATTGGTAAAAACTTCCGCAATAGTCATTCAAGAACAAAAAGTTAGTCACTTAAGCTAACGCTAACTGCCAACGGCGAAACAATAACATTTCTTTTTTTTTTTTCATTTTCTTTTTAGAAACTGTAAGCCTTAAAGGGTGTTTTTTTATAATTCCAGTTTTCCGGTCATATTTGCCGGCATTTGAGCCGTGAAACATGGAACGACTGAGACAGGTAAGTTCTTTTCCTGACGTTTAACCTGTCAGCCTCATTATAACCATAAGGTGTCGGGAACATTTTGTAGTTTGTGTGAAAATGAAATAATAAGTCTTGAGGCTTTTGTTCTCTTGCAAGACAAGGTTGTGGAAGAGAAGAGTGTTGATCAGAAAAGCTCAGAGTGGGGCAGTCCCATTAAACCTCAGATAGACACTATGAGAAGAAACACGAAGCATTTTTAGACATAGTTCCTCTAAAAAAGATGTTAGGTGAACGTGAAGCAAGGACATTGTTACATAAAATAAATAATCAGATATATTTGTCAGCCACAGTGGTGCAAGGAACACATGGATTAAGTATTTCATTAATTTTGCCAGAATGACCCATAGAGCTTTTTGCACAGAACTTTTAAAGTTATTTTATTGTGAAATTATATACTGCTATGCAATAGGAATAAATGGTTAAATAGGTTTTGCTTCAGTGCAAGTAATCTGGATTCACATATATATCACTAAGTTGGGCATTTGAAAATATTCTGAAATTGTTTTGAAATGTTCAACATTTATATTTCATGTGTCTTGTCTCTTAAACTACAGATGAAAGATGATTCTATCTACAACATGAGTCAGAACAGGGGATTTTCTGTTCCCCCACCTTTGCCCAAGACATATGATGAAGATCCCTCAGACTTATATCAGGTAATACTCTACCGCACTCCTTCATGTTTGAGTTATAGATGCTGCTATGTCCAACTACTGTTATGCATTGTTTCAACCTGTTCTTTTTCATTTGCTGCCATAGATAGTTCAGAGGCACAGCCATTACCCACCTATTCTCCAGTTCAACTCCAGGACCCTAGCAGTTCCCTTCAAAGAGCTGAGTCACCACCGAACTCCAACTCAGTGTGTTGGAAACAACTACAGTCCTCGCATTCAAGATGTCAACATTTCAAAACTCAAGCAGAAAACATGCAGATTATATACAGTGAGGGCTAGTATCCTTTTAACTTTTATGTAGTGCTCAAATTGTGGTGTGAGAAAAAATGCAACAATATCCAATAGGGATGTAACGATGCACTGAAGTCACGATTTGATTCGATTTACGATTTTCTGTTAACAATTTTAAAAAAAATTCTGATTTTTATTAGCTTTGATTAGACTTAGTTGCAGTATAATTATGGCCAAATTATTTTTGTATATAGCCTGTTTGCATCTCCTTATCAAACTTAAATTGTTGTACATTTCTTATTAATTGAAATGTAACGTTAATTTAAAAAAGCGGATGTTAAAACAATAATATGTAAAAAATAACAAAAATATATAGCATAATTTGTCACTTTTATTAACACCTATCTACTATCCTCCTAAAACAGAATACAGGAAATATATAATGGGCCTAATATAAGTCAAGTCTTAAAAATATCAGTGAGGAAAGACACATCCTCAGTAAAGACTCTGATCTCCATGGAAACGCTCCGGGGGAGGGCCCGCAGAAACTTAAGATATACTTTAGCTGTTGCTAGCCACTTAGCTTTGCTTTAGCTCACTGCTATTGTCAATGTCTGCTAATTGGCAGCCTAAATAATACCTTCAGATGTGTCTCTCCTGCCGTCCGCCCTGGGCTTATTGTTATTCCCTGGTTATTCCCTTGTGAATGAGGGCGATGTGTGCTCTCCTCTGTCGGTGTGAGACGTACAGAGGCGAGAAAGTGCACTCCCGAGCCGCTCCGAGTAATGAACCTCTTGTACAGCCTTTTTACGTTTTACGAGTCCTGTAAACTAAAACTTGATACAAATGCATGCTTCTTTTAAATAAAATGGCCAGGTTTTGATGTCTAGTGCCAAACAAGTGAGCCAGATTTTTAAAGGGGCATCACAGTTTTTGTTTTCCTCCAGTGGCAGAGCAGTTTGTCCTCTCATCTCTCAGCAAGGAGGTCATAAGATCAATCCCTGGGCCGACCATCACACAATTTCTCTGAGTGTCGTCCTCATGTTTCCTTGGCGTTACTCCTAGTACTTCGTCTTCCTCCCTCAGTCCAAAGACATGCACATGTTAGGTGAATTGGTGACTCTAAATTGTCCCTGGTGAATGAATGTGAGAGTGAATAATTATATGTCTGTGTCAACTCTGCAATTAACTGGCCACTGTTCAGAGTGTACCCTGCCTAAGGCCCATAGTTACTGGAAATTGAAAATGACATGAGCAATTACTATCTGACTTTAACAAGCTGATAGCTTCTACCTCACCTTCAAGAAGACAGACAGCTACACCAAAGGCACAGTAAGTATCAAAGCTGCGTGATATCTAAAGGTCCCCTATTCTGCTAAATTGACTTTTCTGAGCTTTGCCGCTGCATGTACATATTGGCCTATTTGGCAGCCAGAGCATGGCGCTCCTTATGCTTTTGTGTTTAAATGACTGGCGATGCATATTTTTTTTATTGCGCATAAATCAGCTGTACAATTGTTATCAGTAAAACTAATATTTGTTTACATCATATCTGGGGACATGTGAGTAATTTATATAAAGTATAAATGTATATATACTTCTCATAGTACCTTTGGGGTATATTTGGACATTTATTTAAAAGAGTAAATGTCGCTTGCATGGAAGACCATGAGGTTATTGTGATACAAATAGTACTTTAGGTTTTGCAATATACTGTGTAACTCCAGTAAGAAAGACCAGCAGCAGTTATGCTACTGGATTTCTAGCATTTAAAAAAGAGTGGTTATTATGTGTTTTCAGGTATTCATCATTTCACGGTTCAGTGACACCCCAGCCAAAGCCTCTGTCAAAAAAAGTTCCCAGAAGTCGGCCTGTGAGTCCCAAGGAGCAGCAAGATATCATGCTAAGCCAGGAAAAGAAGCTTAAGACCTTAGAACCAACTGACACAGACTTAAAGGTGAGGCATAAAGTAAATTGTTGTCAAGTTGGCCAAGTTTGCAGTCACACACCAAACTAATAGTAGTGTCCCTTTCTCAGAGGTATGAGTATTACATCAATACTGTCTCCAGCTCTGTGTTGGCACCTGAGCCTCCTCAGGTGATGGAGAAAATCATGAGCTTGCTGCCTCCTGCAGGTGTTGTTGACACATGTAATCGTACAGTGCAGTTATTAAGGGAAAGCTTGGAAGAGGAGGTAAAAAGGAACTATGTCTTTGGCCTCAAGCAATGCATAGGTACGTTATAGAATTGCTATATTTGACCAAAACAGAGGTCTCGACAATGGTGATCTGATAGGTAGCTATGATCATAATTCTGATATCCTCACTGTTGTGTCCTGTTCTTGTACCAGTGGACTACATTCTGATGGATCCAGCTGAGCGCCAGAGGCTCTCCATAGCCAGCATCCCAAAGCCCTTTCCCAAGAAGGTGATCCGAGCTCCAGTTCCATGGGCTGACAGCTACAGAGAAGCAGATCTGTGGCACAGAGAGCATCTGTTTACTGTTAGCCACATCATGGTTTTACTGCAGGACGCGTGGATAAACAGGTATATTCTGATAGTTAAACACAGTTAGGTGACAAAAATCATTTAGGGCTGAACATTGTAATGCAAATTAATTTATTATTGTCCCACTGAGATTACTAAGCTTATTTCCGGGGGGTGTCCTGGCCCCATAGAAAAATGATTGTGCATGCTTTTAGTGATTTACGCAGACAACATGCAAACTCCACAAACTCTAACATCCAAATTCCACACATAGAGTTTCTGCCCTGGCCTGGGATCACACCCAGGATCTTCTTGCGGTCAGACAGGAGTGCTAACCACTCTGCCACCATACCACTCATTGAAATTCTTCTACAATTCAGAATATAAATGCGCAAAATGCACTTAATCACTGTATCATAATGACAGCTGTACAGGTAATGACCCTGACAGCTATAAATCACAGGACCAGGCCTTGATCCACCCTCAGTTCTCCCCCTCTGTCTCTGCCTGGTCTCTGCCCACTTTTCAAGCAGTTTTCAATCTCTGGCAGTGGGCAGAGTAAGGCCTGGGCCAGGGTTGAGTTGCTCTTTAAGGTATGGTTGTTAAATTATATACTAATAAATAACCATTTTACGTTTTTGTTTTTAAAGCTTTTCGTCCTTGCGATTTGTTCGTCTTGAAGACCTTTTCTCTGCCAGTCTCCCTCTCCTTCCGTCTGAATTTGAAGATCTCATTCAGAAACAGTGCCAAAGAACCAGGAAAGAGCTGATTAAACAGTGAGTGATACCGGTTTGTCATCACAAGTGTCTTGCAAGACCTAATCAGAGTGCTGTCTTCCTAGCCAGTCAGATTTCAGTGTATGCATAAATAAGGTAAACTAATCCGGCTCATGTTTCAGCTGTGTCCACTTTGTCAGAGAGATGTCAGGCAGCCTTTCAGGGGGTTGCTTTACACAGTGCTTCTCTATGGGTTTCCATTGTTGCCCAGTCTGTCAGACTATGTGGCCAGAGAGATGAGACAGGCTTCAGTTTGTCTCCAGTGCTTTGTTTAATCTGACGTTTTTTTATTTGTACCAACTCCCTGGATACAACTGTGCTGTAATAGTGTACCAAATTACAGCCATAGATTCAAGGCACAGACACTTGACAGTAATAAGTTAGACGTTGTAGACTTTTATATCAAGTTAAAAGAATACATTAGCTTTGCCATCCATCCTATTTTTCTTCTAATCTGTACAAAGAATTACTTGCAGTTTGATTTCCATGGTGCAGATTAAATGGATGCAGATTAGACTACTTCTGAATGCAATTAAATAGACATACAACCTATCAGAAAAAAACTGCCTAAAGTTTGGACCATTTTAGGTCAAAGGAGAGGTCCCAGTGACCAATGAGATTATACTAAGGTTTAGTGAAATAGGTCCTACAATGCAATCTGATCAAACCGGATCCATTGTACTTTTTATCATTAGGGGTTTTTAGGACTAGAGCCCATTCCAACTACTTCGGGTCTGGTGCAGCGTCCACTTAAGACAATTACCAGTTAGTTGCAGGGCTACACTGACTATTCACTCTCACATTCATTCACTATGAGAGTTTTAGTTTTAACGTCTCACATAGCATAAATGTCTTTGGATGGTTGGAGGAAGAGAACCCACCACAACATGAGAAGAAACATAGACTACTGATCTGATTTAATGAAAATATAAAACACTAGTAATTTGTCACAGTCTGCAAAATACTAATATACTTAATTATTTGAAGTTTAGAGCATAAGCCTTATCTTACACGTCTATTCTGAGTTCAGTGTTAAGATCCCCATTATTCACTGCTTGGCCAATATTTTATGGTTCTCTCAGACATGTAAGCAGCCATAGTCAAGTCAGAATTCCCATCAGGATTTTTTTCAGCCAACGATTTACTGTTGACAAGCCATGTAGACTAACCAACTAAGCGCACCTTCTATTTAAGACCCTATAGGCAAACATGGTATTAGCCACATTTGGCATGAATTAAACATTCTCATCTGTTAATTTATTCTAAAATCCTAAATCATAAAAGCCTCATAGATCTAGTGTTTTTAGATGATGGTCCCATATAATGCTTTTTGAAATAATTGTGGACACCTTTGCAATAGTATTTTACGTTTAGTAACTTAAAATAATGTATATGTATGGAAAACATGTTTTGTTGGGGAGTTGGCACTGACAGCAAAGAAAGCTTGGATTAGGTATCTGTCACCCCCTGCTCTCAGCGGAATGGACAGAGCATAAAATGGCTAATTAGCACAGCTATTACAAACATGATGCTAAGAGATAGATAAATGAGCTGACTTCTTTGTAATGGCGGCAATTTAAGCATTGAAATGATCAGAACTAGTCTGGTGACGGTGTATGGGCTTTAGAAATGCACAGGAGCATTTCCTGGTTTCATGTGTCTATGTAGAGCCAAGCATTTACAGCTCTTGAGAAGGGGACGTTCTCAGCATAACAGGAGTACTCAAACATGAATGAAGCTACTATTACTCCAGGTCTGTTATTGAGGAAGAAACAACATTATAACATGGTTATAAATTCAAAAAAGTCAATTTAGCTTAATAGGGACCTATAAACAATTTTCCTACAGTACAAGAAAAACATAGTGTAAGTGAAAATAAAGTATCCTATATTTTTTATTAATAAATTTAGGACGTTTCAAAATAATAACTTCTGAAAAAACATTTATATTTAAAAATCCACATCCCTTGCATTGTTTGACAATAAAAGGAACATATCTTTAATTTGTTGTCTTGTAGGTGGCTTCCTCACTGTGCATCCCTGTTCAAGTCATGTGAGGACTTATGGTTGCCCCTGTTATCGGCCAATGAAGGGGCGACTTCTTTCCGTGTTGTGGAGTTCTTCAACTGTGCTGCTGCGCTGATGTCCGTGCAGCTTCGAAGCCTTGTCATAAACTCATTAGAGGACTTGCTTGATTTCTTCCACATACACAAGGTCTGAGCAAACATTATACTCCAATTTTTATTTTTGATTAAGTACTAAGTGAGTTTGTGTCCAACAGGAAGGCAATGACTTTGGTGAGGCCTTTAGTGAGCTGCAGTATACCCAACCACAGGTGCTGCTGGTTAAGCTACAAGTGGAAGAGCCTCACATCACTTTTCAGCCAAGTTTTGACCAGTGTTGGCAGTTTATCCGCAGAGCCTTTATGGAAATCATTAAGAGTGCAAAGAATATTCCAAGGGTAATTAGCTGATTACACACATACATTTTATGAATAAATAAAATAATGAACAGAAAAAGGGCTACATGTAACTCCTAATAGCTCTGTTACCTACAATATCCCGCCTCTATGGCACAAACCAACCTGTCTCTCCGCCTACAAATATTTTGAATTCATCTTAAGCTCTGACTTAGTATTAGACCATTGCAATCCCACAATTCCCTCTGCCTTGTTGAACGCTAAATGAATTGCTGAATTTATTTTAATGCATCAGTCTTATTTATTAGTCTTTTTTATTTTTTATATATTTTTTTATTTTATCTTTTTTATTACTCCTATTTATTTAGAGCTGTGCTGGACACTCAAAGTCACTTTCGATTGCATTATTCATTCACTTTCCACACTGGTGGTGGTGAGTTACTTCTGTAGCCACAGTTGCCTTGGGACAAACTGACAGAGACATGGCTGCCAATCTGCACCTGCGACCGCTCTGACGCACAATCACACTCACAAACACATTCATACAAGCAATTTTTGGTAAAGTGTCTTGCCCAAGGACACAATGCTGGTTGCGGGGATTGATTCATCAATCTTCTGGTTAGTGGGCAAACAACTTTACCTACTGAGCTACTGCCGCACCAGAATTTATGCTGACCATCTTTTGGTCTCTGATTACTCCTATTACAAAATTCTGTTAGATGATAAAAAAAAAAGAAAATTAAACACAAAAAAGACATGAACACAATTTTATGACTTCTTTATTTTTAACTATAACAATTACTAAACATACGTCAGGCACTCTCAACTGGTGAAAATGTGATTCAAAAGTCAGTCTCAGGAATGTTCTTAGTGGGTCGTGCAGTGTGTACTAACAATTGGCTTAAATACATGAGACTTTTAATTTGACAGTCACACGATGCTACTGACAAGATTGTAAAGTATACAGTTGAAAAAAGTATTGGCACCCCTTGGAAATACTAGGATTTTTGCATGATTTGGTCATTAAATGTGATCTGATCTTTATCTAAGTCACAACAATAGACAAACACACTCTGCTTAAACTAATGCTGCAAAAAAGTGACATTTTTTCATGTTTAATTGAGCATTTATGTAAACATTAACAGTACAGGGTAGAAAAAGTATTGGAACCTTTGGATTTAATAACTAGTTGATCGTTCTTTGGCAGCTATAACCTCAACCAAATGTTTTCTGTAATGAAAATCAGGCCTGCCTAGTGCTCAGGAGGAATTTTGGACCATTCCTCTTTACAAAACTGTTTAAGTTCAGCAATATTCTTGGGATGTCTGGAAGGGCTGTGTATTTCCAACAACCTCATGATACAATTCGTATCCCAATACGGGGGTCACGATACGATATGTATCCCGATACATTCTGAACAAAGCACAGGGTCAAATAAGTTTACATGGATGTTTTATATTCTGTATATTGGCTGTGTATGATATAACCTAACCAACATGACAAGAACAGACATTGGTACATAAAGAGGCTATTCTTGGAGGCCCCTATTACTATATCCGAGGCGATCAGCTGTTTGTACGCAGCAGTAGATATTACGGTGGCCAGCTGATGATGCGCACGCCGCGCGTCTGTGGATGTGCTGCACGTAAATCCTTGTGCGCTCTACAACTTGTTTGTGCTTCACTTTTCTCTGTATGGTTAAGTTGTGCGTTAGATCGAGTAAGTGTAGGGATAATATCAGCGCTTAAACCGTCGTCACTGTGAAGCACTCTGTTCTTGTATTTGTTAGCTTTGCGCTGCTAGCAGCCGTGCTAATTAGGGGTCAGACCCCGCAGCACCCAGACTCTCTCCTCTTGTATGACACTCTCTTGGCATATGACACTTGGCTCTGTGTTGTGCTAACGTTACCTCTTGCTAGCGGCAGATCAGCGTCGTGTCTTGTGTGAAGACAGAGATCTGTAGAGTTACTGCAGAACCTACATGAGATTCCTTGGTGTTTTAAAGTCCAGAGTTGACAATTCCCCTCAAGTTTTGCTGACTGAAAAAAACACCGTGCCCCTCCATGTTTGTTTACTAGACGCATGCTGCTGCTGTGTGCTGCGGTGCTGCCATCTATGGCAGAAATGTGTACGGCACTTTAGGGAACAGTTTCAAAACTGCCGTTCCAGCTGTTTATAACATATTAACGTCATGCGTATCATACATGTATCGTCTAGAAGTACTTCACGATATATCCTCGTATCGACTTTTTAATCACAGCCCTAATGTCTGGTGTGAATCGCTCTTTTAAGTTCATGCCCAGCATCTCAATTTGATTGAGGTCAAGACTCTGACTGGGCCACTCCAGAAGGCATATTTTCTTCTGTTGAAGCCATTCTGTTGTTGATTTGCTTCTATGTTTTGAGTCAGTGTCCTGTTGCATCACTCATCCTCTGTTGAGTTTCAGTTGGTGGACAGATGGTCTTAAGTTTTCCTGCAAAATGTTTGGATAAACTTGGGAATTGATTTTACTGTTGATGATAGCAAGTTGTCCAGGCCCTGAGCCAACAAAGCAGCCCCAAACCATGATGCTCCCTCCACCAGACTTTACAGTGGGGATGAGGTTTTGATGTTGGTGTGCTGTGCCTTTTTTTCTCTACACATAGTGTTATGTGTTCCTTCCAAACAACTTAACTTTGGTTTCATCTGTCCACAGAATATTTTTCCAGTAGTGCTGTGGAGCTCTAGGAGCTCCTTTGCAAACTTTAAACGTGCAGCAATATTTTTTTTGGACAGCAGTGGCTTCCTCTGTAGTGTCCTCCCATGAAGTCCATTCTTGTTCAATGTTTTACCTATTGTAGATTTGATGTTAAGATGTTAGCTGGTGCCAGAGATTTCTGTAAGTCTTTAGCTGTCGCTCTAGGATTCTTTTTCACCTCACTGAGCATTCTACTCTGTGCTCTTGCAGTCATCTTTACAGGACAATCACTCCTAGGCAGTGTGCTCACAGTGTTGAACCTTCTCGATTTATAGACAGTCACTCGTACCATGGACTCATGAACATCAAGGCTTTTAGAGATACTTTTGTAACCCTTTCCAGCTTTATGCAAGTCAACAATTCTTACTCCTAGGTCTTCTGAGAGCTCGTTTGCGCGAGGCATTGTTCACATCAAGTAATGCTTCTTCAGAATGGCAAACTCAAAACTGTGCGGCGTTTTTTATTGGTCAGGGCCACTTTAAGCCACTCCTCCAATCTTCTCACACTGATTGGACCCCAGGTTGGCTGACACCTAACTCCAATTAGCTCTTGAAGAGGTCATTAGCCTAGGGGTTCCAATACTTTTTCTACCCTGTACTGTGATTGTTTACATAAATGCTCATATACATGAAAAAAATTTTTTCAGCATTAGTTTAAGCAGACTGTGTTTGTCTATTGTCGTTGTGACTTAGATGAAGATCAGATCACATTTTGTGACCAAATCATGCAGAGATCCTAGTATTTCCAAGGGGTGCCAATTGTTTTTCTTTCAATTGTACATATGTAATGTATGTATTTACTGTCAGTAAGGTGTGTCAGTAAAAAGTGGAATACTGTACATCATAGTATAAGAAGTGTATATTGTCCAACTTTTATTTTCTGCAGGTGGAATGTAACCTTTTCCCATACATTGAAGAAATCTACCTACACTCTGTCCATGCTGATGAGATGTTAGTTACAAACATAATTAAGAAAGCCCAAGACATTTTTGACAAGAACATTGTGGGACCTGTAAAGTAATGGCACATCATTCTCATGATATTGGACAATTAGTAAATATACCAAGAACTTCCCCTAACGTATATTTCAATTTGCAGGTACTTGAACGTATACCAAAAATACAGCAATCTACTGGACAATAAAGCAATGCAGGAGATGGCAGAATTCCTTAAAGAGAAGCACTCACTGGAGGGATTTTCCAAGGTTACATACTTATTTTTTTCCAGAAACTTAAAGTGCTCAAATGTCCACTCAAGGAAATCTGCTGCTACTTCAAAACAGTATCAGTAAAAGAAGTTTAAATGATTTGAGTAAAAGAAATAAAAATTATAGATACAAAAATATAATGTAAAGTTTACTTAAAGGACCTATATTGCTTTTTTATGCTTTTTTGTGTGTCTTTTAAATAACTTTAGGACACATCTAGATCAGAATCTTAAGTTTTGTAGGTCAGAAAATGGAATCATTATTGAAAAAAAAAACTTGAAACCTTGAAGATTAGGTCTCTGTCACTTTAAGAGCCCTCCCTCCCCGCTGCCCTGCCTGCTTTCACGCCCTTTCAGCACTTCAAAGCCTGTGGAGTTTATATGATTTGTTTAGTTGCTGCGGAGGAGGCGTGAGCAGTACCAGTGCTTCCTGAATGGGACTGGGCCGTAGGGGGGAGGGGCTTGGTCAGGTGGAAAAGGCAGACACTGGTGAAATGAATTTTGGCCTCACACAAACTCAAGAGAAAAGAGGGTTACTCAAATATGCATGAATGAAACAAAAACACAACTCCAGGTATGTTTTTGATGAGGAAACAACATTACAACAATGGTAGAAAGCTCAAAAAAGTCGACATCTTTTTGAGTAACAATGTATTCTCTGAGTTTCTGAGGCCTCAGAATAGTAGGTTCCATGAACCTTCACCTCTCCCACAACCCCCTGCCCACTCCAAGAAACACTGACCAATCATCAACAAGCCCTCTATCCAGTCTGCTCTCATTCATTTATCCCAAAACAGCTGTTTCCACTGATTCCTCGCAGGCATTTTTTGTAGTAAAATGGCATCATACCAAAAGTATAAGGAAGTAAACAGCTTTTTTCTCTGTTGCTCTTCAAAAGAGTATAACAGAGCTGCACTCTACTGTAATCTTTTTTTATTTATTTATTTATTTATTTATTTTTTTTATGGTAGTAGTAAAGTATTTATTAGAGACACTTTCTTGGAGTCACATTATGCCATTATAGGTTGTAAATGCAGTGCTGATCTAGAGGTGATCAAGATTGGTTTAAAAATCTAAATAAAAGCATAATATAGCCCCTACACCAGTCGATACTACTAATACTACTACTACTTTTACTTTTATTGGTGCTACTAAAAATTTACTTAAAAACAAGACTTAGCTTTACTTACCAGAGTAAAAGTATTTTTTCCCTAATTTTACTTAAGAGAAAGACTAGTCAGACCATTTACTTCAGAAACAAAAAAACACCCCAGTTACTTTCCACATCTAATAACTTTATTTTTTACTTAGAAAATACTGAAGTGTATTTTGTAATATTAATAATCTGTATCTTTTGTCATTGAGATTTTCTTTTTCTATTTTCAGAAAATAGAAAGTATTAAACTAATATGGAGAGAGATTGCCTTAATGCATGTTACCGTACCGCTGTCCATGTTTTGTTTATATGCTGGCAAGCTGAATGAAGACCTGTGTAGCCGTACTGATCGGCTTAAAGATAAGATAGTCCTGTTCGAAGTGGAGGAGAACCGAGACCTCAACAAAAAGTGAGAAAATACTGACATTTCTTATGATCAGGATATGGATTTAACTCAGTACAATTATTATTATTATTATGAGTATAATTTTATAATGATTTCCGGTTGTAGGACCTGTCAGAAGTATCAGGATATTAGCGACACCATCAGGAGTGTTCCAGAGTCCACAGAGGAACTAGTAGCCCTGAACCAGTTCATTAAAAAGACCAGCGATGTGACCGTTCACAAGCTGATAGAGGAGATTGATGAAGCAGTTTACCGGCTTGACTTCCTATTGGATTACGCCACTCTGTCATGTATGTAAAGCTGTAAATTTTTTCAGATTTTTTTTACAAATATTAGATAGACACACTATAATTTTTACCATATAAAAGTGCTACTTCTGTTGTTTCTGTCTCTCAGCTGATGACATTAGGTTAAACTCCAGCGTCTTCCAGTGGCCTTCTGAGATACAGACTGAACTTGAGCTCAGCAAAAACCGCTTGGCTGACATGAGAGACCAGGCTGAGGACAGTCTTTACACAAGGTATCACCACAAATGGATATTTTAAACCATGTGTCAGTTGTTGAGATATTAAGGCGAGACACACACAATTTCTTTAAAGTTTGAGATTTTGGGTCAGTTTGCTCCTTAACATGTAGCTTTCACACACTTTAAGGTTGTTTGAATACGAGCAGATCCTACAGGGGCTTAATAAAGACATCCAGGCCTTTAAGAAGAAAGAGATCATGAACCTGGAGGAGATGAAGGCCAATGTGGCAAACCTCACTCAGATCAATGCCAGTCTGGATGCTGCTGTCACTGAGCTGGAGGTAAATAAAATAGATGTGCCAGTCTATTGCATTATATGGATACTGTTTAAAGCAGCAACATCATACTAGTAAGGTATCATATAGAGGATTTTAAAAACCTTTGCTTTAGCCGCTTTAGCATAATTTTGATGTGATGAATGACTGCATTTATAAAGGGCTTTCCTACCTCTATGGGCACTCAAACCCCTTTACATCAAAGAACCATTCACAATCACAAGCACTCTCTCATTCATAAATTAGAATACTCAGACTCTGGAGGCAAAGTGTGTGAAGTGTCTTGCCCAAGGACAAATGGGCAGTATGAATTGGAGAGAAAGTTCTAAACAGGAGGAATTATAATCATCCTAATGCATCCTAATGAAATTACTTACTTTTTAATGACAACAACTAGTGATGGTTTAGTAATTTGTGGAGCTCTATACAAAAATATTCATATTATTTTTCTATATCTTTATTCTGATCAAAATGTACATTTAATTTGTGGTGCTGCTTAAAAAAATTGGACCCAAATCTCTAAAGAAGTAGTAATCTCAAAGCATTTCATTCTAATTTAGATCCTGCATATTTGTTATGTCATTGTAGACTAGCTTCATATAGAATTCTAATCAAGGCTATTCCATTCTTTCTATCCACTGTTTAGGGTATCAACAAAGAACAGACTCTGTTAGAGAGAGAGCAGACTGAGTTCCCATTGCTACAGGTTCTAATAGCAGACAAGCAGCCTTATGAACAGCTCTGGAACACTGCACTCAGTTTTCAGACCATGTCAGAGGAGTGGATGAACGGTAAATATGTCTTATCAATATTCAACCAAACATTCAACCTGAGAAGAAGCATTTCTCATTTTTATTTTACTATTAGGTCCTTTCAAGAACCTTGATGCTGAGACGATTGCTAATGAGCTGGATGTCATGTGGAGGACCATGCATAAGCTAACCAAAGCTTTGTCCAATCTCCCTGGGCCCTGCCGAGTGGCCAAATATTTCAAAAACAAGGTTGACCAGTTCAAGCAGCACCTTCCAGTCCTCATAACCATCAGTAACCCAGGCATTAAGGATCGACACTGGGATTTGGTCCGTATTTTAATAGTTGTTTTTTACATACATCACGTTATCAAACTTTGATAGTGGAAGTGCAGCTTCAGATAGATTTCATTGTACTGATTGATTTAAGTGTCCTGCCAATCCTGTGACCCTTGAAGCAAAGATGAATAATATACAAATCTCTGTTGGGCTTGCAGATTAGCACTATTGTGGGCGTGCATATCAGACCTGATAAGGAAAGCTCCCTGCTCAACATGCTGGACCTGGGACTTTCTAAATTCTCTAACCAGTAAAATACTAACACTGAAACACATTACGTCTATATAGTGCACATTACAGTATAAAATTAGTATGACTTATTTGTCTCAGATTGGAAGAGATTGCAGCATCAGCCAGTAAGGAATATTCTCTAGAGAAGAACATGGACAAAATGAAAAATGAATGGGAAGAACTTCGCTTTACATTCAATGTCTACAAAGACTCTGTAAGATTCTTAAAAAACTGCAGTCAATGCTAAGGAAGTAGCATAAGCTAAGCAGTGTTATTATTATCCTTTACAGGGTACCCATATTGTGTCAGCTGTGGATGATATCCAAGTGCTCCTGGATGACCACATTATCAAAACACAGACCATGCGAGGATCACCTTTTATTAAACCAATGGAGGCTGAGTGTCGAGTAAGTTTAATTTCAATTTCCAGTAAACAATTTAAATGTAGACTTTAATTTATAACCAAAGTGAATGACTCCAAAAGATCCAAAAATGATGCATGAATATGTTATAGGATTCTTTAATAAATAAATAGACAAATAAATAAGTACCCCAAAGTGGTAGTGGTTTCTGTATCGCTTTAGGAATGGGAGGAGAAGCTGTTGAGCATGCAGGACATCCTGGACTCCATGTTGAAGTGTCAGGCCACATGGCTCTACCTCGAACCCATCTTCAGCTCTGAGGACATCATCGCACAGATGCCCGAAGAGGGGCGCAAGTTTGCCATTGTGGACGGTTACTGGAAAAATATCATCGTAGAGGCTGTGAGATTTGGTTACCTTAACTTTTTATCTGTAAATAAATTGTGTTGATTGAAGCATTATGTGCAGTGTTATTTGAATCATGATCCTTATGGTTGGTTTAGGTCAAAGACACCCGTGTGCTGGTGGCTACAGGTCAGCCTAACATGCTGAAGCGCCTCCAGGAGTCCAATGTGTTCCTCGATGACATCCAGAAAGGTCTCAATACCTATCTGGAGGAGAAGAGACTCTACTTCCCAAGGTAATGTTCATGGTTAGGTAAATAAATGTTTAGTTATAGTAATTATGTCGAAAATTATGTAGAAACATATCACACATTCAGCTTCACTTTATGTTTTTCTATTTGCCATTTAGTTTCAGAATAATTAAAACTGAGAACTTGCAAATGACTGCACACTCTTCAGTCTTTTTCAATTTTATTTCCAAACTAAACTGCAGTTTCATTATGTCACAATATATACGAAAACAAAAACACTTATACCTTTCATAGCATTCTTGTCACATGAGCTGATAAGGCCAGAAAGCCTCACAACACATTTACACATGAACACCCTTGTAGTTATCATAAGTCTTATACAGTTTGCTTCATTAAACTTTCAATAATAGCTCATGGTGATTAAACTTAATTTAAGGTTAGTTATGCGATGCAGTCATAGCAACCTGAAACAAAATAAATAAATACGGTATATACCCTGTGTAAACATAATAAATTGGGGCTAAATATGGAAAAAAACAACGTAAATGTTTAATATAACTATATAAATAGTACACTATTTACCAGGTATTTAAATCTGTATAAATTTGATATTATCTTTCCATACCCTGTTATACTATGTATACTGTTTTATTGTTTCCATGCTCATTATTATCACATTATATAACATATATAATGTTATTTTCAGTTAACCTAGCTTTGGTGCATGTATGTCAGTGTCCAAATCAGAGTGAGGGAGAGAAACTCTGGAACAAATGCTATGTACTGTATTCAAAACCATTGTCCTGCACATTGTAAGTGATTTCAGTCAAAGGGTTCTGTCTTTTTCTTAAATTTGTAACACCAATCCAACCTGTGAATGGTGTCTTTCTCTTTACAATCGGTCTTCTTTTCTTTTCCTGGGCCAACACCACAAATCATGTGCCTCCACCTGTACTGTATAATTCACTGTCCATTGGTGTTTTTTGCCTTCTCATCCTGTCCAGGTTTTTCTTCCTGTCCAATGACGAGTTGCTGGAGATCCTGTCTCAGACCAAAGACCCTCTGTGTGTACAGCCTCATCTGAAGAAGTGCTTTGAGGGCATTGCCAAACTGGAGTTCACTGAGGACCTGGAGATCTCAGGCATGATCAGCTCAGAGAAGGAGACTGTTCCACTAACAGAGAAAATCTATCCAGCACATGCTAAGGTATATTATTTGCCAATAGTCATTTTTCTTTTGAATAATCAATTCAATTCAGTTCAATTCAGATTTATTTGTATAGCCCAGTATCACAACAAAAGTCGCCTCAAAGGGCAAACATAAACATACAATCAGACTTAACACACAATCAACACAAACAATAACTACACTAAACAGACCCAGGACACTCCTGTCCTTAGCCCCTCCTTCTCGGTAAGGAAAAACTCCTAAAAAAAACCCAGCTGAGGGAAAAAAGAAGAAACCTTATGGAGCCCAACTGAAGGAGAGATCCTCTCCCAGGACCGACAGGCAATGCATCTAGGACTGTTAGTCCCTTAGTTCATCTATAGGATCATAGATCAGCTCTGTAAGGATTCATCCAGGGAGTGGGGTGAGGTAGGTTGAGGAAGTCCATAGGGTGCAGCAGGTGGGCCTCATCCAGACAGGTGAGTGGGGCGAGATAGGTCCGGGAAATCCAGGATGCAGCAGGGCCTCATTCAGACAGGTGAGTGGGTTGAGGTAGATCTGGGAAATCCTTAGAGGTGAGGTTGAGGGCCCACAGGTCGGGACAGGAGCACAGATGGGGTCAGCTAAGATCCAATCATCACTGGGACATCTGTCGGCAGCCAGGCATCTGAAACAGTCCTCACTCCCCCAGAGGGGAGCGGGAGAGAGGGACAACTTGTGAATAGCAAGGAACTGATTGGAGATATAGAATATTTGATAATATTAATGACAGTGATAGAAGAGGAGCAGCAGATGAAACCAGAGGACAGAGGCTCAGTGCACCATACTTCCCCCAGCTTCTAGCTCCTAGAGCAGCCTAGCTTCAGCTGTGGAGTTAACCCTGTTCCTAGCTGGCCTGACCATAAGCTTTCTTGAAGAGGAACATTTTAAACCTAACCTTGAATGTAGAGACTGTGTCTGCCTCTCTAACATGAGCTGGAAGCTGATTCCATAAAACAGGAGCTTGGTAACTAAAGGCTCTACCTCCAACGGTACTTTTAAAAACCCTGGGAACCACTAATAGCCCTGCATTTTGTGAGCGCAGTACCCTGCTTGGTTGGTATGGCACTATAACATCATTAATGTAGGATGGGGCCATACCATTTACAGCCTTGTAAGTCAGGAGAAGGATTTTAAACTTAATTCTGAATTCAACTGGAAGCCAGTGAAGTGAAGCTAGCACAGGAGTAATATGTTCTCTCCTGTTAGTTCCTGTTAATAATCTTGCTGCTGCGTTTTAAACAAGCTGAAAACATTTTAATGAGTTTTTAGGGCACGCTGCCAGCAGAGAGTTACAGTAATCCAACCTAGATGTAACAAATGCATGGACAAGTTTTTCAGCGTCATTTTTAGATAAAATATTTCTGATTTTGGCTATGTTACGTAAGTGAAAGAATGCTGTTTTACAGGCTTGGTTTATATGAGCCTTAAATGATAAATCTTGGTCAAATAAAACTCCTAAGTTTACACTGACACCGCCCAGGGAGACTCTCTGGTCAGACAGAGCATCTCTCAGCTTTTTGGGGCCTAGTATAATGACCTCTGTTTTTTCTGGGTTTAGGAGGAGATAGTTAATTGTCATCCAGGTCTTTATGTTTCTCACACAGGCGCTAAGTTTCTCAACGCAGTCATTCTGAACAGGTTTAATTGATAAATACAACTGTGTATCATCTGCGTAACAGTGAAAATTAATGTCATGTTTTCTGATTATGTTTCCTAAAGGCAGCATGTAAAGCATGAACAGAATGGGTTCAAGTACTGAGCCTTGAGGCACTCCATAGCTAACTTTACTGCACTGTGAGGAATGTTCATTTACACTGACAAACTGGTACCTATCAGATAAGTAGGATTTAAACCAGCAGAGAGCAGCTCCTCTGACCCCTATGTCACAGTCTAATCTCTGGAATAAGATGCTGTCGTCAATGGTGTCAAAGGCTGCACTGAGATCTAGCAGAACTAGGATTGAGACCAGTCCATTGTCTGAACTTAATAACAAGTCATTTGTGACTCTTAACTAATGCAGTTTCTGTACTATGGTGGGGTCTAAAACCTGACTGAAAATCTTCAAATAAGCTATTGTCCTGTAGGTGGCGACATAACTGTTTAACTACAACTCTTTCTAGGATTTTTGAAATAAAAGGGAGATTTGATATTGGTCTATAGTTGGCTAAAATGTCAGGATCTAGACTGTTTTTTTTTTTTTTTTCAGAAACGGTTTAATAACTGCATATTTAAAAGACTGTGGCACATAACCTGTTTCTAAGGAGGCGTTTATCTCAGCTTGGTCTACAGCAATGAAGCAGTCTAACGTTACAGAGGGTTTTATAGTGGCCTCCATTTTTACAGCTTTGGCTTGCTCTGAGCTGATCGTAGGGAGAATATTATTTAATTTGTCTCTAATACTTGTGATTTTGTTGTTAAAAAATTTAAGAAAGTTTTCACAGCTGAGAGTAACAGGGATACAGGGTTCTACTGAGCTGTGACTGGTGGTCAGCCTGGCTACAGTGCTGAACACAAACCTAGGGTTGTTCCTGTTTTCTTCTATTAAAGTTGAATAGTATCTGGTTTTGGCCTCGCGGAGAGATTTTTTATAATTTTAAAGACTATATTACCGGGCATTCAGAGACTGCTCTGAGCTGGAGTGACGCCATAGCCTTTCTAATTTGCGGGTTGCTTGTTTAAGGGAACTTGTTTCGGCATTAAACCATGGTGCTACTCGATTCGGCCTAACAACCTTTTGTTTTAATGGAGCTACCTTATCTAGAGCTGTCTTTAAAGAGTGCATGGCGCTGTCAACAAACTGATTACTTTTACTGGGACTCGAGCTATGGGAGCTGTCCTCAACATACTCACTCAACATTGTGCTAAATATTAGCTTAATTATGTGTTTAAACTTTGACACAGATTGGTCAGATAATGTTCTCCTAATCTGGGTTTTGTTCATTGGAACAGTAAAGTCTTTGAGTATAAACTGAAAGGTAATTAGAAAGTGATCTGAGAGTATGGGGTTATGAGGGAGGACAGTGAGCTCACTAATCTCTATACCATAGGTTAAAACAAGGTCCAGGGTGTGCTTGTGACAATGAGTGGGTTCATTTACGTTTTGAGTAAAACCAATGCTGTCTAATAAGGCTGCAAATACATTACCTAGACAGTCGCTGCTTTCATCAACATGAATATTAAAATCCCCTACTATTATAATCTTATCTGAGTCTAACACTATACTGGATAGAAAGTCAGAGTCCAGTACGCTGAGGTACATAGTCCTTTATGTTGTGGCTGTAACTGATACTTCCTCTAGTGTCTGGGCTTTTTCACAGGCTTTGGATATACTTGTAAAACCTGATCCTCCTCGTGTATTCTTTTTGGTCCCTCTGAGTGGCACGGAAATGTACTGTCCAGCTCTAATTTCCTCACGTCTCATGCCAGTCAGGCCATCAAGAATTTAGGAGTGATTTTTGACAGCGAATTGAAGTTTGATAAACAGATTAGTGCTGTTGTTAAAGCAAGCTTTTTCCAGCTGCGTCTTCCAGCCAAAGTCAAGCCCTTTCTGTCTCGCAGCTATTCATGTTTTTATCAGTTCACGTATTGACTATTGTAATGCACTATATTTCTGTATCACACAGTCATCACTCCACCGTTTGCAACTGGTACAAAATGCAGCCGCCCGACTTTTAACAAACTCATCCAGACACACCCACATCACCCCGGTTCTCTCTTCTCTCCATTGGCTCCCGGTCCGCTATCGCATTGATTTTAAAATTTAAATTTTTGTTTTTAAAGCTCTTAATGGTCTTGCCCCTCCCTATTTATCGGAGATTTTAACCCTCCACCGCCCCAGCAGAGCCCTCCGGTTGTCTGCTCAGATGGTTCTGGATGTCCCCAGGTCCCGGTACAAACAGTGGGGTGATCGTTCATTTGCAGTTGCTGCTCCTAAACTCTGGAACACACTGCCTTTTGATCTGCGAGTGATCACTGAGTTGTCTCTGTTTAAGTCCAGGTTAAAGACTCACTTGTTTAGACTGGCTTTTAACACTTAGGCTTCAAGTCTTTGGTTCACTTTGTTACTGTGTGTTGTGTCTTATTGTTTTATGCATTTTATAGTTTTGATTAAACGTTTGTAATTTTATTTTATTATGTTTTTTATGTAAAGCACTTTGGTCTTCCTTGTGTTGTTGTAAAGTGCTATAGAAATAAACTTTGATTTGATTTGATTTGATAATCTTCGATCCTTCCTGATCCTTTCTCCATTAGGGGATGGTAGAGAAGTGGCTGCTGCAGGTTGAACACCTAATGCTCCAGAGTGTGCGAGACGTCATCTACCAAGGACTAATCCAGTACGCTGAGGTACATAGTCCTTTATGTTGTGGCTGTACCTGATACTTCCTCTACAAGTGTCTGGGCTTTTTCACAGGCTTTGGATAAACCTGATCCTCCTCTTGAATATTTCATCTCTTTCCTTTAGTTACCTCGAAAGAAGTGGGTGCTGCAGTGGCCTGGCCAAGTTGTCATCTGTGCCTCCTCCATATTTTGGACCAGTGAAGTGTCTGAAGCTATCCAGAAAAACACATTACCGGTTAACGTTATACTTGCATTTTAGATGTGGAAAACCATCTCACACTTTCCAGATCATAATTTAGTTTAAATAAGGCAAATCTGAGTAGCTAGACTATGATTCTTTGGCTGGCAAACTAGGCCAAATGTGTATTTCTAGATGCCCTTGTGCATTAGTCATACAGTATATAATTAATAAGCTTATATATAATATAATATTATATAATAAGCTGAGAAAAAATCATAAAATAGCAGTACAGGTCAGGAAAGTTTCCATTGCTAATGAGTATAAAGTATGCTCAAAAAACTGAACTTTGGAAATGCTGTGGCCACGGGCTCCAGGTGTGGTCAGCTTTCAAAAATGTTATGTTCAGCACTGCTGTTCTTAGGGCAAGGAACAAAACAAAAAGAATTAAAGGTCTCCTATTATACTAAATTGGCCTTTTTGAGTTATAATGTTGTTTCTACCTCAAAAACATACCTGGGGTTGTATTTTGTTTAATTCATGTATGTTTGAGTAATCCTGTAAGCGGAGGCTCCGCACTTCTCAAGAGCTGAAAACGCTCAGACTCATGGAGATGAGTGAAACCATACTTTCTCCAGGAAGCACTTCTGCAGTGTTTCTAAAGCACATACTCTGTCACAGAATTTGTTCAAATAATTTCAGCGCTTATACTGCGGCCACTATGAGGTAGTAAGCTTTAGTTTCATGTTGCTAATAGCCATGCTAATAGCCATTTTATCAAGCTTTGTCTATCCCACACCGTTCAGTATAAGCAGTACAAGAGATTCTCCACTCACATCTGACCTCAAATCCTTCCAACTTTCTTACTGAACTAAAACAGAGTAGATCAAGAGGCAGTAGTGTCTTCAGAGGGCTTTTGTAAGAGCAAGGCCTCAGCCCTGCAGCCCTTCACTGCTGTCAGCTGATACATTATAAAGTATGATGTTTGCAATGGGCTTGGAGCATACAGCTAGTGGGGTAAAGGGCGCAGGGCCACTGAAAGGCACCTAATCCAAGCATTTTCTGATTAAGAAAAAAACATACATTATAAACCTACTATGAATTATCAACTGTTTCTCGTTTTAAATAGCGTGTGTTGTATGGCTCTTGCATTTGTTAGCATTGCATTGACCACAATAAGAACTTGTGATGTTAAAAAGCTTTTTCCAAAATGTAGGAAATTGGCTCTACTCTCTGATTTGTACATATTATATGTGTATAATATTCAGAAATAAACTTAACAATAAACCCAAAACAGAATAGCAAGGCAATGTTAGTTAGTTAGTTAGTTAGTTAGTTAGTTAGTTAGTTAGTTAAAAAAAAAAGCCTTGATATAATATTATAAAATTAACTTTTTCCATCTTAGGCCTATGTAGAGCAGTGTAATGCTCAGATTGCTGACATTGTGGACCTGGTGCGTGGGAAGTTGTCAGGAGGAGCCAGGATGACCCTCGGAGCCCTCACTGTCATAGACGTACATGGTAAAACGAAGAATCATTCTAAAATGTTGGTAGAACTCTTTCGCATTATTCAAATGTCTGACTTAATTCCTTCTAGCACGTGATGTTGTGGCAAAACTGGCCCAGGATAAGGTGTCTTCACTAAATGACTTTGCATGGATTTCTCAGCTGCGTTACTTCTGGGAGGACGGCGAAGTGATGATCCGTATGATAACGACCTGTCTGAAATATGGTTATGAATATTTAGGCAACTCCCCTCGTCTGGTCATCACTCCGCTCACTGATCGCTGCTACAGGTACATCTTTGGACTGTGCTGAGTTGAAAATTAATTTAGTTTGGTTAAATGCCTGTAATCCATGTATAGGACTCTAATGGGAGCTCTGAAGCTGAACCTCGGTGGAGCTCCTGAGGGTCCTGCAGGAACCGGGAAAACTGAGACTACAAAGGATCTGGCAAAAGCTTTGGCCAAACAGGTATCAGCGTTCAGAATAAATAGTGATTCTTGATGATGTGAATGGTAATTTTGTTTTACTTGTATCTAGTGTGTGGTGTTCAACTGCTCTGATGGTCTGGATTACAAAGCCATGAGTAAGTTCTTCAAAGGACTTGCTCAGTCAGGAGCCTGGGCCTGCTTTGATGAATTTAACCGTATTGAGGTATGAGTGTTTTTTTGGGGGAAATATGTTTTTATAATTCTGCTGGGTCATCACTGAACTGGTCACTTTTAAACACATTGTGTCAGCTCTAATATCACCAGTACAAGTAAATGGTTTACCTTGCAGCTTGAGTAGAATTAGTAAAAATTGCAGATAGAAATAAAGAAAAGAAAGGAAAAGAAAAGAATATTATTTCATGTGTTAAATTGTAATGATACATATGAATACAGTATATTTAATTTAGTAACCGTGGATGGCATGTTTATAACAAGTCTCCATTACACAAACAGATGCCTATATACTTAGGGTGTGATTTGCATTCTGGTGCATTTTAATATGTGTGTTTTTTCTAGGGTTTGAGGAAGATTATGAATATAATTTGTATTTTAATCCATGAGTATGAGTTATTAAAGCTGTTCAACCTTTGTGTCATAAAACACACACATCGTCCCCTTAGAATTATAGGATTCCATCTGTGTTCTGAGTAGTTCTGAGATATTTAGGTTTAAAGTTTTGACATTAAAACTGACATGAGGAACACATTTCTTTAATACATGGGAATTATAGGCAGTCTAAACAGATTGACAGTAAGCTATTTTTTTTACACTTGATTTCAGCTACATTTAACATTGAAAAGAATCACAAGGCTATTTGATGTAAACCTTACTTTAGTGGGGATTTGTAAGTTCTGTGCAAAAACAATCAAAGTGTAACTTGCATACCTGCGCATAAGACTTAACGCCTTATTAAATATGCATACAGTTAATTTTCATAACGAATTTGGTGCAAACTAATTAAAGCGAACAATAAATGTTGTGGCTGTCTATAGCTTTGTATAGCTCGTTTCATCCTAAAATGAACAAATATGTAGAAAGAAGTGGAGAAGGATGTGTGCTCTGTGCCTTGACGCCACGCACCTCTCTCCCAGGAGAGAGAGAGGGCGAGTTGCGTCCCAAATGACTTTATTCACCAGTTACAGAAAGCAAAGAAGATTTGCAAATTTGCAGAACGTGTCAAAGTCACCCTATTTTATCCCCCCTGAAGTTAAAGCAGAGGGAGGGATGAAGAGATCAAGAGCAGTAGTAGAGTGGATAACATCAAAAATAATACAAAATCATGCAAATTGTGTTACAAGCGTGAAATTTGGTACAATGGTAGAGATTCAGATATCGATCAGTTTTGCCTGATTTGCCACACAAAAATCCAAGATGGCGGCCATTTTTCAAGCTGGTGTCCATCTGATAATGTCATTTTTGCCAAGATTTGTCAATCTTCAAGATGTTAGTGTCATTTTATATTTTAAAAAGGATGCTGAATTCAGTTTTGGCATTTAAAATGCTGTGACCTATGTTGTAGTTTTTGGCAACGAGTTACAGATTTTTCAAAGCAATCACATGTAGGCAGGTTCTTTTACATGATATATGCCATGGTTTGCTGTAGGGCACTGATGTAGTGGTAATGTCTTAAAACATTTTCAAAAGAGTAATTCAACACACAGTGGTAACATGTGCTGCTGTGGAAGTCAGAAGAATGGAGTTCAGTGTCAGCTAAGGAGGTCCTTCCCTATGAGGAGTACACTTTCTTAGTTCCCCAAATGCTGCCGAAAACAGCTCTAAATGTTTTTAAAAATGTATCGGAGACACTGTAGTTTAATCAGCCATACCTGAATGGTGAAGACAGCCAGGCCAAGGACAGTTATAGGTTAATTGTCTAGATGTTTGTATGGCTCACACAGTGTTCATGACACTGGATAAAGAATCAGGCCAAGTGTAGGACAGATGGCACAAATCTGGTTGTATCCCAGACTGGAAAGTGCCCACTACATAGTATGGTCAAGGCATCAGCCCTTGGCCCTGGAAAAATGGCAGTCATACACATTCCAGCTGCCTTGAAGCCTCTACAGTTTGGGTTTCAGGCTCATGTTGGTGTGGTGATGGTGTCATCTACTAGCTGCAGGACACTCGCTCTCTCCTGGATGGTGGGAAGGGCACTGTGAGGATTATGTTCTTTGACTTCTTCAGTGCCTTTAACATCATTCAGCCCTTTCTCATGAGTGAGAAGATTTCCTGTACAGCTCTGGGTCTTGCCACCTGCATAACTTCTTTGTTGACTCTAGGGTGGTAGGGTGCATTAGAGATGGACAGGAGGCTGAGTACAGGACACTGATCAGAGACTTTGTGGAATGGTCCCAGGCTAACCATCTGTTCCTGAACGTGGATCAGATCTGGATCAGGAGCTGGTTATTGACACCAGTGTTTGCAGCAAGTTGCTGGAGATGTTGTACCAGTCTCTGGTAGCAACTTTGCGGTGAGGGAGCTGTACCAGTAAAAGGGAAATCAGTCAGATTGACAAACTGATCCGAAAAACTGGACATGTCTTTGGCTGTGAGTTGGAGATGTTTGTGGCAATGACAGGACACTGGACAAACTGCTCTCATCATGGACAATCCTGCTCACCCACTTCACTGGACTACAGAGGGACTAGAGGGGCAGTGGAGCCCTTTCTCCAACAGACTAATTTTTCAACAGACTTATCAAGCTCTGCTCCCACACCACATGACTTCATTTGTACTATACCCCGTGATTCAGCCGTACAACAGTTCATCTTTATCTTATTCATGTTAATGCCCCTCCATCAATATTACTGCCCCTCAGCATTTATTATATATCATTTATTACTTGATAATCTTTATTTTTCATTTTATTTAATATGTCATGCATGATTTTTACATGACAGTATACTTTAAAGTCATCTTTTGTCAGTCATCAGTTGTCACCAGTGTGTCCTGGTAGGACCTGACAATTACTCTTTTGAAAATGTTGGAAGACATTACCACTACATGAGTGCCCTACAGCAAACCATGGCATATACCATGTAAAAGCAACTGCCTACATGTGATCACTTTGAAAAATCAGTGACTTGTTGCCCAAACCTACAACATAGGTCTAGTGCATTTTAAATGTCAAACTAAACTCAACATCCTTTCAACATATAAAATGACACCAATATCGTGAAGATTGGCAAATCTTGGTAAAAATGACATTTTCCAAGGGACACCATCTTGAAATATGGCCGCTATCTTGGATTTTTGCATGGCAAATTTGGCAAAACTGAAAATCTGAATCTCTACCACTGTACCAGATTTCACGCTTGTATCATAATTTGCACAATTTCTTCATTATCTGCCCTGCAACAGAGGCAGGGACAGAAAAAAACAGAAGGGGGAAAAATTCCTCCCAGCAAATTGCACCCTGCATATACTAGCCACATGCTAATTGTACATTGTGCGTATCTTTGAATCATAGCTGAACAAACTCCAATTATATTAACTTTAACTATTAACTTGTACTACTACTTTAAGTTATTTAGGTATTTATTAGGGATAATATAAAAAATTTAAACTTAATTTATGTTTACTTGTTCTCTCAGGTGGAGGTGCTTTCCGTGGTGGCTCAGCAGGTCCTGTGCATACAACAAGCTATTGCCAAGAACTTGAAGAAATTCTTATTTGAGGGGACTGAATTGTCTCTGAATCCAACCTGCTCTGTCTTTATCACCATGAACCCTGGTTATGCTGGCAGAGCAGAGCTCCCTGACAATCTCAAGGTATGCAACCACGTAAGACTGATATACACTTCCAATTTATTAAGTGCACCTGTTCAGTTGCTTGTTAACACAAATAGCTCATCAACCAATCACATGGCAGCAACTCCATGCATTTTGTCATATTTAGGCTGGTGGTGTAATAATGTGGGGATTTCTTGGCACACTTTGTTCCCCTTAGCACCAACTGAGCCGCATTTTGTTACGTATTATATTCAACTGATTTGCTACATAAAACAAATTTTTTATCTTTCTAAAAATGCTTCTTAAAAAGCCTGGCCAGCCAGACCCATTCAGTGAAATGAAGTGGGTCTGAAAAACATTCCATTCAAGCCATCTTCCACTGAGATTGATCCTACCTGACCAATCAAAACTGTCTAACATAATTTTTAACTGATGCTTTGTTTCTCTGATTGTATGGTTTTCACCATTACAGTTAGTTTAACCTGCGTTCACTTGTTTTACCTCCAGAAATCCAACTCCATTTACAAGGGACAAGACTAATTCTTTGTATAGAATAGGACGGCTTTTTTATTTTCTATTTTTGTCTCTTTTCTTGTAGGCTCTTTTCCGCACTGTGGCTATGATGGTGCCAGACTATTGTCTTATTGGAGAAATTTCTTTATACTCTATGGGCTTCATTGAATCACGCAGGTATGTTATTTTCCTCACAAAACTTTTTTTTTCTTGGGCTCTGTTTCTCAGTTTTCATATTTTACCTCCAGTCTGGCCCAGAAGATTGTAGCCACATACCGTTTGTGCTCTGAGCAGCTCTCCTCACAGCACCACTATGACTATGGCATGAGAGCGGTCAAGTCAGTGCTGACCGCTGCTGGGAATCTGAAACTCAAGTATCCAGAGGAAAATGAGAGTGTGCTGCTGCTACGGGCACTCATGGATGTCAACATGGCCAAGTTTTTAGCTCAAGACGTCCCACTGTTTCAGGTGACTGCTTAAGGAAATACTGTACATCTAAATGTACAACAGTAGAGAAGGCATGTTTTGTTACTATTTAATTTGATTGGTCTGTGGATGTTTGCAGGGTATCATCTCAGATTTGTTTCCGGGAGTTGTCCTTCCAAAACCAGACTATGATCTCCTCCTCAAGGCTCTGCATGACAACATTAGAAAACTTAACCTCCAACCTGTGCCGTGGTTTATTGGTAAAATCATTCAGGTATTTCAGGATTTTTATTTATGTATAAACCTGGCTGTAAACTAACTGGTATCATCAGTGCAGCCAACAGTTTATTTTTTCAGCTGTTCATTGGTAAATTGGTTGCACTGACTAGACTTATTTTTCAGAGATTATTCATTATATTTCATGAGGCTAAATGTGCCATTCACACAATAGAAATTCCTTTTAAAAAGGCCCTACAAGCAGAAGTATTCACAGACACACATGCCTGAGAACTTATACAACATTTTTTGAAGATTCTCATCATCCACATTTTCACATTGAAAGCCATGTTCAAAAGAAGTCATCTAGATGCGGTGTATAGAATTGATCATCCAAGAGACTTTGTCAATTCTGAATTCAGAACTGACCTCTCAAATAAGAGATGAAACACTGATGTCATGATCAGCAGTTACTGTTTTGGTTGATAATACAAAGTAATACATTTAGTTTATTCCTCCAGATCCCAATTTTATTGCTTTTATGATGAAGTGATTATGTTAAATTAACTTTTTTTGGCATTTAAGAGTTGTAAGTGGGTTGTATAAATGGCATCAACTTGTGGGTTTCTGGGCCAATACATGAAGAAGGGAGACTGATCATTTCCATTTTAACAATATTACCCTCCTTACGAGAGATGTCCATAAAAGCTAGAGAGTTTCACTGAACAGGACACTTAAAGCATTCTGAGCTATGCTCCTGTCATTCACAATAGAAGATATAGCAGTTTCAAGGTCACTCATCCACTCACATCAACCATTTTAGTAGCAACTGGTGTATAAATTGTCTTTAATATTGTAGGTGTATGAGATGATGTTGGTGCGACATGGATTCATGATAGTTGGAGACCCTCTGGGAGGAAAGACCTCTGCCTATAAAGTACTTGCTGCTGCTCTTGGAGACCTGTACAAAGGTACCATCACAAACAACTCAATACGTCTGTTTTAAGTCTGCCATGTGTGTGACCATATTTTGTCCCAAAGACAATCTGATGGAGGAGTTTGCAGTGAACTACTGCATCATTAACCCTAAGTCCATCACCATGGGTCAGCTATACGGATGTTTTGATGCGGTCAGTCATGAGTGGTCTGACGGGGTCCTGGCCACGTCCTTCAGAAACCAGGCCATCTCCACATCAGATGACCGCCAGTGGATCATCTTTGACGGACCCATCGATGCAGTGTGGATTGAGAACATGAACACTGTGCTGGATGACAACAAGAAAGTATGTGATATGAATGCAGTGGTTAAAAATGTAACATAGAAATTCCATATAAGAAGAGTGCACAGATATAGACAGCAGTATGAATGTTGCTGTATCTGACTCAGAGTTGTCTCATGTACAGTATTTGGTTATATAAGGTTTGAGGCTAAATACAGATGACACCACGAAATACAGTATAAGGCGACCTCTAAACGAGGACTACAAGGACTACACCAGGACTAAATCACGTCTAAAGCAGGTCTAAACAGGTCTAAAGAAGGTCTAAACAAGGACTAAACCAGGGCTAAATGAGGATTAAACCATGACTAAACCAGATCTCAACCAGGACTAAACCAGGACTAAACTAGGACTAAACCAGGTCTAAACAAGTACTAAACCAGGTCTAAACCAGGACTGTGAACTACCAGTCTCATAATGTAATTACTCTTCCTTCTTCCTTTCTGCTCCCAGAAACCTCAGTGGAAGAGTAGGGAGCAACAGGATATTATTTTATAAAAAGGTTTTGTGATCACACCTGCCGCTCTTCTAAACTCAGGAGTGCCAGTACCTGTATGAAAGAGGCTTGTACAAAACAAAAACTTAATTTGACACTCGAAATATAGATTATCATTCTGAACTAAAAGGAGAACAAGACTAATTTGGTTTATTAAAGTGTGAGTCTGCTGCAGTGCTGAGGCCAGATCTTTCTTAGGTCTCTTAGAATTTTTATTACGCCCCAGAAAACATAATTGCTAACTACTTGACTAGTTGAATAAATAACATGGATGGTTGAGTCTTCACATAATAAATGTTTGGTAATGTTCAGTGACAAAACCTCTGAGTAGTGCTGTTGTTGTTGTCCTAGCTGTGTCTGATGAGTGGAGAGATCATCCAGATGAGCCCAAAGATGAGTTTAATCTTTGAACCAGCAGATCTGGAGCAGGCCTCTCCAGCCACTGTCAGTAGGTGAGGAGCAGGGGGCGTCATCAACGATGAGAATTACGTTTATTTTATCTTAATTTAATGTCTGTCTGTTGTTGTTCAGATGTGGTATGATCTACATGGAGCCTCATCAGCTGGGCTGGGCTCCTCTCAGAGACTCCTACATGAATACTCTGCCACAAAGTCTATCTGATGAACACAGAGAAATGGTGAGTTAACGCATATCTATATACAGGAACAACACTTGCTTGTGTATGTCAGTGAATTTTGTTCAGCAAGATAGAGTGATGATGAGTATTTGTCCAATACTGCTGTGAGAATATAGCTGTAGTAGTAGAATTTCATCTTTAGGCAGAGTATTTTTATTGTATTGAAATATAGAAAGAAACACTGACTGCAAGGGTCACTTAGTGACACAAATGTTTTACATTACACTGATAACTCTGATATGGAAAACACTTGGTTCATCATCACAGCATCATAAAGCTGTCTTTCTTTGTGCATATTCATACAGTTGTAATAAAATTACATTTGAAAATAATCATTTGCAGCCCTAAAACAATTAAGTGTATGATTGCACTGTTTGTTTTATTGTGTTTGTCGCAGATAGTGGATCTTTTTGATTGGCTGGTTCCACCTTGCCTGGACTTTATTGACAGAGAATGTCGCTTCTTCATCCAAACATCTCCTATCCATTTAGCCTATAGTTTAATGAGGCTGTATTCTTGTCTTATGGGTTAGTATGGTTAATATTATATCATCTAAGTCATGTATATTAAACATTTGTATCAAATTATGATGTTTAATGTTTGTGTATATTCCCAGATGAAATAGCAGCCTCTGAGCCTGAAGGGGACCATGCCATGCCAAGCCAGCAGATCACTATGTGGCTCCAGGGCCTCTTCCTGTTTGCCGTGGTGTGGACTCTGGGTGGGACCATCACTGGAGACAGCCGGAAAAAGTTTGACCTCTTCTACCGGAACCTGATCATGGGAACGAACGAAGAATATCCTCGACCCAAGAGTGTCAAACTCAAGAAGAACAACCTTTTCCCAGAGAGAGGTCCCAACCTTTTTACATTCATCTGTGTTATCTCAGGGTTCCCACTTTATCCTAACCCCAACCAACTTTATTCTGGTTTTTGACCTTTTTGTTCATAAAAAAAAAAAAAAAAATTGTGGGAAGTTGGACAGTGACTTTGTGAGTTGTTTGAATGTAAGTTTTATGCCAAAGATGAGTAATACAGTATTGCTTCTTTTTAAGGCTCTGTGTATGACTACTACTTCCATAAAGAGGGACAGGGTCAGTGGAATGTATGGACTGATTCAATCACCACTGCAGAGAATACGATCCCACAAAAAGCAAATGTGAGTATGTTTATGGCAATTGAACCCCCCCAGTGCACAGCCCTCCATGATTTCCCAATTGAAAAAGTATGCAGTATTCTACAATACATGTGGCATTGTTGAGGGCTGGTAATAGCTTATTAGCAAGAGCTTACATCTATACTCACAGTGGTGATTTGCAAAAAAGCTGCTATGCTTCCCTTTCATGCACTCTATTTCCTCTCTGGATTCCTCTATTACACAAGAGCAGACCCTGAACTCCAGTCTTTTGGTGCATTAGGTATACCAACCACTTGTTCAATTTGAGGCAAAATCTGACCCATTGCCCATTTTTATGTAATCTGCACCTAATCAGTAGGGTTGGGAAGATAGGCTTTTGTCACAATACTATCACAATATTGTGGCGATACAATTCATGTTGCGATTTCAAAATACTGTGATACTGTGATGAAAGAAATATTGCGATTCAATATTATAAATTACTGAGACATTTTCTCCTTAAATTTAAAAATAAGTTCACTTATAGACTTCAATATAGAAGACAACACAAATTATGTTTCCAAAAGTTAGTCTGACATTTATTTATTAGGTATTTAGAAATACTTTTTTTCATGTCACAGTATTTAGCAGCCCAAGTGCTTAGAAGGGCAATGCTGCCCTCTGCAGTGCAGGCAGAATTTTGGGCCCACATTTGACTGTGAAAGCAGTATAGTACCATTATTATTATTATAAGTATTGATACTTTAATACAGAAGTATTAAAGTATCAATACTTAGTATACCATTTAAACAATTGCAATATATAAATGTTTTTTCCCCATCCTTACCAATCAATTAAAGTTGAAAATGTATTTATCCTAACCCTGTTTCAATAAAAGCATGTCACTTGTGGATATGATTTTTTTATTTACCATCAGCTTGTTAGACTGTTTCACACAGTATGATTCTCGACCATAAATAAATGTGTGTAAATTGAAATACCCTTTACAATGAACTGTAGATTTATGGACAAGTACATCTTGTTTGGGCCAAGTAAAATACAGTATGTGTGCCACTTGCTTGGTTACCTATTGTCACACCCTTTTTCTGTCCTAACAATTCTGAAAATACTAACTGTCGTAAGACTTATCTTGTTTTAATCCTATTGTAGGTGTCAGATCTGATAATCCCCACCATGGAGACAGCAACACAGCAGTTTTTCCTACGCACATACCTGGCTCATGAAGTACCCATGCTGTTTGTGGGGCCGACCGGAACTGGCAAATCTGTCATCAACAACGGATTCCTGGTCAAACTACCCAAGGAGCAATACACGCCAAACTGCATCAACTTCTCTGCCCGCACCTCAGCCAATCAGACGCAGGACATCATCATGGCCAAGCTGGATCGTCGAAGGAAAGGCGTGTTTGGACCTCCAATGGGAAAGAAATGTGTCATTTATGTTGGTAAGTGTTTTGTTTTTATATATTTAATATTTAGTAATGTTTAAAGACCTTTTTATAGATTTTTCTTGACCCACGCAGATGACCTAAACATGCCAGCAAAAGAAATTTATGGAGCCCAGCCTCCCATCGAGCTTCTAAGACAGTGGATCGACCATCAGCACTGGTACGATAAAAAGGACACTTCCAGAATTAACATAGTGGATGTACTCTTCATGTCAGCCATGGGGCCTCCTGGTGGTGGGAAGAATGACATTACAGGTATGTGTACATATATAGACTTCTTTTTTAATAAATGCTGTGGATGTAATGTTCTGTAAATGTTTTGAAACTCTAGGCCGGTTTACTCGTCACTTGAACATCATCTCCTTTGATGCTTTCGATGATGAAACACTGACGAAGATCTTTAGTGCCATCACTGACTGGCATTTCAGTAAAGGCTTTGATGCTTCTTTCTACCGGTCAGTTACCTTTAGTTAGTTAACTTTCTATCATCTGATATATAATGCACAGTCACATTTTGTCAACTGTGCATTATTACTAAACTTTTAGTCTTTTGACAGACTGGGAAAGATCATGGTCCAGGCTACCTTGGCTGTATATAAAGATGCAATAGAGCAGTTTCTGCCCACTCCATCTAAATCCCACTACATCTTCAACCTTAGAGACTTCGCCAGGGTCATTCGAGGAGTTCTCCTAGCTCCAAACACACACATGCAGGTAAGTGGATACAAGTTTGACAAGATACAGTTATAACCATCTTGTTAATCCCATAATCTGACCAGATATATTTTGTACTAGAATGGTGATAAACTGATTCGGCTGTGGATCCATGAGGTGTATCGAGTGTTCTACGACCGACTGATTGATGATGAAGACAAGGAGACATTCTTCAACATTGTCAAAGAGAGGACATCACTTTACTTCAAACTTAGTGTAGAGAAGGTACATATTTGATTTTAACACATTGGGCAAGATTTACTATGACTGGTGCTAAATTGCGAGTCCAGATTGAAAAAAAGAGTTTGTTATTTGTGGGCATGTTAAGTGTAACTTACTATGAGAAAGTGCAAATACTTGCTGCCGCATATCTTATATGTAAATGAGAAAAAGACACACGCTTTTAAAGAGAGGATTATTTATTATTGGCATACTTGGGAATGGGTGTTCAGTTGTCGCTAGTTTGAGTTATTTGTGTTCTGTAGAAAAGCCAAAGCGAGTGGACATAACCCTGTACTAAGGGTCAGAGGTCATGACTCTCTGTTGTCTCTCTGACAGGAAACTTCTGTTCCAGTAACAGTGCAGAGTGGTGTCAATGACCATGTCCATAGGTTTACTGAAAAGGTTGACAGGTTCGATAGTACTAAAGGCAGAGCTAAAATCCCTATATGATATTGGGGCTTAGGAATATTGGGTGACTCCAAATGTATTATGGGAATGGTATTTATATAGCACTTTAGCTATGACACAAGTCACCCAAAGCGCTTTACACAGAAGGGAATGGGTATTTCATTCACTCCATAGTTGGTGGTGAGCTATGTTTTGTAGCCACAGTATCCCCTGGGGTAGACTGACAGAAGCATGGCTTCACACATCTGCGCCAACGGACCCTCCAACCACCACCAGCCACTCACTCACATCAGCTTCCTGGTATTTCCCCAGCGGTCTCCCATCCGGGTACTGACCAGGCCCTACCCTGCTTAGCTTCCAAGGTCTGACGGGATCAGTCATCCACAAGGCGGTATGGCCTTTATATTGTGAAGGACGAGATTTACATTGTCTTCAACAAACCTGTTCATCCGGTATAAAAACTGGTGAGGAGGAGGGGGGATCCGACCAGAGAAGATGATGCACAGAAAAGATTTCATGACCAAGCTAAATGGTTATTGTCCATTGTCTACTTCAGGTTACTTTCCTGTGCTATCTTCTGATGTGTAGCTCCATTTTTTTTATCTAAGGGCGCACTCACACTAGGGCCATTCGAACTGTGCTGTGCCCAGGTACTATTGGAGAGAGGTCTGAGTCCCCCACTAGCCCGTACACACACCTGCACAAACAATCCGTGCCGTGGCCCAGTTACATCATGACCTCTAAGGGCGACAGACTGCTACATCATTGTGGAGCGCGGTTTGTTTACTCACTTTTAACTGAGCTCACAGCTCGCAGTCATGCGTGCGCACATGCATGAGCAACCGCGCCGTGCCGTGGTCCACCTCCTCCAACCGTGCCAAAGTCCTGAAGCCGCGTACCGCGCCTGGGCGGTACCGAGCAGTCACATTAGGCAACCGTGCCGTGCTTTTGGGGCGTTCCGGGCTTGGGCACGATTCGATTGGCCTAGTGTGAGTACACCCTAAAACTCTTTTTTTTTTTCTTTTTTCCTGTAGCTTCTCAGTCATCTTAGTCCAGATGGAAAGATCACAGATGAGAACATCCGTAGCCTGTTCTTTGGTGACTATGCCAAACATGACGCTGACACCAAGGCTTATGATGAGATCACAGACTTGGACGCCTTACAGGAAGCGATGGAGTTCTACCTGGATGAGTACAACAGCTGTAGTAAGGCTCCCATGGCTCTTGTAATGTTCAAGTTTGCCATTGAGCACGTCTCTCGCATCTGCAGAGTACTCAAACAAGACAACGGACACCTCCTTCTGGTTGGAATCGGCGGATCAGGACGTCAGAGCGCTACAAAGCTGGGGACGTTCATAAATGACTATGTTCTATTCCAGATTGAGCTGACAAAGAACTACAGCATGACGGACTGGCGTGATGACCTGAAGAGGATAATGCTTAAAGCTGGGGTGGAGGGAAAGAGCTTGGTGTTCTTGTTTAATGACAGTCAAATTAAAGATGAAGCAATGTTAGAAGATATTAACATGCTGCTCAACACTGGTGACGTGCCCAATATCTTTGCTGCGGATGAACGTGCAGACATTATTGAGAAAATGCAGGGTATTGCTCGGATGGAAGGCAAAAAGATAGACGCTACACCACTGTCCATGTACAGCTACTTCATAGACCGTCTCAAAGCCAACCTCCACATAGTACTGGGTTAGAATTGTTATCTCTATTTCTTTCATAGCTGTAATCATTATAACATATGCTAACATGTATTAATATTTTATAGCCATGAGCCCCATTGGTGATGCGTTCAGGAACCGCCTGAGGATGTTCCCATCCCTCATCAATTGCTGTACCATTGACTGGTTTCATGCATGGCCTAATGATGCTCTTGAGATGGTGGCCCACAAGTTCCTAGAGGATGTGGAGCTGGAGGACGAAATCAGATTGGAGTAAGGATTAGAAATTAAAACAGAAGCTTGCCTGTATCATTGCATTGATTATAAGATGAATCTGAGCTGCACAATATGTTAATTGTAAAATAAATATCTATTAGCCATGATCAGCAGTCACTAAGGGTGTGTTCACACTTGCTGTGTTTGGTTCGCTTCAATCGAACTCTGGTGCGCTTCCTGGCAAATCTGGTTCCTTTGAGCAGCTTGTGAACGCGCAATCAGACTCAGGTACGCACCAAACAAGTGAACTCTGGTCCGCATGAAATCAGAGGTCTCGGTGCGGTGCGCTTTGAGCCCTGGAGCATTCCTGAATACAACGCAGACCAAACTACGGACTAACGCCAGGGAGTGGACTACACCACTGTTTACCAAGGGCAGAAAAACATATGTGCATCTAACGGGACTATAAGAAAAACAATACAAATATATTATAAATAAAATGTATTTAAAAGGTTGCTAACCTTAGCAGACATGTGAAAATACTGCTAAAACAACACAGATTTCATATTAATCACCGGAGAAAATCCACAGCTGATATTCAACTGAAGAGCCGGACTTTTGACCAATAGATGAGCAGGATTTCTTCTTCCCAAGTTTCTCTTAGTAAATACTGACGCGCTGCCCTCTACAGGCGAGGGGTGTTACTGCTCCCTCAGTAAGTTCAGTTCGTTTAACAGAGCTCAATGTGAACTCGAACCAAACCAATGACATCACCGACACCGGTGCGGACTTTTGCCCTAAAGCGCACCGAGTCCTGTGGACCAGCGAGTGTGAACACACCCTAAGTCAACTTGAACAACAATGACAGGCAGGATTTCCAAATGAATTGTCCATGAGGTTTTTACACCAAGTACCACCTCAGAAAATATTTTGCTTTACAAGTACCCTCTTTATAATGGGTCTGGTATTATTGGACTAAACCAGGTCTTAATCTCAGCCTCACCCGGCCTAAACCAGAACTTAAGTAAGACTAAATCAGGACTGTACAAAACAGGATAAAGCCAAGACTTAACCTGTACAAAAATGGGATAAAACATGACTAAACTAAGTCTAAACCATGACTAAACCAGGACTTTACCTGTACAAAACAGGAGAAAACCAGGACTGAACCAGGTCTAAACCATGACTAATCAGGCCTTAACTAGGACTTAACATGTTCAAAAACAGGATAAAACCAAGACTAAACTAGGTCTAAACCATGACCAAACCAGGATAAGCCCCAACTAAAGCAGGACTAAAACATGAATACAGCAAACTCTAGCCAAGACTCCCAAGTACCACCTGACGAAGCCCGCGTACCACAGTTTGAAAACCACTAAGGCCTTAAAAAGATGAGTTGAGTACTGTTGGAGCTGGTTAATCCAACTATATAATACTAAAACAAGAAGAAACACAGACACGTTAAATGGTTTACTTGCAAGGAGAGCAGACAGAGATAAAGACCCAGTGACATGCACTGGGGACATTCCCTCCATGTGCTCTGGGCTCCCTGGTGCTCTCATGCTTTTTATTAAAAATCACGCCCCTGGTTACATGCACCGTCTCTGTCCGATAAGGGAATTGGGGAACTAGGACAGAGACAGTCATCAACTCTACATATGATAATTTAACATAACAACGCTGGTTATCAGTTCTGAGGCCGCACTTTCTTATCCAGTTGGTCATTCTTATGCGGCCACGCCATGCTTAATCTATACGGTCAGTATAGATTAAGCAGTCAGTCGTGCGTCAGCATTATCTACTGGAACACTCTGTAACTCAGCACATGATTAATACATTCACAACACACACATTGTACTTAGGATTTTATAAGACATATAAAAGTAGATAACTTATATACACATTTCTCTAACAAGTACCAAAACCAGTCAAAGCAATTATTAGTATAAAGCCCTTTATTGTTTAATACAGTAGTAGAAAATGTTTGTAATTGCAGAGTGGTTGAGATGTGTAAGACCTTCCAGACGAGTGTACGGGATATGTCTGAGCGCTACTTCTCCAGACTGAGGAGGCACAACTATGTGACCCCCACCTCGTACCTAGAACTCATCCTCACCTTCAAGACTCTGCTTAATGCCAAGAGGAACGAGGTGGACACTGCCAGGAACCGATACATCGTCGGTCTGCAGAAGCTAGAGTTTGCTGCCTCTCAGGTAATTTTTACAGCGCCCTGGTACACTGTCAGTCTGTTAAAATGGCAGACACTGACAGATACTTGTGTTCATTCACATTATTTCTGCAGGTGTCAGTGATGCAGCAGGAGCTGACAGCACTGCAACCAGAGCTCATCCAGACCTCAGCAGAGACAGATAAGATGATGGTTAAGATCGAGAAGGAGACTGTGGAGGTGGATGCTAAGAAAGAACTGGTGTCAGCTGATGAGAAAGTAGCCAATGAAGCAGCAGCTGCAGCCAAAGCCATTAAGGTAAATGTGAACCATTCAATATACAGTGGCAAGAAAAAGTACGTACCCCCCTTAGCGTTTTTCCTTTATTGTTGCCTTACAACCTGGAATTTAAAAGGATCATTGAGAGGTTCATGTCAGTCGCTTTATATCAGTTACAAATGCAAAACTATGAAAATGCAAAAAAGGATCGTGAAGCTAATTAGAAATATGACAGAAAAACAGAAACTTGAGTGTTCAAAAGTATGTACCCCCTTTTTAAAGAGGCCACTAAATGAGACTGTTACTTCCACTGTTACTTACCCTCAGAAATCACAGAAATAGTTAGATAAGGTTGGCCTGACTGCAATTCAACTGTCATTGCCACGAAACACAATTTAATTCATCATTACAACATGTAAAAGATAAGGAACCACACCAAACCTGCCTAAAGAGGACCATCTAAAACTCACAAACCGGGCAAGGAATGCATTCATCAGAGAGGCAACAATAAGACCAAAGGTGATTGTGAAAGAGCTGCAGAGCTCCACAGCAGAGACTGTTGTATCTGTCCCAGGACCACTCTGAACCATACACTCCACTAGAGCTGGGCGATTTAGCCTAAAAAAAAAAAATCTCAGATTTTTTCACAAAAAATTTGATTTACGATTTAAAAACGATTTTTTCCCCCACTTTCTTAAACTCAAACTTAAGACAACAGAGAAATTGTCCAAAACAAGTTTAGCTTTATTGCTTTGAGGTTAAAATGCAGACAAGTCAAATAGAAGAGAAGGCCCTGTGATTTTATGGGGGATTTTCTTAAAAGTTGCGCTAAAAGTTGCAATTTTTTTGTCTATAATTCTTCTTAAAAATATTAGCTAGAACTGTAAAAACTAACAAAATCTGTTTTTAAACATATGTGAGGTGGTAATAATCTACTTTAAAATACCTGTATTTGAACAGGCCAAGTGTACCTACTTTTTAAAATGATATTGCTGTGTTATTAGGCTGTTTTTGGGGGCTCCTGCTGCTGATTCTGATTCTGTTCCTCTCAGATCTTCTCTGGTGATTCCTGTTGTGTGCTGTAGAACATCCAATCATTAAAAACAGAGGAAGTTTGCTGTGCTAGGTTTTCAGGAAGGTTATTAGGCTGCAACATTAACGTTTAAAGAACAATGACCTCAAACGTCTCCTCCTTTAAGGCTAATTTAAAAGAGTGTCCATTCCTTGAAGAAAATAATAACAAAACATGTTTTGTGTTTGCCAAAAGGCACGTGGAAGACTCCCCAAACATGAGAAGGTCCTCTGTCCAGATACAATTAAAATGAGCCATCAATGAAAGATGCTATGTATGATGAATCAAGGATGGTGCTAAACACAGGACATTTTTTAAGAAAATGACTCAAACTGTGCTGTACACTGCATTCAACCTGAAGGAGATTGAGCTGTTTTTAGATGAAGAATGAGCACAAATCCCAGTGATTTTATGATCCATGCTCATAAACACTTGTCCTAGAAAAGTTGGAGCTGAAAGTCCCTCAGAGTGTGGTTCTATAGAGTACTAACTTGAGGGGGTACATACTATTGTATGCTCAAGTTTTCTGTTTTTCTCTCATATTTTTAGTTTGCTTCACAATAAAAATCATTTTCATAGTGGTTGTCATGTGATATAAAGGGACTGACATGAGCTTCTCAATGAGCCATTTAAATTCCAGGTTGTAAGGCAACAAGAAAGAAAAAAATGCTAAGGGGGGTACATACTTTTTCTTGCCACTGTATGTATATTAAATTGATTCAATCAGGATCTTTTTAAATAACTGCTCATTTACAGTATGGAATAAACAAATTTTATTGGACATCTCAGAGGAAGTATCATTTGACTGTTCTCTTTTTTTTGAGGGGCTCTTTTGGTTGGTTTGTATTTTCATATTTATGGATTGTCCTTACAGGATGAGTGTGAGGGGGACCTGGCTGAGGCAATGCCTGCTCTGGAAGCTGCTCTGTCTGCTCTGGATACTCTGAAACCAGCAGACATCACTGTGGTCAAGTCCATGACCAACCCTCCAGGACCAGTGAAGCTGGTCATGGAGTCCATCTGTGTGATGAAGGGGATCAAACCAGAGAGGAAACCAGACCCCAGTGGCACAGGTTGGATCAAGACACTATTATAGGACCTGCAATATTTAAATGCTGGCTTGGCACAGTCAAGTATGAGTTGAATCAAATTAAAAACATCAGAAAAGTTTGTGGGTGCAAGTTTTCATTCATCCATGTGAAATTTAGTAAAAAAGATTTAACAAGAAAGGCATGTGCACAATTGGTGTAATAATTTGTCATTGCCATATATATTTGCAATTTATATGTATATTGCCATACAAGAAGTTCTTTGTGCACTTGCTGACATTGCAGTAATTCTGCAGTATATTGTGCAGCCCTACTAGAAAATGTATCTTACTGTCTGTGTTTCAGGTAAAATGATTGAAGACTATTGGGGCCCCTCTAAGAAGCTCTTAGGAGATCTAAAGTTCTTGGAAAGCCTTAAAGCATACGACAAAGACAACATTCCTGCGGCCTACATTAAGAAAATCCGAGAGAAGTTCATAGACAACACCGAGTTCCAGCCATCGGTTATCAAAAATGTCTCTTCGGCCTGTGAGGGGCTGTGTAAGTGGGTACGCGCAATGGAAGTGTATGAGCGCGTGGCCAAAGTGGTGGCCCCTAAGAAGGAGAGGCTGAAGCTGGCAGAGGCAGAGCTGGCTGTGCAGATGGATAAACTTTCTGTGAAGAGAGCAGAGCTGAAGACAGTGGAGGACAGACTACAGCGGCTCAACGATGATCTCCAGGCCATGATTGATAAGAAGAAGGACCTGGAGGACAACATCGAACTGTGCTCTCAGAAACTTATCAGAGCGGAGAAGCTGATTGGAGGACTGGGAGGGGAGAAGGACAGGTGGACAGAGGCAGCCAGGCTTCTGGGAATTAGGTAGGGTATACATAGCACTGTGTTTATTTTCCACTTATTTGAGGAGTTGTAAAGTAGGATTGCATGATTTAAAAAACAGTGAAATGTAATAGCTTTGTTAAATATTGCAACAACATGACTTTTAATATTAACTGTTCATTTTAGAACAACTAACTTTTAACTGTCTCACAATCATTTTTAAAGCTGTGACTATAGACAGTTAACATCAGTCACATGGAAGACTAACATGGTTTTGTGATGGAGCTCTTTGTGTTATCTCACAAGACACAAGACTGGAAGATTTTTACACTATTTTAATAATTCTTCAAAGATAAAATAAATGAATAAAAAGTGTTCATTATAGATACAGTGAAGAAAATAAGTATTTGAACACCCTGCTCTTTTGCAAGTTCTCCCACTTAGAAATCATGGAGGGGTCTGAACTTTTCATCGTAGGTGCATGTCCACTGTGAGAGACATAATCTAAAAAAAAATCCTGAAATCACAATGTATGATTTTTTAAACAATTTATTTGTGTGATACAGCTGCAAATAAGTATTTGAACACCTGAGAAAATCAATGTTATTATTTGGTACAGTAGCCTTTGTTTGCAATTACAGAGGTCAAACGTTTCCTGTAGTTTTTCACCAGGTTTGCACACACTGCAGGAGGGATTTTGGCCCACTCCTCCACACAGATGTTCTCTAGATCAGTCAGGTTTCTGGGCTGTCACTGAGAAACACGGAGTTTGAGCTCCCTCCAAAGATTTTCTATTGGGTTTAGGTCTGGAGACTGGCTAGGCCACTCCAGAACCGTGATATGCTTCTTACAGAGCCACTCCTTGGTTATCTTGGCTGTGTGCTTCAGGTCATTGTCATGTTGAAAGACCCAGCCACGACCCATCTTCAGTGCTCTGAGGTAAGGAGGTTGTTCCCCAAAATCTCGCAATACATGGCCCCGGTCATCCTCTCCTTAATACAGTGCAGTCGCCCTGTCCCCTGTGCAGAAAAACACCCCCAAAGCATGAGGCTACCACCCCCATGCTTCACAGTAGGGATGGTGTTCTTGGGATGGTACTCATCATTCTTCTTCCTCCAAACACGGAATTAAGCCCAAAAAGTTCTATTTTGGTCTCATCTGACCACATGACTTTCTCCCATGACTCCTCTGGATCATCCAAATGGTCATTGGCAAACTTAAGACGGGCCTTGACATGTGCTGGTTTAAGCAGGGGAACCTTCCGTGCCATGCATGATTTGAAACCATGACGTCTTAGTGTATTACCAACAGTAACCTTGGAAACGGTGGTCCCAGCTCTTTTCAGGTCATTGACCAGCTCCTCCCGTGTAGTTCTGGGCTGATTCCTCACCTTTCTTAGGATCATTGAGACCCCACGAGGTGAGATCTTGCATGGAGCTCCAGTCCGAGGGAGATTGACAGTCATGTTTAGCTTCTTCCATTTTCTAATGATTGCTCCAACAGTGGATCTTTTTTTACCAAGCTGCTTGGCAATTGCCCCGTAGCCCTTTCCAGCCTTGTGGAGGTCTACAATTTTGTCTCTGGTGTCTTTGGACAGCTGTTTGGTCTTGGCCATGTTAGTAGTTGGAGTCTTACTGATTGTATGGGGTGGACTGGTGTCTTTATGCAGCTAACGACCTCAAATAGGTGCTTCTAATTTAGGATAATAAGTGGAGTGGAGGTGGACTATTTAAAGGCGGACTAACAGGTCTTTGAGGGTCAGAATTCTAGCTGATAGACAGGTGTTCAAATACTTTTTTGCAGCTGTATCATACAAATAAATTGTTAAAAAATCATACATTGTGATTTCTGGATTTGTTTTTTTTAAATTATGTCTCTCACAGTGGACATGCACCTACGATGAAAATTTCAGACCCCTCCATGATTTCTAAGTGGGAGAACTTGCAAAATAGCAGGGTGTTCAAATACTTATTTTTCTCACTACAGACAGACAGACAGACACAGACAGACACAGACAGACACAGACAGACACAGACAGACACAGACAGACACAGACAGACACAGACAGACACAGACAGACACAGACAGACAGACAAGTAAGTTTATTGTCACATGCACAAAAAAGTACAGCGAAATTGTGTTTGGGGCAAGCCTCCGGGCTGCAGCTATTTGTCAGCGCCGCCACACGCTCTCCAGAAAGTTAAATACAGTTTTGCAAAGGCATACATACACAAACACAACAATAATATAACATGACAAGACACGGTACACGTGGTCACGTGATGGAATTTTTGTTTGGACTTGGGTGAGGGAGAGAGGAAAAAAAAAAAGGAGAAGAGCAGACGGCTGGAGGTGGCTGGGATGGGGAGGGGTGTGTATGATGCAAGTAAGAGTCTGAGCTTATGTTTTGAGAAATTGGAGCCACGACTCAGATATTAACAAGTTCAGTTCTGTGGCTTGTCCATGAAGGGAGATCTGGCAGTGCACAGGAAGAGATAAGAAGACCCAGCTGTCGAGCTGACCTCCCGAACCGAGGGAGGAGATATAGGGAGAAGGTGAGGGGGGTAAACAATTTTTAATCCATTTAAGCTGATCTTCGGTTAATTTTGTCTGGATCATAATCAGTCCATCAGTTCTGGACCTCAGCGTCGCTGGCGTACATCCGGTTGATGGCGTGACTTTGCTTCATGGTCAGTCCAGTAACAGTTCACCAGTCTGACCCCCGATGGTGTCCAGTCTCCTCCACAGTCTGGGCTGAGATGTCCCGGCCTCAGTCTGTGCCACTCTCTGATGTAATACTTTCAGTCGTTCACTCACATCCCCGAAGCACCCTTTAATTTCCACAGACAGCGGTTGGGTGAATTTGCTGGCAGCTGTCTTACAAATCTTCCGATAGGTCAGGGCAGTCCCAGGGCCAAAATAGGAACCCTGCTATCAAAAATTCCAAATATGAATAAATCCACATCCTCCACGGACCGGACTTCCAGGCACATGAGTTGCCAGCTGGTCCAGGCGCCACGCGTAGCGAAAGTCCCGTCCGGGCAAGCAGGTTCCCCCGGTGCACCTTCTCTCAGGGAGAAAATGTTGTCAATAGCGCTGAGTGACCAGTTAATCAATTCCATTTTGAGTATTTTCAGGAGCACAACAAAGCAGGGGGTCAAAAAGAAAAAGTCTGACAAGACAAAAAAAGAAGACACGTCTGCACTGTACAGAAGCAGGAAGTAGTATCAACCAAAAATTATAAAATGTTAAACAGTTTAGAGCATTTTGAAATCAACTTGTAATGAATGGTATTAGATGAATTTTAAGCATTAACAAATAACTGCCAAATGTTTTGCAACAAATTCAACTCAGACTCTGTAAAAAGTGCAAACAGAAACTGATGATTTTTACAAGAATCTTGTCCCATTTTGATCTCACGAGATCCTATTACACTGCTATTTGCAATATTGTATAGCATATAGCAATGCATCACGCCCTACATGTACCTCAATCAGTGACAAGGCAAAGACAGTATGGAGATTTTATTGCACTCATCTGTTTAAAAAAAAAAACTTATTCCCAAAAAAGCTCTCTTTTCACCTTCCCAAATTCCATAAAACAAAAACATGGAGACCTGTCTGTAAACAGACATAGTGAGTACTACAATGTTGAAAGGGAACAATTCCCCTTTAATGCCCACAGAACATTATAATTTATTAAAATGACTGATAATAATGTTTAGACTATTCTTCATTTTAAGAGGGTTCTTTGATGCCCACAAAACATTTTGACACAAAAAAACCTACTAAGATCTAAATAGAACACTAAGAGCTAATTTTTCAAGTGCACATACAGCAGAGAATCTAATGTAGGTCTCGCAGTTTTTTCCAGGTTGATAACTAGCCCAGAAACTTGCACAATACAGTTAGCATTGTGAAAGACAAACACCAAACAGTTTTTAAGACTCTTTTGTATTGACATTAAATATTACCTTTTCATGTCTTTCATCTCTTCTGCAGGTACATTAATCTAACTGGAGACATCCTGCTCTCCTCTGGGACCGTGTCCTACCTTGGGGCCTTCACTGTAGACTACAGGAAAGAATGTCTAAAACAATGGCACGTATTGTGTCAAGAGAAGAAGATCCCCTGCTCTGAGGACTTTACTCTGAGCAGTACTCTGGGTAATCAGGTGTCCATCCGGGCCTGGAGAATCGCTGGACTCCCAGTGGATTCCTTCTCCACAGATAATGGGATCATAGTCTTTAACTCTCGTCGCTGGCCGCTCATGATCGACCCTCAAGGACAGGCCAACAAGTGGATCAAGAACATGGAGAAAGCCAACAAGCTGTCTGTGATCAAACTCTCAGACCCCAACTATGTGAGAACTCTGGAGAACTCCATCCAGTTTGGAACCCCTGTCCTTCTAGAGAATGTGGGAGAGGAACTTGATCCTGTTCTTGAACCTGTGCTGCTCAAACAGACCTTTAAACAGCAGGGCGTAGAGTACATGAAGATTGGAGAGAACATCATGGAATACTCCAAAGACTTCCTCCTCTACATGACCACTGGCCTCAGGAACCCTCACTACCTCCCTGAAGTGGCTGTCAAAGTCTGTCTGCTCAACTTTATGATCACTCCTCAAGGTTTACAAGACCAGCTTTTAGGATTGGTTGCTGCTAAGGAGAAACCAGAGCTGGAGGAGAAAAAGAACCAACTTATTCTGGAAAGCGCTGCCAACAACAAACAGCTGAAAGAAATCGAGGATAAGATTTTAGAAGTGCTCTCCTCTTCTGAAGGGAACATTTTAGAAGATGAGACCGCCATTAAAATATTGTCTTCATCCAAAATACTGTCAGAGGAGATTTCTGAGAAGCAGAAAATTGCTAATGTTACAGAAAAGGAAATTGATGATACTCGTATGGGCTACAGGCCTGTGGCTATACACTCGTCGATACTATTCTTTTGCATCTCTGAGCTTGCTAACATCGAACCCATGTACCAGTATTCGCTAACATGGTTTATCAATCTCTATCTGTTTTCCATCGCACAAAGCTTGAAAAGTGACAATGTTGAGGAAAGGATTAGGAATATAGTCGACGACTTTACCCTAAGCATCTACAATAATGTTTGTCGATCTCTATTTGAGAAGGATAAACTACTTTTCTCACTGCTTCTTACCGTTGGCATCTTACAAGGCAAAGGCTGTGTTGATGATGAAGTTTGGCGCTTTCTGTTGACCGGAGGGATTGCTCTGGATAACCCACACCCAAATCCTGCCCCAGAATGGTTGTCGGACAAATCCTGGTCGGAGATTGTGAGAGCGTCCAAACTTCCAAACCTGACAGGCTTCTATGAACACATCCAGCAGAATATTTCACAGTGGAAGGAGCTGTATGACTCGGGGAGACCTCATAAAGATAAGCTGCCAGAGAGGTGGGGAAGTCTGACAGGGATGGACAGAATGGTGGTGATCCGGTGTTTCAGGCCAGATAAACTGGTCCCAGCAGTGCAGGACTTCATTGTGGATAATATGGGACAGGCCTATATTGAACCGCCAACATTTGACCTGGCAGGGAGTTACAAGGATTCAAACTGCTGCTCTCCACTGATCTTTGTGCTGTCACCAGGCTCTGACCCCACTGCAGGTGAGGGATGCAAATCTCTAAATCCCTGCCTTTTTATTGGCCTTTTTAGAGTCATTATAATAGCTTTCTGTACTCTTATAGAAGCTGAAAAAAATTTATTACTTACATATTTTGTAAATTTGCATATCCTAAAGCAATACAAATTAACTTAATTGACAAAACTTACCACCCTTCAGAATTACAACACATTTTTTGTCATACATGACACAGATTGTGCAAATTTACATTTTTGCCATTTGACATAAGAATTGAGATTAGAAGTAAATGTCCCTAGTGGCTTCCAGTATGAACAGGTTTTGGAAGAATGGAAAACTGAATTTATTTCAGTAATCCCATTCAAAAGTCAAAGATAGATGCAGTACACACAGTATGAAATATTTTCTAAATGTATTTTGATAATTGTGATCAATTAATGAAGTAATATTATGTAATATTCCATTTATATGAAAGATATTAGACATTTTAAAGTTTTCAGTGACTGTAAGCTGCAAATTTATAAATTTATATTTTTTAAATATTTCACCCTCTGTGTGTACTGAATCTACAGTATAAACTATTGAACTACTACAATACAATACATTGATTTTTCTATTATATTAAATTTTTATTTTAGGTTTATTTTTGGTTTACATGCACAGAAGTGCATGAGAGTGCACTTATACGAACACAGACTGCTGAATTTAATTTAATATTTGTCTGTTGAGTTTGGCTAAAGGTGTTTTTTAGATTGGATAGATCTATTTCATGGTAATAGCATTAGCAACAGCTCAGCTGTTGAAGAGCAACATAGTGCTCGGACTCATTTTCTTGTTTATTTCTTCTTTTCCTGTGTACATTATTAAAAACATTACATTCTCTATTTCTTAGGCCTGCTGAAGTTTGCAGAAGACCTGGAGATGGGGGGCAGTAAGACCCAGACAATCTCTCTGGGTCAGGGGCAGGGGCCTATAGCTGCTCAGATGATCAACAGGGCCATCAGAGAGGGCACCTGGGTGGTCCTGCAGAACTGCCACCTGGCCACCAGCTGGATGCCCACTCTGGAGAGGATCTGTGAGGAGACCATCAGCCCAGAGAACACACATCCTAACTTCAGGTAACATACAATACATCTCAGCACAGGGAGCTTTAGTGAAATATTTTATGTATTGTGTTTCCCACTATAGAGAATGTGCAGGTCTGGATGAGTAAGGGTAAAATAGTTTAGTGAAACAATGTGGAATCTAATATCTTGAGTGCAGGTTGTGGTTGACCAGTTACCCGTCAGATAAGTTTCCTGTGAGTATTCTTCAGAATGGGCTGAAGATGACTAATGAACCTCCCAAAGGAATCAGAGCCAACCTGCTGAGGTCCTACCTGAGTGACCCCATCTCTGACCCTGCCTTCTTCACCAGCTCAAAGAAACAGGGGATCTGGCAGAAGCTGCTGTTCGGCCTCACCTTCTTCCATGCTCTGGTGCAGGAGAGGAGGGCTTTTGGACCACTAGGTGAGACACACGACGCCTTACACATGACATGATTCTTTGTTAAATGCACTCTTGTTTCTGTACAAATGTGTCTAATTGTACAATTCGAACAAAACGTCAATCAACTGAAATCACCACCATTTCTTAATGTCGCCATATAACACCACATAACTGTTCTGTTAGTGACAACTGCTGTCACTAATGGCTTTTGAATATTTTCAGAAATGGAGGTTTCTTTTTTCTTAAGTTTCTTGATCCAGCCCTGGACTGGATCGAGAAAATCACTGAATTAATCCTCATTGTTACTCAGTTAAATAAAGATATTTAGAAGTGAATGGTGGGAGAGTGGTTAGCTTTCCTGCCTCTCAGCAAGGATCAAGAGTGGGTCCTCACAATCTCTTTGACTCAGTCAGTGTCTTTGACACGGTAAGAAGTCTGCAGGTTATCGTGGGTATGAAATGATAAATTAAAATTGCCCCTTACCTTGTAAATGAGACCACAGTATAGTAACTTTTTTTATTTATTTATGTAGCTCAATAACACAACAGCAGTTGCCTCAAGGGGCTTTACAGGAATAGGCACACACAAACAAACAGTCACACAATCAAACATTAACACACAATCAAACATAAACAATAACTAAACTAAATAGTTCCAGGGCATCTACTGTCCCTCCTTCTCGATAAGCCATTTGAAAACCAAAAAAAACCTCAGGGTGAACCACATTGAAGGAGAGGTCCACTCCCAGGACAGACAGGCTATAAATGTGTCAGGACTATTAAATCCTAGCTCAAGATCTGTAGAAGGGTCCCCAGGCGCTGTAGAGTTAAAGAATGGGTCAAATGCAGAGGACAATTTCCCTATGGGGATAATAAAGTCTAATATATAGTAGTATAGTTCACATCTGTAAGGAGGTGGGCTTCATCCAGACAGGTGAGTGGTGGTGGAGTAGGGGTTCTGGGGAGTACATAGGAGAAGAGAATAGAGGGCCCACAGGTCGGGACAGGAGCACAGATGGGGTCAGGTAAGGTCCAGTCATCACTGGAGCATTTACCAGCAGCCATGCATCTGAAACAGTCCCCTGTACTGACTCATTTCACTTAAAAATATAATTAGAAAAAAAAACAGTCACATGTGCATGCAGTGTAGTGTATGCATGGTTTACATTTTGAGTCACAAACCACAAAAAAATTGCCACAAATTTTGTTTTTGTTTTTTTGGTTCTCCAGTTTTCTCTCCATCTCAGATTAGTAACAGTAAACGGTGACAGTAAGTGACATTTTGATATTAGACTATTAAACTGAAAATTTGCCCAAACTCTTTAGCCTTGCTATAGCTAACATGTGCATTACTATTAGTTTTATAAAATACACTGAGCACAACTAATCTGCTGACTACTGCCCTAGTGTGTTTGGCTAACCAATATCCATTGATCAATATCTATGTCTATAGATTTGTGCTAATAACTCATTTGTTTGAAGTTTGTTTTTTTGTGTTTTCAGGTTGGAATATTCCATATGAATTTAACGAGTCAGATCTGAGGATCAGTGTCAGACAGATTCAGATGTTCCTGGATGAGTATGAGGAGGTTCCTCTGGAGGCCCTCACTTACCTCACAGGTCAGAGCTACATTCAGTTCTTCTGTAACTGATGGAATTCAGCTCTTAATGATTTCTGGATGCTTGTTTTAATTCAGTTCAGGGTAATCCCATGGTAGGTCAGTGTGTTCTGGTGGCCTGAATCTTTCACTTTTTGCATAATGTTTGATATTTGCATAGACATTTACTGTTAGCGACAGTCTGTCTTCCTTAATGAGCTCAACCTAGTTGTTTTATGTATACAGTTATTTTCACACAGGGTAACTTGTGTTTCTTTGCAGGTGAGTGTAACTACGGAGGCAGAGTGACAGATGACAAAGACAGGCGTCTGCTGCTCTCTCTCCTGTCCATCTTTTACAACTGGGAGCTGATTGAGCAGGAGGGTTACCATGTGTGTGAGGGAGAGCTCTACTATGTACCTACTCATGGACCTTATCAGGTAGTGTCTGCTACACCCATTCAGTAGCTCTCATTCCACCACTTTAATATTGCTTAGATATAAATATTTACACACCTACATGAGTGTTGTATAAGCAGGCTCCTGATCAGCAGCAAAAAGATAAGAAACACATTCAGCTGTTCCTGATGAGTACAAAACCTCTTCTTCATCACCGGCTGCAAACCAGCCCAGTACACACTGGAGATTCTGCTATGGCGATATCATGACTACATCATTTGAAACAGCAAAGATGAAATTCTGTGGTTCCCAAACTGGACTTCCTCCGGCCCCTGGCTACACCTAGAAATTCTGTCTATCTGTGATCAGAAATAATGATCAGAAAAACTGAGTGTGAATCCAAGGACTGCTGTTAAACTAAGTGGTCTGTAGGCAGAATCAAATAATAGTTTTAAAGGGCATGCTGTTTTAATTTAACTAGTTAGAGTTGTTTTTCCAGAATCTATTGGTATCACAATACTGCAGCCTTGTTTTAAGTGTAGGACTAGAGTGAGTGTGCCATGAGTGTTATTTTTGTGCCTCATGGTCCCAGAGAATACAGTGGGTGGGTAATAATTATATATTTGTTTTTATTTTATTTTCATTTAAGACAAAAGATAACAGAATATACTATATATAATAGACTATAGTGTAATATACTGTATCAGTAATTATACAGAGAGACACAGGTTTGCTCATTAAGTGCACAAGACACTGTTAAAGAAGGACAGTATATCACTAACTTCTGTTTCCTTTACTGCAGACGTATGTGAACTACATCCGCAGCCTGCCCATCAATGCAGACCCGTGTGTGTTCGGACTCCACAGTAATGCTGACATAACCAAGGACAACCAGGAGACCAACCAGCTGCTGGACGGGGTGCTGCTGACCCTCCCTCGGCAGTCAGGAGGGGGCGCCAAATCTCCTCAGGTTTTTAGAATACCACTACCTGAGTCCTCACTCTTCTCTCTGGGTCAGCTCAGGGTCATGTAGTAAAGCCTCTGGTGTGTTCCCGTTGTAGGAAGTGGTGGATGAGCTGGCAGAGGACATCCTCTCCAAGCTGCCTGCAGACTTCGACATTCAGATGGTGATAGAGAAGTACCCAGTGGTGTATGAGGAGTCCATGAACACTGTTCTGAGGCAGGAGGTCATCCGATTTAACAGGTACTGCTGCCAAGAGAGTCACAGTGGTTTTCTCAGTATGTTGTCCTGTCCAGTTTCATGACTGTGAGCCCTCATGTATTCCTTTTTCTTTACTGTATGTGGATAAAGATGAGTTTATAATTGGCTGATATGAAACCATAGTAAAATGCACAAAAAAGATAATGTGTGAAATAGCAGCTTGGTCATCTAGACTCTGTTAATTTTTTTTTTTTTTTTTTTTTTTTTTTGATACTTTATTTTCTCAGATATAATCCGTGCAAAACATATGATATCCTAATACAATATTCAGCCCAGGGGAAAAAAAACTATAAAATAAAATAAAACAATAAAAAAAAATTTTTTAATTTAAATAACAGTAATAATAATACTAAATAATAATACCCTCACAGTAAATATACCTACATATATGTAAATGTATAATAAAAATAAATAACAAATTAAACAACAAATGGATAAACAGTCAAACAACAAGGAGGAATAGGAACTGTGTAATTTTTACATTATTTAAAAAAACATTAACTATATCTATACACGATAATAAATAGCAGTATTTATATAAATATAATAGCCTTAATAGACCCTTTTTGTGTTTGTAAACAGAACCTTTGCATTCCAAAGACTAGTACCGGAAGTTAGAAAAGACGATAATAATGCAAAAAATTTACATTTACAAAATGTATATAAAGACAAGCTGTATAAGTGCAGGGGAGAGGCAAAAAAAAAAAAAAAAGAAAACATCCTTTATAGCACATCTTTTTTCAAAAACCTGTTTTTTTTTCATTCAGTTTTACTTCCTGTATATTACTTATTCAATTTATCACATCTGGAGGATTCCCTTTTCCACTTTTTAGTTATCATTTTAGTGCTGTAATTCTCAAAATTTGGAATAAATATTTTTTATATTGGTATTTTCCCCAGTAAAACATTTTCTAGTTCAGTTACAGTTTCTTTTGAAAAATAATTTCTATCCGACTTTAATACTTCCCTAAAAGATTAAGTTAAATGCAGCTGCAGTACCACCAGCACAGGCACACCTTAATTATGTATATACCAGAACAAAATATTACAATAAAAAGAAAAACAAACTTAATAATTTTTTTCTGTTTTTGTATTGCCTAAAGGGATAGGCAAGTTCATTTTTGAGCCACCATGTGGCGGGCCACAAGAATGGACATACAGTTCTCTGTCATGGTTCCTTGGCAGCTTTAAATGAATATTAGTATGTTCAATTACGTATACAAAATATAGATCAATAAAAAATACCTTAAAAATGAGAGCTCCATGGGGTTAAATGCTATCAAGTAATAGCAATTAATGAAAGTGGATATCAGATAAAAAGTTGACGAGGGCCAACCTTATCTGGCCGAGGGCCAAGTTTGTCCTACAGAAGACCCACTAAAGCTTGCCTTTCTTATATTGTATATTAACTGTCTGTTTCTGACCAGACTGACTCATGTGGTGCGTGCCAGCCTGGTGAACATCCGTAAAGCCCTGAAAGGACAAATAGTGATGTCCGCAGAGCTGGAGAACGTCTTTAACAGCATGCTGGTGGGGAAGGTGCCCTCCATGTGGGCCGCCAAGTCCTACCCTTCCCTCAAACCCATGGGATCATACGTGACCGATCTGTTGGCGCGACTACACTTCCTCCAGGTGAGAAAACACTGGCTCACACTCACATAGAGTTGGAGTACTGGGACTCATGAAGGACATAGTGTACCATAATGATCACTGTAACAAACTACTTGTGACTTGGGCTGGGTACCAATCAGATTTTTTCAATACCAGTTCTTAAATGATACCTGGTTTTTGATACCAGTACCTGAGCGATACTTTTTCTGATACCTATGGTGAGCTAATTCATCGTCTACAATCACAAAACACAATAATATAGAATAAAAGACCAGTTTTTGAAGCAAAATTCTTAGCTCTAAGTTAAAACCAGTAGTTTGTATGATTTATTCTGTTACTTATTTGATTCATGCAAAGGATCATTAAAAGGTCCCACTAGATATTGAAACTTGGTATTGAATAAAAAATGATTTTAGTATTTTCAGTAGTATTGTTATTTTTCTCTTGATACCAGAAAAATGTATTGTTTAACAGTACCCATCCCTACTTGTGACTTATTTTAGCATAAAATAAATATTATAGAAGAAATGATTAAGGTGCTATGAGCAGTATATATTTTTTATATTTTATAAAAATCACCCAGTCCAGAAAATATGGTACCTATGCTTATTAAAATGTTATGTGTTTTATATGCCATGGCTAATACTGCATGTCAAAAGTCTGAAAGCCTTAAATCAGATCGTGAATGACAGGTAAATGGCAACAGTAACCAGAATATTAGTCTATCATCAAGAAACATAACAAATAACTTTGATTATGTCTAAAGGAAAGAATATAGCAAGTCATATTCTCATTACATTTTTTTAAATAGACTTGTGTCAGTCATGATAACCTGTTAGCCTTGTGTGTTAATGAGAGGGACCAAAGTGGTGTGGTCACAGGGAGTTACGAGGAGTAAAGGTAAAGCTGCAGGATTTTAAGTACTTAGTCTTGGTTTTGAGACTGACCTTGAAGCAATTTTTTTTATGGTCTTGGTTTCGTCTTAGATGTGACAGTCTCAGAGACATTATGAGAAAATGCTATTCTTCAAAATTTTTGAGTAATTAGTTTTCCTCATCAAAAGAACCTCTCCTCTTATGTTTTGGTCTCGACTCAGTCTTGGTCTTTAAATGTCTCATTCTCAACTGGACTCAGACTGGTCTTGTTCTTGATTAGTAAGGTTTTTACTCCAACACTACAATGAAGAGTGTGGGTCAGAAGTAAAGAGCTGTGTGTAACAGGTTGGAATGAGAGGAAAAAAGTGACAGATGTGTTGTGTATGAAAGCGTTTCAGCGAGAATGAAAGATAAACTGTACCATACAGTGGAGAGAGCTGCTATGTTGTACAGTTTAGAGACAGTGGCTCTGAGGAAAGCAGGAGGCAGAGCTGAAGATGTTTCTTTTCTCTGTGTTAATGATGAGGATTAATAGGGTGAGGAATGAGTGCATCAGGGACAGCTCATGTTAGATGTTTTGGAGATAAAGTCAGTTTTTTCAGATTGAGATGATTCGGAGATGTAGAGAGGAGGGATGGTGAATATTAGGGATTGGTCCTAGACCCGGTATTATTACAGCACCACGTCATGTCAGTCCACTGGGACCAATAAGCTTCAGCCATAATGGTGATCTTATCAGTACTGAGTAGTTGTGGTAAATGCCATTTAGTCAAATACATGCATGAAATCATTTTGCTACTCTCATAAAAGACGAGACATTGCGGAGAAAAGAAAAAATGTGGCTGAAGTTCACCAAAGTAGATGCTAACACCGCACGCAGACACAGCTGAGACAAGCATCACAAGCCAGCGCAACAATACAGAGTAATCTGGCAATGAACACAGATGGTAGGCTAATGTCATGCTAGCATCCCACAAGTGGAACAACCATAAAAACTAAACCCAATGTTTAAACACTGTATTTATGCTCTCATAAATTTCCCTGAAACACAGTGAAACACTGTGACCAATCACAGCTTAGGCATTTATTTGTATAAAAATAGGCTACTGCTTTTTCTTAAATTATACTTATTTCATATTTTTATGTATATTTATATTAATATTTAAGGTAAAATTATTACAAACATAAAGTTCCCTATATTCTGAAAGAAAATTGGTTTAAAAACAATTAATGTTTTTAAACCATAATTAATGTTCTTTATTAGATTTTTGCTCAAAAAGTATGAGGAAGACCAAAGAGGAGATTTATGGATGTAGTGAAAGAGGACATGAAATTAGTTGGAGTGAGAGAAGAGGATGCAGAGGAGAGGGCAAGAGGATTCACTGTGGCCACCTCTGAAAATGGAACAGCTGAAAGGAGAAGAAAAAATAGCTAACCTTTTAGCCTAACTACATTAACTTTAACAAATCCTTTCTAAAATATAACGTCTAGCAATTATGAATAAAAAATCAACTGATGCCCATCTTGCATTAAGCTATATCTAATAGTGGATTTTAAATGTGTCTAAATAGTGTTGCTGTATCAGTATGGCAGACTTCCTACATTTTTATTCTTTGCTATGTTGTCTTGCTCTATTTTTTTTTTTTTCGTTTGTTTTTTGTTTGTTTTTTTAACCACTGCTGTCTTTTTTTTTTTTTTGTTCTCTCTGTTATTTTGGAGTGCTCTCAGAAAACCTGACCCCTGTATTGTGTGTAATCCCAGGACTGGATCGATGTGGGTGCCCCTACAGTCTTCTGGCTCTCTGGATTCTACTTTACACAGTCCTTCCTCACAGGAGTGTCCCAGAACTTTGCCAGGAAGTACAGCATTCCCATCGACTACATTGGATTTGAATTTGAGGCACGCTCTCATATATGTCATTTTAAAAAGCTTCAAGGCTTTTTATCTGGGCTGTATTCTGAGTGTGCATGTGGATTTGTGTTGTAGGTCACTAAAGAGGAGAGCCACATGAGCGAGAAGCCCGAGGATGGAGCCTACGTCAGGGGTCTGTTCATGGAGGGGGCGCGCTGGGACCGGGACAACATGGTGATCGGAGAGTCCTTACCCAAAATCCTCTTTGACTCTCTACCCATCATCAAGCTCAAACCTGGAGAGATGGCTCACTTTAAACATGAAAATATCTACGTCTGCCCCGTGTACAAGACCAGTGCCCGCAGAGGGACCCTGTCCACCACGGGACACTCCACCAACTACGTCCTGTCCATCGAGCTTCCCTCTGACCAGCCCCAGAAACACTGGATCAACAGGGGCGTGGCCTGTCTCTGTCAGCTGGATGACTAGAGATACACAGTTTACAAATTACTAAACCAAAAAGATGCTGGACAGCCTGTGTTAGTACTTGATAAAAAAAGGCTTTTAGTCCCTAGTTATTGCTTAAAACTTCTATGACTTACTTCCATTAGAGGTCATGTAGCTAAAGCCTATCCCAGCTACTTGGGGCCTGAGGCAAGTACTCCCTGGATAAGAACCAGTTACTACAAAGATAAAATATTAAAAGTTATAACTGCAAGAGAACTGTGCGGGAAACTGCAATGGCATTATTACTTAAAAGTTGATGTGCATCACTCAAAGTTCTGGATTAACTTGGTAGAACTAAGGGTACACCAAGAGTTTAAACCCAGGGGTGCCCAAAGTAGGGTCCAAGAGCCAGACTTGGCCTTTTAAGGGATTTGACCGGGGCTTTGTTGGGGCACTGTGATTAGTAAGTGCTATCTTGATTCTGTTGTGCACTGAAAAGACAGGATTGTATATACTGTCTATAGAAATAAACAAAAAATCTGTCCTGGTTTCTTGTTCTTTATACAGATGAGCAAAGAGTCAAAGGTGAAATAACTTCATTATTTTAGGAGGTTTTATCTGTTATTAAAATATTATGATATTATTCACATAAAATTACAACTATTCTTGTCAATTTCAGATTTTTTTTGTTACGATTGTATTCTCATCAAATTACAGCTTTATTCCTGTAAATGACCCTAACCCTAAATGTGATTTTTTGGGGGGGCTATGACTATTCTTATAAAATTACAACTTTAATCTTGATATTTTACGACTTTATTTCTCATAGTGATGTATTTTTTTTATGTTTTCAATGTGGCCTGGTAGGCCACTAATATATTTTTGCTTTGGCCCACTAAGGGAAATTTCAGCACCCCTGGACTAAACCAAGCAAAAAAGCAAAACCAAACCAGTTCTCTATTAAACCAGTAATATCCAAGACATTTTGAACTTTGTTTTTAGACACCAATTTTTGGTTTAGGACTCTCACTGGACAATTATTTTGAGTGTAATATACACTCCAATCCCCCTGTAGTAACTTAAACATATGGAATTCTTTTACTAGAAATGTATGAATTTATGTGCGAAAATTGCCTTAAATAGATTTAATGAAATATAATCAACAGTAAACTGGGATTAAAAAGTTTCTTCCACAGACTAGTTCTAAATTTGTGGAAAATTCTACATTAAACAATACATTAAAGTCATTGCCTTTGAAAATGTAAATCAGCTCTAGGAATATCGCTTGCATCACCAAATATTTGTGTCCTAGTATGCTGAATGGCCAGCAGTAGTATAAGGAGTACTGAGGCCAGCAGAGCGCTGGGGTCCATTCTGGATGCACTGCACTGTACTATACTCTACTTATATTTTTAAGTGGTAATATTGTTACATTCAAACAAAGTGTAATGTTTACTCAGAAGCCATCATTTCTGTCTTTGCACTCTATTTTAGCTTTTAAATGTGAACGCACTTTATTCAGCATTCATTTATCTGTTACATGCTGTATGTGGGATAATAATCATAATTGTGTTACATATATAATTTTCAATAAGTGAAGTATAACGCGTGCACTATAAACTTCTCACACTAGATGGCAGTAAATACACAAGTTACCGCCACTACATAACCCAGTTATATACTACCAGTAATTCAAAGGATTTCCCTAAATAAATATCTCACAAAAACTGAAGCATTTTAATTGACTGACAATTACAGAGACAGTTTAGTTTTGAATTATGATGAAAATGCATTTTATTGCATATGTTCAAATACAATATACATTAATTTGTCAGTAGTGTAGGAGCCGGGACATCAGCCCATACTGTGGGTGTTTACCTGAACACAAGGTGTTAGCCTGCAGGGGTGTCTGATCTATGGCTTGGGGGCTAAATGTGGCTAGCAGAGCATTTTTATTGGCTCACGGCTTGTTGGGAAGAATACTTTTCGTACAGAACACACGCCCCTAACATGGCATTTGTGACATATTGTGTTACATTACTTTCAATCTGAGTAACATATTCTCAATACTTGGAATACTTTCCCCTTGAATTGCTTTATATAAATGTAAAAATACAGCATAGGCATAAAAATCACATTCATCAATTGAAAACAAACTGCTAAAATATCATATTTTTAACAAAACCAAGCCCACATGAGCCTGTACTGTTCAGCTTCTGTGCTATGAAGTTCTACACCATTTTGATGTATTATCATTGTTATTAATAAATTGATGCTTGTCTTTCTAATACTTGATTTACTTTTTACATACTAATATTGAATTGAACTAAAAGCAGAAAATACTGCACAGGTAGGGGCTATCCTCAGCCGCACTAACTATAACAGAAGCATCATCACCACTTTCACTGATTATTTAACCAGACCAATTACTCACATCTTCAGGTTTTTATTGTCTCAAGTAGAAGACACAGTGATGTGTGTTTAAAGCTGCAGGACAGAGCAGAACAGCTCTGGACCTGGCCTTTGTTTTGGATTTTAGTGCAGCATTGAGTCATGAACACATTCAGAGCAGAGGTCCTCACACTGGGACTGACTTTAACACACAGTTAACTAAATATCTGTACTGGAGGATCAGCCTGTTGCACAGTTGCACATGTTTTAGGTTGTCGAGGAAACCAGAGTATGCCACTCTCCCCTGTGTTGTACAAAAGCTCCCTGTGTGATGTGACCAAGCTGACCAGTTTCTCAGACTTTTTTTTTTTTTTTTTTTTTTGTCAGTGCCAGTATTTTGGTGCCTCCGGTGGGACAGAGGCCACAGAGCTGACTAAAGCTGAACCTCTGTCTGAATCTTTTATGTTTTATGATTTCTGTAGTCAGCATTTCAGCTCTGGGCGTAACTCTCTCACATCAGCACCACTGCATCAACACTCCTCACACAGCACTACAGTAAACACAGCAGGACTCATACAGGCAGAGGAGCATTTTTATTGATTAAAAATGTTGACTTCACAGTAGTGTAGACAGAGCTGGTCATGTTTCTAAACATCTTAAATCTACTGCAGTAACTTCCTACCACCAATAAAATGCAAACAAAATAGGAAGCATTAAGTCCTTGTCAAACCCACGACGCTGAGACAGGAAGTAGTTGCCATCAAAATCTTTTTACTTGAAATGACAGTTAGCACATTAATAATGATGACCAAAGAGAAAAAGGTTGGTTAATTATGATTTTGGATTAAAGATGACTATTTTTCCTTTTAAAATTCTGGTTTAGTGTATCTTTATCATGTTGATATTTACATGCTGCTCACCCATCAGACATGTAGCAGCAGGAGCACATACCTCTGCCTGATATGAAATATGTTTCTGTGGCAGCGAGTACATCATTTGTGGTTTGTGTGTGTTTAATAAAATGATGGAGCAGACAGAGAAGTGAAAATGCGCAGTACAGAGCACGTATTCTCACTAATGAAGTCTGACTGTTCTGAAGGACAAGCAGGACATAACATGACACGTTTGGCAGTAATATAATAATCCTGGCCATTAAACAGTATGATCATAAAAGTCATTAACCCTTGTGCCGCAATTTTAAAAATCTGTAATCTGTAATAATTCCCTTTAGAAAAATCCACTTTGCACTGAGAATTCTGAAAATATGTCTTGACGAAAAAGTTGAGTCGAATATTTTTGTCTATATTTTCTTACAAACCTGGTTACAGTAGTAGTATTCTCTTCACCTGATTACATTGGGCTTCTTAACCAACCTCTTCTCTGTCAGACTGCTGCCCCAGGTGACTGTCCCATCAAAAGAGGCCACCACAGTCTGATGGAACATTTAGAGCTTGAACAAATCCCCTCAGCTTTTGGAGGAAGAACAGGTGTTGTACAAAGTGAAAAGGAATGGCACCAAAACCGTATTTTGTGGAACTCTGTGCTGTTCATTGATATTCCAGTTTGGTTTCTCAGCTTGGCCATAACTAACCAACTCACTGTAACATAGGGAGAACATGTAGGTTCAGTACAGAACAGTCTGCACAGGATTACGATTGTTCATTTTGGGTGTAAGCATCAAAGAGGACGATGAATCAGAAGTATAATCAAGTCAGAAGGTTTATTTTAGTATCACACAGGTAAGGTAACAACAGCAGGCCCCGCTGAAAGGGAGAGGGTGAGCAAGCCGTCCAAAAAGGAGTGATCACAGTTTTTATACTATGTATGACAATGTATGACGATTTCTGCATATCATTAAAATGTATTCTTCAAGAAACTCGAGACCAGGCCACAGAGTTCTCATTACTGCGGTGCGTAATCTTCGTTATCTTCAGGAGCGTCCCACGCAACGGCAGGGAGCCCCCACCTGTAACCTTGAGTTTCCTAACTTTGTAACCAGCTTATTATTGTGCACTTTTGCAAATGCACAATGTAATCGCAAAGTAACCTTTTGAGTGAAAGGAGAAAAACATCCTTTAGAATCAAAGCATTCTTAGTACTATTGAAGCGTTTATTAACCTTAGTAGTAGTACATCAAAATATAGTTTAGTGGTAATACGCAAAGCTATATGTAGAAATATTCAACAATTCCCACTTTTCACACCATATCACATGGTGTGAAACAACCTCTAAAAACAAAGACATCACACAAACATAAAAAATAAAAAACAAGAAAAACTAAACCTCTAAAGAGCATAATATAAAATCCCCAAGAAAAAAAATCAAAAGACAAACACATAACCTATTATGCCAAAGCAAAACACAACCAAGAGTAATCTAAACTAACCATGTACAGATTATCCGTTGTAATCTGGAGCTATTGTAACCTCATACCATACATTACTCTTACATGACCGCAATAAGCTAACATGAAAATAAAATAAGAATAATATAAGCATGTGGATCTATTCAGTATGAGACCGAAAAACCCATCGGGCAGTTCTATGTTCTGTAACCTTCTGACTTTCAGATGGGAAAAGAATCTCATGGTTCTGCTGCCCCAGCAACCGTCCAAAGACACGTCCTAGATCCACAGAACTCGTACATGAATATGATTAAACCAACCTTAAAAGAAAGACATCAATTGCCCCAAAAAACAACAACCTAACCAGAACAACTGTACTCGCCTTCAACCTCCGAGTCAGAATCAACAATGAAATGCCATTTGTTTTGCAGCAGCCAGTTCTTTAGAGAAAGCAGCAGTCACACAGCGCTCAACCATAGCACGTGCAAAAGGAATACAGCAACAGCCACAGAAGACTAGGACAGCCACAATGATACCCACAGAGGTGAGCAGGGAGATAATAACAGCTTTCTATGAGCCAAAGGTGTTGGTAAACCAGTCCCCAACCAGTCCCCCTGCTCCGAGTGGTTCCTCATTTTGTCTAAAATAACTTGGAGTGGACCCAGCGGACCAGTGTTATTGGGTATAACTGAACAACAAAGGTCACCAAATAGAGAGCACACACCTTGTTTTTCAGCCAGAAGCATGTCTAGGGCAATACGATTTTGGTAGGTCATTAGGGTGTTAGCATGCAGTTCTTGCTTCAACAGGAGCAAAGCGGCTCTAGTCAGATTGGCCTGATACATAACATTGTAATGAATGTAGTTAATCCTGTCAACATTTTTATTAATAATGCATAATGGGCAAAAGAAAGACTCAAAACCGGCAGCAATTTGGTTTGCAAGTTTATGCTCATTGGGCACGCCCCTAGGTACCCCTATTGCATCAATGTAAATATTAGCTGGGTCAGTGCCAATATCATCTATCACAGACCTTTTAGATCTGGTCATGGACTTGGAAGCAGAAGTGGAATAGAGGTCAGAAATAGGCCGAAGAGAAAAGACAGTAGAAAACCTTACTCTAGCACAGCGGCCTCACCAATGCAAGGGCAAGGTAGCCAGTAAAGCAGTAGAATTGCACAGCCACCACATGTCAGCTATGGCTAAGTCTTGTGTTGTCAGGGGTCCCGTGTCAATGATGGGACAAACAGTGCTATTCTCCCCAGCAACTACACACACAGAGGAGTAATTTAAGCGAACAAGGCTGCCAGCTCCACGAACTAAAGTGATAGTATAACATAAAATGGTGGAGAGATTTCCCACAAAAGTAGATCTATTGGTGTGGGCTCTTTGTATGCATTCTAAAGGCACTGTGGGTAATTGTGAGAATTTAGGTGGTTTTGTATTTGCAGGCATAAATGGCCAAGAAAGGTGGTCGCAGCGGTCACTATATATGTGGCCACCAGGGGGATTAGGCCTGGCATAGCGAGATGAGGCCATATAAGCTAAGCAATGAGTAGGTGGGAGAGGCCTAGAAGGGGCGTCGACACAATGAGCGCCCATAAGCCATTTAGAGTGCAGATGATTCCCAGTACAGTTGAGAGAGGCCATGTATTTGTCATAGCGCTTGATAGTGTGGGATTTCGAGAAATTATAGTAATCAGAAATATAAGAAAAGGGGATTGGTACTAAATATTCTGGTACTGGATAAGGAGGTGCACACACTAGGCATGGTTGGCCTGGGAAATACAAATGCGCGGTGGTAGAAAGCCAATTGTACCATTTATTTTTTTCACTTAATCTGTGAAAGGTGGTAGCATTCCAAATCAATGAGAACGGACCTTGGGCTCCTCTTTTAGTCCTGTTATGAGTGTTAAGAGAAGTGGTAGGTTGGCCTGATTCGAAGTACCAGAAAATAGGTGGGACAATCAGAATAGTAAACAGAAATAGAGTGAGCATGGTGCCTCTAACGGAGCACCCTGGCAATGCAACAGTCATGGTTAAGTGAGTCAGGCCAAATCAGTTCTAATCTGTTCTAATGAGCGTTCAGGAGGATGGGCCCTAACACAGTGAGTAATATGGATCCAATGACTCAACTTGCTCTTTTGACTTTTGTCTGTCTTTTCGACTCTAACTGCTCTAGAGCGGCTGTTAAGTACTTTATATGGACCTAAAAATTTGGGTTCAGTCCACTGAGGTTTAATAGTCTTCACCAGCACCCAGTCTCCAGGTTTGAGTGGTTCCTTCAGTGCAGTGTCAGGGGAATCCCCAAGGTTCAGCACCTGTTGGGAAAGGACTAAGCTTAAGTTAGTCAGAGCTTTGTAGTAGTTAGAGATTTCATGGTCTTGAGCATTTCTAGGGACACTTATATCTGTTTGGTGAGGAGTGTCCATCCTTCTCCCAGTTAAAATCTCATGTGGAGAGAGATTAAGATGTTTGTGAGGTGTGGATCGCATTGCCATCAGCGCTAATGGCAAGGCATCCAACCAAGACATTTTACTGGAGTTCATGATTTTAGCCAAATAGCTTTTCAAAGTGCGATTTGCTCTCTCCACTAATCCTTGTGATTGAGGGTGAAAAACAGCCCCAAAATGTTGCTTTATGCCAAAATATTCACATACTTTTGTCATCAAATTGTTGGAGAAATGTGTGCCATTGTCAGACCTAATGGTACGGGGAAACCCATACCTCGGGACAAACTCCCTTGTCAGCCACTTAATGACTGTTTTGGCTGTCTCAGTTCTCACTGGGGAAACTTCTACCCATCTTGAGAAAGAATCTACACATACCAACAGGTATCTGTAGCCATTACATCTGTTAGATGAACCCATATCTGTGAAATCAATTACAATGTGTTTCCATGGGCCATCAGGAACAGGAAATGCTCCCACAGCAGCTTTGATGGTTGCTCGTGGATTGAACTTTTGACAAGTGTCACATTCATATACAGTCAGAGATATTATGTCTGTCATATGTGGGTGCCACCACGTCTGCGCAAGAAATGAGGAGGTCTTAGTCTTTGAAATATGTCCCAGCTTGTGAGCTTCTGTAGCTAACATGCTTAATAATCTGCTAGGTGCCACTAGACGTCCGTCATGGTAGCGCCATAGTCCTTTTTCGTCCTTTTTTGCACCTTTGTCAGTCCAAACACTGTGCTCATACAGTCCTGCATGAGTCTGTAAATCAATGATATCCTTTTCTGTCAGCTTTACTGTCTGTCCCTCATCTGTCTCTGTATTTGTCTGTACGCACATATAGTTTTTGCTTGGAGGTCCTACATAACCAACTGCTTTCTTTGCTGCTTCATCTGCTGCCTCATTTCCTCTGGCTATGAATGTTGTTCCCCCTGCATGTCCTTTGCATTTCATCACAGCCACCTCAGTTGGGAGTCTCACAGCTTCTACCAGTTCAGCTATTTCTTTCAAATGTTTAATAGGTTGTCCAGTACTGGTTGTGAACCCCTTCCTTAGCCAATGGGGCGCATCGGTGTGTATTGCATGTGTTACATAAGCAGAATCAGAGTAAATATTAGCTGTCTGTTCTCGGGATAGTTGTAATGCTCTGGTCAGTGCTATTACTTCTGCCAGTTGTGCTGATGCCCCAGAAGTAGTTATCTCCTTAGCGTCCATTATTTCAAAGCCTTGTCCAGCGGCTTTCACTACTGCATATGACGCTTTGACTTTTCCCATGTTGTCTCTATAACTACATCCATCACAGAACAGCGTCAACTGTGGATTTGGTAGTGGGTTAGTATGTAATGTGGGGACTAGTCTCATGTCTAGTTGTGCTATGTCTGCACAGTTGTGTGGTGTTCCTGTCCCCAGATCAGCTGCCATTTTAATAGTTGTGCCTTCAAATGAGATATGTGGCTGATCTAGTATTTGTCTGATTTTTTCTGTGCGCCTCCCTGAAAGTGTGAATGCTGCAGATTGTAAATATGCTGCCACTCCATGATGTGTATGTATGATCAGAGGATGACATTTCACTATGTGTGCTGTTTTAGTTACTGCCATGGATATGGCTGCAACATGTTGTGTGCATGGTGGATGTCCTTTTTCGGTGTTGTCCAATTTGGTGCTGTGGTACATCAGTACTTGTCTTTGACCTGCCACAGAATCCCCCTTTTTCTGAAAAAGAACTGCTTTGCCTACTCCATCTTTTTCAGTAACATCCAAATGAAAAGGTAACGTATAGTCAGGAACAGCCAAGTCACATGAACACGCCATCTGCTGTTTCAGGGAAATAAATGCTGCCTCTGCTTCAGTGGTCCAGTTTAGTTGAGCAGTGAGATTTGTAGGCCCCGCCTCAGTCACTAGGGCTCTTAGTGGGGCCGTATGGTTGACATACTCAGGCAAATAGTTTTTGCTGAAACCCGTTAGACCTAAAAATGACAACATATCCTTCACTGTTTCAGGTTTTGGATGATGGAGAATGGTGGAGCGGTGCTGGTTAGATACTGAGGAAGAAGAGCCAGAGATTGATCTGCCAAGAAATACAACTCTCTGTCTTCCACATTGTAATTTTGACTTGCTAGCTTTATACCCCCTCTCAGCCAGTCTTGTGAGAGTGGAGTGTGTTGCAGTGAGAATGTCATGTTCAGTAGGAGAGGCAATAAGAATGTCATCTACATACTGTATGAGAACAGTACCAGTAGGGAGTGAGAGGTCAGCGAGGTCAGATTTCAAGGCCTGATTAAAATACCCCGGAGAGTGTACAAATCCCATCGGGACACGTGTATAGGTGTACTGTCTCCCCCTGTAGGTAAAGGTAAACATGTTCATACTGTCTGGATGCAGTGGTAGACAGAAAAATGCATTAGCCAGGTCAATTACTGTAAAAAATTTGTGGTCAGGTGTCAGATTCGTCAGTGCCACAAAGGGGTTGGGCACTGGTAAAGGTAATGGTTTGACAACTGTATTAATAGGCCTGAAATCCTGTACCATGCGATAGTCAGGTTTGCCTGCCTTGGGTACAGGTAAGATAGGTGTATTCCATTGAGACACAGTCTCCACCAACACACCTGAATGTAAAAGGCCAGTGATAGGTTTTAGAGCAATATTAATTGGGTCAGTGTGTACCAGACCGACATCAGTCGGGCCAACAGACCAAAGGGTAGGAGTCAATCATGTCAGTGGTATTTGGGTGATCTGTGTTCTCCCTACCAGGAAACCTGTCTACATGTATTGACTGTGGTGTGGTTTGGCATGTGGACTTGTGTGAGATCCTGTAAAACTTGGTAGATGGTGAATAGTGCAGTAATCTACACTGTGTAGGTGTCCAGTCTGTCACACAAAGTGCTTTCTTCACCATAGGGCCTAGTGACTTGGCTTCGTGACCTGCCCCTACAGCTAAGGTGATATGTGGTGCACTCTCAGGTGAGAGAGCATATAGATGTGTTTGTGTAGGGGAGAGTTCAGCAGCAGCAGCCACGCCCTCAGGTCCCACAGAAATGTCACCACACACTAAGTCTGGGTGAGGGACGGTCCATGTTGTGTCCCACATATCATCATAAACTGGGTCATCATCCCGGAGATAGTTAAATGTGCAATGTATAAGGTCCTTAGGTGGATTATAAGGATGTATCAGCTGTATCCATGGCAACCAGCGTTCAAAGTCAGTCAGCACAGGAGGAGGGTCAGGATCCTCATTCAGAAGTAACCAATACACTGTAGCCCACTATGTAGATTCAGGTTCATGTTGTGTCATTAACATTTGTCTGGCCGTAATTGACCCACTGGAACAGTTCACTGTGAGTCCACCAGGAAAAGTCACAACAGTCCCTTCATCTGAAAAGGACATAGTAGCACATGATTTTATCAGAATGTCTCTGCCCATTAAGTTCAAAGGACATTGTGGAGAAATAGAAATTGGTGATAGAAAAGTTGGTTCCCCACAGATATTGGCAGGGGTTTAGAAAATGGGAGGCATTCAGGTTTACCCGAGATGCCCACTACTGAGGTGGTGTCTGTTGATAGAGGTACTGATGTGTGTATTGATGAGTACCTCGCACCGGAGTCTAACATGAATATATAGTCTTTGCCTCCAACAGTACATGTTAGTAATGGCTCACGCAGTGCTAACACCTCAGGCGGACACTCTGGGCCCCCCTATTGAGGCATTTGGAGCCCTCCAGGAGCCTGATGGTAGCTAGGTCCTCCTTGGGGCTGCTGCATTTGTTGTTGTGGTGGAGCAGCCCAATGTTGTGGGACACTATAAGTGCCCTGGTACCATGGCTGTGATTGCATTCTCTAGCCCAATGTCCAAATAGGCCACATTTCAGACACTGGTTATTGTACACAGGCCTTGGACCTCGCGGTTGTCTCATGCGTCCACGGCCCACATTTTGTCTCGGTGGACCTCGCCGTTGTTGTGGGACATTAGGGCTGAACTGAGGGGCCTGAAGAACTGGAGCAGGGGGTACAGTTTGTGGCATTTGGGTCTTCGCCCTGTCCTTGTCCTTATCTTTTTCTTTCTTCATTTCACTTATTTGTTGTATTTGCAGCCTAAGGACCTGAGCTTGTAGTTTCTGCAGCTCACTCTCCTGACTGCTAGTTTTGGCATTATAATTTCTCATATGGTGTATTATGTTTGATTCCCATTGATTATAGGGCATGGTAACTAAATCAACCACCTCTGTGAGTTTGTGTTTAACCTCAGGGGGAAGAGACTCACGCACCATGCATTTAAAAAGCATCATGGTACCTGTGTCCGCGGAAGTACGGGGATTGCTACCTGTAACATCAATCCAATGTTGTTGTGCCCTTCTAAGAAATTCAGTAGGATCTTCACCTTGTTTTAGATCCATTTTTTTTAATGAGGTTGAGTCTATTCGTGCGGGGTACATTCTAATCAGGGCCCTGACAAAGTCATCTTTATTTCTGGCTGCCCATGGAGTGTAATCAGATAAGTGTTCAGTGCCAGCCATATACTCTACTGCCCTGAGTCCCCCAGTATAGTCCGCAGGTCCCCAAAACACAGTCTCTGGCCTAACATAGCAGTTTCTAAATTTCTAATCCATTTTTGACCTCCATCAGCCAGAGGGTCAAGTTTGCCTGCGACCATTTGTTTGTCTTGGATTGTCATTGGTTGATACATTAGCTGGCCATTTGAGTTTGGCACTTCTATTAATGGACATTGAGCCTGTACACCTTGGAAATAATCTCCCTCCTTGCCCCAGTCACTCTTCTTTTTACGTTCTTGTTTCTTTTTGGCTACTTTCCGTTTGTTTAGTTCAAATGAATCCCAGCTTTCCGCCTCACTCTCCTCCTCATCACCTGACTGATACTGTTGTCGTTCACTGTGTGCATACATCTGAGACGTATATTGTGAGCAGAGTTTAGGCTGCTTAGGAGGATATGGATACTGTGACTCTCCATGTCTCCGCTGTGCAGTTGAAGTGTAAGAATTCACTGGGAGTCTGTCATAACCTGTGTTTGGTAAATCACTAATGTTTAGTGGTTTTGGTACTGAAGATTTTGATTTGGAGTTTATTACATATGAAGTGTCATACTGTAATTGGTTTGGTTCTGTTTGTGTCTTCCCGACAGCCTGTGCTGATTCAGTAAATGGGAAGTGCCCATAGCTATATCTGTCAGGGTGTTCATATTCATCATCTTCGAATAATAAAGTCTTTCTCGTGGCTCCTTTGGGTCTGGGAGTGTCCGTGCTGTCTCCCATCACCTTAGCAAATTTCAGTACTTTATCACTGGTGGGTTTGAGCATTTGCCCTGTACTTAATGTAGATTTCCCAGTACTGCTATCATGGATTGGCTCTTCATTATCAGCAAACATTTTGAACACTGATTGGACTGCATCACTTGTTTTGGGGTGTTCTATTAAGTCCACTAGACCTGCTTTAATTAATACTAGGGGACATTGTGGTGTTGGCATTGTGTGATCACTCAGTGGCTGAGGAGGATCAGAAGGCCAAGTTTGCGAACTAGCAGCTTGTGTCAGCAAGTCTCGGGCCTCACTGTATGGAGAGGTGACCACATAGGGAGGAGGGGGAGAGTTATCCTCCTCCTGCTCTTGTGGATTTATGTCTTTCCCTGATCTGAGTTGCACCATCTGGGTCTGTGGTGCTACTGTAGTGAGTGTTGTGTTATAGCCCGCTCCCATCATCAGATAAGGAAGATATGCATTACAAAATATTTTGGTTTGTCTTGCCTCTTCTACTCTCTTTTTAGATTTACCAAGGGATCTTTTACCAATCTGCTCCCATTCAGCTTCAGTGGATTCACAAGCAGTATGAACAACTGTTTGAATATTCATTAACTGTTCTTTAGTGGGAGTAGGAGAAGTATCCAGTCCCAGCAAACCCCTATATTGCAGCTCTTTTATCCATTTCATAAACTTTTCTGTCACTTTCTTCTTTTTCTCCTCTGTCCCCTTCAAGAGTAAATCTAAAGCACCAGTCCACGCCTCCTTGGTTGTAGTCGGGTTAAGTTTTATTTTTGTCTTGTCCATAATGTAGTGGTGGAGAAAGCACACTTTTTTTTTTTTTTTTTAAGCAAGTGCCTCAGACTTCAACCGTATGTATCAACTGCAGGCCAGAGAGAAATAGAGAAGTCCTCTGTCTGTGCTGAGGGCACGAGAGGGGGAGGGAGTGTGCAACAATAGCAGTAATGAACCCAACTTCACTTATGTAAAGAAATTACAATTTACAATTAGCAACTGTTCCTGAATTAAGGAAACAGCTCATGCTCTGCCCTTATACGAAGATGGTCAAACAAATAATTTAAATATCTACAGACCAATATCTAAATTACCTTGTCTCGCTAAAATTTTAGAGAAATTTTCTTAAATCGTTCTTAAATGGTCTCAGTCTGGCTTTAGAGCAGCTCACAGTTACTGCCACAGCTCAGGTTTTAAACGACATCTTCACTGCACTTGACAATAAACAGGAATGTGTGGCACTGTTTATTGACTTAACAAAAGCCTTTGACTCAGTAAATCATCACATCCTTTAAAACAACTGGAGAACATTGGTTTGGATAAAAATGCATGTAGTTGGTTTTCAAGTTCTCTCTCTGACAGAACACAGGCTGTAGTCGCTGAGGCTTTTACACCAAACTTTTTAACTATTAATAAAGGGGTTCCTCAGGGCTCTAGCTTAGGCCCACTGTCATTTACAATATTTATCAACTCCAGTGGATGCAATATTAAGCACAGTTTTATTCATTTGTCTGCTGATGATGATGTTTTGTATTCAAGTGCTCCCTCTGCTGGCCAGGCTGCTCAAAAAATTGCAACAAGCTTTCAATGAAACTCAAAATTCACTTATAAATCTAAAACTATCCTTGAATGCAAATAAAACTAAATATATTTTGTTTTCTAAAAAAGTTTCAAGAGCAAAACAAACCATAAATATCTATACTCTTGATGGTACAGTCACTGAAAGGTTAACTCCTGTAAGTAGTAAGATGATAAACGTTCTTTTATAGCACATGTTACAAAATTATGCAATAGTTTGAAATCCAAATTGTCATTTTATTACAGAAATAAATCTTGCAATCCATTAAATTACAGAAAAGCCACCTTCGTATCAGTTTTGGATTATGGAGAAATAATTTATTTGCAGGCTTCAGCTTCGACCTTAACAAGTGTGGATACAGTTTATCACTCAGCCTCTGTTTCATCGCTGCTGACAACGACAGAACTCATCACTGTTTACTTTAGGACAAAGTTGGATGGACGTCTTTATTCTGTTTATCTATAAGGCACTTGTTGAGACGCTTCTGGATTATATATCGTCTCTTCTGAATTATAACTCTGGCCCCCACATCACAACATCTCAGGACTTTTTAGTTCTGGAAGCTAAACCTGTCAGGACAGAAACAGGAACTAAGGCCTTTGCTTTTTATGCTCCCCACAAATGGAACGACCTTCAAAAATGTCTCAGACTGTCCCTCCTCTGTACCTCACTGTCCCTCCTCTGTACCTCACTGTCCTCCTCTGTACCTCACTGTCCCTCCTCTGTACCTCACTGTCCCTCCTCTGTACCTCACTGTCCTCCTCTGTACCTCACTGTCCCTCCTCTGTACCTCACTGTCCCTCCTCTGTACCTCACTGTCCCTCCTCTGTACCTCACTGTCCCTCCTCTGTACCTCACTGTCCCTCCTCTGTACCTCACTGTCCTCCTCTGTACCTCACTGTCCCTCCTCTGTACCTCACTGTCCCTCCTCTGTACCTCACTGTCCCTCCTCTGTACTCTCACTGTCCCTTCTCTGTACCTCACTGTCCCTCCTCTGTACCTCACTGTCCCTCCTCTGTACCTCACTGTCCTCCTCTGTACCTCACTGTCCCTCCTCTGTACCCTCACTGTCCCTCCTCTGTACCTCACTGTCCCTCCTCTGTACTCTCACTGTCCCTTCTCTGTACCTCATCTGTACCTCACTGTCTCTCCTCTGTATCTCACTGTCCCTCCTCTGTACCTCACTGTCCCTGATCTGTACCCTCACTGTTCCTCCTCTGTACCTCACTGTCCCTGATCGGTACCCTCACTGTCTCTCCTCTGTACTTCACTGTCCTCCTCTGTACCCTCACTGTCCTTCCTCTGTACCCTAACTGTACCTCCTCTGTACCTCACTGTCCCTCCTCTGTACCTCACTGTCCCTCCTCTGTACCCTCACTGTCCCTCCTCTGTACCTCACTGTCCCTCCTCTGTACCTCACTGTCCCTCCTCTGTACCCTCACTGTCCCTCCTCTGTACCTCACTGTCCCTGATCTGTACCCTCACTGTCCCTCCTCTGTACCTCACTGTCCCTCCTCTGTACCCTCACTGTCCCTCCTCTGTACCTCACTGTCCCTGATCTGTACCCTCACTGTCCCTCCTCTGTACCTCACTGTCCCTCCTCTGTACCCTCACTGTCCTCCTCTGTACCTCACTGTCCTCCTCTGTACCTTACTGTCCCTCCTCTGTACCCTCACTGTCCCTCCTCTGTACCTCACTGTCCCTCCTCTGTACCCTCACTGTCCCTCCTCTGTACCCTCACTGTCCCTCCTCTGTACCTCACTGTCCCTCCTCTGTACCCTCACTGTCCCTCCTCTGTACCTTACTGTCCCTCCTCTGTACCTCACTGTCCCTCCTCTGTACCTCACTGTCGCTCCTCTGTACCTCACTGTCCCTCCTCTGTACCCTCACTGTCGCTCCTCTGTACCTTACTGTCCCTCCTCTGTACCTCACTGTCGCTCCTCTGTACCTTACTGTCCCTCCTCTGTACCCTCACTGTCCCTCCTCTGTACCTCACTGTCCCTCCTCTGTACCCTCACTGTCCCTCCTCTGTACCCTGACTGTACCTCCTCTGTACCTCACTGTCCCTCCTCTGTACCCTCACTGTCCTCTGTACCTCACTGTCGCTCCTCTGTACCTCACTGTCCCTCCTCTGTACCTCACTGTCCCTCCTCTGTACCTCACTGTCCCTCTTCTGTACCTCACTGTCCCTCCTCTGTACCTCACTGTCCCTCCTCTGTACCCTCACTGTCCCTCCTCTGTACCCTGACTGTACCTCCTCTGTACCTCACTGTCCCTCCTCTGTACCCTGACTGTACCTCCTCTGTACCTCACTGTCCCTCCTCTGTACCTCACTGTCCTCCTCTGTACCTCACTGTCCCTCTTCTGTACCTCACTGTCCCTCCTCTGTACCTCACTGTCGCTCCTCTGTACCTCACTGTCGCTCCTCTGTACCCTCACTGTCCCTCCTCTGTACCTCACTGTCCCTCCTCTGTACCTCACTGTCCCTCCTCTGTACCCTCACTGTCCCTCCTCTGTACCTCACTGTCCCTCTGGTCCTAACTGGTCTTTGTGGTTCATTGTTTGTCTACACTTGATATTACGTTTGTATCTGTATACTGTGTACTGTTTTATGGAGCCTGCCTTAGGACAGCAGATGAAATTTAGCTATTGTGCTAATTCTGGCGTATTTACATTGATGCTTAGCTGCTGATATGTTGATTAATATGCATTGTCCTAATTCAATAAATAACTAAATAAATAAAATGATAAATCCAGTGCAGTGTTAGTTTCAGAGGAGGACATGGAGTCAGTTTTCAGAAGGATTTTATTATTTTTTTGGTCTAAATAAGAAACATCACAACAGAAAACAAAAGAACATTCAGGAAGTGGCTGCAGGAACAGGCCAATAAACTGGAATATTGTTTAGAGTCTGTTTATTTTAAATATGAAGATTATGGCTCACAGTTAATGAAAACCAAACTCAGTCTCTCATTTAGTCAGGACCTAATATTACACAAACATTACTACTGAGATAAATACTTTTTAAAATATATTTTTAGATTTTATTTTGCTCTGTGTTCCCATTTTTTTACTTTTACAATTTAAATAAAAATTATTAACTAATGAAATCATTTTATTTTTGTAGATATTCTAATTTACCTCACAAAACACATTTGATTTTATTTACATTTTACAAACTCTTTGTACCAAACTCTGATGAAACCTTTGAAACATAAACATATTTTAGCTATTATTTACAGATGTTAAATTCAACATGTGCTATCACATTACTACATTCAAATACAAAAACATTTTTTTAAAGGGACAACTGTATATTCTGCTGTTACTTTAGGTATTTTTAGATCATGAATATTTGTTGAATCAAAGTTAAACAGAACCATTACTGAATAAAAGCCTGGGATTCTCAGAACAAGTTTACTGTGAATTAAAATCTAAAAACAAATGGAGCCAAACAAATACACAAATATCCAGGATGTGTAGACCTGGACTAGACCTGGACTAGACCTGGACTAGACCTGGACTACACCTGGACTAGACCTGGACTAGACCTGGACTACACCTGGACTACACCTGGACTACACCTGGACTACACCTGGACTAGACTAGGACTAGACCTGGACTACACCTGGACTAGACCTGGACTACACCTGGACTACACCTAGACTACACCTGGACTACACCTGGACTAGACCTGGACTAGACCTGGACTAGACCTGGACTACACCTGGACTACACCTGGACTACACCTGGACTCGACCTGGACTATACCTGGACTACACCTGGACTAGACCTAGACTAGACCTTGACTAGACCTGGACTAGACCTGGACTACACCTGGACTAGACCTGGACTAGACCTGGACTACACCTGGACTAGACCTGGACTACACCTGGACTACACCTGGACTAGACCTAGACTAGACCTGGACTACACCTGGACTAGACCTGGACTAGACCTGGACTACACCTGGACTACACCTGGACTAGACCTGGACTACACCTGGACTAGACCTGGACTAGACCTGGACTACACCTGGACTAGACCTGGACTAGACCTGGACTACACCTGGACTACACCTGGACTAGACCTGGACAAGACCCGGACAACACCTGGACTAGACCTGGACTAGACCTGGACTACACCTGGACTACACCTGGACTACACCTGGACTAGACCTGGACTACACCTGGACTACACCTGGACTAAACCTGGACTACACCTGGACTACACCTGGACAACACCCGGACTACACCTGGACTACACCTGGACTACACCTGGACTACACCCGGACAACACCTGGACTACACCTGGACTAGACCCAGAAAACACCTGGACTACACCTGGACTAGACCTGGACTAGACCTGGACTACACCTGGACTACACCTGGACTAGACCTGGACTAGACCTGGACTAGACCAGGACTACACCTGGACTAGACCTGGACTAGACCTGGACTACACCTGGACTACACCTGGACTAGACCTGGACTACACCTGGACTACACCTGGACTAGACCTGGACTAGACCTGGACTAGACCTGGACTAGACCAGGACTAGACCAGGACTACACCTGGACTAGACCTGGACTAGACCTGGACTAGACCTGGACTACACCTGGACTAGACCTGGACTACACCTGGACTACACCTGGACTACACCTGGACTACACCTGGACTACACCCGGACAACACCTGGACTACACCTGGACTAGACCCAGAAAACACCTGGACTACACCTGGACTAGACCTGGACTAGACCTGGACTACACCTGGACTACACCTGGACTAGACCTGGACTACACCTGGACTACACCTGGACTAGACCTGGACTAGACCTGGACTAGACCTGGACTAGACCAGGACTAGACCAGGACTAGACCTGGACTAGACCTGGACTAGACCTGGACTACACCTGGACTAGACCTGGACTACACCTGGACTACACCTGGACTACACCTGGACTACACCTGGACTACACCCGGACAACACCTGGACTACACCTGGACTAGACCCAGAAAACACCTGGACTACACCTGGACTAGACCTGGACTAGACCTGGACTACACCTGGACTACACCTGGACTAGACCTGGACTAGACCTGGACTAGACCAGGACTACACCTGGACTACACCTGGACTAGACCTGGACTAGACCTGGACTACACCTGGACTACACCTGGACTAGACCTGGACTACACCTGGACTACACCTGGACTAGACCTGGACTAGACCTGGACTAGACCTGGACTAGACCAGGACTAGACCAGGACTACACCTGGACTAGACCTGGACTAGACCTGGACTAGACCTGGACTACACCTGGACTAGACCTGGACTACACCTGGACTACACCTGGACTAGACCTGGACTAGACCTGGACTAATCCTGGACTACACCTAGACTAGACCAGGACTAGACCTGGACTAGACCTGGATTACACCTGGACTAGACCTGGACTAGACTAGGACTAGACCAGGACTAGACCTGGACTAGATCAGGACTACACCTGGACTAGACCTGGACTAGACCTGGACTAATCCTGGACTACACCTTGACTAGACCAGGACTAGACCTGGACTAGACCTGGACTACACCTGGACTAGACCTGGACTAGACTAGGACTAGACCAGGACTAGACCTGGACTAGACCTGGACTAGACCAGGACTACACCTGGACTAGACCTGGACTAGACCTGGACTACACCTGGACTAGACCTGGACTAGACTAGGACTAGACCAGGACTAGACCTGGACTAGACCTGGACTAGACCAGGACTACACCTGGACTAGACCTGGACTAGACTAGGACTAGACCAGGACTAGACCTGGACTAGACCTGGACTAGACCAGGACTACACCTGGACTAGACCTGGACTAGACCTGGACTAGACCTGGACTACACCTGGACTAGACCTGGACTACACCTGGACTAGACCTGGACTACACCTGGACTAGACCTGGACTAGACCTGGACTAGACCTGGACTAGACCTGGACTAGACCTGGACTACACCTGGACTACACCTGGACTAGACCTGGACAAGACCCGGACAACACCTGGACTAGACCTGGACTAGACCTGGACTACACCTGGACTACACCTGGACTACACCTGGACTAGACCTGGACTACACCTGGACTACACCTGGACTAAACCTGGACTACACCTGGACTACACCTGGACAACACCCGGACTACACCTGGACTACACCTGGACTACACCTGGACTACACCCGGACAACACCTGGACTACACCTGGACTAGACCCAGAAAACACCTGGACTACACCTGGACTAGACCTGGACTAGACCTGGACTACACCTGGACTACACCTGGACTAGACCTGGACTAGACCTGGACTAGACCAGGACTACACCTGGACTAGACCTGGACTAGACCTGGACTACACCTGGACTACACCTGGACTAGACCTGGACTACACCTGGACTACACCTGGACTAGACCTGGACTAGACCTGGACTAGACCTGGACTAGACCAGGACTAGACCAGGACTACACCTGGACTAGACCTGGACTAGACCTGGACTAGACCTGGACTACACCTGGACTAGACCTGGACTACACCTGGACTACACCTGGACTACACCTGGACTACACCCGGACAACACCTGGACTACACCTGGACTAGACCCAGAAAACACCTGGACTACACCTGGACTAGACCTGGACTAGACCTGGACTACACCTGGACTACACCTGGACTAGACCTGGACTACACCTGGACTACACCTGGACTAGACCTGGACTAGACCTGGACTAGACCTGGACTAGACCAGGACTAGACCAGGACTAGACCTGGACTAGACCTGGACTAGACCTGGACTACACCTGGACTAGACCTGGACTACACCTGGACTACACCTGGACTACACCTGGACTACACCTGGACTACACCCGGACAACACCTGGACTACACCTGGACTAGACCCAGAAAACACCTGGACTACACCTGGACTAGACCTGGACTAGACCTGGACTACACCTGGACTACACCTGGACTAGACCTGGACTAGACCTGGACTAGACCAGGACTACACCTGGACTAGACCTGGACTAGACCTGGACTACACCTGGACTACACCTGGACTAGACCTGGACTACACCTGGACTAGACCTGGACTAGACCTGGACTAGACCTGGACTAGACCTGGACTAGACCAGGACTAGACCAGGACTACACCTGGACTAGACCTGGACTAGACCTGGACTACACCTGGACTAGACCTGGACTACACCTGGACTACACCTGGACTAGACCTGGACTAGACCTGGACTAATCCTGGACTACACCTAGACTAGACCAGGACTAGACCTGGACTAGACCTGGATTACACCTGGACTAGACCTGGACTAGACTAGGACTAGACCAGGACTAGACCTGGACTAGATCAGGACTACACCTGGACTAGACCTGGACTAGACCTGGACTAATCCTGGACTACACCTTGACTAGACCAGGACTAGACCTGGACTAGACCTGGACTACACCTGGACTAGACCTGGACTAGACTAGGACTAGACCAGGACTAGACCTGGACTAGACCTGGACTAGACCAGGACTACACCTGGACTAGACCTGGACTAGACCTGGACTACACCTGGACTAGACCTGGACTAGACTAGGACTAGACCAGGACTAGACCTGGACTAGACCTGGACTAGACCAGGACTACACCTGGACTAGACCTGGACTAGACTAGGACTAGACCAGGACTAGACCTGGACTAGACCTGGACTAGACCAGGACTACACCTGGACTAGACCTGGACTAGACCTGGACTAGACCTGGACTACACCTGGACTAGACCTGGACTAGACCTGAACTAATCCTGGACTACATCTGGACTACACCTGGACTAGACCTGGACTAGACCTGGACTAATCCTGGACTACATCTGGACTACACCTCGACTAGACCTGGACTACACCTGGACTAGACCTGGACTAGACCTGGACTAGACCAGGACTACACCTGGACTAGACCTGGACTAGGCCAGGACTACACCTGGACTAGACCTGGACTAGACCTGGACTACACCTGGACTAAACCTGGACTAGACCTGGACTAGACCTGAGTTTCTTCTTCTCTCACAGTGAGGTTTTCAGGAGCAGCTCTCTGTCGTCTCCTCTGGCGACCCCTGGTGGCTCGAAACTACAGGACACAAAGAAAAAAATCTGTTAATACATCAGGACTGAGGGCCCCTAGTGTAATGTACATGACCCTGAGGGGCCCTAGTGTAATGTACATGATCCTGAGGGGCTCTAGTGTAATCTTGCTGACCCTGAGGGGCCCTAGTGTAATGTTCCTGACCCTGAGGGCCCTAGTGTAATGTCCCTGACCCTGAGGGGCCCTAGTGTAATGTTCCTGACCCTGAGGGCCCTTAGTGTAATGTCCCTGACCCTGAGGGGCCCTAGTGTAATGTCCCTGACCCTGAGGGCCCCTAGTGTAATGTACATGACCCTGAGGGGACCTAGTGTAATGTACATGACCCTGAGGGGCCCTAGTGTGATGTCCCTGACCCTAAGGGGCCCTAGTGTAATGTCCCTGACCCTGAGGGGCCCTAGTGTAATGTCCCTGACCCTGAGAGCCCTAGTGGAATGTCCCTGACCCTGAGGGGCCCTAGTGTAATGTCCCTGACCCTGAGGGGCCCTAGTGTAATGTCCCTGACCCTGAGGGGGCCCTAGTGTAATGTACATGACCCTGAGGGGGCCCTAGTGTAATGTCCCTGACCCTGAGGGGCCCTAGTGTAATGTCCCTGACCCTGAGGGGCCCTCATGGTGCTCCAGGGGCCAGTACCTTACAGTAGTAGTACAGAGCAGGGATATAGATGAGCGTCAGCAGGAGAATGAGCAGCGCTCTGATGATCAGCTCAGAGTCCAGGGCTGGAACACATCACATGGAGACAGAGACATGAGGCCTTTTTAAACCATTATTATCACGGCTCTGAAGGAAAAACCAGAAGAACTTACCTCCGAGAGAGAGATAGAGGCTGTGGCTCTGAGAGGAGAAGTTATGGGAGAAAACATGAAGGCGGTAAACGCAGGCGTAGCCTCCTTTGTGGGCGGGGCCGGCGTCAGAGAACAGGAAGTGGGCGGAGTGATGGACGGCCAGCAGGGTGCGGTTCTGAGCCGGGTCCACAGTGGGAGAGATGAGCTGGAAGGAGCCTCCTGGGTACTGTGGTTCAACAGAGCACCTGACACTGAAGTCTGAGCCCGGCAGCACCCGGAGCCCCTGCGGCTGGGCCTCGGAGACCCCGTCAGCAGAGACGGACAGGGAGATGTCGGGGCGGGTCAGTAAATCTGTGGAGAGAGGCCATTGGACGCTCTTCAGTCTCATGTGATTAATACTGACCAATGGGAACAGAGATTTATCTGAGTCACAAGTTCACAATAAAAACAGACACAGAGCAGAATCTGTGGGACTCAGTCTAAAACTCAGTCCTGGGACAATGAGACTCTGTCCACAACAAACATATTCCTCAGGAACATCTGGAATAACACATCTGGAATAACACATCTGGAATGAACACATCTGGAAGTGAACACATCTGGAGTGAACACATCTGGAGTGAACACATCTGGAGTGAACACATCTGTAGAGAGGGAGAAGAATAAATCTGAGTAACTCAGGTTTTTACTGTTACCTGTACACACCACCTCCAGGCCCCAGGTGTCACTGAAGTCTAGATCCTCGACACACTCTCTCAGAGCAGACTTCTTCACACAGTCAGGGCTGACCCCCCACACAGGTCTCTCTGGAAAACCATCTCTTTGTTCTCCAGAAACAGCTGAGCCACAGTCCAGGTCTCGACACACAGCAGCTGTAGCCTCCAGGTCCCAACCTTCATAAACAACCACAGGTCTCCAGTCTCCTCTGTGTCTCACCTCCACCTGCCCAGCACAGCGACTGGCCCCTCCCACCAACCTGAGTAGGTCTGGGTCTGGGTCTGAACAGAGAGAAGAAGAAGTGATTAGGTGAGTTATGGTCAGAGATGATTCAGTCAGACACAGATCTGATGGACCCAGTGCATGCTGGGTAGTTTTGTGTTGCTCTGATGTAACTTGTGTAACAGTGATCTCTAAAACTCAGGACACAGTGAGAGCTGTGCTTCCAAAGAATCGCTGTGTGACCCAAGGAAGACCACGCTGTTCTGTCTACAATCAGGAGTCTCACTTCATCTGGAATGCACCAGTCAGAGGAAGAACACAGAGGACAGAGCCCTGCCCCTTTTTAAATGAGCAGCTGAGAGTCCCGCCCCTTTTTACCTGAGCAGGTGAGCTCCACAGCTGTTCCAGATGAGCAGGTGTTCCCTGAGCTGGACCTGGGACAGTCCATCAGAGCAGACTCATGGCCCTGGCACTGGAACTGTCCCAGAGCCCCGCCCTCTCCATAGAGCGCCCCCTGGAGGAGAGAAGGAGCCCCACAGCCCAGCTCCCTGCAGACCACCTCTGCATCCTGCAGGTCAAAGTCCCCTTCACAGACTGGGCTCCAGGACTCGTTCTGGTGGAGCTCCAGTGATCCTGAGCACAGGCTGGGCCCCCGGAGCCTCACAGAGTCTGTGGACACACACACAGCTCTTTACTCTGAGAATACTGCACATGCTCCTCACTGGGCCCCAACACTCAACATTCTCTACACATCACTGTGAGGATGAAGAGCAGAGTTACCTGAACAGGTGAGAGAGGAGAGCCAGGAGCTGTATACATCATCTAGAGTCACACAGTCTCTCAGTGAAGAAGTGGAGCGGACACAGGAGGAGCTGAGCCACCAAACAGAACGATCAGGAACTGTTCTCTCTTCAGTAGAAACCACAGAGCCACAGTCCAGACGCTGACAAACTGCAGCTCCTGTCTTCAGGACCCAGTCAGTCATCACCGCGTCTCTCCATTGGTCCAAATGTTTAACCTGCACCTCCCCATCACAGCGACTGGCTCCGCCCACCAGCCTGACATCATCAGGGTCTGACAAAGACAGAGAAAGGTGAATAAAAGTCCAGAGAGAGAGGAGCAGAGCAGAGGAGTGTCCTCTGTGTGGGATTTATTTAAACTGAGATAAAGCAGCTCAGACTGGGACCACAGGAACTCACACAGAAGCTCAACATGAGGAGGGCTTCTCAATGTGTGGGCCGTGACCCCCCGCTGGTCCCTGAGTGAACTACAGCTGCAGTGGATGTGGAGGGACAGAGGAGACAGCGCCCCCTGCCCCTGAGCGGATGAATAACAGAGGAGTTATTCATCCGCTCAGGGACAGGTCCAGAGTTAGGTCAGAGACAGCCAGGGGCCAAAGTAAGGATGGCCATTTGTTTTGTTTGCAGTATTACACTAAACATTCCCCATGGACGGAAAATGTCTTTGCTCGGGAAAAACGAAAAGTTGGTGACACATTTTTTGAGAAACTGCATCTGTCCCATTAATAACACACACACACTCACAGACACACACACACTCACAGACACACACACTCACAGACACACACAGACACACAGACACAGACACACACACACACAGACACACACACTCACAGACACACACACACACAGACACACACACACTCACACACTCACAGACACACACACACTCACACTCACAGACACACACACACACACACTCACAGACACACACACTCACAGACACACACACTCACAGACACACACAGACACACACACACAGACACAGACACACACACACACAGACACACACAGACACACACACACTCACACAAACACACACTCACAGACACACACACACTCACAGACACACACACACACTCACAGACACACACAGACACACACACAGACAGACACACACACACAGACACACACACACACATAGACACACACAGACACACACACAGACACACACAGACACACAGACTCACACACAGACACTCACAGACACACACACACACACTCACAGACACACACTCACAGACACACACACTCACAGACACACACACACACAGACACACACACACACACACACAGACACACACACACTCACACAAACACACACTCACAGACACACACACACTCACACTCACAGACACACACACACACACTCACAGACACACACAGACACACACAGACACACACACACACATAGACACACACAGACACACACAGACACACACACACACATAGACACACACAGACACACACAGACACACACAGAAGTGTTTGTTCCGTTGTCGTTCAGAATCAGACAGTCGTTTGTTTTTAGCAGCGAGCTAAAGGAAAGCTAATTAGCAACAGCACTGTCAGTGGCAGTTTTCCAGGCCCCTCCCTCTGAGCGTCTCCCTCCAAACCAACAGAGTCTTTTCTCATCAATATTACTTTGTTTTATTTAAGGCTGCTTCTCTGAGATGCACTGCTATTATACTTTATCTGTTTTTTGGAAGATGGTAATAATTATGAGTTTTAATAAAAACAAATCTTTAGTTTAATACAACAAATGTATGTCATTTTCTCAGTTGCTTTTGTAGATTTATACTTCAGTTTAATAAGGATTACTTTAGGAAACATAAAAAGAGCTTTATTGTTTTTTGAATTTTAATCTGACGTGGCATTTTCTCATCTGTGACTGTGATATCTCAGATTCAGAATCTGTCCCACAGATAAATGTTTATATTGTTCCTACAGAAGTTCAGAAAGGGACCAGTTCAGTTTTACTTTGACTCTGTTGTTAAATATGTTTTATACTGTTGATATTTTGTTTGACAATGACAATGTTTGCATATAATTTAGTTTTCTACTTAAAAAAGGGTTTTATTGTTTATTTCTGTTTATTGTAATCTAAAGAGAGAATGTCCTAAAGGCTGCTGGGTCCCCATTTTAAAATTTGGAGAGACTGGGTCAGTCAGGTTCACAGTGGAGAAAAAAACTGAGCAAAGACTAAGTCAAAAACTAAAATAGTTATTCATATGAATATGTGAATCTATTATTTCATACAGACAGTTTCAAAGTGTGATCAGCGTAACTACGGCTAAATGTCCTGAAGAAAATTGTATTTAGTATTTACATTGATCTCATTAAGAAATAACAAAAGTTAATTAATTATCCACATATTAACAGCTTTTTCAATTAATTTTAGGTAGAGCCCTCTATTATATCATCACTTCCTGTTATTGTGATAAATATCAAAATATATTGTGATATAATTTTAAACCCATATCGCCCATCCCTAGTTCAAAGGGGAGTCAAAGATTGTTCAAATGGAAAAGTCCTCTCTAAACAGAGCTAAGGTTTGAGATTTAATCTTCCTCCAGTCACAGCTCAGAGCTCCAACAGAAGCACAAGTCTCACTGTAACAACAGAGCCTCACCATCACAGAGGGCAGCTCCTGCTAACGGCTCACAGGTGGAACCACTCTCCCTCTGACTCCAGCCCAGACCTTTCAGCTGCTCCTGAGTCTGCTCTGGTTTAACCTCTGAGGGACAGAAGCTCTGCTCACACACCGGGCTCCTCAGGACTGAGACAGGCCTTTGGACCAGGGACCACATCTCAGAGACACAAACCTGAGCTGGTCCTAAACCTGGTCCAGAGCCAGGTCCAGAGCCAGGTCCAGAGCCAGGTCCAGAGCCAGGTCCAGAGCCAGGTCCAGAGCCAGGTCCAGAGCCAGGTCCAGAGCCAGGTCCAGAGCCAGTGGAGTCTGGACTGAGCTGAGACAGCAGTGAGTTTAGGAACTCTGTGTCTGCTGTGAGTATGAGAGAACACAAAGACAGAGACCACAGCTCACCTGAGCAGGTGTGAGCCCCACCCCTTTTAACCTGAGCAGGTGAGAGCCCCGCCCCTTTTTACCTGAGCAGGTGAGAGCCCCGCCCCTTTTTAACCTGAGCAGGTGGGAGCCCTGCCCCTTTTAACCTGAGCAGGTGAGCCGCCCCTTTTTAAACCTGAGCAGGTGAGAGCCCCGCCCCTTTTTAACCTGAGTAGGTGAGAGCCCTGCCCCTTTTTACCTGAGCAGGTGAGAGCCCCGCCCCTTTTTAAACCTAAGCAGGTGAGAGCCCCGCCCCTTTTTTTTTGCCTGAGCAGGTGAGAGCTCCGCCCCTTTTTAACCTGAGCAGCTGAGAGCCCCGCCCCTTTTTACCTGAGCAGGTGAGCTCCACAGCTGTTCCAGATGAGCAGGTGTTCCCTGAGCTGGACCTGGGACAGTCCATCAGAGCAGACTCATGGCCCTGGCACTGGAACTGTCCCAGAGCCCCGCCCTCTCCATAGAGCGCCCCCTGGAGGAGAGAAGAAGCCCCACAGCCCAGCTCCCTGCAGACCACCTCTGCATCCTGCAGGTCAAAGTCCCCTTCACAGACTGGGCTCCAGGACTGGTTCTGGTGGAGCTCCAGTGATCCTGAGCACAGGCTGGGCCCCCGGAGCCTCACAGAGTCTGTGGACACACACAGCTCTGAGACGTCACGGCTCTGAGACAACAGGGACAGAGACAGCTGTGGGACATTAGTCCTGGATGATCTGTGGAATACGGGCATTTGTTGTCTTGTTGCCTGGTTACTAAAGTCCCACAGCTGCCTCTGATTGGCTGCAGAGCTGTGATGTCACAGACTGAAGAGCTTTTTTGTAAATGTAGCATCTATGCTAACGTCTTTAGCTCCATCTTGTTTACATAAATCAGTAAGAGTCAAACCTAAGCCCCGCCCACTCAGAACACTGTGACACCATTGGTCAAACCAGCAGAGGTTCAGACTTAAACACAGATTCTTATTTAGGACAAGATGGATTTATCTGAGTTTCTGAGCTCACAGATGTCAGAGGATCCAGCTGCTGTGGAAGAAAAGGATTTTAAAGTTCTTACCTGAACATTTCACCTCCACACTGGAGTTTGAGAGAGATGTGCCAGTCCTAAAACAGTCGCTCAGTGAAGTCTCTTCACAGTCAGGGTAGATTCCTGATGTTTCTCTTCTTGAACCACTTTGTTCTCTCACAGAAACAGCAGAGCCACAGCCCAGCTCTGCACACGCTCTGTTTGCAAACTGCAGATTACAGTTCCATGGATGCACAGTTGTCCAGTTCTGCTCCTGTTGTTTCACCTGCAGCTCTCCCTGACAGTGGCTGGCTCCTCCCACCAACCTGAGGCCAAACGGCTCTGGAGAAATGAGACCATCACCAAAACTCTTTATTAATCTATATTTACATCCTCAAAAAATTGCTCAGTCGCTGTAGGTTGGAGGTTCAATTCCTGCTCCTCACATTTACACTGTGGAGCCATGTCCTGTGCCCTGGGTGACATTAGGGTGGCGCCCCCTACAGGACCTCCTCATAAACTACAGTTTTACTGCAGTGGACAGAGATGAAGACACAGTAACAAAGCCTAAAGTCTGAGTTAAATGTGAGAGTCCCTGCAGAGTTTTTCTGAAAGTCTTATTTTGATTCTTCTGTCTTTTCATGTTCTCATTCAAACATAAGTTAAACTTCTTTAAACTGGAGATGTCCATCACTTTTACGTTGGGGCTGTACATTTAGAAAGAGTCCATTACTGAGGTTAAAATGTCCTGCATGGATTATGATCCTAACGGCTCTTTGTAGGACACACATTTCACTTCTTTATCAGATGGAAAAGCAGAAATACTGTGCTCTGAGAAAAACACTTTGTCAAATACAAACACAAGTTTATACAACAGTTTAACTAAAGTGAAGTGAGAAGAGGCAGTGTGTGGTCACCTGTGTAGCTGGAGTCTGCAGCCAGGATCCCTGCACACAAACACACAAACACACAAACACACAAACACACAAACACACACAATCAGTCCACAAAACTGGGATTTGCTCCAAAAGAGACTCTGTTTCGGGCTCAGTGTCATAAGTTCAGTAAAAGTAGAAACTGTGTATTTTCAAATAAAGGACCAAAGCATTAATATTGTTAGTGAACATTTGTGTCATTGGTATAAAATATAATAGTCATAATGTTTCCTGTTGTCGTCCTAAGATGGCTGCTGTTGGTCACATGATGCTCAGTGCACTGTGCCAGAAACCACACAGAAAAAAAAAAAGCCTTGGCTAGGCCTGAGTTAGTGATGTTGTGCTCGTGCACGGCCCTGGTGCACGTCTGAGACTTGCTGCCGCTTGATACAGAATGACAGCAGTAAAAGCATCATGGAGCCTAGCATTTATGCTACTTTTGAGCTAAATCAAAGAGGATAAATTAAAGAGTTTATTTGCCAAATGCGTAAAGGTTCAGGTTAGGGGTAGAGTTAGTTTTTTGTTACAGAGATAATTAGCCGTTATGGCAGGAAAATCTAGGGCTGCCTGTGACGTGTTCTTTTTCTTGTTAATAAAGACTCCAATCAGCTTTTTTGTCTTTTTGTCTTTTATTCGCATAAGCCAAATTACAGAGCTTTGGGTTGGATCTGTCCCTACCGCCTACGTCTTACTCAGGGCTTACGCTGGGTGTCCAACAACGACTGTCCCTATCACACTGAATATATACCCAGGCTCAACTTCATACCACCCACTCCAGATATGGGCATAGTCCAGGATCTGAACCAGTTCTCAGGCAGAGCAGTGCGAGTTGTATGGGAGGGGCTGTTTTCTCTAGCAGAGAAGTGCGAGTTGTAAGGGAGGGGCTGTTATCACTTCTGCACTCCCATGAAGGCCACATTTCAGACTCTCACATTGTTCCCTTGCACTTCATGCGGCGTCTTGAGTCTGGGTCAGGTCCTGTTTACACAATTTGTCCAGATACATTTCTTCACATTGAAACCCCATTTCATTATATACTTGATCATGTTCAAAACACATACAACACCTGATACGAGAAACACATGTGACATGCCATAACCATGTTTTATATTACAATAACAATATGATGGAGATATTTACAGACACTTTACTGGGAGAGTAAGTTCAGTCAAACTAAGGCAGAAATATAGGTCTCTGGACTAAACCAGGACTAAATCTGGACTTTAAATATTTGTATTTGGTCACATATTCTTTGCAGCTCTGGTGGAAAATGACTCTTCAGTGTAAACCTCTGTCAGATGGAGGACCACAACATTAATGCCATACATTTAGTTTGTAGCCAGATGGATATTGCTGAAGTTGCAGTAACAATAAACTTGTGATAAATTGTGCAGCCTCAGTAAAATCAGATCTGTCACCTTTTTCCTCTTAAACTTCAACCTTTAATCCCTTACTAAATAAACTCTATCATCTTTTATCTGTGTAACCTATAAGTTAACAGTTACGTTCACAGTCAAACAGAGATTGCTTTTGTGATAACGCGGCCATGCAGCAGGCACTCGTTCTGAGTGATGCAGTTAAAGCTCCGCCCCCAGACCAAATGCCTGTCCCACTCTGTAGCTCTCTGCAAAATGTCCGCTATTGAAGAAGACATCACAAAATGGCTGCCAAGTGCAACCATTAAAAACAGCACAGGCTGATTTTATCAGTTTCAGAGAAACGGGAAACTCACAATCACCCACTCTGATCTCTTTTTGTGGTTAGAACTTTAAAAACACTCTATTTCTGAATAAAATGTATATTTATAGCATTTATTTGACTGCACCGTTCTATCTGAATTTAGTCTTTTTCACAATAAAAGCCCTGAATGCACCAAAAAGTTCAAAGTTTGTATTTTAAAAGAGACACAGGAAGTTTCCAGCAGCAGCTTTACCAAAGTGAACAAACTCAGAGCAGAGACGCTTCAATTGAGCTGGTAACAGAGTGAAGAGTACTGTTGTTGTTTAGAGCTGAGAGTAAAACAGAAGAGAGCTGAGTTCAGTATAAAACTCTTTTAAAGAGCTGCTCTGAGGCTGAGGCAGATCTGTGTCTTCCTGGTTTATAACAAACAAACTCTCTCAGTATGAATGAATAAGTCATAGGCAGCGGCCTGTTCTCAAATATATATAACAATAATAATAACAACATAAACACAGTTCTCATGTAGAGAGCAGTTTAATCCAGATTTCCCAGACTTTTCCTCTGCTCTCCTCAGTCTCTCAGTATCAGCTCACAAACAGCACAAAGAGAAGAGACTTAGTCCTTACCGAAGATGCAGAGGGACAAAAACACCACCAGCGCTGTGTGGGCCATGTCCAGGTCTGGGTCAGGACCAGGTCTCAGTCAGGACCAGGTCTCAGTCTGGTGTAAAGATGGTTTCCTGTTCTTAGCTCAGTCTTATCGGTTCATCTTTGTGACGTCTCTCCTTCTCTCTCTTTAAAGCTGAAGTCTTTGCTGTTGAACATTTGAAACCACCGAGATATTGAGTTCAGTTTAGTTTTATCTGCTGTTTGTAGAATCACTCCTTTATTTTGTTTTGTATATATACAGTTTATGGTAAAATAAGGAAATGTAAAAGCAATTTAAGGCTAACCCAGGACATAACCAGGTCGAAACCAGGTCGAAACCAGGACTAAACCAGGTCTAAACCAGGACAAAACCAGGTCTAAACCAAGACTAACCCAGGTCTAAACCAGGTCTAAACCAGGTCTAAACCACGACTAAACCAGGACTAACCCAGGGCTAAACCAGGTCTAAACCAGGACATGACCAGGTCTAAACCAGGTCTAAACCAGGACTAAACCAGGTCTAAACCAGGACTAAACCAGGACTAAACCAGGTCTAAACCACGACTAAACCAGGTCTAAACCAGGACTAAACCAGGACTAACCCAGGTCTAAACCAGGTCTAAACCAGGACTAAACCAGGTCTAAACCACGACTAAACCAGGTCTAAACCAGGACTAAACCAGGACTAACCCAGGTCTAAACCAGGACTGAACCACGACTAAACCAGAACTAACCCAGGGCTAAACCAGGTCTAAACCAGGACTAAACCAGGTCTAAACCTGGACTAAACCAGGACTAAACCAGGTCTAAACCAGGTCTAAACCAGGTCTAAACCAGGACTAAACCAGGACATAACCAGGTCGAAACCAGGTCTAAACCAGGTCGAAACCAGGACTAAACCAGGTCTAAACCAGGACTAAACCAGGTCTAAACCAGGACTAAACCAGGTCTAACCCAGTTCTAAACCAGGTCTAAACTTGAGCTTAACTAGGACTAAAACCAGGTCTAAACCAGGACTAAACCAGAACATAACCAGGTCTAAACTTGAGCTTAACCAGGACTAAACCAGGTCTAAACCAGGTCTAAACCAGGACTAAACCAGGTCTAAACCAGGACTAAACCAGGTCTAAACCAGGATTAAACCAGGTCTAACCCAGGCCTAAACCAGGTCTAAACCAGGACTAAACCAGGTCTAAACCACGACTAAACCAGGTCTAAACCAGGACTAAACCAGGACTAACCCAGGTCTAAACCAGGACTGAACCACGACTAAACCAGGACTAACCCAGGGCTAAACCAGGTCTAAACCAGGACTAAACCAGGACTAAACCAGGACTAAACCAGGTCTAAACCAGGTCTAAACCAGGACTAAACCAGGACTAAACCAGGTCTAAACCAGGACTAAACCAGGTCTAAACCAGGACTAAACCAGGTCTAACCCAGTTCTAAACCAGGTCTAAACTTGAGCTTAACTAGGACTAAAACCAGGTCTAAACCAGATCTAAACCAGGACTAAACCAGAACATAACCAGGTCTAAACTTGAGCTTAACCAGGACTAAACCAGGTCTAAACCCGGACTAAACCAGGTCTAAACCAGGACTAAACCAGGTCTAAACCAGGATTAAACCAGGTCTAACCCAGGACTAAACCAGGTCTAACCCAGGTCTAAACCAGGTCTAACCCAGGTCTAAACCAGGACTAAACCAGGTCTAAACCAGGTCTAAACCAGGACTAAACCAGGTCTAAACCAGGACTAAACCAGGTCTAAACCAGGTCTTCATCACAGGCAGGTCTTGGGTCTGAACCGGGTCTGAACCAGGACTAAACCAGGTCTAAACCAGGTCTAAACCAAGACTAAACCAGGACTAACCCCGGACTAAACCAGGTCTAAACCAAGTCTAAACTGGGTCTAAGCCAGCATTTCATCACAGGCAGGTCCTGGGTCTGAACCGGGTCTGAACTGGGTCTAAACCAGGTCTACCAGCACTTCATCACAGGCAGGTCCTGGGTCTGAACCGGGTCTGAACTGGGTCTAAACCAGGTCTAAACCAGCGCTTCATCACAGGCAGGTCCTGGGTCTGAACCGGGTCTGAACTGGGTCTAAACCAGGTCTAAACCAGCGCTTCATCACAGGCAGGTCCTGGGTCTGAACCGGGTCTGAACTGGGTCTAAACCAGGTCTAAACCAGCGCTTCATCACAGGCAGGTCCTGGGTCTGAACCAGGTCTGAACTGGGTCTAAACCAGGTCTAAACCAGCGCTTCATCACAGGCAGGTCCTGGGTCTGAACCAGGTCTAACATATACTCAGTAGTTAAACTGAAAAAGTTAGGTCCAACAAAGCAGTGTAATGTGGAGAGAAATTACTGATAATTATATAACTTTAAGTGAGACTTAATATTTACGTTTTTTCATTTTTAAGGAAGTGTGAGAGCAACAATAGGTGAATATAATTATAATGTGTAATAAGTAAAGGTGTAGGTTTTGTGTTTGGTCTCAGGACATATGACTGAAGATAGGTGGAACTGCATTAGGGGAGGTCTGCACATGTTTACTTTGCCTCTGTGGTTATAATATACTTAATTATTCAGTTAGAAAAATGTGTAATAGTGTTTATAATACAGGCCATAGTTACTGTAGAACACAAACTTGAACCACACATGAAACAACTGACATAAAAATATAGTCTAATGTTGTTACAGATTCAGTTTTATACGGTAAAATAACTGCACTAACCTTGGTTTCACAGTCTCTTATTTACATGTTTGTGTTTTGAATGCATATCCGCCCCTGCATTTATCGAGGGGCCGCATTTGGTCAAACCGTTGGTGCTTTAGTGTAAGTTAAAAGTAACTCACCATTATCTGATGTATAACTAGCTGATGAGAGAGGCCAGAGAGAGAGGCCAGAGAGAGAGGCCAGAGAGAGAGGCCAGAGAGAGAGGCCAGAGAGAGAGGCTAGAGAGAGAGGCCAGAGAGAGGCCAGAGAGAGGACAGAGAGAGAGGCCAGAGAGAGAGGCCAGAGAGAGAGGCTAGAGAGAGAGAGGCCAGAGAGAGGCCAGAGAGAGGGGCCAGAGAGAGGGGCCAGAGAGGGGGGCCAGAGAGAGAGTCCAGAGAGAGGGGCCAGAGAGAGAGGCTAGAGAGAGAGAGGCCAGAGAGAGGCCAGAGAGAGGACAGAGAGAGAGGCCAGAGAGAGAGGCTAGAGAGAGAGAGGCCAGAGAGAGGCCAGAGAGAGGACAGAGAGAGAGGCCAGAGAGAGAGGCCAGAGAGAGAGGCTAGAGAGAGAGAGGCCAGAGAGAGGCCAGAGAGAGGACAGAGAGAGGGGCCAGAGAGAGAGGCCAGAGAGAGAGGCCAGAGAGAGGGGCCAGAGAGAGGGGCCAGAGAGAGAGGCCAGAGAGAGGGGCCAGAGAGGGGGGCCAGAGAGAGGGGCCAGAGAGAGAGTCCAGCGAGAGAGAGTCCAGCGAGAGAGAGTCCAGCGAGAGAGAGTCCAGCGAGAGTCCAGCGAGAGTCCAGAGTGAGGCCAGAGTGAGGCCAGAGTGAGGCCAGAGAGAGTCCAGAGAGAAGCCCGAGAGAAGCCAGAGAGAGGCCAGAGAGAGGCCAGAGAGAAGCGAGAGAGAGAAGCCAGAGAGAAAGAGGTCAGTGCAGTGGTGCACTCGGACTGAGGCAGTTTTAGATTAAATATGATTAAAAGTTAGACACAAAATGACAGAAAAAAGACGAACTCCAGCGCAGATTTCCACAGCAAGCGGACGCAGAGGCAGCTTGTGTTTTTCTGGGTTACAGCTCTGAGTGCGGAGCTCACGAGTGAACTAAACCACTGTAACTAAACTAGATTAAACGAAAGTGGGACTGTTTGTGTTTTTTGTTTTCAGGGCGGTTCTCGTTGGACCCGACTCATCCAGACTTTGTTCCTTTGCTGTTCTCTTTCAACAAACCTGCAGAGTACACGAGGATCACGCAGAGGGTGCAACGGTGAGACTGCAGCACTTTATTATAGGTTATTATGGGCTGTGCTAATGATGTCGTGCTAATGATGTCGTGCTTATAATGTTGTGGTAATAATGTTGTGCTAATGATGTTGAGCTAATGATGTCGTGCTAATAATGTCATGCTAATAATGTGCTAATGATGTTGTACTAATAATGTGCTAATTATGTTGTGTAATAATGTTGTGCTAATGATGTCATGCTAATAATGTCGTGCTAATGATATCGTGCTAATGATGTTGTGCTAATGATGACGTGCTAATAATGTCGTGCTAATAATGTCGTGCTAATAATGTCGTGCTAATGATGTCGTGCTAATAATGTTGTGCTAATGATGTCGTGCTAATAATGTCGTGCTAATGATGTCGTGCTAATGATGTTGTGCTAATGGTGTTGTGCTAATGATGTTGTGCTAATGACGTTGTGCTAATGATGTGCTAATAATGTCGTGCTAATGATGTCGTGCTAATGATGTCGTGCTAATTATGTTGTGCTAACACTGTTGTGCTAATAATGTCATGCTAATAATGTGCAAAGTATTCACTAGGGCGGCACGATATGGAAAAAAGCAGGCCATTTTCAATAATGTTGAAAACGGTGATAACGATTTTATACCGAAATTTTTTTATATTTTAAAACATTGCCTACTTTTCTGAAACAGTAAGTTAAATTCACTTAAAACACTTGTACTTGTCACAAATATATTTTAGATAAATACCTTGTAATAACAGAGTGTCTTTTTTGTGAGTTGGATGTGAAAAATATCTTAAAATCACCCGCTCAAATGTTGTAGTAAGTTTTTGAAAGTTAAATCTGCTAAAAACATTCCCACAATACCTTTATTTATCACTGAAATTTATGATTCTGTTCTGAGATTTTTGATGCAGAACTCACTTCACCTATATATATATATATATATATATATATATATATATATATATATATATATATAATATATAATATATAATATATATATTATATATATATTATATATATATATTCTGAACAGTCGCTCAGGATTGCAAAGCCAGACACACTAATCTGTGCACCGCCTGGATTGATTACAAGAAAGCCTATGACTCAATGCCACACACATGGATCATGGAATGCTTGGAGATGTATAACATCAACAGGACTCTAAGAGCCTTCATTGCAAACTCGATGAGGCAGTGGAAGACCACCCTTGAGGCCAACTGCAAGCCAATTGCACAAGTGTCCATCAAATGTGGGATATACCAAGGAGATGCTCTGTCCCCGCTGCTGTTCTGCATAGGTCTGAACCCCCTCAGCCAGATAATCACCAAGACTGGCTATGGGTACCGACTCAGGAACGGGGCCACCATCAGTCACCTCCTCTACATGGATGATATCAAGCTGTACGCCAAGAGCGAGAGAGACATTGACTCACTGATCCACACAACCAGGATCTACAGCAATGACATCGGAATGTCATTCGGACTTGAGAAGTGTGGGCGGATGGTGACAAAGAGAGGGAAGGTAGTCCATACAGTAGGGGTCCCACTCCCAGACGGCAGAATAGCAGACATTGAGGACAGCTACAAGTACCTTGGAATCCAACAAGCAAATGGCAACCTGGACCAGGCCACAAGAAAAGCAGCCACAGCCAAATACCTCCAACGAGTAAGGCAAGTCCTAAGGAGTCAGCTCAATGGCAAGAACAAAGTCAGGGCAATCAACAGCTATGCCCTGCCGGTCATCAGATACCCTGCGGGAATAATAAGCTGGCCAAAGGAAGAGATTCAGACCACAGATGTGAAAACACGAAAGCTCCTAACCATGCATGGAGGGTTCCACCCCAAATCCAGCACCCTGAGACTGTACACTAAGCGCAAGGAAGGAGGCAGAGGACTAGTGAGTGTCAGAACCACTGTCCAGGATGAAACATCCAAGATCCTTGACTACATCAGGAAGATGGCCTCAACAGATGAAGTTCTCAGTGAATGTCTCAGGCAGTGGAAAACAGAGGACGAGGTGCTGGAGGAACCATCATGGGAGGAAAAGCCCCTACATGGGATGTACCATCGACAGATAACTGAAGTGGCTGACATCGAGAAATCCTACCAATGGCTAGAAAGGGCTGGACTGAAGGACAGCACAGAGGCACTGATCATGGCTGCACAGGAGCAGGCCTTGAGCACCAGAGCAATAGAGGCCAAGATCTACCATACAAGACAAGACCCCAGGTGCAGACTGTGCAAAGAGGCCCCTGAGACAATCCAACACATAACTGCAGGCTGTAAGATGCTGGCAGGGAAAGCATACATGGAGCATCATAACCAAGTGGCTGGTATAGTGTACAGGAACATCTGTGCAGAGTACAGTCTGGAAGTCCCAAGGTCAAGATGGGAAATACCTCCAAAGGTGATAGAGAATGACCGAGCTAAGATCCTGTGGGACTTCCAGATCCAGACAGACAAAATGGTAGTGGCAAACCAACCAGACATTGTGGTGATGGACAAACAGCAGAGGAAAGCCGTTGTGGTTGACATCGCAATACCAAGCGATTGTAACATCAGGAAAAAGGAACACGAGAAACTGGAGAAGTACCAAGGCCTCAAAGAAGAACTTGAGAAGGCCTGGAAAGTGAAGGCAACAGTGGTGCCCGTGGTCATCGGAGCACTCGGGGCAGTAACCCCCAAACTGGAAGAGTGGCTACAGCAGATCCCAGGAAAAACATCAGACATCTCAGTCCAGAAGAGCGCAGTCCTAGGAACAGCAAAGATACTGCGCAGAACCCTCAAGCTCCCAGGCCTCTGGTAGAGGACCCGAGCTTGGATGGATGAAACCGCCCGCGGAGGGCGAGAGGACAATTTTTATTTATATATATATATATATTTGAAATTTATTTATTTAGAGGGTAACCTCTTGAGATGCACCATCTCGTTTTCGAGGGGGTCCTCAGCACAGACAAACAGTGATACAGAGAACAGAAACACAATACATAAAGACAATCACAGTACACAACATTCACACCAACAGACAAAAAGTTCTCCAACTCTATTCTACCTGATTATAAACCAGCCTACCCACTACAAATATAATACATGTACCAATTACTCACAACATAATAAATACAGTATGCCCTTATACCCATGTACATACACACACTTATTTAACTGGCAAAAATGAATAATAATTCGGATTAAACCAGAATTATTACAAAAACAGAGCACAATCAAAAACAAGAACATATCGTTTTCAAGTGGTTAAATACAGACGCCTTAAAGACATGTACAGAGGAAATAGATCTGATTGAGCAAGGTAAGTTGTTCCAATCAGATGGAGCTTTGAATTTAAATGCTCGACGCCCAATTTCTTTGTTAATCTTGGGAACATAGAAAAACAGCTGCTCAGTATGCCTCAAGTTATATGAGAACCAAAAAGGAATTAAAAACTGTTTTAAGTAGAATGGATAATTAAAATAATGACATTTAAAAATAACTTGAAGCCAGTGGAGATGTCTTCTTGACTTTATATATAGATACAGATATATATATATATATATATATATATATATAGATAGATAGATAGATAGATAGATAGATAGATAGAGATATAGAGATAGATATATAAATATAATATATATATAGATATAATATATATATAGTATTGGTGGTAGTAGCAAAAGTGAACCAGTAATAGACAAAGTACTCATCTTCATTGAGTGAAAGTATAGATCCTCCTGGACAAATATAACCCCAAGAAAAGTCAGTCAGATTATTTCTATTGCATTTTAAGACAAAAGCAGGTCTAACCCAGGACTAAAACAGGTCTAAATCAGGTCTAAACTGAGATAAATCCATGTTTTAAATCAGGACTATCCAAACAAAACCTGAAGGGAGCAACAGTAAACCAGCCCTGAACCAGGTTTGCCTTAAAGTATTCATAAAAATGTGTGGGTGATTATTATCAGGGTGTGTAAAATGTTGTAGATATAACAAAGATGCTACTCAAGTACATTTTTAATTCTCAAAAACTACTTAAGTACAGTGCAGATCCTTGCTTACTGTCCACCTCTGGTAAACACTTAAAAAGAGTTCATTCAACTATATACAATATTATTTAAAATGTCTACAGAAACATATTAACAATAAACAATGGGATTAAAATGGCTTTCATCACATCATGTTGCCCATGCCTTTACAAGTGGTCCATTCTGATAGTTGACCAGGTAACAGGCCACACTGAACAACTCATCAATGCTTCCAGACAATGACACTGGGATTACTTTGTCAAACAGTTTATTTTCTTTCACCCTCCTAATGCATCGCTCTACATGGACCCTCAGACGTGCAATAGCTTGAGTCTGTAGGACATCCTGTCGGCTCATCTGGGTTTTTCCAGAGAGAAAGGCAGGCCTGTAAACTTTACAGGGAGCCAGATTGTCAACCAGGAAGCCTTTGTCGACCATTATTGCCATGTCTGGCTTGAGTAGATTTGTGATGCCCGACAACTTAAAGATCTCCCGGTCACTCGTGGATCCAGCATACAAGGCAGAAACGAATGTAATAGCACCGTGGGGTGCAATGCCAATCATCGCCTTGAATGTAGAGTGTGATTTGTAAGTAGAGAACACTTCGCTCTGCAGCAGGAGATCTGATGGTGTCTGGCAATATATTTCTGTGCAATCAAGCACCACTTGTGTATCAGGGAATGCAGCAAACTCGCATGGAAGTTTAGCTCTTACAACCTCACGTGGCAACCAGAGACGCTTGCTTCCTAGCAGTTGATACAGGAAGTTGGTCCAGGTGGTAATAATCCTGCTAACAGTTGACCGATGAATGCCAAACCTTTCAGCTAGATCCCGTGGCTGCAGGCCCACAGAAAGGTACATGAGGAACAGCAGCAGTTCATCAATAGGTGGAAGTTTCTGGGGGAAAAAATGTGTTGGTCATAGGACATGGTCAAAACAGTGAGAAAGTGAGAACTTTGATGATTATGTAAAAACTGTAAATGTATAATGTAAAATTGGTAGATACTGTAGGCCTGCATGTTGTAGATCTATCTATACAAACATGATTATTCATATTGTGTGTCACACTGCAGATTTATTGTTGTTAATGAGTTCTCTAAAACTAAAATCTGGAGAAATGATTTGAGACGGTTTGCCAGCACAGCAAATAATATTTACCGTGGATGTGTGAGAGCTGTCTGAGCCTGATGCACATGTTTTGGTGTTTTGGTGTTGGTGTTTTGGTGTCTTGACTGCTGGTTCAATCAATTTCCAAAAATACTGGAAATGTTTGTATGAGGCAAATCTGGGAATATAATAACACACATATATATATGGTTAAGAACAAGATTATGTTAACATTTATCAGATACATTAATACTTTGTCAGTAGGTCCACTGATATTCAGCAGTAGTGGAAGAAGAGAAATCCACAATATGTGTGGGTAGGGCTCAGCACAAAAACCAAAATGATGACTAGTGTTTACGTATGCAAATTAGCCACATGTTTTAAGTAGCGCTCATCGGGGCTTCACCTCTTTTGACTTGGCACATAGCATGATGGGCAAGTTTAATGAGTTGTTAAACCATTATAGCCTATTCCTAAACAAATATAACTCATTTACAAAAATATTACAAACTTACCTGGTGTAAAAGCGGACATCATTGTCGGAGCCCGCAAAGCGCTGCAAACAAAAACGGCTTCGCAGCTGTAGCTGCTCTACTTGGCTTCAAAGCTGCTCAACTTGCCTCCGCAGAGCCTCGTTTTGACTTTGCAGCTCATTGGTGATTAGTCCTGTCACTGGAGTGACACAATAGTCGTGATCAAGAGCCACGACCTCCATTTCAGATCCCGAGGAGTCCTCAGTCGGGTCCGCGGGAGGGCTGTCCACCGGGGGGCGACGTTCCCACACACTGAGCCTCGGACTGGGCACTGAAAAATTGTTCCACTCAAAAAGGACGGGTATAGCTCCTTTATTTACCCTCTTCAGCCCGCCCACAGTTTCCACAATATCTCCCGGTAGGAAATGCCGACTGCATACTCGCGTCCCTTTTGTAGGAGTGAAGTTGTCGCGCCGGATTTTAGTTAGCCACTGTCGACGCACAGCATTATCAACAGGGAATGAGTGGAAACTAAGATTCAGATTATAGCGTGAGGAATTGCTACACAGAGGTACGCAACAGTGTAGCGCTGACACTCCTACCCTCTGAAAAGTTAAACGCCTCTTTTTAACTTTAAACATGCTCATCTTCGCCCTCTAAGATCACAATCTGATTGGGACGTTCAAACCGGAAGTGACAGGAGTAGACGCCATATTGTGCACGAAGCCAATTAGGACGCTTTTTGCAGTTTTTTTATCAAAAGGTACCAACAAAAAATTGGGCAAAATGGTTTCTCCTCTGCCCCAGCTCCAGTTGCGACTGGTGAGGGCCTATCAATGCCACTTGCGGCTTTAATTGGCTTTATTTTTACTTAATTTGAGGGCTTTATATGATTGTTTTTGCACTGTAAACCCAAAAGGGACTCACCTGTCTCCCTCTGTCCTCTTCTCTCACCTGTCTCCCTCTGTCCTCTCCTCTCGCCTGTCTCCCTCTGTCCTCTCCTCTCACCTGTCTCTCGCCTGTCTCCCTCTGTCCTCTCCTCTCACCTGTCTCCCTCTGTCCTCTCCTCTCACCTGTCTCCCTCTGTCCTCTCCTCTCACCTGTCTCCCTCTGTCCTCTCCTCTCGCCTGTCTCCCTCTGTCCTCTCCTCTCGCCTGTCTCTCTCTGTCCTCTCCTCTCGCCTGTCTCCCTCTGTCCTCTCCTCTCACCTGTCTCCCTCTGTCCTCTCCTCTCACCTGTCTCCCTCTGTCCTCTCCTCTCACCTGTCTCCCTCTGTCCTCTCCTCTCACCTGTCTCCCTCTGTCCTCTCCTCTCGCCTGTCTCCCTCTGTCCTCTCCTCTCGCCTGTCTCTCTCTGTCCTCTCCTCTCGCCTGTCTCCCTCTGTCCTCTCCTCTCGCCTGTCTCCCTCTGTCCTCTCCTCTCGCCTGTCTCCCTCTGTCCTCTCCTCTCGCCTGTCTCCCTCTGTCCTCTCCTCTCACCTGTCTCCCTCTGTCCTCTCCTCTCGCCTGTCTCCCTCTGTCCTCTCCTCTCGCCTGTCTCCCTCTGTCCTCTCCTCTCGCCTGTCTCCCTCTGTCCTCTCCTCTCGCCTGTCTCCCTCTGTCCTCTCACCTGTCTCCCTCTGTCCTCTCCTCTCGCCTGTCTCCCTCTGTCCTCTCCTCTCGCCTGTCTCCCTCTGTCCTCTCCTCTCGCCTGTCTCCCTCTGTCCTCTCCTCTCGCCTGTCTCCCTCTGTCCTCTCCTCTCGCCTGTCTCCCTCTGTCCTCTCCTCTCACCTGTCTCCCTCTGTCCTCTCCTCTCACCTGTCTCCCTCTGTCCTCTCCTCTCGCCTGTCTCCCTCTGTCCTCTCCTCTCACCTGTCTCCCTCTGTCCTCTCCTCTCACCTGTCTCCCTCTGTCCTCTCCTCTCACCTGTCTCCCTCTGTCCTCTCCTCTCACCTGTCTCCCTCTGTCCTCTCCTCTCACCTGTCTCCCTCTGTCCTCTCCTCTCACCTGTCTCCCTCTGTCCTCTCCTCTCACCTGTCTCCCTCTGTCCTCTCCTCTCGCCTGTCTCCCTCTGTCCTCTCCTCTCACCTGTCTCTCGCCTGTCTCCCTCTGTCCTCTCCTCTCACCTGTCTCCCTCTGTCCTCTCCTCTCGCCTGTCTCCCTCTGTCCTCTCCTCTCACCTGTCTCCCTCTGTCCTCTCCTCTCACCTGTCTCCCTCTGTCCTCTCCTCTCGCCTGTCTCCCTCTGTCCTCACCTCTCGCCTGTCTCCCTCTGTCCTCTCCTCTCGCCTGTCTCCCTCTGTCCTCTCCTCTCGCCTGTCTCCCTCTGTCCTCTCCTCTCGCCTGTCTCCCTCTGTCCTCTCCTCTCGCCTGTCTCCCTCTGTCCTCTCCTCTCGCCTGTCTCCCTCTGTCCTCTCCTCTCGCCTGTCTCTCTCTGTCCTCTCCTCTCGCCTGTCTCCCTCTGTCCTCTCCTCTCACCTGTCTCCCTCTGTCCTCTCCTCTCACCTGTCTCCCTCTGTCCTCTCCTCTCACCTGTCTCCCTCTGTCCTCTCCTCTCGCCTGTCTCCCTCTGTCCTCTCCTCTCACCTGTCTCCCTCTGTCCTCTCCTCTCGCCTGTCTCCCTCTGTCCTCTCCTCTCGCCTGTCTCCCTCTGTCCTCTCACCTGTCTCCCTCTGTCCTCTCCTCTCGCCTGTCTCCCTCTGTCCTCTCCTCTCGCCTGTCTCCCTCTGTCCTCTCCTCTCGCCTGTCTCCCTCTGTCCTCTCCTCTCGCCTGTCTCCCTCTGTCCTCTCCTCTCGCCTGTCTCCCTCTGTCCTCTCCTCTCGCCTGTCTCCCTCTGTCCTCTCCTCTCGCCTGTCTCCCTCTGTCCTCTCCTCTCGCCTGTCTCCCTCTGTCCTCTCCTCTCGCCTGTCTCCCTCTGTCCTCTCCTCTCGCCTGTCTCCCTCTGTCCTCTCCTCTCACCTGTCTCCCTCTGTCCTCTCCTCTCGCCTGTCTCCCTCTGTCCTCTCCTCTCGCCTGTCTCCCTCTGTCCTCTCCTCTCGCCTGTCTCCCTCTGTCCTCTCCTCTCGCCTGTCTCCCTCTGTCCTCTCCTCTCGCCTGTCTCCCTCTGTCCTCTCCTCTCGCCTGTCTCCCTCTGTCCTCTCCTCTCGCCTGTCTCCCTCTGTCCTCTCCTCTCGCCTGTCTCCCTCTGTCCTCTCCTCTCGCCTGTCTCCCTCTGTCCTCTCCTCTCGCCTGTCTCCCTCTGTCCTCTCCTCTCGCCTGTCTCCCTCTGTCCTCTCCTCTCACCTGTCTCCCTCTGTCCTCTCCTCTCGCCTGTCTCCCTCTGTCCTCTCCTCTCGCCTGTCTCCCTCTGTCCTCACCTCTCGCCTGTCTCCCTCTGTCCTCTCCTCTCGCCTGTCTCCCTCTGTCCTCTCCTCTCGCCTGTCTCCCTCTGTCCTCTCCTCTCGCCTGTCTCCCTCTGTCCTCTCCTCTCGCCTGTCTCCCTCTGTCCTCTCCTCTCACCTGTCTCCCTCTGTCCTCTCCTCTCGCCTGTCTCCCTCTGTCCTCTCACCTGTCTCCCTCTGTCCTCTCCTCTCACCTGTCTCCCTCTGTCCTCTCCTCTCGCCTGTCTCCCTCTGTCCTCTCCTCTCGCCTGTCTCCCTCTGTCCTCTCCTCTCGCCTGTCTCCCTCTGTCCTCTCCTCTCGCCTGTCTCCCTCTGTCCTCTCCTCTCGCCTGTCTCCCTCTGTCCTCTCCTCTCACCTGTCTCCCTCTGTCCTCTTCTCTCATGTGTCTCCTCCTCACCACAGATCGCTGTCTGTTTATGCCGCTCTGAGTCTGGACAGATCAGTAGCTACTGCTTTGCGCAGGCAGTGAGTTCATCTTAAAGCAGTGATTTTAACATTAGCTTTCTCTTATTTCTCTCACCAATATTGTTGTTCACTTGTTCAGCTCCAGCTTCTTCTTTTGCTTTTCTTTTATAATTCTCTGCATCATATTTCTTCTTTTAAGTCCCTAAATAATTCTGGCCATTGAATGAGTTTCTTATTTTTGTATTCAGATAATTCAATACAATAAGGAAAACAGATAGCTACATTTATGGGGCTCATGTAATATTTATTAACTATAACGTGACTTATTATTATTATTATTATTATTATTATTATTATTATTATTATTAAATGCCCCACGTAGTCTATAAAATGCTACATAAATATTTTCATTCTCATATTACTGATCCTCTCTTCATGTGTTGTGAGTGGCACTGTGAGAGAGCTCTGATTGGTTCAGAGCAAACACGCCTCTCACACTGAAGCGCGGCCTCTTTGAACTTTTTCCCAGCCCAAGTTCAGCCTCTTCAGACCAACGTCTACGCCGTTTAAGTAAGGACTAAATCAATCTGGACATGCCCGCTAACGTACCTCCATCTAAGGTATAAGATCATCTATATATGGCCCTTGGTGTATTTGTTGAACAGTGCTGTGTGAAGGTGCTGGCCTCACCAGAGCACAGACAGTCCATGAGGTCGGTGAAGGATGAAACATCACAGTTATTTTTTATTGGCTCCACCGACAATGGTCCCAACTCCCCCACGTTCTCATTGGTTGTCTCCCATTCTTGAACGCTTGTGTAGTGAACGCGCCTCAGCAGCGCCAGATTCACAGAGTAAACAGATGATATCAACAGAAGACAATAATACAGAAGTATATCTTTATAAAAATACAATAAACCAGGCGTTGGACACAGATACTAGAGGAGTATGAGGACTACAGCAAGAATGGAGGTCACAGAGGAGTTAGAGACACTGAGCTAAAATGTAAGTAGGCTAATTCATCAAATTAACATCTGTAAGCCTGTGAGACAAGTCACTGACCAAACGTTTTCACTCTGTTCATTAAACTGAATATTTATCAGGTAACAGGGGAGGAAGCTAAGGCAGAAGGCTGGGAGAACAAATAAAGAATGTACAGTATTAAAGACAAATACAGCTACAGCAGAAGACGCTAACGGAGCCCAACATCAACAGTGACAGTCTGTAAATCTGACTCAGGACAAGGTAGGCATTTTTACTGAGCACTGCTTCTTTTATCTCCTTAAGGGTCTTTTAGGGGCCATCACAGAACAGCAGATGGGGACAGTTTGTGTGTTCAAAGTATTTCAATGTATAGATGTTGAACAGCACATATGGTTGTGTTTTTGTGATATTGGTAGAGGATTAATTTAGCCTGCTCTATGTATTGGGATTGTTTTAATTTGTTTGGTTTTGGGAATTGAAGTCACTGAGAGATGCATTTGGCATTTTATTGTGAAACTCTGAGTGGTTCCAGAACTCTGTTCAGTGCAGTGTTTTCCAGGTGAATCAAAAATAATTAAATTTGTGTATAATAATAATTACCAACAAACTATAACCCACAGTATATTTCTTTATTGTACCATAAGCAAAGCAGGCCAAGTCGGCTGCTCCAGCACTTCTGAATGCTGAATGGTTTTGTATAAAATCACTCTTTACCCACCCTTTACTTGCTCTGGGTCTTGGTTTAGTGCAGGTTGTTGATCTTTGTTTTTTGTTTTTCCTCAGTTGAGCTTTTGACTTAAAACTAGACTATTCCTCTTTGGCTAAATAATGTACAGGCCTACAATAAAAAAAAACACCCCAAAAAACATAACATGTTAATAAGCGATACTAATGTGGGTGTATATGAGGCACTGCTGGGAAATCATCACAGTATACCCACCACAAAATCTAGTTTACACCACTGGCAAGTTACCACAGAAAGACTTTATGGTAGCTTTGAAAAAAATATTTAACTGTCAAACACCACTCCCCACAGTGAAGAGGCCATGAAGCAGTGGGTTTGTCCACAGGTTCCACAATGGACCCACCTGTATTTGCCCATATTCCCAATCTGTTCCTCTGTAGTGCCCCCTACAGTACAGTACAGTAAAAACAACACATTCTTTAAGTTGTGTAGAGACCATGAGTCACATTAACATGACACGGCAGATATAGGGGTGCACTCTTTACTTCCTTATTGTTAGACTTAAAGTTCCCTGCAAACACTTCAGAGTGGGTTAGGGTTATGAGGGTTATGAGGGTTATGAGGGTTATGAGGGTTAGATGTTAGATGTTAAGCTTGAGCTTGAGCCTCTTAGCTCGACACTGTATTGACCCTATGAAGTGGAAGTGTTGCCGACTTGGTCTAAAGAAGCTGAGCTTGAGGCTGGCACAAGTTCAAAGGTGGTGTCTGCTCAAAACCAATCAGAGCAGCTCTCTCCCAGCTCCACTCCCTGCATGAGAGGATCAGCAGTATTAGAATAAAACACTTTCATAAAACTTCACGGGCTATTAATTAGTAAAAGACAGGCTAGTATGAGCCTAATTTTGAATGCACGCAGAAAAAAATACATTAAGTTGCTAATTTTTTTTTCTCGTAATTTCTTTTTTCCAACGCTATGTTTCCTGTATAATAGTGACCTACAATAAACAGCTGCCTCTGCTGCGCATTAGGCCTTCGCCAAACAAGAGCAAATGCAAGCTGCACACACTTATCTTTATCTTTTAGATTTGGTTTTCAAACAGCATACTGAAACAAGAAACCACACGGGGAGCACTCAGTTACTTACCTTGTTGTTTGTTTGTTTTTTTTAGTTTTTTGCCCTCTCTGTCTCTGTATTACGTCTTCAGCTCGCATCCCTGTTGCCTTCATTAATGATCCACATGAACAGGTCCATAGCTTCATCGCGGGTGCGGAGAGTTTGCTCTGTGTTCTTTCCATAGAGGATTTTTTGCGTGGTGCTGGATTGTACCCTGCTGCTCTGAACCCTTCTTTACCATAAGGAATAAACATGTCTGTGTCAGAACTGAGAAAGTCTCTTGGATAAGAGGTGAAACATCTTCAACTTTAAAAATCAAATCCAGATGACTGCTTTTTAACTTTTAACTTTTTGTTGCCTTCAGGAATAAAGTTATTTTAAAAGCTACAGGATCATGCCCCGCTGTGCTGGCGGTGAACTGGGCAGAGAGAGCGTCCATGGCAATATCAGATTACCTCTGTCTGCACCAAGATCAGGTGTGTGCCAGTTGGCAAGATGAGGCCTAAAATGTTTTCTTTTAATGTTTTTTAATGAAATGATTGGGAAAACAAACAAAAACAGGTGTACTTACACTTCAGTTATAACATGGTGCTGTCCACATCAGTCATGGTGCAACCATGACTCCTGCATTATTTAGACTTTTGTGTACTGTTTTCCTTTTTAAAGATACGTCTGGAGCTTGTCCAGGTCATCTTTGCTGACCGGCTCACTGGGGCCTGTGGCAAGAAGGGTTCACATGGGTTCACAATGTTACCAAACTGTTTAAGAAAAGTTTTCAACCGCTGTCCATTAAATGATGGGAGTGAGTGCATTAGAATGCAGTCCTTTTTATCTCAAAGACATCAGGTCATGTGTGGCATTGTTCACAGAGCCATGGTGCTGTGTTCATTTTAACACTGAAATGCTAACACTAGAGTAAAGAGTAAATTTAACACTAGACAGATAAGGACCATATGTTCACTGACAATGTTCATTTAACACTTGACTATTTACTGTGGAGGCTCAGCCCAGTCTTTTAACTTCCACAGATGCTGTTTGTAAATGAATTAATAAAATAGTGAGGTTTTCCTTATGACAAAGACATAAAAAACATTTTCTTTCTGATGACACAATATCAATTATTGTATCTGTCATTTCACCAGAGCAGAGTTGTCAGTGAATAAACAGAAACAGAGATATGCTGCTGAAAGGTTATGATTTATTTGAATACAGTTACACAGTAAAAAGCCAAAGGGATTATATAATAGGATAGATCCATGTTTTAAATCACACACATTTATTGGTGGAAAAAAACAAAAACTTAATTATTAAAGACAGTGTCTCACATAGTGAAGAGCAGGTGACCACTGAATGTGCTGTGGTGATTTACACTATCATAGATCCTTGTATTTTCCCACTGACGCAGAAACACAACATCTCCAGCCTCTAGGAGCAGTGTGACTCCGTTGGCAGAGCTGCCAAATCCAGATGTCTGATGTTCATAAGCAATAAAAATTTGCTCTCCATTCTTCACCAACACAGCCCCTGAAGGATTTGAGTTATGTCCATGTGCGCCGACGTGGAACTCAAAGTGGTAGGCTCCTCTCACTGGTGCAGTGAAAATCCCTGTAGGATATATTTAACATAATATCAACAAAAACAGAAGCAGCAGTATAAAATACAGTTCTAATCTGTTTATTTTTCTAGTTTATTCACCTGTTTCTGGGCTGTAGGCACTTCCAATGTTGGAGACGACATGTTTGAAGACCAGATTAGTGAGAGAGTTAAATGGGCCGAGGGTCGTCTCCCCTGAAGCCAACAAAGAGGCTGAGAAAGCCACTTGTCTCTCTATAAAAAAAAAAATCAAATGAAAATCAATGTTATTTAGTAAAACTAAACACTGGACTCTTTCAAACTAACCTGTCCCATCTCTCTTTAGAGCCTCCACTTGGTTTTCAGTGATATTTGACCTCTCCTTAATGCTGTTCAGTTCAGCAGCTTGTGCTGAAGATAAAAAAAAGAACAGCTTTATTAAAGGTAAGAACAATATAATATAACACTTTTTTTAGATTGTGATCAACCTTTTAAATCTTCCTGTACTTGTTGTACATGTACTTGTTGTTGTTTCAGTGTGGCCACTGCACCAGTCTGCTTCTGTTCGATCTCTCTCAGTTTAGCTGCTTGTTCTAAAAGTGACAGGAGGTAGACAGTTGAGACATGTACAATCAGAGTAGACTTTTCATGAAGTGTTAAATCTCACCTTTGTTCTGTGTCTGCAGCTGCTCGATCCTAACTCTGTGTTCAGCCAGAGCAGCGCTCATGTCTCTGAGCACAGCGTGGACGTCTGATGGACAGGACTGGGACACTTCTTGTGGCGAGGCCTTCACAGCCGAGGAGAGAGAACAGAGCAGCAGCAGAAAGACCAGAGTGTTCTCCATCATTGGACTGAACTGAACTATTGAGTCCTCCCAGTGCTGTGGACTCACTTAAATAGTGTGAAGTCATTGCATAAGAGTTTTTTTCTGTACAGTCAGCGGTGCACTTAGAGGCGTGTCCAATTCTCCCTGATGGCGCAAGACTTGGTGTGAATCCCAACATGCCTCCTCACAGCCTCAACTCCCGGATTCCTTACTGTAAGCCCTGCCCACAGAGGAGAAAAAGATGTTGTTTTCTTTCCTCTGTGGACAGGGCTTACAGTAAGGAATCGAGGAGTTGAGGCTGTGAGGAGGCATGTTGGGATTCACCTGCTCTAAACTCAGTTGGTTAATATCCTGTTAAATGAATAAATACTTACTGTCATTACATCAGGTTGTGATGTTATGTGATACTGCCATTTCTTATTGTTTATGTTAATAAGTGTAGTTACTTAATTTTTTTTTTTAGCTCTCTCCATATTCCATCGTCATCCGCTCGCATCTCTGTCCCCTTCATTAATTAGCCACACGATCAGGGCAAGATCCATACGCTACATTACAGGCGCAGAGGCTTCGCACATCATTCTTTCATCCACACGGGGAATTTGTGTGTTGTACTGGATTGTACCCTGCTCTTCTGAACCCTACTTAAGTAAAAATAATATTTTAAAAGTTGCTATTATGCATGGATAGTCTACATGAGCATTTCCTTTGTGACCTCGGCTATTTGGATGAGGTCGGCTCGCTGCTGTGATTTGTAAACTGCATATTGGATACTTTTGTGCTATTTTAATGTGAAGTTATATTAGGATTAGTTTTATTGCAATGTAAGGATGTGACTGACGCGCAGAAGAAATTTTTTTTAATGGAGCCAGGATGTGTGTGGATGATAAAGCAGACAAGAAGAGTTTAATGTAAAGAAAAATATATTGAATATATGGGGATTCCAGCCATTTTGCAGAGTTCTTTTGTTGTTCGCAACTCAAATTCTGGTCCTTTGTCACTATGGAGTTTTTCCCGGGACGCCATAATGTACAAGGAAATTTAGCGATGTTTTTTGTCTTTTAGTTGGGAGCGGGGACAGTGATGTCCTTGGTTCTGCTCCTGTCAGGTTCCAGTGATAAAAAGTCCATGCAGACCAGTTCCAGAGGTCGGGATGTTCATATGTTCACAACTGGTGTTGCTCTTTCTGGTAAAGCTTTCTGCTTGATGCATCTCTCACAGGTTGATATCCTGTTGTGTATGTCAATGGCCATTTTCGGCAAATAAAATCTGCAACGAACAAGGTCAAGTGTACGCTCAATGCCCAAGTGTCCCATCTTGTCATGTAGATCAGTCAGCACTTCAGCTTGGAAATCATGAGGCAGAACAAGCTGGTGGTAGAGCTGGTCCCCAACTTGCCTATTTCTCATGAGAATAGCGTTTTGGAGCTCCAGGCGATGTTGTTTTCGGAGTAGAAGGGGCAGTTCTGGGAGTTCATCCCACAAGGTGGCAGGTGGAGTTTTCCCAGTCTCTAGCAACAGTATTAGGTGCCTCAGAGTCTGGTCTTCTCTGAATTTCTCAGCGAGTTCAGTGTTCGTCAGCTGAGCAATAAGAGGAGAAGAAAACTGAGTGTTGTTGACAAAGCTGTCAGGCAAATTGTCAGCATGGATGGTCAATGACTGGACGAGCGTGGTGTTGGAAGTCCTTTTAGCCGCACTGTAAACAAGCTGGCGATCCAAATTGTTTTGACATTGTGTTGATCGATGGAAATGAAGGAGCAATCATCCAGGTGGTATTGGGCGACTCTGAGGACTCTCTTTTTGATTACTGCATCGATACAGGATTTTAAATGAGAAGGTGGAGAGAGCAGAGAGCCAGCGGTAACTGGTGGCATCCAGTTTGGTGGAGGTGAGTAGGTAGGTGAGTGAGTTGCTGTCAGTAATGACAGTGAAGTGAGCGCTGTACAGGTAGTTGTGGAACTTCTCAGTGACTGGCCCCTTCAGAGCCAGACATTCTAATTTGTGAGCTGGGTATTTCATCTCACACCTCGACAATCCATGGCTTGTATAGGCGATTACCCGATTTTGTCCTTGTTGGACAGCTCCTAGCCCAGTAAAACTAGCATTCGTGTGAAGGAGGTAAGGCTTCTGGGAATCAGCAAAGGCAAGTACTGCTGCTGAGGTGAGTTTCTCAATAATGGTGGCAAAGGTTTGTTGGCAGGCAGAAGTCTAGCAACCATCAATGGTACTTAGGATCCAGATATTGGTCTCACTTGATGGTGGCTTTGCTGTCAAGGTGGATATCTGGCAGTAAGGTCGTGCAGAGGATTGACAAATTTGGAGTAGCCTTGCACAAACCTGCAGTAATATCCCGTGAAACCCAGGAAGGAGCGGAGTTATTTAAGGTTCTTTGAAACCAGTCAGGACTTCAGAGTCTCAATTTTGTCAGGATCTGTCTGCACACCTTCCTTTGAGACGACATGCCCCAGGTATTTTAAGACTTCTGGCAGAACATGTATTTTTCTGCCGACAGCTTGCATCCAAATTCCTTCAGACAGAGAAGGATTTTCAGTAGTCTTGTTTCGTGTTCAAGTGTCAGTGCGGAAATAATCAGGTCATCAATGAAGACCAAAACTTCCTTCAAGTTAATTTCTCCCATGCACTTTTCCATTAGTTGCTGGAAGGTACTGGGTGCGTTCGTGACTCCATGGGGCATCCTGTTGAACTCATAAAATCCATGTGGGCACACAAATGCCATCTTGCTCTTGTCTGCCTCCTCCATTTTGATCCAGTAGTATCTAGATGTCCTCCAACTTTGGCAGTGCATATGCGTCTTTGATGGTCTGCAGGTTCAGTTTGCAATAATCAATGCAGAGCCACACACTCCCGTTCTTCTTCCGCACGATGACTATAGGTGACACAAAAGGTGAGTCTGACTCGCTGATGACTCCAGAGTCAAACATCTCCTTCAGGTGTTGCCACACCACATCCAGATCTTGGACGCTGTTTGAAGGGAGTTGGGTCAGAGAGCTTGATCTGATGTTTCACTTTATTGGTTGTCACAAAGTCGAGGTCATGCTTGGTGAAGACATCAGGATTGGCATTTAACTTTTTAGTGATGCAACTCTTCCATTCCGGTGTTAAGGGAGAATTTCCAAAGTTAAAGTCAAACACAGGGATCGAAGGGTTAGAAGACATAGTCTCAGGTGCACTCTCTTCTTGACACTGGATGGTCTGGATAGCACTGATTTCAGCAACAGTAGCTCTGGCTGGGAGGGTCACATCATGATGAGACTGGTTTGTTACCACCACAGTTAAAGTGGTATGGCTGGTGGTAAGGGAAATTAACCCCACAAGACCCCGACAAGGTTGGGTGTTCAACCAGGACAGCCTTCTCGGCCTAAAGGGAGCGAGTGAGAGCTAGGCCCTCCAGAGCAACAGTTTGTCTGGCTGGGATGGTCTGTGGTCTGTCAATTTGACAGTGCCATGATGGTTATTGTTGGCCAGTCTGTGTCTCAGCTCTAGGATCTTCATAACAACTCTATACACAGGTCAACTGAGTGATGTACTGATCTGTGAACTGATGGTCAACAAGGTATTTTTCATATGCCAGGTCCAGGGTATTTGTGCCAATAAGTATAACTGGTTGTCAGGTTTTGATATCAGGTACCACTAGGGCGAGTGTGTTGAAGAACCCAGAAAGTCAGGAGGGAAGGTGACATTCATCTCCACATAGCCAAGGTATGGAGCAGCTTGACTGTTGGCCCCTTCTACTTCCAGGAGATTGTCCAGTGGTTTTATCTCTTGGTCAAACAGGTAAGTGTACATCAAGAGCGGATCGTCAGCAGTTAGCAAAGAGCTACAAGTAAACTCGACGATCAGGTTTTTGTAAAATGTACTGTTCGGATCATCAACCAAAATTGCCTTTTTATAGAACCATAATGTTTCAGACAAACAATAATTTAATCATCTTTGTCAGTGTTTGTGACACCAGAGACAATGACACACTGTGAAACATTTGCCCCACTTTTCTCAATAAACTCAATTTTTGAACCTTTTCAAAGACACAAAAATACCCAATACTCAATTTAATATTACTCCAAAAACATTCATTCACACAGCATTAGGCTCCTGGCTGGCTCACCACGAGTAACGGGAAGTTATATAAGGATTAGTTTTATTGCAATGTGTGACCAAGTCAAAGTTATTAAGTTAAAAACTAGGAGACTTTTTGTACAGACAAATGCACAAATTTATTCTCTATAAAAATGTTAAAAAGACCAATACAATGCAAGATACTAAGCAAAGGCTGAATTAAATTCATTGATGGGCAATACTTCTTAAAAACAAGGTGTCTGGAGACTGTGCCAGAGTTAGCCAAATACATACATGTGGATATAAAATATAATAAAACACAGCAAACTAAACCCAAAAGATGGCCTTAACATGCGGCCAAAAGAACAAATAAAACACACAATGGCAACTCTAACTCAATTCTAAACAACCAAACAATACTACTGGCCCAAACAATAAATGGAACTCAATGAAACCCAGGGAAAAAACAGTGGCCAGCTCTTAAGCTGCATGAAATAATACTAAAAGAAATAACAACAATTAAAATACATAATGTTTAATACATCTGATAATAAAACACTGAAAATAAATACCTTTAGCTGTGGAACTATTTCCAAACAAGGTTTGAGGCCTGCAGGTGACTGGACCTAACAAGAGTGTGAAAATGATTGTCTGAACTTTTGTGACTTTAAATTTTTGTATACTTTATTTACCTTCTTTTGAATTATTTTCTCAAACGCAGATCTGCTGCTTTTAAGCCTGGCTCCTGGCTCTTACTGCCCTTACTACCCTTTCACATGTGAAAGGGTAGACCAGGAAGAGGAAGTTGATGGGAGGGGCAAAGATTTGAAAAAGCAGTGGGAGGGGAATCTCTGCCTTTCACTCATTCCACTCCACATGTGTCTGAGGAGAGGGCAGTAAGAGCCAGGAGCCAGGCTTAAAAGCAGCAGATCTGCGTTTGAGAAAATAATTCAAAAGAAGGTAAATAAAGTATACAAAAATTTAAAGTCACAAAAGTTCAGACAATCATTTTCACACTCTTGTTAGGTCCAGTCACCTGCAGGCCTCAAACCTTGTTTGGAAATAGTTCCACAGCTAAAGGTATTTATTTTCAGTGTTTTATTATCAGATGTATTAAACATTATGTATTTTAATTGTTGTTATTTCTTTTAGTATCATTTCATGCAGCTTAAGAGCTGGCCACTGTTTTTTCCCTGGGTTTCATTGAGTTCCATTTATTGTTTGGGCCAGTAGTATTGTTTGGTTGTTTAGAATTGAGTTAGAGTTGCCATTGTGTGTTTTATTTGTTCTTTTGGCCGCATGTTAAGGCCATCTTTTGGGTTTAGTTTGCTGTGTTTTATTATATTTTATATCCACATGTATGTATTTGGCTAACTCTGGCACAGTCTCCAGACACCTTGTTTTTAAGAAGTATTGCCCATCAATGAATTTAATTCAGCCTTTGCTTAGTATCTTGCATTTTATTGGTCTTTTTAACATTTTTATAGAGAATAAATTTGTGCATTTGTCTGTACAAAAAGTCTCCTAGTTTTTAACTTATTAACTTTGACTTGGTCACAAATGTAAGGATGTGACTGACTAACGTGCAGAAGAATAGCTTTTTTTTTTAATGGAGCCTGGATGTGTGTGGATGATAAGGCAGACAAGAAGAGTTTAATGTAAAGAAAAATATACTGAATATATGGGGAAAGGGGAAGTGGAACAAAATAAATACAAAACACAACATAAAGACACAGTAATTATTATGCTGATAGAATTTTTCAGTCTTTTTAAATTCTTGAGTTAGAAAGTACCTTTTGGAGTTCTTTCTAAGTTCAGATTTTAGGAAAAAAATAAGGTCCATAATCCAAGGACAGAAGGGAAGGAAGAAAAAAAAAAGAAGTACTACCAGCTTCCCGCTTTGTTATGAAGTTCAATCTGAAGTACCAAAAAAACCTGACCTGTAGGGCGACATAAAGTATCTATTAGCATTCAATTTCATTTTACAATTTACCGGTAAGCAAATAAATAAACATACATTTCAATTCAATAATGCAAACAGGACAATTACACTCAATAACAAAAACAAAGGTTCAGTTTGATTTCTGTTATTTTAGCTAAGTAGCTTTACATACAAATCTATAGGCTATGTCTGACAAACAAATCCAAAAATAAAAATAAATGAAAACAGTTGTCTCACAAACAATGTAGCTGTGCTTTTACGCAGAATTTCAATGCATGCACATTAAAGCTATTAAATAAGCTAAAGTGTTTAAAAACAATCAGTTTTGTTATTGACCAAATACTTATTTTTCACCATAATTTGCAAATAAATTCTTTAAAAATCAGACAATGTGATTTTCTGGATTTTTTTTTCCTCATTTTGTCTCTCATAGTTGAGGTATACCTATGATGAAAATTACAGGCCTCTCTCATCTTTTTAAGTGGGAGAACTTGCACAATTGGTGGCTGACTAAATACTTTTTTGCCCCACTGTATATTTTTCTACCCATTTGACACAGGTACAACATTGTGGTCTTCAGTGGAGTAGATGACTGTTCAAGAAGTGTAATAATTCAATTTCACTTTTACCAGCCACGGACAAGTTTATTATGTCTTCTTCACACATTATTCTAGAATATTAACTCAGTAATAACTGCGGTTTAACTTATTAATTTTTATCAGATAATGTACTTGGGCACTGCAACAAACAACCGTGCTTCTACAGCCTTTTCATTTTTCCAGCAGACTGTCCAGCGTCATGGCATACCTTTAAGGTATTTTACTCATGACTTTTGCATTAAGGACTAAACTAAGTCTTAAAGGACTAAACATTAGACAAAAGCCTTATTATAAAGTTGGACTTTTTCTAACGTCAAGTTGGCAATACATACACATACACAAAAATAAGATCTAAAAAACACAAATCTATATATATCTCTACAGGTTCAGAGCTGATCAAGGGGTGGGAAATGTGTGGATTACAAATTATATATTTGCAACTTGGGGAACAGGAAGAGCCAGCTTTTTCACTGGGAAGAATGTTCATAATCAGTGGTTGTTTTTTTTAATTTCTTTAACATTATCTATAGGCATAATGACAAAATTAGTTTGTTATAAATGTATCTATCTTCAAATTTAAACAGTTGCAGAATAGAACATCAGTAAATACTATGATGTTCTTCACTCTCTGGAGGAGGATGGTCTACTGGACATTTCTGATGTCATTCATCTTTTTGGGGTCCATCTTTGTTCCACGACTTCAGGCAGACTTCAACACCTTTATTGAAGGATGGAATAATCATCATTTAAGAACTGAGGGAAACATGAGTCCTGAGCAGTTGTGATGCATGGGACAGCTTCAGAGTCTAGATCACATGTGTGATGGCCCGCAGGCCAGATGTGGTGGGCCACATTTTTAAACATTTTAAAAACATATAACATACATGAAATAAAGGCTTTTTAAACTTCAGGTAAATGAAGTTCCCAGTGAAGGAAAATTATTGCGTTAACGCAGTGCGTTAATTTATTGATTTAATCGTGTTAATTTCAATTGACGCATCGATTAATTTGACACAACAAAAATATTACGACGACACTGACAGAGACAGCAACGTGCCACGGGGCGAGCGTAGAAGACGACACATTTCTGTTTCCATCCATCAGGTGCGTTCGAGATGAGCCAGATTTGCGCAGTTTCAATCAGTGTCGGTCTGTGCGCAGTGCATGGCAGTTAGATTTGTGTCCGACTTGTTTCCGACTTGCTCTGATGCCACAAGTGCGACGGTCACCGTGAGATCCAAACGAGACCAGCGCCTGAGCCACCGCAGTTCATCAGGAGCAACTGTGGAGGTTGCATGGCTCAGTGCATGATGGGAAGATGCAGGGGGGTAACCCGGGGGGTATTAACCTGGTAAGCTTTTTGTCATAATAACCTTAATATTATTTAAGCAATTAATTTGAGTTCTGTTAATTTTAACAGTCATTTATTCTTAAAAGTGAGTGAGATCGGGAAAGGCACGGGGTCCGTGTACCTGCTGGCCTTTCGTTTTCACGTTTCGCAATAAGAAAACACAAAACGGAAACGAGCCCTTATCCAATTACTATTTTATATTAGTCTACTATACATCAAAACAAAAAAAAAAACAAAAAAAATTAAAACCTTGAGTGCTGTATTTTTCATTTTTTCCGATTTGTTTGACCTCAAAGTGTGCTTCGGGAAAACACAGCCTTGCTCACCGTCTGGACCCAGGCAGCAGAGCTGTGTGCGCAGCTGTTTCAGGGCAGTGCTCGGGCAGTGTGCTCCTGTCCCAGCTGCAGACAGGTGAGGGGCGGGGCTCCTGTCACAGCTGCAGACAGGTGAGGGGCGGGGCTCCTGTCCCAGCTGCAGACAGGTGAGGGGCGGTGCTCCTCTCACAGCTGCAGACAGGTGAGGGGCGGGGCTCCTGTCCCAGCTGCAGACAGGTGAGGGGCGGTGCTCCTCTCACAGCTGCAGACAGGTGAGGGGCGGGGCTCCTGTCCCAGCTGCAGACAGGTGAGGGGCGGGGCTCCTGTCCCAGCTGCAGACAGGTGAGGGGCGGTGCTCCTCTCACAGCTGCAGACAGGTGAGGGGCAGGGCTCCTGTCCCAGCTGCAGACAGGTGAGGGGCCGGGCTCCTGTCCCAGCTGCAGGAGCCCAGCTGCAGACAGGTGAGGGGCGGGGCTCCTGTCCCAGCTGCAGACAGGTGAGGGGCGGTGCTCCTCTCACAGCTGCAGACAGGTGAGGGGCGGGGCTCCTGTCCCAGCTGCAGACAGGTGAGGGGCGGGGCTCCTGTCCCAGCTGCAGACAGGTGAGGGGCGGTGCTCCTCTCACAGCTGCAGACAGGTGAGGGGCGGGGCTCCTGTCCCAGCTGCAGACAGGTGAGGGGCCGGGCTCCTGTCCCAGCTGCAGACAGGTGAGGGGCGGGGCTCCTGTCCCAGCTGCAGACAGGTGAGGGGCGGTGCTCCTCTCACAGCTGCAGACAGGTGAGGGGCGGGGCTCCTGTCCCAGCTGCAGACAGGTGAGGGGCGGGGCTCCTGTCCCAGCTGCAGACAGGTGAGGGGCCGGGCTCCTGTCCCAGCTGCAGACAGGTGAGGGGCGGGGTCCTGTCCCAGCTGCAGACAGGTGAGGGGCGGGGCTCCTGTCCCAGCTGCAGACAGGTGAGGGGCGGGGCTCCTGTCCCAGCTGCAGACAGGTGAGGGGCGGGGCTCCTGTCACAGCTGCAGACATGTGAGGGGCGGGGCTCCTGTCACAGCTGCAGACAGGTGAGGGGCGGGGCTCCTGTCACAGCTGCAGACATGTGAGGGGCGGGGCTCCTGTCACAGCTGCAGACAGGTGAGGGGCGGGGCTCCTGTCACAGCTGCAGACAGGTGAGGGGCGGGGCTCCTGTCACAGCTGCAGACAGGTGAGGGGCGGTGCTCCTGTCACAGCTGCAGACAGGTGAGGGGCGGGGCGTGTGCCTCAGTGATCTGCTCCACTGCTACTGTGCTGTCTGCCTTTTAGACTGAGAAGTATTTAGCCAGTTGCACACTTTGCTCCTTCAAACCTTTCACATGGGCTCATTTTGGATTTGTTCTTATGAGCAAGTAGTGGCCACGCAGTTGTTGCGCGGTGCGCCACAGCCCACAGATCTCTGCACAGTGTGCCAGTGTTACCTCGGCATCGACGAAGGCTGCGGGTAAGAGAAAACATCTTTCGTTTGCATTAAATCTGCTCTGTGTCCTGGCGCTCACCGCTTTTAAGGACAGTGCTCCCATCACAGCTGCAGACAGGTGAGGGGCAGGGCTCCTGTCACAGCCGCAGACAGGTGAGGGGCGCGCGCTGTTCCACTGACTACTGTCCTGTCTACTCTCAGACGGGACATGCTATTGCTATAGCAACTTGCACGCTTTTCACACAGTATCCTTTCATGTGGGCCAGTTTTTGGACTTGTTTTTGAGTATGACCATATTGCAACGTGATCTCTGTCTCAAACAAGCCACTGTCCACATATATTTCTATTGCTGATGTGACATGAGGCGTGCCATTTAGGATCAGAAAGTGATTCAAATGAGAGACGCAAAAAGTGAAAAATGCGTTGAGATGGCAGCAAAATGGCACTAAATCTGGTGTGCTATTTACACACACTGTCGTGCTTTTTCATTGTGCTAAAAAGCAAAGGGAAAAAAAAGATGTAAACTGTATACTGTAAACTGTTCTCCTGTATGTCAGCCGCACCTGGCGCCCTGAAAGAGTGGACGATCCAGTGTTCGAGATCTTCTGGTTTTGAGATCAACTGGTTACAGATGTTTGTGGGTGTGGCTCCCATTCATTCAGACCAGGAAAACATGCTAATGCTAACACGCTAATCCTCGGAGCAGTATAGTTGCGGTTGTCCTTTTTTCCTGGTTTTGTGGATTATCTTCTCCTTGACAGTCATTCCAGCGTGTCCCGCACATATTCCCATTGTTGCCTGGACTTTGTGGTTACTGCTCGTTGTCGTCCTCCACCGCATTAGAGAAAAGTAGACTCCGAGCTCACAACTTGATCTGCTGGAGTGTTGCTCGTTCTGTTCACTTGGTACGTTGTGAGTGTTATTGTGAGACTCAAGCACAGCAATTGCTCCGTTATGATATCTACACTGTAACTTGTTTCCTAATAAAACTATCTGTGGTACTAAAGAAATGTTGTCAGTCATTGTACTTTATATAACACAAAGAAATACACTCAAGGTGCTCAAGTCACTATTCCAAAGTGACTCGAGGAGACGTGAAGGCAAATGATAACACTTTCGAAACATCACATTGATATACAGGCCTACGTAAAAAATAATGAAGTTCAATAAAGTTTATTTGGGGGTGGGTATAGCTATTATCTGGAACAAATAGTAACAACTAAAATCAACATGACTGCGCCGATGCTGTCTGATCATCTTGCTATGCTCACACGGGCGATATATTTTATTATTGTCTCCGAGGTCCACACAAATTGCCCTCATGCAGGCCACCTCCACCTCTAAGTGAAGTATATTACAGTGGTTTTTGGTCGCTTGATCACCTCTCCTAGGGCTCTGGAGCATCAAGTTTATACTTTAAACAGCCAGATCTCATAGGTTTGAGATCAACTGGTGGTGTACAGATGTTGTGGGCGTGGCTTCTCATTCATTCAGACCAGGAAAACATCAACGTGCTCAATGCTCTTTTTGTCCACGATTGCATTAAAGAAGATATATACGACTTCTTGACTTGTGAAGAGTATTGATTCTGCATTGAGGTGACTTGCCCACGTTTCATGTAATTCTTCACATTTCTAAACTGTAGACTGTAACTAATTTGTTAATAAACGCAGTGTGATATCAAAATGTTCTCAGTTTGAGTACAGTATAACACAAGGTCATACAGTTTCAGTGGTGCTCAGAAGTTATTAAATACATTTAAATCAGATTTGCATATAGCAGTACACTGCACTAGTTGCAAGTTCTAACAAAAAGTACATATTGAAGAATAAGATTTACATCAGTATTATTTGTGTAAAATGTTTAAGTAATGGCCTTCCTGTCCTCCTGGGTCTAAGACAGTTGGTGTGTTGATGCCTGTGTTTAAGGATAGGGCTATGTATGCTGCTGTGGGTTGGTGTTGGCCTGCTGCTGAATTTGGGTGACGCATTTTTATTCAAAAGATCTTTCTTACAAAATACATTATTTTGATAAATGTATGTGTTCTGATGTTTTAAAACAGCTCTTTATGAGCCCTTAATTGCAACAACCTGTATTTGTCTAAATGAAGTGTAAATTCAGCATTTACAGGTTGAGAGGCAGATTACAAATTTTCTTGGCAAGTTATTTATGTGAAAGCTTGGAATTGTTAAGCCTGTACTAATGCTATAGACTTAACTTGTTGAGGTGGCAACCATGAATACAAAGTCATGCACAGTGACATGTCAATGTGACAGTCCTATTCACAGATGACTCGAGGGAGATGTGGTCAAGTATTTATTAGACTTAGATGGAACAAAATGTGTTGCATTGGCTCAGCATAGAAAGATCAGATTAAATTCATTCTAAGTGAGTATTTGCATTAATCCCCATTAACAATTTACTTCCAAACTGAGTTTTATATTTCTATTAATATTGTTTAGATAGAAATGTAATTGTATCAATTCTTCATCAGATCCAGACCACAGAAGATGTACGTCATCTATATAACGTCCCCACCATATTATTTTGTCAAAAAAAATGTTCAAATTGGAGTGGACAAACTTTTTTTCCCAAAAGCTCATGTAAAGATTGGCATAGTTGGGCGCAAAACATGCACCCATTGCTGTGCCTTTCTGCTGCCTATACAACTGGTTTTGAAACAGAAAAATGTTATTATTCAATGTCCATTTAGTCAGTTCCACAATGAATCCAGCAGGGGGCATCTCTTCTGGAGCGCTCCTTTATAAATAGTGCATAAGAGCTTCCCTCGTTTAATTACTATATGTATATTTTTCTATAAAGTATATTAAATTGAAAATTTATTATGATGTATAGTAAAGAAATTTTGTCTTAATCTTTTTAAGTAATGAGCTGTTTGTATACTGGCTTACATCATGTACCAGGTGACTGAGAACCAGCCCCTTCTGTGCATGTGACCAAGGCCAACAAGTTCAAAAGCTACATCCTGGCAGCCATCTCGAGTTTGCCCTGATGAAGGCCTAAGAGCCGAAACGCGTTGGCATTGTTTTAACTAACCAGCCATGTGATAATAAAGGCCTTTTAATAATTTTAATCTTTTTGAGTGCCTCAGTTTCCTGCTTTTTTTTTTTACCAGTGTTGATGCTGATCCCTACACTGAAGAGCACCAAAAGGACAATTTCAACAAACTCATCACATCCAAGTAGCGCTCTTGCATGCTATACCCTTCAAAGACCTCTTAGCATTCATGGAGGGCTTCAAGTCCATCTTAGGACCAAAGTTCTGATGGGACTGAGGTTCACTGTACACTGCCTACTGTACTGAACCTGCCAGACTTTAGCCTGTGAGCTCCTCAGCACCGAGTGAGTCAGATAGTGTCAGACTAATGTGGACACTCATGAGACTGCAGGACCATCTTCGGCAGATCTGTCCACTTTTGACATGACAAAAGACTTGATGTTGAGGGGTAAAAACAGAAGACTTTCAGTATGGATGAACCAGAAGCTGATGAACCATGGCCTGATTGGGACTGGAGCTCTACTTGATCCAACTGAGTCTGAGAGGAGTTCAGCCCAGTGCCACACCTCACTGTAACTTTGGGCTACACGAATTTAATAATAAATTGAATAAAAAAATACAAAACCATTCTAGTTTTCTCTTTGCCTTACTGCTTAAGCTTTTATCATGTTTTGATTGTACGTTGTAACATTGAGCTGTACTGTTACACCATAGAGCATGGATATGATGCTGTAAAGTCTTGTGTACACTCCATTTACCTTACGTTTTTGAAGTGAAAAATGTTTCCATGTTTAAAGCTAACAAACTTTTTTTAACAAAAAAATTATGAGTAAAAGCTAATGTAACAATGACACATACTCTGAACTAAACTAAGTATGTTTAAACATATTGAGTGGGCCAGACAGAAAAGAAAACTAATACTACCACTAATATTACAAATAATGGTTCTACACACATGCAGAGGACACAAACACACCCAGTGGTGGTCCAAGCTTTTACGATCCCCTGGGTGGACAGTCTCCCTAACGGCACCCCCCACCCCCTAAACTTCCTTCCATCGCACATACACAAACAATATTCTGACTGTTTCTCCTCATCCTGAGCCTCTAAAATCATTTCTGTGACATATGCGTACATTTGGGAGTACCCCTTACTTTGCAATAAAAATAAATAATAATAATAAATCTTTAGTTGTTTAGCACTTTTCAAAAACAAGGTTTACAAAGTGCTGAACAGCAAACAGCATAAATAGACTTTTATACAGTTTGTCAGAGATAGAACAATAAATAAAGTCATAAATAAATAAATTATAAAAAGGACAGTCTATAAAAGTGTGTTTTAGGAAATTATTTAAAAGATGATGTTGAAGGTGCAAGCCTTATCTCCTAGGGCAGGTCATTGCAAAGTCGAGAGGCTTGGACCGACCTCTGGTCTTGAGTTTCGACTTGGGAACAGCAATCAGGGACCTGCCTGAGGCTCTAAGGTTGCGGGGAGGCTTGTAGGGTGTTAGTAACTCTTTATTGTAGCTGGTTGCCATACCTGAACGAGCTTTAAAAGTGATCAATAAAATCTTAAAATCAATTCTTAAAGCCAGTAGGGCTGACAGAGAGACACTTGTCGTTTAGTTGACTAATTAGTCAGTAATGTCTTGGTCAACCTAAATTTTTATTGGTCGATTAGTTGAATGCACTTTTGCGTCAATAAAGCTGGTTCAATTTATTACCAGTGTTTGGGGTCGGCCTTCTGTAACACGATAGTTTAACAGAAATCCTTCTCCTCATCAGGCAGCGGCTGCAGACACATACACGGCTGCTGTGCATCTTTCCTGACATTTGATTGGTTAATACAGTACCTTAGTGTAAAAGTTAATGGTTTGATGCGGTGCATAATGTATGAGAGTTAGCAGCTAGTTTATGAACCCTGAGATGGGAAACTATCTGTATCTAATCCCCTAATGGACAGGAGAGCATGGTCGTGCGTGTATTTAGCCTGTGGTGCTTGACCCTATTGTATCAGCTACCAACATGTGCTGGGGCGTTGTGAGTGAGTCAAATTGCATCGCTAAACTTTGCGGCGTGACTGTGTACAGCTGGCTTTTGTTGTTATGATGTGGGACTGGTGCATGAGTGTGACGCGGAGCAGACTCAGCGCTCTCCCTGGCATCAGAGCCATGAAGCAAGGGCCCTGCTTCACCTCGGTGTGCACTGGTCTACACCTCAGTCAACCCATTCACCGTGCCCCAGTGACGTGGGCTTAAACACGCATTTTAGCATAGTAAACAAGATCAACAGAGCCATTTGAACACAGCCAATAATAGTAAAAATAGACCTGGACCATGTCCCAGTACATTATATATTTATTGTATCAATAAAATGTGCTCTACTGGCCTTTGTCAGATGTTAACAGACTTCCATTAGTAGTAATTCTATCACATTTGAACATTTACAAAGATATGCTGCTATCAGATCAGCTGCTGCTTCCTGCTGGTGCAGACAGGACATGACAGCTACACCTGACAGATCAGTCCAGAAATAGAAACTTGATAGTCTTTGACCGAATCATGTATAGCTCTAGACTGCAAGATCACTGATTAATATAAATTAATCTTTTATTTTTTTTAATCTTGTTGTGAAAAAATGAAATAAAAATAAAAATTCTGTAAATAAATATTCCTTCTTATTTACTCTGGATTTGTGGTTTTCTCTTACGCCAGCAGAGGTCAGTGTTTTCCACTTATCCAGAGACTGCTGAAGAAAACAACAGCTTTCCATACTGAAAGTTATTTTATGTAAACAAGCTCTGTTTTTCATTATTGTGGACAAATAAACTCAGTTATACAGTGACTTTCTTCATCTGTTGGCTCTAAGTGTGACAAATACTCTGAGTGCCAATAAAATCTGTTGCCTGGAAAACCCAGACTGATGTCTCTGTGTTATTCTACAGAGAAATATCAGTCTGGTCACCACGCCGTCCGCAGTGGTTTACCCAAATCCAAACCGTACCGTGCATTTTGATTGGTTTAGTTAAGTCACGTGTTCTTCGCGAGCAGCGTCACTCGTACGCGTCTCCTCACCGACAACAATCAAGATGGCGCACCGAGGAGCCGAGAGTTAGTTTCAGTCAGTGGTATGGTACGGTAATGTTGAAATAACTCCCTCGTTCCTCCCTCGTGGCTTCACTACTCCGTTTGTTTACTTTCTCACTTTCTTGTCGCTTTGTTAACGTCACGTCCGCCATTTTCTGATTGGCTAACCGTTAATTCGGGTTTGCTCCGCCATAGAAATCGAATTGATTCTAAGGCGACCAGACTCATCCGCTGGTACAGCAGTGAGTCTGGAATTTCCAGGCAATAAAATCACTTGCATAATCATCTCAGGGCGGTACACATGTAATTCATTTCAATTGTATTTCTGTAGTCTAAAATTACAGCCGCTGCTACAAAACTGCACTCAGTTTTGAGGATGCACTCATGGTAACCCCAGCCTGGAAACTGAACCCCCCAACTTCTTGCAGGAGATAAAACGGGAAGAGTAGAGGCTGAGGATCAGACTATTGTCTCTTATTATAAAATTGTATTTGATTGTTGATCATTTGTGAATAAATTATGTTAATTTTACATAATTTAATCACTTTAGGTCTACATGATTATTTCAAGTCCTTTGCATAAAGCCTCTGACATTTTGTTATTTAAAGGATCAGATCCATGAGTGACAGGGACATGAAGAAGACTGTGACCCAGTCGTTTGCTTAATTTTTATTATTTCTGCCCCAACTTCCTGTACCACCAGAGGAGACAGTGTCTCCTGAGCTGATGTTCAGAGATTCAGCTGATTCAGTCTGATGGGGTTGAAATGTTTTGTTTTCTTTTTAAGTAAAAGAAATTAAACCTGGAAAGAGAAATTAAGGTTGACAATGAAACTAACTATTTTTTTTTAAACATGAAAAAGATGGCTTCACATTATATAGCTACAGTCCTGTCCATTTGATGCAGGGGTAATGTGCAACCCTGTCCACTTTAGCCATGGTCCATGACTGAAATACAAATTTAATTTAAACACCATTATCTGCTTAAACTTTTTTACCTCGTACACAGCTTTTGCAGCACAGAAGTCTGTTTAACAAAATCAGGAATCATACAACGTACACTATAAGGCTGGACCACTTCAGTTCTTTTTTTTTTACTGACTGTTCTGTCCGTATGTGATGGGAATCAGATTAATGCACCTTTCTTGTGTATAAAAACATGAAGTCATGTGTGACACTGTTCCTCTGAATCATGGTGCTGTGGACCAAAACAGAAAATGATCATGTTACTTTAACATAAAACAATTGTGTTAAAACATATTTGATTTGTTTAGATCTAACATAATTGAAATGTGTGCAACCGATGTCCATGATTTAATCATGTAGATCCAATACATCTTTTTTTTTTTAGTGTAGTGTTAAATCTACTCTTTTTAGTGTTTACATTTATGTGAACATTTAACACAGCACCATGCCACAGGTGAACAATAACACACATGACCTGCATTTTAATTCACTCACTCCTATCATTGAAAGGGCAGTCAAGACAGACTTGAGGTTCTCTGAGCACTGTAGTGCAGTAGCTCAGGTAATAGTGAAGAGATGGCAGACAGAGACTCAGAAAAGAGAGGGAGGCACTATTATAAGCTCAGGAAAGTGTGAAGGGTGGGGACACCATCGGGGGAAAAAACAGGCAAGATCAAATCATCTAGGTTTACAAAAGTGGCTATGTGAGGCCAAAATAATGACTTCTGCAACAAAGTTTTACATGCCCTAACATCTGAACAGTTTGTGTCAGGAGAATGACATTCTCAGCTCTTGTTCTTCACTCTGTGAACCATTTAACCTGTAAAACATGTAGCCCTCAATTGTTTAGTTTCCAAGTTATGGGCTGCTGAAAACTAAACTAAACTAAAACTAAAAGAAATTAGTATTTCTGATTTATTAGGCATTAAACATGACAAAGATGATTTCAGGTCTGTTTTAATAACTCAGTTGACCAATGTATAACACCAGCTACCATAAAAACAATGATATCATTGGAATCTGGAGTCTGATGAAGATGGGGCTCCTGGTGTTGAGTCCTTTTCTTCAACTAGATCAGGGGTCATCAATTAAAATTCAGTGAGGTCCAGTTTGTCAAAATTTTCTCGAGCGAAGGTCCTGAACATCACAAGATTCTATGTTGCCTTGAAAAATCATTGAAGTTACGTCACATCTGTGTCTACAGCAGGGGTCTTCGACTACATTTGTCCGAGGACCAGAATTTTTTTTCGGCAGACACCATATGGGCCAAATGCTCTGTTAGGGACCGAGCCATAAAGCAACCAAACAAAGGACATAAATCCCATAAAAGTAGGCTTTATTGGCCAACCATATAGAGGCCTAAAAGAGGTCAAATCAATATAACATTATACAGAACAAAATATCAAACTTAAACCAACTAACACAACCAAAACTGACCTAAACAAATGGGACATGAGGGCAACTTAAATAGTACTCAGGCCATACCAACAAATAAAGAGCCAAACACATAAGGGGAAACTTGAGACAAACTACAGAACAAACAAAGCTTGTTAAACCCAAGTCCCCCTCTGACATGGTTTGGTCCACATTCAGGCCGCCTCTGACTGGCTCTGGGCCCACCCTCAGCCACACCTTCACAGCACTTTGTGTGGCATGGCCATCACACACACCCCCTCTTCAGGACTCTCGCCAACACAGCGAGAGAGGTAATCTGCTGTAACATTATCCTTTCCTGGGATATGTCGGATGGAGAAGCGGAAAGGCTGCAGAGCCAGGTACCACCGTGTGATCCTTCCATTAGAGTCCTTCATTTGCGCAAGCCATTGTAATGCCTTGTGGTCTGTCTCCAGGGTAAATTCACGGCCAAGGAGATAATACCTGAAAGAATCAAGAGCCCACTTGATGGCTAAGGCTTCTTTTTCTACTGTTGAATATCGCACCTCTCGAGGGAACAACTTCCTACTAATGTAGGCAACTGGATGACGATCCTCCGCTGGTCCCTGTAGAAGCACTGCTCCCAAACCTCTTTCAGAGGCATCAGTTTGTACAACAAATTGTTCACTAAAGTTTGGACTGTACAAAACTGGGTTCTTACTCAGTGACTGGCGTATGTCATGAAAAGCTGCCACTGCCTCCTCCGTCCACTGTATCTGGTTTGGACTTCGTGATCCAGTTAGGTCTGTCAATGTGGCTGCTCGGGCCGAAAACTGTGGCACAAACCGGTGGTAGAAGCCTGCCATCCCCAGGAATGAGCGCAACTGCTTCTTAGTCTGTGGCAGGGAACATGACTCCAGAGCTTTAATCTTATTCACCTGCGGTCTCAGCACTCCATTTCCAATAACATGGCCCAGATACTCTGTTTCTGAAGCAGCAAAGATGCACTTGGCTGGATTTACAGTCAGGCCAGCTGAATGCAAACGACTCAGAACAGCTCGCAGGTGGTCCATGTGTTCATCCCAGCTCAAACTGTAAATAACAATGTCATCCAAATACGCTGCAGCGAAGCCTGAGAAATTACTCAGTACCTCATCCATAAGTCTCTGAAAGGTTGCTGGAGCACCATGCAGCCCAAATGGCAGAACAGTGAACTGAAAAAGTCCCCATTGGGTCCTGAAAGCAGTCAGTTTCCTGGAATGCTCAGTGAGGGGGACCTGCCAATATCCTTTAGAGAGATCTAGAGTTGTCAAATATTTGGCTTTTCCAAGCTGTTCAAGCAGGTCATCAATTCTTGGTGTTGGATATGAATCAAAAAGTGATATAGAGTTAAGGTACCTGAAATCAATGCAGAACCTTATGCTGCCGTCTTTCTTTGGCACCAGGACCACTGGGTTACACCACTCACTTTTTGACACTTCGATGATCCCGAGGGACAGCATCAAGTCAATTTCCTTCTTTAGAGAAGTCAGTAGCCGCTCAGGTATCCTGTAACTGAGTCTTCTTGCACTAGCACCATTTTTCAGTACAATGTCATGTTCAACAATATCGGTTCTCCCCGGATTGTCCTGAAAAACATCCATATTACAAATTGAGCTCACCTCATGTCTTTGTTTCTGTGAGAGGTGAGTTAAGTCCCATTCCAAACCAGGTCCCACTGAAGGCAAATATTGCTCTTCCACCTCATCTTCCTCTTCCACACCTCTTATGAGCATCACAACCTTACCAGGTCTCTGCACCCACTCTTTCAGCAAATTTATATGCAACACCTTACTTGAGTGGCGCCGAGCTGGGGCCTCCACCTGGTATGTAGTTGGACCCAACTTCTTGATTACCTTAACTGGCCCCTGCCACTTGGCCAACAGCTTATTGTCCTCACTGGGCAGAAGCACAAGCACTTCTTGTCCAGGGCTAAAAGACCTCTGCCGAGCTGACTGGTCATACCAGGACTTTTGGTGTTGCTGGGCCTCCATCATGTGGGCTTTAGCCAGTTCACTCATCCTGTCCAGGCGCTCTCTCATCTGTACCACAAAGGAGACAACATTAACAGACTCCCCCCTCCCCTTATCTCCCTCCCAGATCTCTCTGAGCAATGAGAGTGGTCCACGCACCTCATGCCCATACAAGAGTTCAAACGGAGAGAAGCCTGTGGAGGCTTGGGGTACCTCCCTATAAGCAAAGAGGAGGTATGGCAGCCATTGGTCCCAATCTGTACCACTCTTGTTGACAAATTTCCGGAGCATCTGTTTGAGAGTCTGATTAAACCGTTCTGTTAACCCATCAGTTTGGGGATGATACGGTGTAGTCCTTAAGCTCTTAATACCAAGAAGCTGGTATACCTGTTTTAACAAAGTAGACATAAAATTAGTACCTTGATCTGTCAATATTTCTCGTGGAAACCCAACTCGTGAAAAAAACTGGACCAAACAGAAGGCAACTACTTTTGCCTTTATATTTTTTAAAGGAAAAACTTCTGGGTACTTTGTGGCATAATCAGTGATAACCAGCATATAACGATTTCCAGATTTACTCCTCTCCACAGGTCCTACAATATCCATTCCCAGGCGCTCAAAAGGAATACCAATAATTGGCAAAGGTTGAAGTGGAGCTCTGGAGGGTATTTTAGGAGATGTGATTTGGCACTGAGGGCAGCTTTGACAAAACTGTGCCACATCCCTATGCAGCCCAGGCCAATAGAAGTAATGACGAATGCGTGCTGTGGTTTTATGCTTACCAAGATGACCAGCCCAGGGCACAGAATGACCCAAAGTCAGTATGGTATTCCTCACCTCTTGGGGAACCACCAGCTGCAATACTGACCCCTGCTGATGATACAGTATGCCATTTTCCAATATAAAATTAGACATCTGCTCAGTAGCACTTGACTTTGTTGTTCCAGCTTTCTGAAAAAGAGTTACTAAAGATGGATCAGATCTTTGCATTTCAACAATATCTGTGGGCATTTCAAAGTCCATAGGCAACTCTGGTTCAGCATCTTTGATTGGATTTACAACTGTATGTTGGAACTTTTCCTGTCTCCTCCTCCTACGTGATTTCCGAGCTTTCCCAGGTCCTGTCTCCAACTCCTCATTGTAAAAAGGCAGTGCACTAAGCTCATCAGATGGTTCTTCACCTCTCTGGGCCTGAGCTCGGGTAAGAGCAGCACAACACTTTTGATTTTGTCCCATTTCCAATAAATCAAATAACACAGGTAAGTCGCGACCTAATACTGCAGGATAGGGCAAACTGTCCACAACACCCACATTTAGGAGGTAAGTCTGGTTGTCCACTTTCACATACAAGTCAGCTGTAGGATAAAATTTCTCATCTCCATGTACACAACAAATGGGTATTTTATCCACCATATTAATAATATTCAATGGAACATGTTCCTTATGCACCAAAGTCTGCTCGCCCCCCGAATCCAATAAGGCTTTTAAGAAGGTCCCATTCACTTCAATGTTAGCCATTTTGACTGAGTGGTGAATATTTGGGCAAGGTTCAGTATATGAGCGAGGAGCATAACACATTTGGGTCATTTTAGCTGAATTTTTAGGGCACATAGGTTTAGTGTGACCTTCTGCTCCACAAAGGTAACAAATAATTTTTTTTCCACAATATTTCTGTGGCCGCATAGCTGATGGATTCCCTATATTTGGAGGCTTATCCACACCGTCAGGGTCCTGGCACTGTGAAGCGGGGCCAAAATCCCTTCTCCTCCTCCACTCCTCATGGCTCCATGCTTGTCCTTTCTCACGTGCAGCCACAAATGTGTCAGCAAGTTCAGCTGCCTTCATGGCAGACTCTGGGTTATGCTCCTTTATCCAGATCTGAAGCTCAGGGGACAACATTCTTAAGTATTGCTCCAAAATAATAATTTCACCAATTTCATGGATGGTTTTACCTTTAGGCTCAATCCACTTTCCATAAAGTTCTTTGAGCCGGGCATAAAGTTCCCTGGGACTTTCACCTAAATGGACCTCAAGGGAGCGGAATCTCTGCCTGTAGATCTCAGAATTAATATTATATTTGGCCAAAATTGCAGATTTAACTTGTTCATAACTAAGAGAATTTTCAAAATCCATGTGTACATATGCACCTCTTGCTTTACCAGTTAACAATGGTATTAGATGAAATACCCAATCAGGCTTAGGCCACCGGCATACTAGAGCAATACGCTCAAATGTGACAAGAAAATGTTCAATATCATCATTGTCTGAGAGTTTTTCCATTCTAGGCTCATGATAAATGTGGCACTGACCTAGAGGGGTTTGAGTCGGAACCATGTGACTAGGCCCCACTTGGGCCTGTGAATTATGAGAGTCATCCAAAATTTCATTGTCTAATTGATTCTTATTTTGCACCTCTAACTGTAAGAGTTGAAACTGATGTTCCAGAGCAGCAAATCGTTGCTCTTGTCTTGCCATTATTTCACTCTGTTTAACATCTTGGGCCTTCTGCTGTTCCATATGAGTCTGAAGAATGGCAACCAGGTGTGAAAATGTTGGCTCCACCCCTTCTCCCTCAGTGCCCTTTACCTCTTCAGAAGCTCCACATTCCTCTTCCTCTGGATCCGTGTTTTTTAAGCTACAAGATTCACGAAGTCCCTTTATAGCTCTTCCTCTTCCTCTCCTAGGCATCTTCCAACGAGGAGGAAAAATGTAGTTCCAAAAAATTTAAGAAAAAAGGAAGAGAGAGAAAAAAAAAAATTGAAAAAATTACTGGATGATCCCACCACTGCCACCAACTGTTAGGGACCGAGCCATAAAGCAACCAAACAAAGGACATAAATCCCATAAAAGTAGGCTTTATTGGCCAACCATATAGAGGCCTAAAAGAGGTCAAATCAATATAACATTATACAGAACAAAATATCAAACTTAAACCAACTAACACAACCAAAACTGACCTAAACAAATGGGACATGAGGGCAACTTAAATAGTACTCAGGCCATACCAACAAATAAAGAGCCAAACACATAAGGGGAAACTTGAGACAAACTACAGAACAAACAAAGCTTGTTAAACCCAAGTCCCCCTCTGACATGGTTTGGTCCACATTCAGGCCGCCTCTGACTGGCTCTGGGCCCACCCTCAGCCACACCTTCACAGCACTTTGTGTGGCATGGCCATCACATGCTCTCATAAAGGCAAGGCATCAAGGCAATCTCAGTCAAACTTGCTGTGCATGTAGAGCTTGAGAAGAGCTACAAAATGCATTTGAATTTTTGTTCTTCAAGGTTTTGTGCCAGAGAAATGAGCAACATCTTTTTATTGCAGTTTTGAGCTTTTAAGGCCGAGATAAAGCGTTTTTGGATGTTTCCTATGAATTGCAGAGTAAGAGCCCAGACTGATAAAAAGATGGTTGGGGATGTCCTCTCAGGACTTCCAAAAGTATCTTAAAGTCAAATCTCACAGATCTGCAGCAGGGCTGCTAAAATGGCCTTTGATAAATTGACATTGAGAACAGTAAATTTTTTTTATTTCTTTTTTTTTTTTTTTTGAGAAATTAACTAAGGCAGTCTCAGTGAAACTTTCTGGGAAGGTAGAGCTTGTGGAGAGCTACAAAATGCTCCTTAAATTTTTGTTCTACAAGGTTCTATGCCAGAGAAATTAGCAAAACATTTTTATTGCCGTTTTGAGCTTTTCAGGCAGAGTTAAAGCGTTTTTGGCTGTTTTCTATGAACTGCAGAGTAAGAGCCTGCACCACTTGGAAGTTCATGGGATGTTCTGGGGGCCGGATGAAAAGCTCTGGCGGGTCGGATGTGGCCTGCGGGCCGTCTATTGACTACTCCTGAACTAGGGTAAAGAGCTGGAACTAAAGTGAAAGATTCTTAAAATAAAATCATATTTGTTTTTACCTCTTCATTGTTCTGTTCAAAGTGAGGTATTTGCAATGGGAATTTTTCTTTTACATTCTACCTACACCTTTACAAACTTGCTTTAAAGTTTTTGTGTACTCCTGCCTCATCTGTTCCCTGTGAACGAGTGTTACATACTCACTTTGGCACCAACATGCTTCGTTCTTGATAAAAATGTATAACCTCCCCCTTCACAGAAAAGTTCACAACCACTTAAATCTTCCTAATAACTTCACAAATAACTTTCACTTTGATTTCACATGTTTCACCTACACTTTATTTAAAACAACATTTTTTGTACATTCTTGGTTTCTGTACAGTATTATTTTGGTTTTGTTCACATAATTAGACTATTGGCTACAGTACACGCTCCTCTCTAAGTCATTTATCACTTATTAGCTGGTTATGTACTCAACTTTGCTGTCAGAATGAATGAACCTCACCCAGTTTGTGCTCACACTTTATACAGATTGGCTGCATTAATTTTCCAAACCCACCAGATGTCACTATTAAGAGCTACACCAACACACTGTCAATACAGTTTCAGGACAAGTAGGAGAATGTGCCACATACTCCATGAGGCGTCACTAGGACACTGCACTAAAAAGAAAGTTTTTTTAGTTACTCTAGCTCCTATTTATTATCTGAAGAGACGTTTTCCTACCTGGAGCAGAAACAGAACGCAGCAAACAATGCTACAAATAGCAGCAGAGCAGGCAGCAAAGAGACACAAATGCAAGTGCCTGAAATAATGTTTGTAATTAGAGGGGTGGGCTACAGGCGGAGCGCTCAAATGAGAGCTTCAGGGGCCCTAGGAGAAAGAAAGACCACTCCACTACATTAAGTATTTTCACTGTACAACTGCAGCAACAAGCAAAACTCCCGGAAAGTTGGACATTTTCCATGGGAATTATCAGAAATATACTGTAGCATAACAACCAGATGGCAATAACCATAATGCAAATACTCTATGCTATTTCATGATGCCAATAAACCATGCCAGCCAGCCATGGACCTTTTTAATTTTTTTATTTAACCTTACTTTTCTCAGGAAAAGACCACTGACCTTGCCTCACATTCATCCAGGAACACAAAATAGCGTTTACTAAAATGAATTAGCCCTTCTGAAAAGCTAAAAGTAATGAATATTATGTTTATCTCTGTGTAACAAAGATGATATTTACCATTATAGCTATATTAGCTTATTTCCTCATCACCTTAAAGAGCAACTCAACCCTAAACCACTTTTTAATCTGATCAGCTGTACAAAATGGATTTTAGTGATACATCTCACTATTTATAGTTGTATCTTTGTCCGTTTTGTAAATAAAGGTCTAAATTCACGTTCTGTAGTGAAAACAGCCAGAGTGCTGCCCTCCTGAGGTCAAACGGTGGTACTTCTGCTCAGTAGTTGTAGTTAAAACTCCTACAATCCTAACTTTTTAGTCACATCTTTCACCCTAAGCACAAAAAAATAAACAAATAAAAAATGCACCAATAAATACTGCCATAGAAAAAATGTCTAATAGTCAATGATTCAATTTTTTTTCATGGTTACAATGATTCAGTCCTCATCATACATAGCAAAAAATAATACTGTTTATGAAATTTAACCCCTTAAATTCCAGTTTTCGTGGCACATACACACATCCAGCACAAACAGAGGCTCAGTCTGGGCACTTTTTCTACTTTGCCCTGATGTGCACATCTCTGTAAGAACTACATTTTAGATTTGTGCTCACGCAAACACAAACAAACTCATTTCTCTACAAACACTTTCACACCAATTTATGACAACCCTAAAACACACCCAAATCATTTTAGTTCAAAAAATGTTTTATATTTGCCTTGTAGGCTTGATCATTTATACAAACACTAATGTGGCCATCTCCAAATTTATATCTTTATCTGCCATGTATGAGGAAATGGCGACACCTAGAAAAAGAAAAAAAAAAAACTAAAAAAACTAAAATTCCAATTCCTCACTATCATGAATCCAGGAAATACTTGATAAAAATGTGAAATTATATTGCAGTGACAGTGCATAATAAAAATGTTTTAATGGGAGTCAGTGGCACAAAAAAATGTCTTAGGGGTAAAGGTGTGAATATTTTTTCAGACACCTTTTTAAGAGGATTTTTCAAAAAAAAAAAAAAAAAAAATCCTGAAATCGGAAAATTTATCCAAAAATACACAGTGACCTCCTACTAGTTAAAATTTAAAACTCATTTAAATTTCCTCAAACTATTTATGACAGTTTCACATATTTATATATAATAAAATAAGCACATTATTTCACAGGAATTTAAAATTACAGACAATTTTAACAAAAACTGAAATTTACTGGAAATTTTTGAACCCTTTGCAACACTAATGTTAGGTCAACTAAGACAAATTCCACATACTTACATTATCAGCTAAGGGGGCTCGCCATTTGTGGTTGAGGACTTCATCCACACCTCTGCAAACAGAAGAGACAGTTTATATAGCAATGTTGAAAGATCTCATGTTTTTACTGACTTATAAATACCAGAGAGGTTCTGACTGTCAACCACAATGTGAGGACTGTTGTGAAAGTCAGGAGTTATAAATGAAGACAGAACCATAACTTCATCTGTCGCTCATTAACTCCTGGCTGTGGTGATTTACAGAGAGACCACTCAGAGCAGGAAGACAGGAGGAAGTGGTTCAGAGGCGTTATGCACAAGGACAAATGAACTGTTATTAAAATACTGTACAAGCATGTTTTCAAGGCTATGCTGCGTGCAGGTCTATGTTTGATAGGATGATAACATTTCCTTGGACCAGAGCAGTACACATGTTCTTAACCATCAGGCCCTTCTTTAAAAAAAAAAAAATCATGTTCTTCCCCTTAAAGCCTTTTTAAATCACTGGGTCATGTTTAAAAATATGAAACATGAAACAACTTTTTTTTTTTTTTTTTTTTTTTTTTTTTGTCTTTTGATCATTAACCCCTGTCCTCATCATTCAGAGCAAAAGTGAATTCATTTTCATACTTTTAACCCCTTACATGCCAGTTTGTTCATATATTTCCCACATATTTGTAAATAAAACATGAATTATTTCCTATTTAAAGATACATAGTGTTTTGTTTGTGCAGGAATTACAGGCCCTGATTAGTCCTAACACTGATTTAATACATTTTTACTTTTGTGCCATTACAAAAAAAAAAAAAAAAAACAGGCTGAAAATTATACAAAAAAGAGCTAAAACTCAGGTTCTTACTCTTAAAGTCTTAAAAAGGCTGGTCTACTGTCATTGTTATCTAATGGAAATTATAAGGAAATTATTTCCCACAGTGCAATGAGAAAATGGTGGATCTGGTGGTGATTTTTTGTTTTTGTTATTTTTAGCCTCTGACTGACAGGGTTACAGAGGAATTAACATGATTTCAGATTTCTGTATTGCAATGACAGTGGAGTGAAAATGATGTGATGTGAAGTGATTTTAATGTAAGTCAATGAGAACTAAAAGGGTTTATAGAGGAAGAATGAGAGGTTTTTGCCCAGACAGTAGAAAATTCTCTTTTTGTCAATCATGTGTCATCACCCCAGCATAACAAATACCAAAATAAAAGCAAAAGTACATTTTAAAAACACTATAAAGGGTGCCAGGAGGGCCTGAGGGTTAATCCTGATACTGTTTTGTCTTAACCTAGAGAAATGGTGCAACAACTGCTACTGCTTAAAGCAGAATCATGCCATTTTTCTTGTTTCCTCACTTTTTTGGTGGCATTTTTCTCTACAGAGCTCCAAATACATTTCAGAGTAAAGTACTATTAAAATAATAATAATAATACAAAATAAAAAGTCTGGATGATTCCTATGTGACCCCCTTACTCAGCTTCCCATAATGAACATGTAAGAAATAAAGTCACTGCTGGCTTGTTGTTATAGCTAACCTGGATGTGTTGCTTTCTCATGAGACCCAAGACTTCAAGGACAGGGATCGGGTCTCCCATTCTTGCAAGGCTGGTTTTGTTTGCCAAGATATACCAGGGGAGGCGAATGAAGCTTTATTCATCCTGCAACAAACTATTTAGCCATCACACTGACTCTGAAACTCTTTAAATAAAGTCACAAAGTTGCTCTGTTCCCCTTATTTACAAATGTAAAATAATGTGTTGATTTATTTAAATAGAAAAAAAATAAATAAATAGTATATCACATAATTTAGCCACAAAGGGTCACATTTTGTCACAGTGTGCTTTTTGTGCCAATTCTAAGCTCAGATAAATGAAGAGGGTTGCCAGATAAGTATGTGAATGTGGTCACAATAGGAGGAAGATGATTTGCTGTGGCGACCCCAGAAGTAAAAAGCCAAGCCATTTAGCAGGTCACATATCCAAATGGCTGCACTACAGACATAACCATAGAGAAAAAAATAATAATAATAATAAAAAAACGATTATTACATTGTTTATGAAAAAATAAACGTCATTAAAAATGTGTCTTAAATTGTGTAATATTTATTATTATCTAATACATTTTTATACTGATTCAGAAATTTAGAAATTATTTGGAGTCTGTGTGTGGAACCACAAAAATATGGCATATTTACTCACTTTCTGAAACCTACAAGTAGACTTTTTAATGTCAACTAGATCACAAAACTCTAAAAAAATAATAGTAATAACCTTTACTATTTGGTCATTTTTTGTGTACTTTGTCATTGAAATTAATAATTTTGTCTGTGTTAATTCAAAATTTAACAAATTTGGTCAGGGTTACTGTTTTCATGGGATGTTTCAAATTGTAGTCTCATTTGTTAGTTCAGGTCTATAATGCACTGTGTACAAACAGTTGTTACACTCATGGTCTTTAGCACCATTTTGGTCCCATTGACTTCCATTAAAACTTAATTTTTTGATTGAACTGTGATGGCACAATAAAATTGTACTTTACAGGTAATGACCATTTCAATATACAACCTTCTGGTCTGAAATTTACATTTTGCTTTACAATTATTCATCAGAGAGCCTAAAAACGACTGTGGCCAAGGGCTCTGTCGGTTTTTCTTGTATTATCCACTACTGTAGGACAAAGACATAAATGGCTCCAATAAAAATGATCTGGGGGTGTCTCAAACACCGCTCTCTTGAGTCCTTCACTCAAAATCAGACTTACACACTTTTAGAGGCTCACACAAACACTGATGTGTGAAATGTTAAAAATGTAATTGTTATGGTCAGAACTCAAGTTGACTGAAATATTTGAGTGATTAAAAGTGGAAAAAATATCTTGATTAATATTCTTTTAAGGATGTGAACACTTTTGGTACTAAAAGACAACAAGTGTCACTTTTTTTTAAAAAGTCCTCTGTCCATGAAGAAAAAAAAAAAAAAATTAAAATAATTTTTGGTGTCAATCAATGACATGTCCAAGACCATAATATTATGTTTTATAATTTTCACTTAGCACATAGAATGTTGAAAATATTAAATGTTTTGTGTTTTTCTGATAATTGTTTATAGTAGCAAAATGGCACAGGGTTAAAAATATTTTAAAAATGTTAAAATAATAGTTTTTATAAGACTGAAGTTAGTTGGAAGAATCGAGTCATTCAAAGTGGAAAAAATATCCTATATAACATTTTAATGATATTTTTTAGGAGGTGAGCACTTTTTGTACTAAAGGCATGGAGTGTATGTTTTTTATGGGATAAATACACAGAAAACAACAACAACAGACAATAAGAGGATAATGAAGCACATAAGACCTATATCCTGGCACATTTACACGTATCAGCATTTATTTGAATAATGTCTTTAAAATTGCCATTTTAACACAGACACGTAACTGTCAGTCCTAATAATCAATGGAAATACTGAAACTGAATGACTGGATCATTACAGCTCATAAGCTTGGTCATTAGACAGTTTTACCACTCACTGAGGAGAAATCTATTCCACAGAACAGCGGCAATAACACACTTCAACAAACATGAGCACACAAACCTGCCAACATTTGGCTTCTAACAATCTTTAAAAACCAGCAGCAGGCCTTAAGTCACAGTCAAACATGACCTCAGCCGTTTACAGGGCTGTTCCTGGAGAAGTGCTGCTCAGTCCAATTGTTCTTCAGCAGAAAGTCTTGGCCAAAACTGGGTTGGGCCTTGTGTGAGTCCTCACTGGTTGTGTCTTCCTTTATGGTGCTTGGCCAGGTACAGCCCAACCTCACATGGACTCTCTGGGACAGTGGTTCCCAACTTTTTTTTGTCTTGTGTACTGCAGCGAGTGCCCCCTCAGTCACTCAAACCTCTGTGTTTATTTGTACAACGACATCTGTAGTTAGTAAAAAAAACAGCTATTAATAAAACTAAAAATATGTAACAAAATATAATAGGCCTATTCAAATAATATTTTTAGCAGTTTTGCCTCCATTTCCTCACCAAGTGAGACACTTGAGCTTGTTATTCATAAATTTCAATAGTTTATTATGAAAAAACAATAAATATTTCATAGAATGACACTTCTCTGAGAGTAAGAGCTTGTGCATGAGGTTAATAGAATTGAATGCCTTTATTGTCATGTTAAGTAAAAGCATGCAACAAAATTATCTGGGCTGGAGAAAATACTCTGCAAATACACCACTTCTGATAAAAAATAAACTAAAAATAAAATGCATCTCAATAAATATAACAAAATACTAAAATACTGTACCTGTGTTAAGTATGTGTGCTTTTTGTGTGTTTTATGTGTGTTAGTGTAAAAGTGAATGTTGTTCTAGCTCTGGGATAAAAGCTGTCTCTGTATCTGTTTGTCTGAGTTTTGAGGCACCGCCTCCGTGAGGGCAGCATCTCACACATGTGGAAACCTATGGAGGACCGTGAACGCCACGCGAAAAGGAATAATGCTTTTATTAAAAGAGTTTTTAAAAGAGCCTTTAATAAATGGATTACTAAATGCTTTTATTAAAAGAGTTTTTAAAAGTTTATTTAATAAAGAGATTGCTAAATACTTTTATTAAAAGAGTGTTTAAAAGAGCATTTCATAATTGGATTACTAAATGCTTTTATTAAAAGAGTTTTTAAAAGAGCCTTTAATAAACGGATTACTAAATGGTTTTATTAAATGAGTTTTTAAAAGTTTATTTAATAAAGAGATTGCTAAATACTTTTATTAAAAGTGTTTAAAAGAGCATTTAATAAATGGATTACTAAATGCTTTTATTAAAAGAGTTTTTAAAAGAGCCTTTAAGAAACGGATTACTAAATGGTTTTATTAAATGAGTTTTTAAAAGAGGATTTAATAAATGGATTACAAAATGGTTTTAATAAAAGAAGGATTAATAGCGTTATTCATTAATCCATTTAGGAAACCGATTTCTAAATGTATTTACAAAACCTTTTTGAAAAAGCATTTGCAAAACGTATTAGCTTCTCCGATTAGCTTCTCCTTTTAGCTTTTCCGTGCCGTTCCTGGTCCTCCTGGCTAAAGTTAAATAAAATAAAAAGCAAAGCGATGTAACGAGCTCTGTGATTGGTCAGAGCTACTCGAGTGTGGTCTTTTGCAATGTTTTTTTTTTTTTTGCTTTTCTGAGAAAACAAGGGATGTAAGTCCTGTTTCAAAAAGCAGGTTTAGTCCAAGCTTAGAGTATGTTAACCCTGAAAAGAGGAAAATTCATAGTTTTCTGTTTCACAGAGAGAGTTAACCTAAACTCTGAGTCAGTTGCCATGGTAACTCACTTTGTGAACCTAACCTGGTCTGGAGCAGGTTTTCTCCCTCTAACTCTGAGTTTAACCCAGAGGGTGAATCCCAACAGCTGAGGCTGTGAGGAGGCATGTTGGGATTCACCCAGAGTCTCCTCCTGCCTGAAGGAGCGATCTGATTGGACAGCTCTCTCCCACCATCAGGGGAATTCTGGGAACACTTGAAAAAAGGATTGATAAGAGTTTAAAGGGCCTAGCTTTTATAACTTTTATACAGTATCTTTATAGTTTACATTTATAAATGCACTTTATACAATAATTTATCAACTTTCAACATTTTTGATGTCATGCAAAGAGATTTTTTTTTTTTTTTTTTTTTTGCAGCCTTACTCCATCAAATTTGACTAATGCCAGGTTTATAAAAAACACTTCATTCAGGTTACATTTAAATACACAATTATATTAAATGTTACATTTTGCATATCATTTATTAAAGTTTGTTGCATAAGTGAACACTTTATCCAGACCTCTGGACTGACAATGGACCTCCGAACTGACCACAAGGACCCCTGCAGTGACCACATACCTTTAGACTGACCACAGACCACTGGACTGACCACAAACCACTGGACTGACCACAGACCACTGGACTGACCACAAGGACCTCTGAAGTGACCACAGACCTCTGGCAGGATTAATAAAAACTACTGCTGCTATTAAAATATTGTAGGTTATTGGTCACAATAACACGTCCCATGTCTTCACCTCCACTATGATTATCTCCAGGCTTAATTTTCATATCAAAAGTCATAAACAAGTCAGTAACACTTGTCAGTGAACTGTAAAAAGTGCTAATACCTTTGAATGTTTTGGTCACGTGGCCTCTCACGGCCACTCAGAAATTAGAGTTTTCCATGCAAATGTTTGCTTGTTCACATTTGCACAGTATGTTCACATACATATACCCAGTGCCAGACCTATACATTTTGGGGCCCTAAGAAAGAATCATTTTGTACACTAAGTAAAGATTAACACAATATAGCCTACCCATATTTCATCTATGAATGCGTCCATTTTTCTTTTTACTTGCAAACATTACCAACTCAACAAGGGGGCCCCCCCAGGTTAACAGTAAAACACTTTAATGGCATTTGCTCCACATTTTCAGATTAAAAATTAAAGGAAGTACAGTAGCAAGCTAAAAATAAATAAATAAATAAAAACAAACATAGTTGCAGAATCAGTCAAATATGTGAACAATGCCAAAATATGGGCACCCTCTAATGCCTGTGGGGCCCTCTGCAGTAGCTTACTCCAGCAGGGTGGCAGCTGGGGTGTTGGTGGCAGTTGCCACCCTGGCCACCCCTCTGGCTTTGCCCCTGCACCAGAAAATTTAACTCCTGATCTCGCCGCATTAGAGACAAGGGATCTAAATGGTAAACAACCTCTACATGAGTGTGGAGAGGAGCAAAGCTGTGGAGATGTGTCCACCTTTAAAACAAAACAGACAGCATCGTAAAAAAGGCCACACCTGTACTTAGTATTTAAGAGTCTCTTTTAGTCAGGGGTTGATATCGCCCCTACTGTCTAGCACCTTCTTCAAGATGCTGGCCCAGGTGTGGGACAGGGAGTATGCTCCCTCATTCCGGGTCACGGTCTCTGGTGCATGCCCTCCCTGATCTAATCTAACCTGGCCGGCCAGACTAACATTTTTCCTAGTCTATAAAAAGACGTTAGTTTTGTATCTCTGCTTAAATTTTATTTCTGTGGGAGGAACAATGACAAAGAAAAAGAGATGTAAGCAGTGCACCGCTGCTTACATCATGTAATGCCAAACCACCATGTTTGTTTGGTTTGGCATTTTTGCCATAAAACAACTGAATACGGCATATTTCGAGCAGCTACTTATTTCTGAATGGGGACAGCAGCAGAAGCCAGAGGTACAACGATTTGTGAAAAAAGTGGGTTTGTTTGAATGTGGTCATTATGTCAGATGTCAACAGGACTTCACTGTTGTTAAAATGGAAACAAGATGAAGAAAAAAATAACACACAGAGGACTGAACAACAACAAGGACTTCAGCAGGTGACGAGGGAAAGCACTAAACACTGTTAATCAGCTCAGAGTTGTTATTAAAATAGCTCAGTAGCCAGTGCTACCTTGGTTAGCTTCCGCATTCATAAGAAGCAGAGCTGCAGATAAACGGCTGTGATAGGCCAGTTCCAAATTGACCGGAGAGAAACGCTTCCCTCCGAGAGAGGAACCAGACTGCCCTGCTTTTGAAAAGAAAGGAGGAGAGGCTGACCCACTAGGCTAGATCCAGCCATCCATCCACACACACTCCTGTCTGACAAAAAACAACTTGTAAATAGTATCAAAGCAAGAAAGAGTGTGCAAACTTACAATCTGCTCTTCTTCACTCCGTGGTGGAGAGTACTGCCCTCCTTCATCACTGTGTATGAGAACTGCTCTGCTGCTGTAATAACTAACAGTGGCCTCCCTTCCCTGGATCAGCCGGTGCATCCTGAAGGATCCATCCCACCAAACATGGACTGTTCACAGCCCTCCTGTCAGGCAGACGGATACAACCCAGTGGTTCTCAAACTATGGTACAGGTACCACTGGAATATGCAGGCTTCTTCTGGTGGTAGTCTAATTTTGATTGAATTTAGAGCAAGTTTTATTCCCGGTTTGTGTCCTGCTCTGGTTGGGGCAAAAATTAAAATTGTATGATTTTATGGTTTAGACCTGGTTCAGTACAGCCTCAAAGAAAAGCCTCACTGTCCGCACTACACACCAGAGACACTGCTAATCATGTCCTATGAGCAATCATGAATGTTTAATCAGAAAGTAAACTCTGTCATATTTATCCTGGCATTGCTCCTGCCTTCCAGCGATAAAGTTGTGGGTGAGAGTGAACGGTTGTTTGTCTGTGTATATCTCTGTGTCAGGCATGGTCACTGTCCAGGCTGTACCCCACCTTAGGCCTAAAGTTGCTGGGATAGGGGGCTCCACTACCTACGAATCCTAACAAGAATAAGCAGAAGAAGATGAACTGATTAAATGTGATTTGTGCGATGTTCTTTTCAAACCAAGCTTTTTTCCCCTGAAGCACAGTTAAAGGAACCCAAACTGACCAAGATAAGAAGCTATAAAACTTCAGCAACAGAAAATACCACAGAGTAAGATCACCAAACAAGTGTAAAAGGGGAGAAAAATTATAGGATTTAACTCTCAGGCCCTCCTTTAAAAATTTCCCTTCCCTTTTAGGTCACTGGGTCATATTTAAAAATATAAAACATGAAGAAACATACTTTTTTTGTTCTTTGATCATTAACGCCTGTCCTCATCATCCATAGCAAAAGTGAATTCATTTTTATATTTGTAACTCCTAAATGCTATTTTGTTTACATAATTCCACATGTTTGTAAATAAAACATAAATCATTTACTATTACTATTTACTTTTTGTTTGTTTTTTGTTTGTGCAGGGATTATCAGTCCTGGATAGGTCTCTGATTAGCCCTAACACTGATTTTAATACATTTTTACTTTTTGTGCCGTTATCAAAAAAAAAAAAAAAAAAAGAAAAAAAAATACACAAAGAAGAAAGATGAGTGCTAAATTGCGAGTGCTGCTTAAAAAAATAGCGTTTACTATTTGTGGGCGTGTTGCATGTGATATATGAAGAGAAACTCTGCAAGTAATTGCTGCCGCAAATCTGATATGTAAGTAAAATTAAAATTTTAATTTATTTAAACTTAGTAAAAAGTGTTCATTCAAATAACAGTCAATTTATAAAAGTTTCTTATAAGAGTTATATATTTATAACTTTATGTATGTTGATGTAATATGTATGTTGGCAGTGATGTACGTTTAAATTGGACCTGCTGTGATGATATGTGATATCATTTGTTTAATGACATGTTTTTAAAGCATTCTTGCTTTTGCAATTTTTTAATCAGACCAAAATGTAGAGATATAAGGACATTCTACAAAAACAGGTTAATGTTTTGCTGTTTGATCACTTTCTCATCATAAAGAAGTTGATTTTTTAATTATATACTCATGTTTTAAACGTGCAAGATTTGATCACGTGACACGATTCAGCAGCGTGCTTCTGAGCATGTTCCAGAAGCGTTCAGTGTTAGCAGGACATTTATGCTGCGTTCATGATACATCACAGTCTTGAAAGTCCCGACTTAAAAAAAGACGACTTCCAAAAAAGCCCGTTCACGAGTTCAGCTTGGACATATTTGGAACACCACAATAAAAACAAAACCTTATTTACATTCCCATGTTGTTTATAGGAAATAAATAAATACATTGTTAAAACTGTTTGATGTGGTACAGAGTTATATCAGGGGATGTTTCTATTTCAACTTAAGTAATTCGGTGATAAATGAATAGTCGAAGATGTTTCTGCAGAGCTGTAAACTCATTCATTATATAAAGATGAGTAGATATTTGCAGAAGTGTGAGATCTCTTGTTAAAAAAAAAAAAAAGAGTCAATCCCTGTTAGTAACCACACTGTTCACCTCTCACAGATTGATATGATTGTGACGTCAACTCAGGAACTCGGGATCCAACACTTCTGCACGAGTTTTCAAGCAAAAATCCCAACCCGAGACAATGTTCAAGGCCATTTTTCCCGAGTTGGAGGTGGGAATTTCCAAGATTCTAATGTATCATGACAATGGCATTGGCTTTGCTTCGGAGAGGCCGACTCATGGATCATGGCAATCAAGAAAGATCCAGTGAGAGACAGGGAGAAGCAAGTTCAGCATGCTTTTAACATGAGAGGACCACCTTCACACCTGTCACCACCACATAGCCATTGGCCCACAGCAACAAGGAAAACCCACACAAAAGAAAACCACACCCAATGTTAAAGTGGCAGTTGCTTGGAAGGATACAGTTTTGCCTTGTTACATTCATAAAACCAGTCAGAACTCAAAGTGCCACACACACTTAACTAACTTTGAACCAACCCAATGTGAAAAACATACAACCAATCAGAAGAAGCAAACTCTGGATAACACCTGATTTATTTTAGACAAACAGTTATGACTGGTCAAGTTGTTTTTGGTGGAAATGGGTTTAAATTCGAGGGCTTCAGACCCACTTAAGTGTGAATGTATGCGTATATCCAAAAATAGAATAGACTATACATTACTGTCAGCATTTTGAACACAGAAACACATTTGTCTTGACGTGAAAAACATCTCCATAAATAAGGCCCAGAATTCACGAGACATTGCATGAAACATATTAGAGTGATATTGAAGTCATTACTCATGCTGTGAATGTTGCTGTGGTATTAAGCATGTAGCAGCAGGAGCATGTACCTCTGCCTAATATGAAATATGAAATATGTTTCTATGGCAGCAAGGTGTAATCTGTGGTTTGTCTGTGCTTTAATAAAATTGTAGAGCACAGCAAAGCGAAATATGTGTGAATCTGTGTTCTGACAAGAGTTCTCATAAATCATGAAGAATACCGAGAGATAACAGCTAAAGGGAAGGTTTCGTAAAGGTAGGATTATTACATACTTGTACACAGTAAAATGTCATATAGCCAATAAGTTGTAGTAACTCCATTCCAGAAATGTTGAACATAAATGGGAAAAAAAATATTTTTATTTCCCTAAATTTACAAAATGAAAAATGTTCATGAGGAATCAATGGAAAGCTGTACACTGTTTTTTGAATACACCGAATGAGAGCAGACTGGATGTAAAAAGCTTGGTGAGGCCTTAGACCATGGAACAACATTATAACTTGGGAAACAGAGAGGAAAAGTCAATTTGCAGATTATAGGAAGGAAAAGGAGGTAAAAAGCTTTTATTTTCCAGTTTTCTGTTCAAAATAAAGTGGAGCTGATGTGGCGCTGCTCTGCAGTTGACAGGCACACAATAGCTCCTGTTAGTTTAATTGTTTGTCTGTTTTTAAGAGACATTGATTATGTTCTTATGGTCTCATGTGTTCTGTCTGTTTTATTGTGCTGTCTGCAGTGTTTGTTCCTCTGTTTTTATGCTCTCTGTGCAAGATGAATTCTTCTTGGGCAAAAAAGGTTTCATTCATTCAAAGTAATGCAACAGAGCTGGCCTCTGCTGCCCTCTGCTGGTCTCTTCATCTGTTTTTTATGGCAGTAGAAAAGAATTTATTATTGTTTTCAGCTGGTTTGTCTGTCTGTCTGTCTGTCTGTCTGTCTGTCTGTCTGTCTGTCTGTCTGTTTGTTTGTTTGTTTGTTTGTTTGTTAGCAGCATAACTTAAATAATTATGGACAGATTTGGATGAAAATTTCAGCAAATGGAATGGAATAAGGAACAACAGATTAAATTTTGGGGGTGATTCGGATCACCATCTGGATCCAGGAATTTTTGAAAGGATTTTTTACTATTGGGAGATGAGGGTAATTTTGCGATTAGAGCTTCTAACTTACAACTTTAGGACAGCTCTGTCTGTGTGAAGAATTCATAATAAATATATTTAAAATAGTGTTCAAAATACTGTAGCATGGAGGAGAGTGGTAGTCTTTGTAAATCCATCTGTCTCCAACACAGCAACAAATATGGCTACACACTAAATAACAAGGTGAGGTTTTCTGTCAGTAGTATGTTCACAGATTTGATGTATCTTTAATATTTACTGAGCTAGATCCGGGCCTGGTTTAGTCCTGGTACTGTCCTGGATTTGACCTGGTTAAAACTTGGTTTGGTCTTTGTTTAGTCCTAGTTCAGTCTTTGTTTGGTCCAGGTCTAGTCCTGGTTTAGTCCAGGATTTAGACCAGGTTTAGACCTGGCTTAGTCCTGGATTTGTTCTAGTTAAAACCTGGTTTAGTCCTGGTTTAGTCCTGGTTTAGTCCTGGTTTAGTCCTGGTTTAGTCATTATAATGATGCATGTTTCTGTGTTAATTTCTGATTTGTTCCTTAGGTTAGACCTGGGTTAGTCCATATTGAGTTTGAGACCCACTGCTTGAACATTTTATTGCAGAAATAACATTTTGACTCTTTTCTGTCTGGTCTGAACTATGCATATTCATATTCTGTCATTCTTCTATAGTGCTCCAACATGGCAGTGGTCCCAGTGACTCCGCCTCCTCTCAGCATATGTTGACCATCAGCCAATAGCTGCTCTGTGAGGCAGTAATAATGCCAGTCAGATCACAAGTGTTCTGACTGGCCTATGGTTTATTATTAGACAGACATAAGCTCAGTGATGTGCACTTTGTTCCTCTAATCTTTGAGCCTCTAATCTTATTAATATACTGCACATTATGAATCATAATCATATCATGACCTTCTGTTCAACTGGGAATTATACATCAGTGCATAAAGACAATAACCCAGGACTACAAAAAGACTTATAGAAGAGAAAGCAGAACTAAATCCAGGACTAAGGATTAAGGTCCACTATTCTGCTAAATGAACTTTTCCTCTCTTCTAACCATGTTATAATGTTTTCTCCTCCTCAAAAACAGACATGGAGTAGTGTTTTGTTTCATTCACACATGTTTGAGTAATCTTGTATGCTGAGGTGCTGCTCTTCTCAAGAGCTGAAAACGCTCGGTCTTACGGTGCTACATAGACACATGACATCAGGAAGTGCTCCTGCACATTTCTAAAGCCCATACAACCAGTGGTGATCCTATATATTTGGAGGCCCTAAGCAGGACAGGTTTGGGGGCCAAGGCTCTCAATCATTTTGCACACTAAGTAAAAATTAACACAGTAAAACTTCATTTCATTTATTGGCATGTTCATTTTTTTTACTTGAAAACATTACTAACTCAACAAAAGGGGCCCCAGGTAAACAGCCCCTAGTTTCAGATTAAAAATTACAGGATGTAGAGTAGCAAGCTAAAACATTATAAACATAGGCAACTAAAACCAAATTAAACCAGATTTAACCGGATCTAAGCCAAATTAATAGCCTGACCTGCCAGACAAACTCTGTTTCTATTCTATACAAAGAAGTTAGTCTGGTACCTCTTCTCTAACATTTTGTTTCTGCGGAGGAACAATGACAGAAAAACAAAGGGCTGGACATAAGCTATGCACTGCTGATCCAAACAAACATGGACTCCTGCCATGTTTTTTTTTTTTTTTTTTTTTTTTTTTCATAAAACACCAGAATACAATGTATTCTGAGCAGCTTTGTAGTTATTTCTGAACAGGGACAGCAGCAGAAGCCAGTTGGACAAAGATTTGTTGAAAGTCTTTTTTTAATGCGTTTGTTACATTGCATGTCAACAAGACTTAACTGTTATTAAAATGGCAATAAGACGAAGAAAAAAAATCCCACAGAGGACTGGACAATAACAAGGACTTCAGCAGAACCAACAGGTGATGAAGGAAAGCACGAAACGCCGATAATCAGCTCAGAGAAGTTATTAAATTAGCTTGGCAGCTAGTGCTAACTTAGTGAGCTCTTCCACTTTCGTGAGGCGCACTGCAGATTAATGGCTGTGATTGGCCATTTACAAATTCGAAACGGAAAAATGTGCCGCCCTGAAAAGGGAACCAGACTGTCCTGCTTGTGAAAAGCAAGTACTGTCTGGTTTTCCAGGCTACCAAATTAAACCAGATCTAAGGCAAATTAAACCAGATCTAGCAAAGATCTAAGCCAAATTAAACCAGATCTGAACCAGAGCTAAACCAAATTAAACCAGATCTAAGCCAAATTAAACCAGATCTACGCCAAAACATAAGCACCTTTCAAATGGGTAAATTAAGACCAAATAGTTCTATGGCAGAAGGAAACACTTAAACAACACAATGTAACTCCAAGTCAGTCACACTTCTGTGAAATCAAACTGTGTCCACTTAGGAAGCAACACTGATTGACATCAGTTTCACTGCTGTTGTGCAAATGGAACAGACAACAGGTGGGAATTATAGGCAATTAGCAAGACACCCCCAATAAAGCAGTGGTTCTGCAGGAGGTGACCACAGACCACTTCTCAGTTCCTATGCTTTCTGGCTGATGTTTTGGTCACTTTTGAATGCTGGCGGTGCTTTCACTCTAGTGGTAGCATGAGACGGAGTCTACAACCCACACAAGTGGCTCAGGTAGTGCAGCTCATCCAGGACGGCACATCAATGTGAGCTGTGGCAAGAAGGTTTGCTGTGTCTGCCAGCGTAGTGTCCAGAGCATGGAGGCGCTACCAGGAGACAGGCCAGTACATCAGGAGACGTGGAGGAGGCCGTAGGAGGGCAACAACCCAGCAGCAGGACCACTACCTCCTCCTTTGTGCAAGGAGGAACAGGAGGAGCACTGCCAGAGCCCTGCAAAATGACCTCCAGCAGGCCACAAATGTGCATGTGTCTGCTCAAACGGTCAGAAACAGACTCCATGAGGGTGGTATGAGGGCCTGACGTCCACAGGTGGGGGTTGTGCTTACAGCCCAACACCGTGCAGGACATTTGGCATTTGCCAGAGAACACCAAGATTGGCAAATTCACCACTGGCGCCCTGTGCTCTTCACAGATGAAAGCAGGTTCACACTGAGCACATGTGACAGACGTGACAGAGTCTGGAGACGCCGTGGAGAACGTTCTGCTGCCTGCAACATCCTCCAGCATGACCGGTTTGGCAGTGGGTCAGTAATGGTGTGGGGTGGCATTTCTTTGGGGGGCAGCACAGCCCTCCATGTGCTGTCCAGAGGTAGCCTGACTGCCATTAGGTACCAAGATGAGATCCTCAGACCCCTTGTGAGACCTTATGCTGGTGCGGTTGGCCCTGGGTTCCTCCTAATGCAAGACAATGCTAGACCTCATGTGGCTGGAGTGTGTCAGCAGTTCCTGCAAGACCAAGGCATTGATGCTATGGACTGGCCCCGCCCATTCCCCAGACCTGAATCCAACTGAGCACATCTGGGATATCAAGTCTCGCTCCATCCACCAACGTCACGTTGCACCACAGACTGTCCAGGAGTTGGTGGATGCTTTAGTCCAGGTCTGGGAGGAGATCCCTCAGGAGACCATCCACCACCTCATCAGGAGCATGCCCAGGTGTTGTAGGGAGGTCATACAGGCGTGGAGGCCACACACTCTACTGAGCCTCATTTTGACTTGTTTTAAGGACATTACATCAAAGTTGGATCAGCCTGTAGTGTGTTTTTCCACTTTAATTTTGAGTGTGACTCCAAATCCAGACCTCTATGGGTTAATAAATTTGATTTCCACTGATAATTTTTGTGTGATTTTGTTGTCAGCACATTCAACTATGTAAAGAACAAAGTATTTAATAAGAATATTTCATTCATTCAGATCTAGGATGTGTTATTTTAGTGTTCCCTTTATTTTTTTAAGCAGTGTATATATATATATATATATATATATATATATATATATATATATATACACTGAACAAAAATATAAACGCAACACTTTTGCTTTTGCTCCCATTTTACATGAGATGAACTCAAAGATCTGAAACTTTTTCTACATACACAAAATAACCATATCTCTCAAATATTGTTCACAAATCTGTCAAATCTGTGATAGTGAGCACTTCTCCTTTGCCGAGATAATCCATCCCTGCTCACAGGTGTGCCATATCCAGATGCTGATGAGACAGCATGATTATTGCACAGGTGTGCCTCAGACTGGCCACAATAAAAGGCCACTCTGAAATGTGCAGTTTAAACACACAGCACAATGCCACAGATGCCGCAAGTTTTGAGGGAGCGTGCAATTGGCTGCTGACGGCAGGAATGTCCACCAGAGCTGTTGCTCGTGAATTGAATGTTCATTTCTCTACCATAAGCCGTCTCCAAAGGCGTTTCAGAGAATTTGGCAGTACATCCAACCAGCCTCACAACCGCAGACGACGTGTAACCACACCTGCCCAGGACCTCCACATCCAGCATGTTCACCTCCAGCTGCTGAAACAATCGGTTTGCATAACCAAAGAATTTCTGCACAAACTGTCAGAAACCGTCTCAGGGAAGCTCATCTGCATTCTCGTCATCCTTATCGGGGTCTCGACCTGACTCCAGGTCGTCGTCGTAACCGACTTGAGTGGGCAAATGCTCACATGCGATGGCGCCTGGCACGTTGGAGAGGTGTTCTCTTCATGGATGAATCCCGGTTTACACTTTTCAGGGCAGATGGCAGACAGCGTGTGTGGCGTCGTGTGGGTGAGCGGTTTTCTGATGTCACTGTTGTGGATCGAGTGGCAAATGGTGGCGGCGGGGTTATGGTATGGGCAGGCGTATGTTATGGACGAAGAACACAGATGCATTTTATCGATGGCATTTTGAATGCACAGAGATATCGTGACAAGATCCTGAGGCCCATTGTTGTGCCATACATCCAACATCACATGTTGCAGCATGATAATGCACGACCCCATGTTGCAAGGATCTGTACACAATTCTTGGAAGCTGAAAACATCCCAGTTCTTGCATGGCCAGCATACTCACCAGACATGTCACCCATTGAGCATGTTTGGGATGCTCTGGATCGGCGTATACGACAGCGTGTTCCAGGTCCTACCAATATTCAGCAACTTCGCACAGCCATTGAAGAGGAGTGGACCAACATTCCACAGGCCACAATCGACAACCTGATCAACTCTATGCGAACGAGATGTGTTGCACTGCATGAGACCAATGGTGGTCACACCAGATACTGACTGGAGTCCCCAGACCTCCCAGTAAACCCCCCCAGTAAAACAAAACTGTATGTTTCAGAGTGGCCTTTTATTGTGGCCAGTCTGAGGCACACCTGTGCAATAATCATGCTGTCTCATCAGCATCTGGATAAGGCACACCTGTGAGGAGGGATGGATTATCTCGGCAAAGGAGAAGTGCTCACTATCACAGATTTGACAGATTTGTGAACAATATTTGAGAGATATGGTTATTTTGTGTATGTAGAAAAAGTTTCAGATCTTTGAGTTCATCTCATGAAAAATGGGAGCAAAAGCAAAAGTGTTGCGTTTATATTTTTGTTCAGTATATATATATATATATATATATATATATATATATATATATATATATATATATGTATATATATACAGTGGGGCAAAAAAGTATTTAGTCAGCCACCAATTGTGCAAGTTCTCCCACTTAAAAAGATGAGAGAGGCCTGTAATTTTCATCATAGGTTTACCTCAACTATTAGAGACAAAATGAGAAAAAAAAAATCCAGAAAATCACATTGTCTGATTTTTAAAGAATTTATTTGCAAATTATGGTGGAAAATAAGTATTTGGTCACCTACAAACAAGCAAGATTTGTGTCTCTCACAGACCTGTAACTTCTCCTGTAAGAGGCTCCTCTGTCCTCCACTCGTTACCTGTATTAATGGCACCTGTTTGAACTGGTTATCTATATAAAAGACACCTGTCCACAACCTCAAACAGTCCCACTCCAAACTCCACTATGGCCAAGACCAAAGAGCTGTCAAAGGACACCACAAACAAAATTGTAGACCTGCACCAGGCTGGGAAGACTGAATCTGCAATAGGTAAGCAGCTTGGTGTGAAGAAATCAACTGTGGGAGCAATTATTAGGAAATGGAAGACATACAAGACCACTGATAATCTCCCTCGATCTGGGGCTCCCCACAAGATCTCACCCCGTGGTCAAAATGATCACAAGAACGGTGAGCAAAAATCCCAGAACCACACGGGGGACCTAGTGAATGACCTGCAGAGAGCTGGGACCAAAGTAACAAAGGCTACCATCAGTAACACACTACGCCGCCAGGGACTCAAATCCTGCAGTGCCAGACGTGTCCCCCTGCTAAAGCCAGTACATGTGCAGGCCCGTCTGAAGTTTGCTAGAGAGCATTTGGATGATCCAGAAGAGGATTGGGAGAATGTCATATGGTCAGATGAAACCAAAACTTTTTGGTAAAAACTCTACTCGTCGTGTTTGGAGGAGAAAGAATGCTGAGTTGCATCCAAAGAACACCATACCTACTGTAAAGCATGGGGGTGGGAACATCATGCTTTGGGGCTGTTTTTCATCAAAGGGACCAGGACGACTGATCCGTGTAAAGGAAAGAATGAATGGGGCCATGTATTGTCAGATTTTGAATGAAAACCTCCTTCCATCAGCAAGGGCATTGAAGATGAAACGTGGCTGGGTCTTTCAGCATGACAATGATCCCAAACACACTGCCCGGGTAACGAAGGAGTGGCTTTGTAAGAAGCATTTCAAGGTCCTGGAGTGGCCTAGCCAGTCTCCAGATCTCAACCTCATAGAAAATCTTTGGAGGGAGTTGAAAGTCCGTGTTGCTCAGCGACAGCCCCAAAACATCACTGCTCTACACTGTCAGAAAAAAGGGTACGGTTGGGGTACATATCTGTTCTCTAAGGTACAACTACTGGTGTTGTACCCTCAATGGGTCATAGTTGAGCCATAAGATACTGATATGTCCCTTTTCTAGGCTGAGATGGTACATATATGTTCCAAATGGTGGAAAGGTCCATATTTGTACCATTTTTCTCTCATGTAGGGGTACAAGCTTGGGAAGGCGCATTGATACTGTGTGAAAAGTCCTAGTGGATGGACACTGTGCTGGATCACAGGTCTGTCTGCTGCTCAGCGGGAAATTCAACTGCGCTGCTTGACTTGACAATGGAGTGGAGATTTTTCAACAGATGGGCTTTTACTGAAATAAACGTACAGCTATTGAAGATGAAGCAGTGAAACAGTGAAGGACACCCAGCAGGGTAAGTTTATATACACTTTCTATTTCAATTTAAATTTTGAAATGTTAGGTAGCCTGCCAAATTTTACATAAATTAGCTATGCAAAAAATATGTAGAGCTATGTTAATGAGTAAGTTAAATAAATTCATTAGACTTTTGATACATAAAAATGTAAACTGGACAATTAGAAGGCGTGTGGGCAGGAAATTAAATAAGATCACAAATGTTAGCTTGCTAGTTAGCTACTTTTTAAAAATGGATGGGAAATATTTTCTAACTGTAGTTTTATTAACTTGAAATTATCTTCCTTTTCAGGGTATAATACTCAAGAGGCTGCAGATGGTAGGTTATTTCTGATGCTTTAAACTGGGCACCTTTCTTAATTAAACCGTTTAAAAAAGGCAGTATTTTAGCTCTGCTGCTAGGCGGGATTAGCAAATTAGCGCTAGCTACCCGCAAAATCCTAATTTTGAAAAAGTAGTATTTATCACATATTCCCTATCAAGTATTATTTACTTCTTTCATTAGTGGCTGGTTGATCTAAATCAGTGATTCTCAACTGTGGGTCGTGACGGACCATTTTGGGTCGGGCGCGGGCCTTTGCCAGGGTAAAAGAAGCGGACTGTGCTGTGGGTTGTCCCCGAGGACCGATGCTCACTAAGACCAGAGTGGAGCGAGGGGCGTGCGGCACTAGTCACTGTCGCTTTTTCCTGTTTTTGCCCGAGTTAAATCATCTCTCTTGCATTACTTTTATGCTCCGCTCTCCTGTTACAGACTGTAGGAACTGGGGTAAGTTTAAGTCCGGGGCCTCTTTCTGTAAACCGCGGGGTCCTCGGGTGTCTGCGTCCCGCCGTGCAGCTGAAAGCTCCAGGAAAGCAGCGAGCCCTCTGCGGGGCTGTGTCCGGGCTGACCGTCACTTAGCGGGGCTTGGGCTCACGGCCCAGCGGCCTCTAAGTCCGGGGCATTAGTTCCTGTAAACCCACGTCCGCCACTACTTTTAGCTCTCCGCTCTGTTATAAACTGTAGGTCCGGGGCTACTTTCTGTAAACCCGCGGAGTCCTCGTGAGTCCCGCTGTTAGGCGTCAACTGAATCCTGAGGAGCCCGGCCAGAGCTCCGGTGAGAATTGCAGTCTCTCGGCGGAGCCATAGCCGGGCTGAGGAGTGCAGAGGGCGGCAGGAGGATCTAGGCGCGCCCAGGCTTTCAGCGCGAACCTGTGCGCCAGCCGTTGCCGTTGCTATGCTTACGCCAGCAGCAGATATGGGACAGTGATTTAACTTCTGCTGGACTCAGGGCATTATTCTGAAGACTGATGCCTTCAGTGCTCGAATAAGTGACTTGTTTTAATAGGATAATTTTATGTATTCAGCTGAAGCTACAAACATTGTTTTGAGTCTTTGAAACTACTTCTCAGTAGTTTGTGCATGACAGCACTATTCAGTGTTAAAAAGGCAGACTGTAATAATCTGATAGTATTCTGCCTCAGGGCTAAACTTCTGAATGTTTTATTAATTAATTTGCTAACTTAAAAAATATTTAAAATATATTTATATATATATTTTTTGTTTTAGTTTTTTTTGTTGGGGACATTATAGGGTAATAGTGGGTCCCAAAGCCAGACCAGTTGAGAACCACTGGTTTAATTTTATGTAGGCTTCAGTGTGTTTTGTGTGTGTGTGTTATAGCAGTAAACTGCAGGGACTAACTTAAGTTTAACAGTTGAACAACTTTGGGATACTGCTGTTTGTGTATGCAGTGTTGTTTTTTTTATGTTAGGAAAAAAATGGTGTAAAGTTATAACACGACTGAGTATTAACTTTTGTTGTAGCCACCCATCATTAGCCCACTGGCTACACCTGGGACTCAAAAGACCTGCAGGTATATAAAGAAAGTTATAATCACTAAAATAATTTTCCTATCCTAATTTGCTTTTTACCCAGATGCAGTGATGATTGTTCTGACCTTGAAAAATGTGACTCCAGAAGTAAGGCAGGAGTCTCTTCAGAAACATTAAGGTATCTCTTCATTGAATTTGTGTAGTTAAGAGAATAGTTAAATGTTAGAGGCCATCCATGAGATTTTTTTGGAGTGTTATGTTACTTTATGCTCTCTACTCTCTAAGTCTAAGCCACTTGATGTGGCATTTTTTATTGCTTTAACAGTTTCAGTTTTTTGTTCATTGGCAGCTCCCGAGCTTGTGCAACACTGCCTACAGATTGCCATTCCAGAGTTTTCCAGACATCTACAGACCAAACATCTTTCACAGTTTTTAGGTTTGTATTTTAAAATTTAAAGTTGAAAAAGCCTGTGCTGACAGTTCATTTAATTCTAGATCATATAACATCCCATTAACACTTAAATTTCATATTCTATTGTTTTAGTTGTCCCAAAAATTCAGAACAAGCTGTCAAGATGTTGATTGTCAGAGATCCTTTTCCTTAGGGGACTTGAGGTGAAATAGTTAAGTAGTTCTGAAATACAATGAACAAACAATATGATATAACAAGCACATATAATAATATTTTGAATCCAATATAAATGCACAGGAATTGTTGCTGTATAAATATATTTTGACACTTATTTTGTTTTTCCTTATTTTCTCAGTGCAAAAGTGCTGCATCTGGCAAACTGGAAGACACCAGTATTCCATTACAACATGGTGATGAAGAGAAGAAGCTCTCATAGAGCATGGACCAGGTAGTGAGTAAACTGTAGCTTATGTTAGAGGAAATGCCAAATCATTAAAAGGATGGATTGTAATATAGTGTTGTATTTGCAGATATCATTTTGCCAACTATCTTCAAGGAAAACATGGACTACTTTGTTACACTGACAGGTAGGTCGGATTTAAAACTGTTTAATTGCCACAGTAGTGATGTTTAAAAGACATTTATCACTGTAGGGTAGTGCCAAATAGAAGAGTGTATTTTTACACAATGTAGCTTGAAATCTTTGAGGTTTGAAATTAATTTGCTTTTTTCTGTGTATTTTTATTTTTTTACAGTGTGATCCTGAGAACACAACCCAACTACTCAACTGCATGGCTTCACCAACACAACTCCAAATGTAGTCAAAGTGGATGGCATTGTCCACTTTCCATGAAAGCAGAGAAATGTCTCAACATTAAACATAGAATGTCTCAGGAACACTCTGCTGTTCCTATAAAGGTAAACTGTCTCTGTTGATTGTGGCCAGCTTCTGCCATTGACTGTCATAGTCTATGTACTCATTGATAAGTCCATGGGCAAGGAAACAATGCTGTATGTATGTTATTATGAAAAGCATTATTAAAGATTATAACTGAATACCTTTGTCTTGGGAATCTTTAAACCAATGTTATGTATGTATTTAGAACTAGTATAAATAGTTCTTTAAAAGAACAATATTGTACCTTTTTTAAAAGGTACATTTGTATGCTAATGATTATGTTAATTTACTAAGGTACAGAATTGCCACTAAAAGGTACAAAAGTGGTCCCTATAAGGTACAAAACATGAGGTACATAATTGTACCCTATATCAGGGGTACAAAATTTGGACCTTTGAGGGTACTGCCCCAGTGACAAGCCATTAGACCCCTAGGGGTACAAATATTGACCTTCTTTTCTAACAGTGTAGAGGAGATCTGCATGGAGGAATGGGCCAAAATACCAGCAACAGTTTGTGAAAACCTTGTGAAGACTTACAGAAAACATTTGACCTCTGTCATTGCCAACAAAGGGTATATAACAAAGTATTGAGATGAACTTTTGTTATTGACCAAATACTTATTTTCCAGCATAATTTGCAAATAAATTGTTTAAAAATCAGACAATGTGATTTTCTGGATTTTTTTTTCTAATTTTGTCTCTCATAGTTGAGGTATACCTGTGATGAAAATTACAGGCCTCTCTCATCTTTTTAAGTGGGAGAACTTGCACAATTGGTGGCTGACTAAATACTTTTTTGCCCCACTGTATTTATGAAACTGCCTGTCCACACAGGGCCAGCCCTTCCTTCAGGTAAACTAAGCAGCTGCATAGGGCCCCACAGAGGGCCCCAAGGCTTATCCATTATTTGCTAATTTGATTAATTTGCCAATTTTATTTGTTTAATATTTTGGTTATAATATTCTGCTTGGTGCTCATTTTTTCTGAGGGTTTATCTAAAAGTGGGGTCCAGTGCAGTCCATATTTTACTTCCTGTTTACCTGGGTCCCCCTTGCTGAGTTTGCAAATCAAACATATCTCTTTGCATTCATCCCCTTAAAACAGTGGTTCCCAAAGTGGGGTCCGGGGTCCACAGGGGGTCCACAAAGGTACAGCAGAGGGCCACCCAGATGCTGACTATATTAAGTATATAAAAAAAAATATTTTGAAAAAATTAGGGATTTTCAGAAATTTAAGGGGTCTGACAGTCTTGACATAGCTGCCTTAAAAAAAACAGTCAGTCAGTGTTTTATTCAAATTAAATGAAAATGTTGTATAGTAAAATTTAAATGATCTCAAAAATGACTGAGAGGCTTGGCCCCCCTAAACCTGTCCTTCTTAGGGCCCCCAAATTTACAGGGCCTGTGTTCTCATGTGCACACATACAAACACACTCAGCCTCATCTTAGCCTCCTATTCGCCTCCTATTCATTTGTTCACCCCCTGCTAGCTATTCATTAAGCAGTTTGATTAAGAGAGGGATGAACGAGTGTTTGAGGTGATCGAGCTTGCACAGAGGAACCCTAAGCCTCCTCCCAGAGTTCATCAGCACATATTCTGAGGCGAGCATGTGATGTGTCAGACAGGATGTTTTCAGCCTGCCTGATCGTTGCCTGCTCAAACAGGTGTTGTGGGATGAGTGGGGGTGGGGTACCCATGATCTGATCGGGGCTTGGCACCGCACGTGGGTTGTGACACCCAGAGGTTGATTCAAGACTGAACGAGTCATTGCCTAAACCATGAAGAACCTGCGTAAACAAGTGCCTTATTGTCTCAAATCTGCCGCTGTCGGGAATGACCCAGTGACGGTCCTGAAGGACGCTCTCATCAGGACCAGCCCCCAGCCCCCAGCCCCCAGCCCGGACTACACCAGGACCAGCTCTAGTTCTGCCACGGACTCTGCCCACATCCTAAAATCCTGAAGTCATCTCAGTTCAGCGGCTTTTTACCGTTACTGCAGCGCGGCAAACAGACGTGCGGCTGAACGCAGGCACACGCATCTGTCCTCTGTGTGTGATGGATGTGGGCGAGAGGGGGGGCGCGGAAGGCGTGTCCCGCGTCTGCCCCCCCCTCCCTCCCTACGCCGCCTTCACAGCAGCACACGCGCGCGCGCGCACACACACTCACACTCTCACACACACACACACGCACACACCGGGCTGAAGAGCGCCTCTGCCTGCCGCTCGCTCGCCCGCCATGGCTCCCCTCCGCAGCCTCCCCGCGCCGTGTGCAGCGTCCTCCGCGCGCTGCTCCGAGCCCCTCTGAGCTCCAGGCAGCACCACCACCAACCACCACCACCCACCCCCGTGACAGCGCGCTATGGCCGAGCCCGGAGAGAGGAAGACGGTCGCGGCTCCAGCGGTGGCTTCTGCCGCTGCCTGGAAGGACGGAGGCGCGAGCCGAGACCGAGCCGCGGTGTCCAACGGCAGCTGCGGCGTTCCGGACGCGGTCAGGCGGGTCCAGAGCGACTCCACCTCCGAGCACTGGGACAGTGCTGGTGCTGATTCGGGGTCCAAGACCATCCCGCGACGCAGCAGCCTCATCAAGGTAGGCCAAGGCGCGGACAGTTCTGTAATTTATCTGCACATCAGCGCGGTGCGGGCTCTCTGGGTAAAACTTGGGCGAACAAACTGTTGCCACTGCCGCCATACGACGTTCACAAGCTCTGTCGGTCATGTGTGGCGGTGAAACAGTGGCTATGGTCAGCAGTCAGACGCTCACCTTCAAACATCACTACAGTACATTAGGGTGAATATGGGTAAAGTGGGACACTTTTTGAAAATGCAGTTTCCGTGTTATTTGAATTTTGATTCAAATGCTAGAACCTTTAATGTAATGCATTTTAAAACAGCTTAAGAACTCAACTACACATCACGCATGGAAAGAAAGTCAAATCTTAAACACAGAATTAAAGATTCTTCCTCAAACACAGACTTACCTTAAACATTGTTTTTAGAGGCAGCATTGGTAAAGAGGGACACTTGAACAGATGAAAAAAAATGGCATGAAAACACACTTAAGTATAAACAACAGGCTATAAACAAACAATAGGCTGCAAATAACCACCACCACACAAAATCTAATTTAACAACTGAATGAATATGAACAATATGGCTAAACAGTGATATAAGACAGGTCACGGTGAACTACAAATTTAAAACGTCACTGAAAAACCCTGAGTCACTATAAAAACTTGATATAGAAGTAAATTCTAAATTAAAAACTACAGTTAAATTGCTAATATTTGAGGGAACTATCAAAAGAAACTACAGTAAGTTAAATGACTGAAAAGGTTTAAGAAAAGTACACTGTTCCACATGGGACAGGGTCAAAAACCCTTAGGCTTATATTAAGAAAAAGAAAAAGTAAATTTGAGGGTTTTTATTCATAAATATATTCTAATAAATAATCATTTTACAAAAAAAACTAAGTCTTTTAGTTTTCAAAAGTTATAATCTTAAGATCATTCATCCCAAGTTGATATGTCATTGTACAAACCTTCACTTTTTTACTGCTGTCCTGTAGATTATGATTTGCCACATGACAGGAAGTGATGTCATACCCACAAAAAACCTGTGATTTTCAATTCTGCTCATATTATCAGCTCAGTGTGTGTGTGTTTTTTTTTTTTTTGTAATTTCAAAATTACATATTGAAAGATAATCATTAATAAACCCAAATGTCCCACTTACCCATATACATATACACATACATATACATATACATATACACATACATATACATATACACATACATATACATATACACATACACATACATATACACATACATATACATATACACATACATATACATATACATATACACATACATATACATATACACATACATATACATATACATATACACATACATATACATATACACATACATATACATATACATATACACATACATATACATATACACATACACATACATATACATATACACATACATATACATATACATATACACATACATATACATATACACATACATATACACATACATATACACATACATATACACATACATATACATATACACATACATATACATATACACATACATATACACATACATATACACATACACATACATATACATATACACATACATATACATATACATATACACATACATATACATATACACATACATATACACATACATATACACATACATATACATATACACATACATATACATATACACATACATATACACATACATATACATATACACATACATATACATATACACATACATATACATATACACATACATATACATATACATATACATATAAAGGCTTTATAACCTTGTGTCTGTAGTGGACTCAGTGTTGACAGTGCTCTTCTGTCTGATAGTGATGGGATATGAAAATGTTGCATGTGTTGAAGAGGTTCCGGGGCTGTGCGGGGCCAAAGCAGCCGCAGCTCATGGTCGCAGCTGTCACCCTTCAGTAGGAGTCATTAACATGCCTCCTCATTAATACACTCTCTAATTGTTAATAAGAAAGTGAGCTGGTGATGTCCATAACACTGTGGATCATTCTGGGGCTTACTGTCAGAAAAAGTTGTTGTTAAATTAGTACATTTGTTTTGTTAAATTTAGTGTAAGTTTTTATTATTATAAAAACTTTTTCTGGACAATGGATAGTAAGTTAAGCTGTAAGATGAGTTAAACAGAATTATGATAGTGAGTAAAACCTAAAAGTGAAAGTTTTCAGTCACATGAACGTTAAATTAAACAAAAAATTGTGGAAAACTTCAGACTTTTGAGTTTTTGAGACATTTATTTTTTTATAGTGCACTATAAAAAAAATGTTACAAAAACTCAATCCTTCAAGATTTTTGAGTTTTGGTGCCAACTCATAATCTTTTTACTTTTTTTTTTTTTTACTCATTTTACAGCCAACTTATTATCCATTGTTCAGATAAAGTGTTATTTCTGATAATAGTAAAAACTTAGTGTACTAAATTTAACAAAACAATTTTAACAACTTTTTTCTGAAAAATGGATAGTAAGTTGGCCGTAAGATGAGTAAAAAAATAATAATAATAGTGAGTAAAACTTAAAATTGAAAGTTTTTAGACATATGAACATTAAATTAGGTGGAGAAAAAAAAAAAAAAAAGATTTTGAGTTGGCCCCAAAACTCAAAAATCTTGCAGGATCATGTTGCCTTGCGTTTTTGAGTTTTCACAGTGTTTTTATGGCAGTATACAACATGGCAGATATCATATGTTTTCCTCACTTGTGCTGCCTCACTACATATACTCTGTAACTCTGAGGAGGAGAAATACCTCTCTAGATTATCTGCTCTTGGACAGAACTTTTTTTCTGCTTCTCCAGTCTGTCCTGCTCTGGTCCCATTTGTGGTTTTGCTCAGTGTGGCCTTGATAGAACACTAAATCATCACTGTGTACATCTGTAGGGGACATGAGTTCATACTGACAGTGAGTGTAGCCAGCTTCAGCAAAGATTTCCGTTTGGTGAGGACACAAACCTCAGCTTCACGTCACTAAAATCTTTCATATTTCATGGAAGTGCTTTTAATAATGCTGAGAAACAAAGTAGTATCCAGTGTGTTGTATTTGAGAACAGTTAATCCAACATAACTGTGGAGCACAGTCTGCTAAAGTGAGAGATAAAAGTTTATTGTCAGCTCAATACTTCATTTTGATATGTCATATAATAGTATTTTGTTGGCAATTACTCCAGTTTCACTGCTACTACCATTACTACTACTATTACTTGTACTACTGGCACTACTACTGTGACTACTACATGTCCACCTCAAGTCAGGACCTTGTGGTCAGTAGCGGCAGTAGCTTAGTATAGGTGTTTGCTAACTAACCGGAAGGCCTGCAGATCAATTCCTTTGAATGTGTTAGGTTCATACAGGCATGACGGGTGAAATGTCTTGCCAAAGGACACAACGGCAGTATGCAATGCTGGTAGCAAAGATTGATCCACAGACCTTCCTGCGATTGAGGTCATAGACACAGAATGGTAAAGCAATACTAAGTGTCTAGCGCTATATAAGACTGATGCATTATTATTTCTATCTAATGTACTGACATGAAGTATTTTCTTTTTTATTCAGCTCTTTTATGTCTTTCTGAAATAGTGTTGGACACCTTTAAAATAGTATTTCAGGTTTTATAACTTCAAATAATGTATATGTGGAAAACCTCTTCTTTTGGGAGCTGTGACTTTGACTTTGCAGAGAATGCTTTGGTTAGGTGTTTGTCACCCCCTGCTGGCAATGGTGCGGACTGGACAGAGCATAAATAGGCAATTTAGCACAGCTATTAGCAACATGACACTAACAGATAGATGAATGAGCTGACTGCTTTGTAGTGACGGCAATTTAAGCGGTGAAATGATCAGAATGAGTCCAGTGACGGTGTATGGACTTTAGAACACACAGGAGCACTTCCTGATTTCATGTGTCTGCATAGAGCTTTGAGACTGAGCGTTTTCAGCTCTTGGGAAGGGCAGTGCCTATGTTTTTGAGGTGGAAACAACATTATCACCTGGTTAAAAGAGAGGAAAAGTCGATGTAACATAGTATAAATTTGCTTTAAGTTAAGCACCTTACAGCTGCACTGCTGCAGAGCTGCAAACTCACATTCAGTCTCTCTGAAAAGTAGTTAAAGTGTGCAGAAAGTAGTACTGATGTGTTATGTGTGCCTCAGTAAGATTGTAACACTGCCTCTCACGCACAGGTGCTCAGTAGAGTCTCATGTATGTGTTTTAATTACTTTAATGGCTTTAATAATTAATGGTTAGTGCAGCATCCTTGCACCATTCCCCCAAATCCTCCGGCATTCAGCTGTCACACCTACATTCTGCCTAAAGGCCACTGTAGGTGTGATGGCTATGTTATCATGTGTTAAGAGCAAATTTTAGCAACTTGCATGTCTTTAAGACATTTTATATACAGTTCATGTTCTTTTTATCTCTCAGCTGTCAGTTTTTCCACACAATCACACCATAAGTATGTTGGGTTGTGGTAATTATGGTCTCAGTAAACAGTGCTTCAGTCCACTTTGCATTGTCACCTGGTTTGCACCACAGCAGCTCTCAAAGTTAACCACATTCAGACCTCTGAGACTTCACATTCACACCTCCAAAAAATCACCAGACTTTACCAGGAAACACACCAAGTTTGGATTAGTATGAACACACCCTAGATATGTGTTCAAGATTGAGCAGAATTGGTAAATCTGAATATCCCTGCGACTTCCTGCTGCCTGATGTGTCAACTATAACTGTTACCTCACATGACCTCAGGTGTCACATCTACACCAGAGGGACACTGCCCATGTTCAGCTCTGTGTGGGGTTAGGGGATACTGCTAAGTCTTCAGTTAATCTCATACTTGGTGGTCACTATGGACATAAATTGATGAGATCATATTAAATAATACATTTGTTCATTTCATTTATAGTTTATTTGATAGGAACAGGTACAATAAACATAAATTATCTTCTTAAAGTAATCCAATGTCAGTATCACAGTGTTTATAGCCAAGGCTAATTCACCTGTCCCTAGAAGGGCTTTTGACAGATCCAGTAATATTACACTTAATGAATAATAAAAATTAACAGTCAAAACAATAAAATGTCCAAAAAAACAAAACAAAAACAAAAACAAAACAAAAACAAATGAGATGACTTTTAAAATGTAGCTGAGAGTCTAATATCGCTCCTAAATATTTCTCCTGTTCGACTCGTTCACAGTGAGTTCATCTTTCGTTTCAATCTTTAATTTGTTTGCAGTTGGTATCTGTCTTTTTTTATAGAAAAGCATATGGATTTGGTTTTATTTTTATTCAGTGTCAGACAGGATTTGTTTAACCAAATTGACACTTTTTCAAGACTTTGTGCTAATTTACTGTTGATTACAGCAGGGTTTTTGCCGGTCACAAAAAACACAGGAACAGTCATTGGAACATTTGAAGGCCAACTTCAGGGAGTTGTTTACATACAGGTTAAAGAGAATAGGCCCCAGTAAAGTTCCCTGTGGGATTCCTGTCTTAATTTTACTTGGAAGATTGCATTATCAGTAACAACACATTGCTTGCGACCGTACAGATATGACTCAAACTATAAGAGTGACAAATAAATTATTAAGGCTAAGGTAAGGCATAGTTTATTGTCCCAAAAGAGGCAATGCTGCTGGAGCAACAGCAGCCAGATCTGAGCCAGGGTCCTGGTCAGGAGTTCTGGGCTGGAGGATTAGCCTATTCATGATCCTATGCACTGTAGAGGTAACAGAGGTCCGGACCTCAGTATTTTTCTATTGCTAGGTTAAACCACATGTAAACCACGGAAAAACCAGGACTTAACAAAGACTAAACCAGGACTAAACCAAGACTAAACCAGGACTAAACCAAGACATAACCAGGACTAAACCAGGACTAAACCAAGACTAATCCGGGACTAAACCAGAACTAAACCAAGTCTAAACAAGGACTAAACGAGGGCTAATCAAGGACTAAACCAGGTCTAAACCAGGACTAAACCATTTAAAAATAATCTAAATCGGGACATATTTAGAAAAAAGACAGGACTAAACCAGGACTAAATCAGGACTAAACAAGGTTTATACCTGTACTAAATTTGGTCAATGACCAAACCAGGACTAAACCAGGACTAAACCAAGACTAAATGAGGTCTAAACAAAGACTAAACCAGGACAACATGATGACCTCAGTATTTCTAAAATCCTGTGTATGGCCCTGAACCTGTTGTGCATGATTCTTGTCACCGTTTGGAAAAAAATCGTCATTTTCACCTAGATAGAGATCGCTCACATGAATCATGTAAATCTACAATAAAAACATTTGAGAGAGGTGGGGGTAAGCAAATGTGTACTTGTGCTCATTAAATTTTTACTGCTACTACAATACCAATGTCTTTTATATCAGTGCTGCAGCAAACCTGTTCCTGCTCCAGTGCAGTAAACACATGTCCCGCTGTCCTCTTTTCACTGTCCTCAGTCTGAAGGGACAGCAGCCAGCGGGACTCGCCAAAGACAGTCCGACAGGCTCAGACACACCCCCGTAAGAGGGAACAGCATGAGACAGAGCTGCTGGAAAGACACACTGAGGTGAACTGAGAGTATTAGGGCTGGAACATGTTCGCTCCGTTTTACTGTTGTTCAGAAAGTAGTTTGATATTAGCAGTGCAAATGCAAAGCTAATTCAGAGTAATGTAAGCTGCTGACAAGATAATACTGGTCACTCACAGTAAATATCTACAGTTTTCAGTGCATAAAGCTTCTCAATCTTCAGATCTTTTTTTTTTTTTTTTTTTTTTTTTTTTTTACAGCGATACGATCATAAATAGCTCAGTGAAAATAAATACAATGTGCAGTTACCAATGATATCCAGGCTTTTTCACCATGGATAATGATGACTGTGATCATATGAGCTACACCTAAATTTTGAGTGCGCTATTACTGTATATAATTTTTTACGGTAACAGTCATGCTCTTTCAGTACAATGTAATAAAATTGCTGGGTTTTAAATGATCACAACATTCTATAGGCCTGTAGTATTTAACTGAGATGGGGGACAGGCCAAATCTATATAATTAATATGCAGATTTTTAGGTGTGGATGGGTACAAATAGTGAGATTATGGAACTTATCACTAATATAAATGATCAGTTTCAACATTTCGGAATGTTAGTTTTGGATATTTCTTATGAAAATACCATTTAACTTAAACGGGAAAACTGGCTCCTGCTCCCCATCTGAGAGTGTGACATTATCACATTCAACAACCAATAAACACCTGAAAGTCTTTGAAATTTGTTCAGCTGCTTCATAAAAGTAATTGCTGAATTTGTGTGCGTGTTTTCAAATTTGTGTGTGTGTTTCTGATTCTGTGTGTGTGTGTTTCTGAATCTGTGTGTGTGTTTTGGACTTTGCATATGTGTGTTTTGGAATTTTTGTGTCTTTCTGATTTTGTGTGCATGTTTCTAAATTTGTGTTTCTGAATTTGTGTGCGTGTTTTCAAATTTGTATGTTTTGGAATTTGTGTGCATGTTTCTGAATTTGTGTGTGTGTGTTTCTGAATCTGTGTGTGTGTGTTTCTGAATCTGTGTGTGTGTGTTTCTGAATCTGTGTGTGTGTGTTTCTGAATCTGTGTGTGTGTTTTGGACTTTGCATATGTGTGTTTTGGAATTTTTGTGTCTTTCTGAATTTGTGTGCATGTTTCTAAATTTGTGTTTCTGAATTTGCGTGCATGAATAATAACATGTAGTGTAGACACATCCTGACACTGTGGTAACTGTGAGCAGCCTTAAACAGAACAGTAACGATGGGGGCAGGTGTAGATGTCTCTTAACGAACCAACATTAACAGGGAGGAGGAGCAGTGTCATTTAAATTAATGAGATCTAAATGAATAACCTTGTCTAATTAATGTACTTCCCTCAACTGTCTCTTCCCACAATGCACTCTGTCGCTCTGTAGGTTGTACTTTATACAGTCTTGGTCAAATGAGAAGTATACAGGATACGTAGTAAATATACTACTACTGCGAAATAATATTCCCTCAGTAGAAGTACTGAATAAAATTGTTACTTGAATTAAAGTACAGAGTGTTGAAAGTACAATTTACTTACAAGATATTTTTGAGAGTTGATTTTTGCTCAGTAAATCTAGTATTAAAGCTACTACTACTGCTATTACTGCCACTGCTACTGCTTTTACTACTAGCTACTACTACTATTACTGACACTTCTACTAATACCACTACTACAACTGCTGCCACTAGTACTACTGCTACTGCTGTTACTGCTCATACTACCGCTACTACTATTATGACTACTACTTATGCTGCTTCTGCCACTAGTACTACCACTATTGTACCACTGCTACTACCAATATTATTACTGCCACCACTACTACTCTGTCAGTGAGGTAATTTTTTTTTTCTCACGTACATTTTAGATTTAAACATTTTTACTACTAAAAGTGTATTTACCTCAAAAAGTACATTTTATATTTCCAAAAATATACTCAATTTAAATATTTGAGTAAAAGTATCTCATTATTTCCCCCCTCAGGCCCTGTTATAGCTTGTTTCTTGTGTTCTTGTATTGTGTCCCAGTTACCAGTTGTAACTTGTGTGTATAAAAGTCCAAATATGGCGCTGAGTAACTGACAGGAAAGGAGCCAGTTGGCCAATTTCCTCCGTTCTCCATGTTGCAATATTGTTATGAATTGTCCCACAGTTTGAGCTGACACGTCTGATTGTGTCTGGAGTCTCTGCCCACTCTCCCTCTCGCTCTGAGGGAACACTCACTGTACTCTCACTACAGGAACACACTGTGTCAGGGCTGCAAACCACAACATGTTACACAGCCTTTAAAAACATGACGTGACTACAAGAAAGCGTTACTAATAATTACTTTGCCACTGCCATAAACAAACAGGTGAAGAGACCAGCAGAGGGCAGCAGAGTGCAGCATTTTTTGGATAAATGAATGAGAGCAGACTGGATGTAGAAGGCTCGTTGATTGGTCAGTGTGTCTTGAAGTGGGCGGGGCTTTGGGGGAGAGGCCGAGGTTTATAGTCAGAGACATCAGAAACTAGGGCTCAAACAAAGAAATATCTGGTTGACCAAAGTCATGACCAGAGCAGTGACTAATCGACCAAAAGAGGAGGGGAGGGGTATTAGTTTCACCACTCTCAAACCGGCCTGAACCATTGGTTGGGAAAAAAAAATGTAATTCATTGCAAATAATTTATAATCATTACATTTGTTATGCTGTATAATTTTAAACATTCATTAATGTTAATAGGAAGTACTACAGCAATAAAAAACACCTTCTGAGCAAACTACCCTCACTTACATTTGGTTTTAGGACGTTTTAAACGCCTGATGATTGTGAAGCACCACATATGTCACATTGATTGGGAGTAGAGGATGATATAAGGGGGTCCTTGGGAGTGTTTCTCTACTGTAAGGTGTTCCTGGCCCCAAAAGGTTTGAGAACCCCTGAGTTAGTTTACCTGTTTATTGTTTATTGTCTAAACTAATCTTGTGGTGATCTGTTTAGTTTAATTTGGTTTTGAATTCCTTTTAACTATGTTAAAATGTGTGTTTAAGCCCACGGCACTGGGGCGTGCTGAACAGGTTGATTGAGGCGGAGCAGCGCTCTCTCTCTAGCCCCACTTCAGAGCTCTGACGCTGGGGAGAGAACTGATTCTGCTTCGAAGCACACTCACACACCAGCCCAACATCAAAACAACAAAATCCAACTGTATACAGTCACAGGGCAAAGTTTAGCAATGCACTTGAGAATTTGACACACCCACGATGCTCAGGCCCACATTGGTAGCTGATACGATAAAGTCAAGTGCCACAGACTACATTCACAAAATTATTTAGCCAAAACGCTAAATAAACATGAAACCACTGCACTCACCCTATCATTAGACAACCATCTTCTCCTGTCCAGTAGGACAAGAGAGAATGGTTCTCTTTTTACAGCTCTCATACAGAGAGCTTTAAAAAGATGATTTTGCATATCACCTTTAAATGTCTTTAAAGGTCAGTTTTTCATAGCACAGAAAATGTAACCACTCCAGATGAAATGTCAGACTAGACTGCAGCTTCATGTGAACCCTGGGATTTTAACTCAGAGGAATTATTTTAAATGGTTGTTCCTTTGTTGATTCGTGTGGGTGTAACTCTGACGTCTGTGCTGGTTCACAAACACTGTGGTCTGTATAAGTCCTTGGTGAGGCTGATATCAGAGTGTGTGTAATGTGTGATGGTAAACAGCATGGAGCCAGTGATCTGAAACACTGACCGCTCCTTCACTGACCCACACAACAATCCTCTGCAGTGGAGCTGTGCATCCTCTGCAGCACACATGAGCTTTAAACTGAGAGGACTGACCAGAAGAACCACTCTCTGCTCCTGGGAATGTCATGGAAAATAGGCAGTAAAATTAGTAAAATTTTGTTGTATAAAATAAGGTTAAGATTAAAGGTCCTATATTATGCTTTTTTCAGGCTTTTTGAAATAGTGTTGGACACCTTTGCATTAGTATTTTAGGTTTTATAACTTAAAATAATACCCTAGATTAGGCAGCGGTGGGCTATGGACAGAGCATAAAATGGCCTTTAAGCACAGGTATTAGCAACAGGGCGCTAACGGATAGATAAATGAGCTGACTATTTTGTAGTGACGGTGGTTTAAGGCTAAAATGATCAGAAGGAGTTTGGTGACAGTGCATGGGCTTTAGAAATGTGCAGGAGCACTTCCTGGTTTCATGTATCTTCATAGAGCTGTGATACCGAGCGTTTTCAGCTCTTGAGAAGGGCAGCGCCTCAGCATACAGGATTACTCAAACATGTGAATGAAACAAAACACTACTCCAGGTCTGTTTTTGAGGAAGAAACAACATTATAACATGGTTAAAAACTCAAAAAAGTAGATACTTACCTCTACTACAACTGCTACTACTGCTACTAATGACTAACACTACTATTACTGCTCCTGCTGATGCCACTACTAATACTATACTGCTGCTATTAGTAGCACTAGTACTACTGATAATTATGCTACTATACTATTACTGACATTACTGCTACAACAATAATAATACTAATACTGCTCCTACTTCTACTAATAGTGCTGCTGCCATTACTACTATTTGTGCCACAGCTACTACTACAATTACACCACTACTATTATGCTAATATGATCATAACATGTTTTTTTACTCACATAGTGTTTAAATTTTACCAAATTTTCTTCAAAGTGTCTAAAATTATTTCCAGGAAGTACTCTTCAAAAATGTATTTTAGTATTTCAGTAAAAGTATCTCATTATTTTTCCCCTCGGACCCTGTTATAGTTTTGGTTTTCATGTTCATGTCCCAGTTATCAGTTGTAACTTGTGTGTGTGTAAAAGTCCAAATATGGCGCTGAGTAACTGACAGGAAAAGAGTGTGTTTTTGAGGAGAAAACCACATTATAACATGGTTATAAGCTCCAAAAAATAGATTTAGCAGAATAGAAGACCTCTAAGGGATACATTGTTCTTTTGGTTGTCAGTTTTTCAGATTGTGTCGATCCTGAAGCAGCTCTGTGTGGCTGCTCTTGTGTCTATCCTTTCAACTTCCATGTACACACACAGATACAACCATGAACAAACTCATAATGTCACTTAGCTCTGTTCTTTTACTGCTGGATCATTTCTTACATTGGTTTGATAGATCCATAAGACACAGATGCAGCCTTAGGTCTATCTACCTGTCCACTCTGACACTCTGAAGTGTGTGAGGCAGAGGAATCCATACATCAGTGTGGAATGTGGTAGATAAACAGGAAACATGACATTTCTGCTCTGTCTGACTGCAGCCTCATGTCACAGCCTCTGCTCCAGGTCTGCTTATATCAAGTCTACGTCCAGGTGACACTGATGGTCAAGTCAGAACTTCACCTAAAAATTACTATGAGAATGAACAGTAGCAAAAAATATGAGATACTAATTTTGACTTGTAATTTTGAATTTCAAGTAAAGAATAGGTTGTTGTGCTGTCTTCACTTTACAACCTTTAAAAACATTATGGGACTAAAATAAAATGTTACAATAATTACTTTACTACTGCCATAAAGAACCAGGTGAGGAGATCAGCAGAGAGCAGCTTTTTACTTCTTCAAATTTTTTGTATGATGCCATTTTACGACCAAAGTAAAAATGTCTGTGAGGAATCAGTGGAAACAGAGCTGTACACTGTTTTTTTGGATAAATGAATGAGAGCAGACTGGATGTAGAGGGCTTGTTGATTGGTCAGTGCTTCCTGGAGTGGGCGGGGGTTCATGGAAGAGGATGGAGTTTGTGGAATCGAGCGTTCTGAGCGTTCAGATTCTCTGAAGTCAGCGCCAGAGAATACAGGATAACTTAAACAGGCGTAAGTGAAACAAAACTCAGCTCTAGGTATGTTTTTGTTGTGGGAACATTATAACATAGAAGAAAGAGAGGATTTTTTTTTTTTTTTGCAGAATATAAATAAATAAAGTTCTCAAGTCTTGCTGCTGACGTTAGAGGCTGAAATGTGTGATTTTAAAAAGGATGGAGTCAGTGATCTGAAACTCTGACCCCCAAACACATTCTCCTGCTGTGGTGCTTTGTAACACACAAGAGCTGGAAACTGGGGATATTCTCATTTTTTTGCATGACATTTAGACATCACACATGACACTGACACTTACACTGACCAGCAAGTGTGAGTGAATGAATTATTGCAGTTCACGAAATAGATATTGTTAAGAGGCTAAGTACTATTCTTTATTTATGTTGCATTTGAAAAATCTCCATCAAGAAAGAGGGTGAAGAAGTTATTGCCTGAACATGTGTGTATTTGAAACAGGAGAGTCCAGTAAAACCCCATCTGTTTATTTGTGATCTATTTCCAACAGATCTTCAGTCATTACAATGCAATCACAGCTTCCATCAGACACAGTCAGAACCCATTTCACCTCTGCACCAAAAATACTCAGTAGAAGTAGCAACAGCACATGTAAATATAGCATGCTGAAGAAAAAGGTGTGAACTTTTTGCTGAGAGTTGTCTGCTGCTGTTAAAAATAAGATATACTGCTTTTAAAGAGCTCATTTACAAAGCTACAACAACAGTGTTAATTTGAATGTGAAGGCAACCAAGAAACAGACTTTACCTGCAGCACTTCAGTTTCACTTGTGTTGCATTGGACTGCAGCCTTTTACAGCTCCCAGAGGTGGAGTGGTAATCAGGGAAGATGGGACACTTCCCGGTCAGCCAGTGTGGTGGCAGAATGTGAGAGTTAATAGTGCAGACATGTGATTCATGTTCACGAGTGTCAAAAGCACAAACCCTGCTCTTCTGTGTCCTCTGACTCGCCGGGGCTTCTGTGACTCTTTCCCCCTGCTTTGAGTGTGCTGAATCTGGTTGTGGCGCAACATATTTTCATTGGGGGTTTGTTTATTTTGCATCAGGAGCAGGTATCTGTCTCTGCATGCATGGAGCACTGCCTGTCAACTGCTGCCTCGTTTTGGAACGGGAGCTCAGCCTGCCAGGCTCAATGAAACGAGCAGCATTGGTAATGTAGGGAAATCAAATGCTTGCAGAGTTTTGGGGCTGCACAGACGTGCTACACTTTAATGACAATCAACCTCTACCTGCCTTCTAGTCCAACCCTTAAGTGTGTAGATTGTGCTCTAACCATAGCCAGCACCAAACAAAAGGGCTGGTCGTGGTGATGGGGTCCAGTGCTGCAACAACGCTCCAGGTGGATTTCAGAGGCCCACCATGGCCGACCATGACAGCTCTTGTGTCAAACTGGGCTTTCACCAGTCTGTTACACACTAATAAAGTCTGACTGAGCAGTCATTAAATGTGGCATATAATTAATGACAGTGACATTGCTGCTCAACCTGGGTGTGCCATGGTCCATGCACCCTGAGACCCACTCTGTCCACTTAAAATCACTAGAAAACGGAAGAGGCTCTCTGCCTGATCCCACACGCCTCACTGTTTAAAGTGTAGCATGTTTATCACAGAGTTCTCTCTCAGGTCTCTAACACGTGTTTGTCTGCTGCAGCTGATTGACAGGCTGTACAGTGGCTGCACTCTGACACACAAATTGCTATTTACACCAGATTTGCACAAATAAAATATCCGATATTAAAACACGCAATTTTTTTTGACTGCACTCACAATTTAGCATCCTTTCTAGTAGATTCCTATTGGCAAAGTAAGCAGCTGCATAGGGCCCCACAGGTATTACAGGGCCTGCATCTTTTAGCATAGTCTACATACTGTATTTAACTGATTCTGCAACTCTGTTTTGTTTATTTTTTAGCCTATGTACGTAATTTTTTTTCCAGTTTGCTACATTCTGTCATTTTTTTGTCAATCTGAAACCGGAAACCAATCCCATCTAGGCTTGTTACTGCCTGTTTACCTGTTTGTTTACCTGTTTACCTGTCTACATCTTGAGTTGGTAAAGTTTGCAAGTCAAAAATGAAAGCATTCATAAACCGCTACATGTTTTAGAGAAATAAAAGATATATCGTGTTAATGTTTACTTAGTCTTCAAAATGACATGATGACACACTTGATGAGACACTTGGCCCCCAAACCTATATTGCATAGGGCCCCCAAATGTGAAAGACCAGCAGTGGATCCAGTCTGGAGGTACATTAGTATTACACAAATTTAACGATGAGTAACAAGACAATTTTAAAGGGAAAATAACAGTTTTGTTATCCATAATGATTACTACCAATCATATTCTCACATAGATCTTGTTAAAAACAATACGGCAGTAGCATTTATTTTTTATTTTTATTTATTTTTTTGTTGCTAGTGGCTATTGCCTAGTGTGGAGTTTATGGTGGTTGGCATTTCCTATTTTCCTTTGAAGGAAATGCTCGTCTGGAACAATGCTGTGTTATGTCAAAGAGCAGTAACCTGTCAAGTGTGAGTGTGAGTGAAGCTTCAGTCCAACATGTCAACAGCACAGACAGTCCAGCAGCAGCAGGATTTCCTCTGAGTGAAAGCTTTATCATCATACATCCTGTGTGGTCAGAGTCAGGGGTGTAGTTCACATGAGGAAGGCCATAATGCAAAAGAGTTTAACCTTGAAGAAGAACAATACAACTTTTTACCTTAAATAAAGAGCTTTGGAGTGATGACTAAAGAATTTGTTGGAGAATGAATAAAGCCCATGCTCCTCACTTGAGCGTACTTTGGCAAAAAAGAGCCTTGCAAGAATGGCAGCACTGACCTGGTGTCTCTGAAGTCTTGGGTCACGTGAGAAAAAGCCACATCCTGGTTATCCATAAAAAGAGAAGTTGGTCATGGCAAAGCGTCAGAAAGGCACCGAAAATGTTTGTACAGATATGAAGAGGAGAAGCCGAACAAAGGGTCACATGGGGGTCAACTGGGCTCCTGAGTTTTTACCATAGTGCTTCACTCCAAAATGTAGGGGGAGCTCCATAGAGGAAAATCTGACCAACACATTAAAGAAACAAGCAAAGTTACATGATTCCACTTTAAACAAGATTAAAAACATGTAGTAACATTTTGCTAGGGCAAGACAACTTACAGATAACAGTTATGATGGGACTAATAGCCCTCATAAACAAAGTATGTGTACAGGAAGTGGAAAATATTGACCCTGAGGCCCTGAGGCTTTGGTACAAACAACGATTTTAGGTTCACGGTACGGTTTATTATCAGAATAAGCTGGAGTCTAATTATGACCAAGTGGTTTTTTTTTTATATAATTTGTGTGCCCTTAAACTGAAATTGTCTTTATTTTCTTATTAACACACACACACGCATTATACATTATGGAATTAAAACAAATCTCACATCAAAATAACAAAAATCAAAACAAAACTGAAACTTGATAGGCACTAACATGTTTTTTCTGTGAGCCAGATTATATCTTGTGGTGGCCTATACAGTATTATTTATTCATTTATATGCACTTTTTTCTTTTTTTTAATCAAGTAATGAAGTACAGTACATGTTAAGACCAAGACAAGGGGAAAAAGGAAAAAAAGGTACAAACAAAAAGGAATATAGTACAAACAGATAAAACCATACACAACCATGCAGGGCAGGAGAAGACAATATAACTATAACCTGTATACATGTTAGTATTGTATTTTATTAACAAGTGAATCAATAAATAATGTTACAGTGCGAGCAGAGGGTATTTCGGGAAACAAAACAATTGAATTACTGTAAAAAAACAAAAACAAACAGTGCTCAAAATAATCAGTGTTTTGGCATTATTATCATCATTCCTGCCAATTAATCTGTCTTTACCCTTTTTTATATATATTTTATATAAATATTGCTCTATGATATTCACTTTTTTGAATCAAATATGAACCAATTCCCGATCCATCCATTACATCCCTAGCTGTGGTCCATATTAAACCTCTTTGAATGTACATTTTCCCATCTTCATAATTGTGGTCTTGTATTTTTCCATTGTGTATTAACTGGTCTAATGGATAGCCTGAAAATGTACAAATGAGAAGTCCAGTCAGAGGAAGGTTTGTGCCCATCCATTCCCCTCTGTATTGTTCTTCAAGGTCAGAGGTGTGTTATAAGAGGATTTCCACCATAGAAAATCTATGTTACATAATGCACATCCTCAGACTTGGATAGTTGCTGGCACAGTTGTATTGGCAGAGACAGGAAGTGCATGTGAGCTGGTGTGAACTCATGTGTGAACAACAACACCATGCTTTTCACATCAGTCATGAATATTAAGTGAGCATGTTTATTGTTGGTATTCAAATGCTTGTTCACATTGAATATGACTGTACAGGATGTCAGCGTGTATTCATAACTTTATTTATGTATGTTTGAACATTAGCCACCACATAGACAAGTGATATGAGTCAGCATATGATAACATTCTCTAGGCCTCTGACACCACAAAATGATATAACACTTGTACTTTTAGTGCCAAAATAGTTCTGGGACCTAACAAGTGCTACAAGAACCCCCCCTTGACAAGAACTATAAAATGTCATTGATGTTTTTCCTTGTATTTTTTAATTTTTTAAAACAAAAACAGAAAATAATCAAACTGTAAACACAACTATCTAACAATAATAACAATAATAAACTGCCTGAATGCAACATGTTATAAATATATCTGCATTTATTCCATTAGGACATGATAAATAATTGCAGGAGGTGCAGATTCTATGTAATAATGTGTATTATGTAATAACAAACATAGGTGAAGTATGTGTACAATTTAATAATGTAGCCTCTCGGTTATATTTAGGGCGGCAGTAGCTCAGTTGGTAGAGCCGCTTGTCCACTAACCAGAAGGTTGGCGGTTCACTCCCACTGCTGCATACTGTTGTTGTGTCCTTGGGTAAGACACTTAACCCACCTTGCCTCCGGTGTCACACTGGTGTATGAATGTGAGTGTGAATGGGTGAATGGTTCCTTGATGTAAAGCACTTTGAGTACTCATGAAGATATAAATGTGACCATTTACCATTTATAGCGCCACCAACTGGTGTTTGAATTTAATCACCACTCACCTCTGTAAAAACAGGTGGAGCAGCAGGCGCGCAAAACACAAAGTGCCCAGTGCACAAAACACTTAAACTATTTGATGTTTGTAATTCAGACTGATATGTATTTGCATTTCACATAATGTGGTGATATCACAAAAAGTGGTTTAACATGTAGTGACATACAATGGCAACTGTGAGCCAGGGTTGGACTCTTACTGAGTGGAATTAATCCTTCTCCACTGCAGATACTTACAGATGATTTTCACTCTGCAAAAGTTACAAAAGCCCAGTGTGCCTGCTCTCAGAGGTCAACGTGACTTTATATTGTTAGCTGCTGTATTTAGAACGTTTGCCAGACCGTGTTGTGTGGACAGAAATATTGTTTTAAACATATGGAGCAGGGGTATTTGTGTGTAATGGGTTAATCAAAAAATCAAGTAAAGTAAAGGTACAGTACCATTGGAGAGTTAGGGCAAGTTAAACAAATATTAAGCAACTGTTTTCTAAAATATACAAGCCTACAACTTGTCTTTAGTTTAAAAAAGCCACTTTTATTATGGTTCAGGACTTTGAATTTAATAAAGACCTGTTTTTTTATATAAAAGGCAATGATAGGTGACAGGCCCATTGACAGGTTTGCTGAGGCCCAGGACAAGAAGGCTTCACATGGCTTCACAATAGAAATAGTTGATAATGATAAGTGTTGTCAGGCCGATTGTTAACCATTAATCCATAAATGTTTGTTAAGACTACCAATTAATGATTTAAAGAAAATTAACTGAATGTGCATCCCTGATAGAAAATATCTGTTTATACAAATCACTGTGTACAAAGAGGTACAAACTGGAGCTGGACAGATGGAGCTTCTGTGTTCAAGAATCATTAATTCAATCTTGTGAAACACTTGTGAGCACAGATTTCCTGTGGTTGGAAAATCTGAAGACTGAAGCAAATCCTTCACAAGCAGACAGATCGTTCTCAAGAACTTTATGTGCTGAAGTTTAAATCAGTCACATTATCTCAGGGATATGGTCATCCTGATTGGGATTTTGGTGACACCTCAGAAGATTTCACATTTTTTAATATTGTTTACCCCTCTTTGACCTGAAGCAGTAAGTGTCTGGTTGGAAGGATTTTGCAGTCTACAGTATACACCATACAGTTAGAAAGTTTCCCGCTGACTTACTTTACAATAATAATGCATTGGTCTTTTAAAGCACTTTAGCCATTCAGATCAGGGACACTTACATTGGTTGAGCTCATGCACGTCTTTATACACTGGAGTAATGACAGCGGCAAGTCCGACTGGAAAGAAGCACTGGCTCCTACTGCTCACACCACAGAACAGAAGAAAAAAGAGAAAAAGAGACAGAGAAAGAGTAGTAGAGAAATCAAAAGTACCACACCGCAAATTTTCAACTTTGGAATAAACTCTGTGGGAGTTAAAAACAACCCTTCTTAAGAGTTCATGTACGACCATCATTTCTACTCCAAAACTGGATGTAAAGTTAGCCTTTTTTTGGAGTAGATCAGTGACCACTTTTCATGTGTTAGAATAAACCCCCCTGAGGTTTAAAAAAACTACACCTAAAAATGTTTATTTTTCTTATTTCTACACTTTGGTGTTACCCTTTAACACTACAGTGGTGTTTATTTTGTTATTTTGTAAATCTATATAAAAATAATACTACAAACAGACAAAAATATGTCAGAAATGATTTGTTTTATTAAAAACAAATTAATTTTTTCAGTAAAAACATTTTCTTAAACATACATTATGTAGAAACGAAACAATACAGATTTATAAAACATCTAAATTCCACACCATCATTTGTTCATTTGATGAAACCATTTCTTATCATAGCACTGTCTTTGTCAAGCCTCCATTACTGCTCATCTGGGCATCTCATGAACTAAGGAAAAATACACGATATTTATTAATTTTATTTAAAATTCTAGAAAATGCACAGTGTACAGACTATACATAAACACTTCCCAGCACAAATGGAATATGAAAATTTTGTATTTTCTTCTCTCCAAATTGAACCAATTATCAATAGTGACATTGTCTACAAGAAAACAAAAGAAAATGAAATATAATTTTTTTAAATATAATTTTAATTACGTAAACACACAGCTTTATAGCTATTTTCATATTTTTTAATCCAGTTTAATCATTTTAACTCAGTGACACATCAGATTCTTAAAGATTTCACATTCCTTTTTATATTCTCAGCCCAATTTGACCCACTGCGGTAGTGTCTGGTTGGAAAGATTTTGCATTTATACTTGAGGGTCCTGTGTCCTGTTTGTGTAACTGTGGGACGTACTTCTGCTCAGACTGTGGTTCTCTTTGTCAGATGACCTTTAAAGCAGCCTCCCTTCCTCTGTCTTTGTGCATGAGGCGGTTTGCTGGTGCGTACTCACAGGACTTCAGATGTAGCCACCAAAAGATCACATACTTCGCTTCTTTCCACCAGCCCTGGGTCTGAGTGGTTAAGATGTTCCATATACTCACCACATTTATACTTCATATGAGTCTGACCACAGAGTCTGCAGCCTGCACTGACAGACAACCAAACAGAATAAAAAAAAGATGTCCTCATTACAGTTAGTACCATAGTCTAAGAAAGCCACCTAAACAAAACACAAGCTGCAAAAACAAATGACATTTTGTATTTAGTGCAATACGCTACCAGTCTAAGTTGTGGAGACACTGGTACAGCTGCCTTTTTAAAGTGCTTGTATAACTACTGTCTTTCTTTTTTGTGTATTTTTGTATTGTTTGTGTTTTTTATTGGACCCTGAGTCTGGAATAAAGTATTGAATTGAATTGAATTGAATTGAATTGAATTTAGGCAGAGTTCATGTGATGTGTGCTGCTAAATCTTGCATTTGTGAAAATGACACACTATGCAGGAAATGAATTATTGCCTGCAGAAGAGATTTTTGAATTGACTAAGGTAAATCTAGCCTGGTGAACCGAAGTGTTTTCCAGTTTGATTTGGAACTGGCCTATCACAGCTGTTTATCTGCAGAAAGCTGATGAGCTAATCGAGGTAGTGTTGGCTACCAAGCTAATTGAATAAGTTCTCTGAGCTGATTAACAGCGTTTAGTGCGTTCCTTCATCAGCTGGTGGTACTTTGTATAGAATAGAAAAAAGTTTGTCTGGCAGGCCAGACTAGGGTAAATAAGCTGTGCCCCAGTAAATAAATCCTCAGTAACATAACATTATTTGTCAGGGCTTTCATTAGAATAGACCAAGCTTCTGCAGCAGATGGTCTCCTGTTTGAACCCAGATCCTGAGAGGCTTTGATCCAAACCACAACATTTTCCATCATGTGCATAAAGTTAAAACACAGCCATATTATATTTTGAACAGGCCTGTGTAAGACAGCTGCACAGGCGCAGGGGTCCTGTGGTCAGGGGCGTAACATCAGGCAGCTGCACTGGGGCCATGGACACGAGGGGGCCCAATGAGAGTCATATATTAGTGGGTTATGTTTATGTTTGGGCACTACACAGCAGGCATGACTCTATTTCAAAACAAATAAAAAAATAAATAAAATAAAAAATAATTGGCAAAATTACTTTAGTAAAGTTTTACTGTAGTAAAAAGTTTAGTTATGATCATTTCCTTCGTGGCACTGACAAGCTTAAATATTTTAAAGAAAGTATGAGTCGACTTTACAAAGGTACAGTGCACTTTTTTTTACTTAAAAGTACAATATATGGACTTGTGATTCATAACTTTGGGGCCCATTCTGAAAAGGTACACTGGGGCCCCTCATTACCACCTTACGCCACTGCCTGTAGTACTGAAGATTAAATGACATTAGCACATTCAAACATAGTTAGTACGGCAGCACATACTTTCAAGAAAAAAGTGATATGAGTGGGAGGGGCCTGTGCTTCATGTCTAGCACCTGTGTTAGTACGTGTTATGTATGCAGTGTAATTATATTGTAGTATATTGTGTGCTTCCCTAATGGCTGACATTGCTTATCTTCAACTGAAAGCCACAGCAACATCTTTTTGTAACTTAAAAAAACATATAGACTATTTACAAAAGTCATACATTTTCTACCATTGGACTCTGGACAATCACCACTTAATCATATTCTCTCACATTCATTCACTGTGGGAGACTTATGAACATTTTTAAATATTCAGTTGAAGGGCCCATATTAGGCTTTTTGAATTAGTGCAAGACACCTTTGCATTAGCATTTCAGGTTTTATAACTTAAAATTATGTATTTTTATGGCAATGTCTTCTTTTGGGGAGCTGTTACTGTCTGGACGGAGCATAAAATGTCTATTTAGCACAGCTGTTAGCAACATGATGCTAACAGACAGATAAATCAGCTGACTGCTTCAGTGAGTCTGGTGATGGTGTATGGGCTTTAGAAATGAGCAGGAGCACTTCCTGGTTTCACTTGTCTATGTAGAGCTGTGAGACAGAGCGTTTTCAGGTCTTGAGAAGGGCAGCACCTCAGCATACAGGATTACTCAAACATGTGAATGAAACAAAATACTACTCCAGGTCTGTTTTTGAGGTGGACACAACTTTATGGTTAAAAGAGAGGAAAAGTCAATTTTGCAGAATAGGAGACCTTTAGTCACTTTTCTATTTGTTTACTGTAGGAGACTTTTGAACCTGTTTAAATATTAACTGAATAATCATTTTTGTGCATGTTTCACTTTGGTTAGTGTAAAGACAGACACACAGCTGTACATGCTGTATTCCAGTGCTGCCATTTACCCTCATTTATAGAAAGAGTTAATGGAATCTGAATTTGATATCAAATGCCACATGCAGCATCAGCTGTTGCCATGGTTACACATGAAGAATTCATAGTTATTTAATGCTCTGAATGATGGATTGATGATTGGTACACCACACTTCATATGATGTGTGTGTCTAGTGTTGTGTTGTTGGGATGTGCCATCCTCTCAGAGCTGTGTAAGAACACATGTCTAATGTACTGCTGATGAGCAGGCCACTTCTTTTCTGCAGAGCCGGCTCTTATGGTTCCTAAATGGCTCTTTCTTTAGTATTACTCAGAGCAATTTATTTAGGCTTAATTTAGCAATTATGAAAAAATGTTCATATTGTTAAACAATTTATAAATCAGTTTTTGTAAAAGCCTTATTTTTATGCAGTTTGCACAAAATACAACCAGATGCTGCTTCTTTTTGTTGTTTTTTTGCTAATTTCTTCACTTTTTCCCAGGGAGCAGCATAAACCTGGCTAACCCATTACTCATCTCTCTCTGTTGCTCTGTGTACTTGGCCTGTACCACTACTCTCTGTCTTCAGAGCCCACCTTACTTCTGTCACATAATGATAAGATCCTAGTCTGTCTTGGCTGCATGCTGTGCCCATTAAAATAAAATTATATTCTGATTTTTGTCAGAGCTGAGCAGGAGCAGCTGAAGACTCAGCTCTCATCTGCAGGAGTTGACTTTTTCAATTCGCTCCAAAGAATCAGCTCTTACAGAACAACCCAAACAGACTGGTTTTATCCGCATATGGTAACTTGGAAATAATAATAATTTACAGAATATTTTTGCACGCAGTCTGATGTGTTTTGTGACGTGAGGATATAGTTTCTAAGTAACTTTAACTCTAAGTTTCAGTAAACCATGCTTATTAACAATTAAATAACTGTCAGACATTCTGCAGTCAGTCTGTGGTGGGAGAAGGACTCTTTTATTTAAGTAAACATACAAATAAAGGAGTAAAAATGTACTCAAGTAAAAGTAAAAGAACCACATTCATTTATTTATGTATTTAATTATTAACCTTTATTTAACCAGATAAAAGACCCATTGAGATAAAGATCTCTTTTGCAAGGGCGACCTGGCCAAGAGTTACAAAAGTCAGTTACAGGCAGTCTGTGATTTAAAGTGTAATAGATAAGAGCAGAGTAACAATTTAGAAACACAAGCACTGTTTATACACTGTAAAACAAAAATGTTGTAAAAACTCAAAAGCTGAAGGCAACAGGATCCCTCAAGATTTTTGAGTTTTGGGGCCAACTCAAAATCTTAAGTTTTCAACAATTATATTTACTGTATACATTTTTTGTTGTGCAATTTAACATTCATATATCTAAAAACTTAAAATTTTAAGTTTTACTCATTATCATTATTTTTTTTACTTATCTTACAGCCAACTGACTATCCATTGTTCAGAAGAAGTATTATTAATGATAATAAAAACTTTTTCTGAATAGTGGATAGTCAGTTGGCTGTAAGATGAGTTAAAAAAATGATAGAGAATAAAACTTCAAATTCAAAGTTTTTAAACATATGAACGTTAAATTTGTTGAGCGAAAAATATTAGTTGTTGAAAACTTGAGATTTTGAGTCGGCCCCAAAACTCAGAAATTTTGAGGGATCCCATTGCCTTGAGTTTTTGCACCATTTTTTATTTTTTTTATTGTGTGTGGTAAAGTAAAAGTAAAAGTACCCCTTGCAAATTGTACCCAAGTAAAGTACAGATACATAAAATTGTACTCAAGTAAAGTAACTAAGTACTTTTACTTTGTTACACTCCACCACTGCTGTTCAGAGACAGATACAGTCCGGACGTCCTCACAGCCCTGTCTCTGTCTCCGTCCTCTCCCAGCTGACTCTGTCTAAAGAGTCTTCAGTCTATAAATAGTGAGGCTGAGACGTTCACACACAGCTCTGCCTCTGTCAGAGCAGAGCGTTTATAAATGAAGCGTCACTGAAGTCGACTACAGGAAGTGCTCTGTGACGATCTGAAGCCACAGGAAGTGCTGTGTGACGCTGACGGACGCTTCCTGTTTCCAACACGGAGCTGTGGTTTAGAAGAACCTGCAGCCTCTGAGTGTGAGAACAGTTTCTGAGAAATGAAAGTGTTGGCAGCAAAGTCGTTTTGAGAAGTGAAGAGGTGCTTTTTACCACATAACAGTTTAACACAGAGAGGAGCGAGATAATAATGAATAACTCAGAATAGATAATGCACATTTTGCACAGATGCATCACTTTTTGTGTATAGTTTGTGTGTTTGAGTTCATTAGTTTTCATGACTAGCTACTTTGTCTAATTGTCCTGTTCATGCCTTGCTGCTTAACATGCCAAATAATCAAAACAAAACTGAATTGAATTGAGGCTACAATAAAATAATGATAAAAGTAATGAATAATAATCATATAGAAACGTTGTCTGTACAGAAAATGTTACCAATTGAAAATACTCATATTTGCATTAAAAAAGATTCTGCACAATAGAATGTTTAATGCTGATGAGTGTTTTGTGTTGGATCAGAATACAAACTCTGGTAATAACCCACACTGATGGTGCATGGATACTATAGATACATGTCCCCAGCACTTGGTCTTTTGGTGTAAGGACACAAAATAATAGGCACAAAATAAGTTCTAAACATGTTTTACTGCAAGATATTATGGGATAGAGGCATAAACACTGGCAGAGTGGTCAACGCTCACAACCAAATTGGAGAAAGGGTTTAAGAATTATAGTTCTTTAAAGTGTAGCTGCCTCTTTTTCAGGGGCTCAACAGTAATTGAACAGATGAACATTACCAAGAACAAAACGTTCATTTTTAATACTTTGGGGGAAATCTTTTACAGGCAATGACTGCCTGATGTCTGGAACCCATGGACATCACCAAACACTGGGTTTCTGATTTTATGTTGCTTTGCCAGGCCTTTACTGCAGCTGTCTTCAGTTGTTGCTTGCTTGTGGGTTTTTCTGTCTTAAGTTTAGTTTTAGGTGAAGTTCATGCTCAGTCAGGCTGAGAGCTGGTGAGTGAATCAGGCCTTTGCAGAATATTTCACTTATTTGCCTTAAAAATCCTGGGTTGCTTTTGCAGTGTGTTTTGGGTCAGTGTCCATCTGTGCTGTGAAGTGCCGCCCATCAACTTTGCAGCATTTGTCAGAATCTGAGCAGAAAGTTTTCATCCTCTGCTTCTGTCTCTGTCACATCATCAGTAAACACCAGTGACTCAGTGTCAGTGGAAGTTCTGCAGCTCATGCATCACACTGCTCCACCAGGTTTTACAGAAGATGTGCTTTGGATCATGAGCAGTTCCAAGCCTTCTCCAGACTTTTCTCTGCCCATCGTTCTGGTACAGGTTGATCTGAGTCTCATCTGTCCACAGAATTCTGTTCCAGACCTGAGCTGGCTTCTTTTTTTTTTTGGCCAAGTCTAATGTGGCCTTTCTGTTGTTGAGGCTGATGAATGGTCTGCAGCTTGTGGTGAACCCTGTGTATTTTCTCTCATGGAGTCTTCTCATTATGGTGGACCTTGACATTGATAGACCTACTTCCTGGAGAGTGTTCTACACATTAAAGGGCTGTAATTCCTAAACCCTTTGTCTGATTTGGATGTGAATACTCTCAAATTACAGCTGAGAGTCTGCATTTAAGCACAAATTAATTATATAACTGTATTTTAAATATGTTTAGGTTAGCTAAAATATCAAACTTGTGTCAGTGTCCAAATACTTATGGCCTTAACTGTATATATCAGGGGAATCTAAGTCATTCACCCCATTTACACCAAATGCAGACAAAAAATGTTTCTTTGGTTTGTCGAACTTTCTCATTGCACTTTTTTCCAGTGGACTAGAACTTGTAAATAAAACTACACATGCGGCATTTCGCTGTAGCCATTGGACAGAAATAACAGTGGCAGGGCAAAGCAAAGACGCATTTGTTGAGGAAAACACTTCATATTCAGACCATAAGTGAACCCAGGCACAGTCTGTTTCTAAGAAGACTGAGACCACCTTATGGGCCTTAGTTGTTTACATGAGTATAGTCTGCAGAAAAAGTACAGACTAATGGGGGACGATAACTCTGGTCCACTTAACCAGGACCAAACGAAACAAGTGTGAAGACATCCTTAAAAATGTCTCAAAGTGAATGAATGTGAGGGGGTTGTCTGTCAGTGTGTCTCTAAAGCTGGGGACACACTACACGATTTTTTGCCCGATTTTATAACAATTCACAGTTGCGCCGAGTCTTTACCAGTCAACACTAGTTGAAGGGAATCGTAATCACCAGTCGGCTCTGAAATCCGTTAGTGTGTGATGTTCAAAGACTCGAGTCGTTAAGTGTGTGCGCCGCAGAAACCCAGCCTGACGTCAGTCGCAAGCAATCAAACATGTTTGAATTTTAAAGCCGACTCTGGACCACACTCCTGTAGTGTGGGCTGTTTACAGATCCATCTGGGAATTCATGGAGTCCAGCGGCCAATGACAAACAGTTGATAGGACACAGGAAATAGTGTCAGGACGCAGACGAAGAAACAGGAAGCGGCGGAAAAATATAAGCGGAAATTTGAAGAAGAAGAAAACATAAACAACCATGGCAAACACCAAAGAAAGTTGAGTGCTATAGCGAAACTGGATACATAGTCCTTTTTTCTCTTTCCCTTTTTCCAAACAGATAGCTATGCACACAAATACAACAGCGACCCAGGTAGCGTCCATGTTTGTTTACCATTTAGTTCTCGCTAGTTTCCCGCAAGAGTTTGTTTGACGTCAGTTGCAGTTACAGATCTTGTAGTGTGTGAGGCGCAGTCATTAAATGTGTGAGCCCCAGTCTTTCAGTCATCAGAACTAAATTTGCTGAAACCAGTCGGTTAGTGTGTGCTCCTAGTCTTTTCAGAATCTGTAATGACTGAGAAAATCATGTAGTGTGTCCCCAGCTTAAGTGTTAGCCCTGTGGCTAACTGGCCACTGTGTGCACACGTCCTATGGGCCATATTTGCTGGAAGAAAAGCTCATTGGTGAGGTGTATTAAAGTACTCTCTGTAGAAGTATGTGTTTGGGCCGGTCCTGTACTCTCTGCAGCAGGTCCTGTGTGACAGACAACTCCCACTCTGAGCCTCATCTCTACAGTCTGTCTGTCCACAAGTAACCCTCACACATAGGTTCTCTTTACCTCTGAAGAACCATAGCACTTTAAATGTACACAAGCACTGTTTCTAATGACTGCCCCAGCTCAGTGTTTCAGATCTGCTTCAAAGACTTCACTGAGGCTGTACTGGAGTTTTACCTCCTCTGCCCTTTCCTCACCCCCTCCTCCTCTTTCCCCTCTCTTCCCTCTCTCCACTACTCTCTCTTTCTCCTCATTACACTGTCCTCCCTTTTCTCTCTCCCCTCTTCCCTCATCTCTCTTCCTTTCCACTCTAATCCCTCCTCTCTCTTCTTCTCAGCTCCTCTCTCCTCCCCTCTACTCTCTCCTCCTCTCTTCTGTCCTTTCACGTCTCTCCTCTTCTCTCCTCTCTTCTCTTCTCTTCTCTCCTCTCATCTCCTGAAATGAAATAATTAAATCCCTGATGACTTCTCCGCTGGTCTCTCTGAATTAGTTCTGGATATCTGTAAACTCTGGTTCTGGTGCTGTTGTGTAGCTCAGTGCTGACATATGAGTACAGGGGAGGGTTATTTATGATGGGGGGTGATGGTAGCTCCACTGTAGGACCATTACTCGTACTGTCGCTCTCAGACTCAGACATATAGATGTATAGAAGCAGCAGAACATTAATCTGGTGTATGTGTCAGAGCAGTGAAAGGAGCCGGAGCAGAGAGGCCAGAGCTGTGTGACTCTGGTCGATAGGCCACCAGGGAAATACACACTGGAGAAAGAGACAAATTCATTTTCAGTCAGTGGATTTTAATAAGAAAAACAAAGATGGCTCCCTCACATCACAAGATTAGATTTTAATGTAAATAAGATAAATTAGTGCTGTCTTCATGAATGTTTAGTGTTGATGGATGAGAGGAATTTTGTGAAGTGTGTATTAAATTAGGTGTTTGTGTGTAAACTGCATTGTAGACTACAGTGGCCTGAAGGGCAAGTCACACCAACAAATACAGAAACACGCACACAAACACAAAAACACATACACAAACTTTACAAACATTACAGCAAATTAGAATAAAGAAAGGGGAGGACCTTCGTGCTTGACTGTGATTGGACAGAAGAGAGCTGTTCCTATTTCCTGATTCTGCTTCTGTGCTATTTTTACAAACATCCCATTTTTATGAAGCAGCTGGGCAAATTTCAAAAACTTTTTGGTGTTTCTAAATTTGTATGTATGTTTCTGAACTTGTGTGTGTGCTTTCAAATGTGTGTGCTTGTTTCTGTGTGCATGTTTCAGAATTTTTGTGCATGTTTCTGAATTCGTGTGTGTGTTTCTGTGTGCATGTTTCTGAATTTGTGTGCGTGTTTCCAAATTTGTGTGCATGTTTCTGAATTTGTGTCTGTTTTCAAATTTGTGTGTTTCCAAATTTAAGCATGTATCAAAATTTTTAGGTGCATTTCTAAATTTGTGTGCATTATGTGTGCATGAATTTGTGTGCATAGTTCTGAATTTGTGTACATGTTTCCGAATTAGTGCGTGTATCCAAATTTGTATGTGTGTTTCTAAATTTGTGTGCATGTTTGTGTGCATGTTTCTGAATTTGTATGTGAGTTTCAGTTTTTGTTTGCGTCTTTCTGATTTTGTAGATATGATTTGCCCTTCAGGGCCACCATAGTTAACTGCACAAAATAGTTGTATTTCTAGAAAGCTCACTGTACTGCAGATTTAAAAAAAAAAAAGTTAGTTACATTTAGAACACAAACGCTGCACTGTAACAATGGCACATGACAAACTTGAATCTTATTTTGCACATTGAGTTTCATTAAATATTATCAGGTTGTTGTCCCCCTTAGGGATATTTGTTCTCTGTAAATGAATCATCTTTAACCAGGTCTGAGCCAGGATCCTGGTCAGGAGTACCTAACTGGAGGAGCCTATTGTGCATGTTTTAGGTTGATGCCTGCCAGACAAACTCTTTTCCTATTCTATACAAGTTAGTCTGGTACCCCTTTGGTAACATTTTGTTTCTGTGGCTGAAAGGGCGCTACATAACCAGTGCACCACTGACCCAAACAAACATGGATTCTTGACGGTTTTAGTTTTTTTCTCCATAAAACACTGGAATATGTCGTATTCTGAGCAGCTCTGTACTTATTTTTGAATGGGGACAGCAGCAGAAGCCAGTTGTACAATGCATTTGTTACATTACATGTATACATGTAATATCATGTGACATACATTACATGTATGTCACAAATAAAAGACCAGTATCAGCTTTCATGTGGGCTCATGTTTGAGCAAATCTTGGAATGTTACAGTTTGAATCCAGCATTTCATAAAGAAGAGGAGCTTTCTCCACTGACAGAAACAAGCTGTCTGAGGCCATCCGGGTGCGCCTGGTCCCAAAGAAAGTGCTGCTCAGGCAGCGATACCTGCAGTAGCCACAGCTGAATAGCCATCCCCACCTTCCTCCACTGAGTCCTGGCTGATCTGAGGCCACTCAAGAGCTGCAGTCGTACTACAGAACAGACTGAGCCTGGACCAGTGCTATCAGGCTTAATGTGCTGCCAAAGATCTGTGTAGGCTATATTATACTCTGAACTGAATAATGTTCAGGTCTGTATTATTATAAACACTACATTTACATTTATATGCTTCATATCGTGACTGCATTTTAGATATTTAGGTCAATATAGGGTCTGACTATAAAATGAAACCTTAAATAATACGTTCAATTCTTCAAAACCATGTATTTGTTCTTTTGTGTGCATTGATTTGTGATTTTCTGATCAGAGTCAAGCCCTTTTTTGCCGTATTTCATACCTCCATGCTAGTTTTCAGCTGCCGGATTTTTCATCAGCTTTTCTATGCAACTTTGATAAATAAGGGCCTGTGAGAGGAGAGTTGGATGCAAAAACGTAGTTTATAATGCATTATAATCCTTGCCCATGCCTTCGTGTCAGTGCATGTCTCAGCGTGTGTGTGTTATGAAACTCATGCTGGTGCTGTATTCATATGCCATCAAGACTAGGCCTGTGGCTATATTTTTGATCAGTAAATTGTAGATGTTTTTTTAATCCCTAACCTCCAAACTGAATTCCAACTAAACCATGAGCCATCTAATAAAAGCACAATCTTTACTTAAAACACCACGATAGAGAAAACACTGAAATTCTAAAGAAGTTCTAAAGTTTGCATTCTATATACTTATGGTGTGTTCCAGCAAAGTAGGAGGTCGCCTGTTTCTAACTTGGAGTTAACCTCAAAGCGTTCCAGCTAAATAATCTGAGTTCCCAGTTTGCTGGAACACACCATGAATTCCTAATATTGCATTTTGCCCTATTTTGCATCAATGACAGTTTGTAATCAGATGTGATAGCTGTTGATCTCATGACCATCTCAGATTGTAAAGCTGCCCATTCTTGGGAAAAGCTTCCTGGTCCTTTAGATTCTTAGGCTACTAGCTGCAGCAACTCTACTTTTTTCGCTCTCCCAAAAGTGACTCAATAATACCGAGGTCAGGAGACTGCGATGACCACTCTAGAACCCAAACCTAAACCTAACATCAGAACTGTAGACGTTTTCTGTAGTCCCCCTCTTCTCCTCTGTCCCACTGATCACTATTATTAACCCTTCTCTGCTCTAATGAGGTGTCTCTAGACTGATCAGTGCTGGACATGTGTCTCTGTCTCTGTGTGTGTGAAGTCCTTTCATGGTTGGACAATCCCCCTCTGCCCCTGGCTCACGTCTTCATTCATATTCCACTCAGAAGTCCATAAAACACACACCATGCTGCTTTGTCTTTGATAAGTTCTTTCAGATGAGGAGGAGAGGTCTCATCAGAGTTCAGTCTGAGCCTCTGAATCTTCTCCTCACGTCGTTTCTATTCACTCTCATGGATGTTACTGATCAGCTGGCTGCTACTTCAAACCCGCTTTTGTGTTAGGATTTGAAGGGTTAGCCATGTTTGATGTTGAATGGCTGCTCGTTTTGAAGCTTATGAGCTGTACTTAGATCACTAAAACCTCTAATGAACAATCTGAATAGTTATTGTGTACTGCTGAATATTGATGTCACTCATAAATACAAACATGGAAAGATACTGAAGTCTGAGGACGTCAGTAAGAGTCTGTTAGTCCTGACTGTATCATTGACAGACACAAGCCTCACTTCCACTGTTTCACTGTTTAAAGGCTCTACAAAAAATACACCTCAAATGAATGTGATCACTTTACAAGGGCGTAACATCAGGGGGCCCAGGATATGAGGGGGCCCCATTGAGAGTCTTTAATAGGCCCTAGGGTTTTTATCTTCCCCAAAATTAATCATTATCTTTATTTTACCCCTGTTAAATAGGTCTGTGTAGAGCTCTGAAAACCAACAAAACCACAAAAAAAGAGTGTGTTTTGAGCATTTTGAGCCTTAAAGTAGCTTGGTTGACCTGTTAGACAAATGATAACTTACCTTTATAATTAGAAAAACAAGACGTTAAACATTAAAATTGTATGATATGCGTACCACCTTCACAGTATTTACTTAATGCTTACCAAGTTTAGTCCTAAACAAAATTCAAATACATTTTTTTTTGTGGCAGCGACATGTTTGAATATTTTTTTAAACTTCTAGTTGACCTAAAAAAAAATTCACTGCACTTTTTACAACTTAAAGTATGATGATGAGCATATAGATGTATAAACTTACTCAATGTGCTTCATATCCTTGGGGCCCATTCTGAAAACCTACACTAAGGCCCCTCATTTCCGCCTTACGCCACGGCACCTTAACATTCATTTCCTTCTGAACTGAGATATATTAAGGTATTTATAAACAAATAAAAAGCCCCATGTGAGTTTTCTGAAGATCTTGTCTCATTTGGTTCTTACAAACTAAATGTCTAGTTTGTAAGGACCAAAGCTGAGACACTACAGGCACATAAGGGAGCAGATAAGATTGTGGTGTCTCAGCTTGAGAAGTAAATATGACTTTAAAGAGTAACTCAACTCTAAAACGTTTTTTTAACTGATCAGCTGTACAAATGGGGCTTTAGTGATAGTATATATATTTGTATCTTTGACCGTTTTGTGAAAAAAAGGTTGAATAGAGTCACAAAAGGACCTCTGCATCCATATGACTCTTTTTAACAGTGATTATTAGGTTTAGACACTTTCGGACAGATTTATCAAAGGTTTGTGTGGTGCACGCTAAATGAATAAGACATGCTAAAAGTGGAGCAAACCCAGGCACAGCTGAGTTAGCGTCTCTCACAGGTGGTAAATCAGCGTAGTGCAGATATTGCTCCGGTTACTCAGTAAATATGTAAAATGAGGCATTTTTCACCAGAACACGCAAAATTCAAGGCGTGGAAAATGCAAATAAAATCGATTTGTTTGATTTATCACAAGGATGGGAGCTAATCTGTGTGTAAATTTAGCACGTTGGAGGAGCAGGTGCAAAGGTTTTGTGGAGGAAAGCCGTGCATGTTATTTATGCACAGATGAGCCACTTGAAAATAAGATAAAATGCTTTAAATGTGCTCCTTTATGAAGATACATCAGTAATGTGTTGAATTGAAGGCAGAAGGCAACAAAAGGACAGACTTTACCTACAGCACTTTTTCCTTTAGTTTCTCTCCTATTCCACTGAATTGCAGCTGTCTTTAAAACTGGGCTTTCACGAGTCTTCCACGTCTTACAAAGTCCCTACAGTGGACTTACGGCATGTGTGGGATGACAGTTGCAGAGTTAGTCCACTTGTGTTTATCTTGTTGTGTCCCCAGTGTGCGCTTACTGAGCCATGTGTGTTCTGATGCAAGTCTGGCCCACTTAAAGTTGCATTGTCCCACTTCAAACTGTATGCCTTCTAAAGAAAACACAAGATGCTCTTTTTTTTCTCTGTCTTTCCCTGATACCGCGCGCTTCTGTTAAAACTGTAGCGTCTCTGTCAAGTGTCTCACAGGCGGCAGGCTACTGGGTCAAAGAACAAGTCAGAACGAGTGCTGCACTCACTCTCTGACACGTGCTAAACTCTTTTTTACATATCAGTTTTGCAACAGCAATTTGTTTCGGAGTTTCATGCCCATGCCCACAAATAGCTCAAGTTATTTTTAAAGGTCCACTTGCAATTTAGCACCCGTTTTAGTAAATATGGCCTTTGTCTGATTGTATCAAACACAAGTATACATTTACACAAATGTAGCCACTTTTCCCCTAGTGGGATGGGTTTGTATGTTTTTTGTTTTTTTTGGGCCTTAGCTACCCTGCTTGGGAGGAGGTCCATGATGGTGCTCTGACAGCTCAGTTCTCCCTCTCTGTCTCTGCCTGGTCTCTGCTCACTTTTCCATAATTTTTCAATCTCTGACAGTAGGCTGAGTGAGGCCTGGGCCAGGGTTTAGTTGCTCTTTAATGAGAGGAACTTAGTGGGAGGGAGGTTTTGGTAATAATAATAATAATAATATTACATGTGGGTATGTGGTAATATCATTTAATTAAAACAGGCTCTGAGTGTAGGGTCAACAGTAAGACATATGCTGATGCTAATATTAAAGTAAAGTCATTCTGAGGCTTCATTCATCCCAGCAGCTCATGCTCAGGTCACTAACACGTGCCTCCTTAAGTGCACTGATGATGAACGACTGCTGAACATTTTATGCACAATAACTCAAACATCAGCACTAAACACAGACAGGTGTCCCCGCCACAGCTCCTGGGGAATGTTAACTCAGAGTGAATTTATAGTACCATTTGAACCTAATGAGCCACATTCTCTCTGCATTTTCCTGTTTTGAAGTGGGTCTGGTCCCACACATCTGAAGGTGCCACGCTGGCTCTGTGTGAGACCAGATGCAGTGAAGTGGGTCTTGACAGTGGAGGAGTCATTTGATTGGCTTTTTTATTCTCATACCATCAGATCATTTCATGGGGCTCTGGAAACTATATTTTGTCACATTTGCTTTACTTTGCTGAATCTTGTCTGTAAAATGTTATGGAATCTGCAAACGCTTTTCAGTTATTTCCAATGTCACCTTTTTCCCCCTCACAGTATGAATAAATACTTAAATACTTTATGAATAACAAATTGTAATTAAAAATGGCATGCACAGTGACTATGCTAACTGAGTGGTTAGAACCTCTGTCTCTCAGTTAGGAGGTTGTGGGTTTGATCTTGGGGCTGGCTGACACGTGATCTCGTGCTTTGGAGTCTGCAAAGTCTGCAAAGAATGCATATATAGATAAAATGGTGAATCCAAATGTCCCATTGTGACTGAATGAATGTGAAAGTGAATGGTTGTCTGTCTGTATGTGTCTCTGTCTCAGCGTTGTCACTATCTGGCTACTTTTCAATGACAATGTACCCACCTCAGGCCCATAGTGACCTGCAGCCCACAAATAAGCAGAAGAAGAAGATGGATGATAATTTACCCCTGTGCTTCGAATTTAAAAGAGTTGCATTGTTACTGTTCAGTGACAAAAGTGTCCCAATCACAAAACATCTTAACAAAAGTATACATTCATATTTCTATGTACTTTGTTTGAATATTTTTTTTATCAACTTGTGTAATAGCATCTTTGTGTGTGTGTGTGCGTAATCTTTCACATACTCAAGGCTGTAATACCCCCCCCCCCCAAAAAAAAAAAAAAAAAAAATCCACTTTGCATGATATATATTAGATGTATTGAAAATATTTCATTTGTGTGTGTGTGTATGTGTTTTAACAGAAAAATAAAATAAAAAATGCTATTACATACACTGGCATAAAGAGGCTTAACATTCTGAAAATAATTAACAATTTGGTATTTAAGATCAGGGCACAAGTTGATTAAAAGATTTATGCAAAAATTACAAAAAAATATTAATGTGTTCTATTTCTATTATGTTTCGTGACAGGGACACTTTTGTCACTTAACAGGAGCAACATAAATTTAGTTAGAGTGTAAAAATTAAGTAATATTAGATTTGTGTGTAGAATCAAAATTAGTGATGAAATACACACCTGAGACAGATTTCATAGAAACCATATGAGCCACTGTAAAGTTATCAAAAAAATTTAATTTGAAAAAAGACACTTTTGTTCACACTGGGGCAAAAGGGTTAAAAGGGAACTCCTTGCTTTTTTCTTTGGAATGGCTGAAGGAAACCTTTGTAATCATCTACAGTGATAGTAGATTGTAATAGAAATCATCTGTGAAGACTTTAAATAGTTCAAATAAAGCACGCTCCAATTGGCTGCTGAATAATAATGAGTCAGTTTGTACAGAAAGGTAAGCTCTAAATTTCAGTTTGATGTCCATACCTTTGTTATTGTGGTGTGGTTGGAATTGCTATAGGTAACAGGTTTCACCTCATACAGTAGAAGTAAAATTAGGTAGTTCAGCCTTAAATCAGAATATATAATAGACACTGTCTGTAATTTCATCTCTAACCTGCTTCAGACTCCACTTGCCTCATGTGTCTTTGTTTTTCTGGAGATTAAATCAACTACAATTATCCCATCATCCTTATCTGTCCTTACTGAAGCCTCCATCTGATGTTATCACCGCTCTTGTATCTCCGTCTGTGAATAAGTGCTTGACGTGCCCACTCTCAGGCCTGTGTCCCGGAGCGCCACCTGATCGCCGCTGCTCCTCAGATGGACGCACAGTGATGGACACAGCAGATTAATTGATTGGCCGCGTCTTTGTTACCGGGCAGAATTTAAATGTGGGATGATAAATGTTGTAGTGGTGAAGGCCAAGGACACGCCAAGGCTCTCAGATCACAACACAATAGAGAAACAATGGCTGCCTGAGCAGTGGATTTAATCATGTGTCTGTATGTGTCGTTATGTAATCTGATGGCCCATAATCCTCTCTGCTCTATTGTGTGCTGCTGGATATGTGATTGTTATGATGGAAGAGGTCGGATGTAGTCCAGGATGTTTGTTACACCACAACTCACATCTCAACAACACATCTCATAAGAAAAAAAACAACATCTTAGTAATCATGATGCTAAAAAAACAGAAAGGGCAGTGCATCATGGGTAAATAATAAAGCATGTCTTAAATAGTATGCAGTTGTAGTTATACTGTGTCAAGTGTAGTGTTACCGGAGGTGGAGATGGTAACACACTGTAATATCATGGAACTATGTTATTCTTACCAGCACTAACCAGGACTAAACCAAGTCTAAACCAGGACTATACCAATATTAAACCAGGACTACACCAGGTCTAAACCAGGTCTAAACCAGGACTACACCAAGTCTAAATCAGGACTAAACCAGGACTAAACCAGGACTACACCAGGTCTAAACCAGGTCTAAACCAGGACTACACCAAGTCTAAATCAGGACTAAACCAGGACTAAACCAGGACTACACCAGGTCTAAACCAGGACTATACCAATATTAAACCAGGACTACACCAGGTCTAAACCAGGTCTAAACCAGGACTACACCAAGTCTAAATCAGGACTAAACCAGGACTAAACCAGGACTACACCAGGTCTAAACCAGGACTACACCAGGTCTAAATCAGATCTAAACCAGGACTACACCAAGTCTAAATCAGGACTAAACCAGGACTAAACCAGGACTACACCAGGTCTAAACCAGGACTACACCAGGTCTAAATCAGATCTAAACCAGGACTACACCAAGTCTAAATCAGGACTAAACCAGGACTACACCAGGTCTAAACTAGGTCTAAACCAGGACAATACCAATACTAAACCAGGATTACACAAGGTCTAAACCAGGTCTAAACCAGGTCTAAACCAGGACTACACCAAGTCTAAATCAGGACTAAACCAGGACTACACCAGGTCTAAACCAGGTCTAAACCAGGACTACACCAGGTCTAAATCAGGACTAAACCAGGACTACACCAGGTCTAAACCAGGTCTAAACCAGGACTACACCAAGTCTAAATCAGGACTAAACCAGGACTACACCAAGTCTAAATCAGGACTAAACCAGGACTACACCAGGTCTAAACCAGGTCTAAACCAGGACTACAGGAGGTCTAAACAAGGTCTAAACCAGGACTACACCAGGTCTAAATCAGGACTAAACCAGGTCTAAATCAGGACTAAACCAGGACTACACCAAGTCTTAATCAGGACTAAACCAGGACTACACCAGGTCTAAATCAGGTCTAAACCAGGACTACACCAAGTCTTAATCAGGACTAAACCAGGACTACACCAGGTCTAAACCAGGTCTAAACCAGGACTACACCAAGTCTAAATCAGGTCTAAACCAGGACTACACCAGGTCTAAACCAGGTCTAAACCAGGACTACACCAAGTCTTAATCAGGACTAAACCAGGACTACACCAGGTCTAAATCAGGTCTAAACCAGGACTACACCAAGTCTTAATCAGGACTAAACCAGGACTACACCAGGTCTAAACCAGGTCTAAACCAGGACTACACCAAGTCTTAATCAGGACTAAACCAGGACTACACCAGGTCTAAATCAGGTCTAAACCAGGACTACACCAAGTCTTAATCAGGACTAAACCAGGACTACACCAGGTCTAAACCAGGTCTAAACCAGGACTACACCAGGTCTAAATCAGGACTAAACCAGGACTACACCAGGTCTTAATCAGGACTAAACCAGGACTACACCAGGTCTAAACCAGGTCTAAACCAGGACTACACCAAGTCTAAATCAGGACTAAACCAGGACTACACCAGGTCTAAATCAGGTCTAAACCAGGACTACACCAGGTCTAAACCAGGTCTAAACCAGGACTACACCAAGTCTAAATCAGGACTAAACCAGGACTACACCAGGTCTAAATCAGGTCTAAACCAGGACTACACCAAGTCTTAATCAGGACTAAACCAGGACTACACCAGGTCTAAACCAGGTCTAAACCAGGACTACACCAGGTCTAAATCAGGACTAAACCAGGACTACACCAGGTCTAAACCAGGACTAAACCAGGACTACACCAGGTCTAAACCAGGTCTAAACCAGGACTACACCAAGTCTAAATCAGGACTAAACCAGGACTACACCAAGTCTTAATCAGGACTAAACCAGGACTACACCAGGTCTAAACCAGGTCTAAACCAGGACTACACCAAGTCTTAATCAGGACTAAACCAGGACTACACCAGGTCTAAACCAGGACTACACCAGGTCTAAACCAGGTCTAAACCAGGACTACACCAAGTCTAAAACAGGACTAAACCAGGACTTTACTGAGAAACACAAAATCAGGTCTATATAATTAGTTTTATTAGGTCTCTGGACTAAAGCAAGACTACATCGGGACTACCAGGTCTAAACAAGGTCTAAACAAGGACTGAACTGATATATAGTAGCCTGTGCAGCCTGAATCATAAACATGTATCAAGAGTGGGGCGGTCTTTACTTCATGCCTATCTCTCTGATTGATTGATATGTTTTCATATTGCTTGCATTTACATATAAATGGTGCTGGCCTGAATTATGACAGCTGTGTGCTTTATCCAATCGCATTTCATTTCTGTTTAATGTGGATTTATTTGTTCTGCTTCTGGAAATACAGCTCCAAAACCAATTAAGGCGGCTTTAGCATTTATTATTTTGTATTCCTAAATCATTTGTTTTCAACTGGAGGGTCAGGAAGCAGAAGTGGGTCACCGAGGGTTTGAGTGTATGTGTCCAGCTTATTTGATGTCTTAATATTGCAGATGTGTCATAAAGGTTGGAGTGTATTAATGTAGAAAAATTACATGTAAAAAAACAATAACATGAATGAGGGTCCCACAGTCAGCAGTTGAAAACCACTGCAGCACAGGATCCTAAAGATTCCAGCAGGACAATGCCATAACACAACATTTAAGCAGATTACATGGAAGATTAATGATGATACATGTGGCTGCATAGGAGTAATGCATCAGATTAGGCTTTTGCCTACTAACCGGATCAATACTGGCACCCAGCAATGCATACTGCTGTTGTGTCCTTGGGCAAGACCCCTAACCCATATTGCCTTCAGTGTGTGTAGCCCTGGTGTGTGAAGGTGTGAGTGTGATTGTGTGTTTGGTGCTGGTGCAGAAAGGCCTAAAAAAACAAAAGCAAATCATTCATTATAACAACAAATTTTTTTTGACCATGCACTGAAAAAACATAGTTAAACTTTTAAATCTTGACTCTAACTCTATAACTATTTTTTTCTATGTGTTTCTAGGATGGGTCCCGGTCCGGTCGGGACAGGAAGAAGACGGTGTCCTTCAGCAGCAGCCTCTCAGAGAAGAAGATCAGCAGTGCGGCAGACTGTATACACTCCATGGTCAGTCTTTTATGTCTTTATGGTATGGATGATATGGATGGACCTGCTCTGAGCCTGTGTCAGATCTTCTGCTCTTTGAGCTGTCAGGATCTGGATCTGAGGTGGACTCATCTCACAGCTGACAGTGAAGCAAACGATTCCTCCTGAATGACAAAACACTCAACAGCACATGCACAGATTTTATTATGCGCCTTAAAAGTTGTATGTTTTTTTTACATGCGTTCATAACTTTTTTAAAAACACTTATGCTTATAAAATGAATTTTTTAGAAATGAAAGACAATAAAATTAAGTAGTTATTCAAACTTAATATAAATGGTTTATCTGAAATTGTTTTAATTCATTTGTTAGATAATCAGACACATTTCACATGGCTTAGTTAATGTCTTGGCATTTGTTTCAGATAACTCATGAAATATTGATTTCACTACATGCTAAAATAATACATTTTCTGGATATAAAATGTTACCTATTTCACTAAACATGGACAAAATGCTTGGAAAATATTGTCTTATTTTAATAAAAATAGTATTTCTTACTGCGTCTGATCCAGAAATTGACTCTGGGAGCCAGGATCCGGGTCAGGAGTACCTGGCTGGAGGATTAGCATAAATATTATGGATGTTTTAGGTTAGGGTTATGGTTGGTGTAGGAAACCCAAACACCCAGATAAACCCCACCCAAGCACAGGATTCAAACCTACAGGAGTTCTGAACTGCCACAGTGAAAGAAAAAATAGTGGTAGTGTTTCTCGTTAATAACAGTGCTAACTATTTAGCCAGCATTGGAAAAATGGATATAAGATATAGGAAATAGTAAAAGCATAATGATATGTATTTGCATCTATACAGCTGTTTCGATCCAATTCAAGAACACTCTAACTTTATGCCAAAAATGATAAAGGTTTACACCCTAATCATAGCTACATTTTTAATTGCATTAGGACTGATGGCAAGGCACTCTTACTTGTTACTGCATTTGAATAATTGCATTCACAGTATTTCTCCATTCATCAGTTGTAGGTTTTTAAACTGACTCATCAAATTCATCTTAAAGGACACATATTCTGCTCTTTTCAGACTTTTTGAAAAAAAATTGGACACCTTTGCATTAGTATTTCACAATTTATAACTTAAAATAATGTATATGTATGGAAAATGTCTTCTTCTGGGGAGCTGTTACTTTGACTTTGCAGAGAACGCTTGGGTTTAAGTGTCTGTTGCCCTCTACTGGCATTAGTGGATAATGGTGTATTAAAATAGCTTTTTTATCATGGCTATAGCAATGTGACACTAACAGATGAATGAGCCATTGCTCAGACAGACAGAGGTCTAAGCGCTGAAATGATCAGTTTGTGTCTAGTGATGGTGTATGGGCTTTAGAAATGCACAGGAGCACTTCCTGTTTTCACATGTCTAAGTAGAGCCATAAAACTGAGCGTTTTCAGCTCTTGAGATGGGCAATGCCTCAGCATACAGGATTACTCAAACATGTGTGAATGAAACATAAATGTTTTTAAGGAGGAGATAACATTATAACATGGTTAAAAGCTTAGCAGAATAGAGGACCTTTAAAGTCTCATCAGTCAGTATCTCTTTTATATAAGTTTAAATAATTGAAAAACATGTTGAGTTTTTTGCTCCCCATAAAGGGAGTTCATTATTTGGTCTCATCTGCTCATGTCAGTATTCTGTTGTATTTTGGCCCTCAGGTGGAGGGCAGTGAGCTGAAGAAGGTGCGTCCTAACTCTCGGGTGTACCACAGATACTACCTCCTAGACACTGGGCTGCAGGCGCTGTGCTGGGAGCCATCCAAGAAGGAGTCGGACAAGGCCCGCATTGGCCTGGATTCTGTCCGAGAGGTCAGAGGTCACATACACCCCCCCTGCCCCCACCCTTCCCCTCAAATCATCACTCACACATAGGAGAGCAGCTGAGTAATGTGAGCTTCTATGTTGGTACCAGGTGCGTACAGGGCGGAACACAGAGACGTTCCGTACCAGTGGGGTCTACGAGCAGATCTCTGAGGACTGTGCGTTCTCCATCATCTATGGGGATCTGTATGAGAGCCTGGACTTGGTGGCTCATTCTGCAGAGGTGGCCAATATCTGGGTCACAGGACTCAGGTAAGCTTCCCGAGGAGGTCATGACATTGATCCTTGGGCCGGTCTCCACATGAACTCTCTGGGTGTCCTCCCTGTGTTACTGTGGGTTCTCTCTGGGTGCTCAGGCTTCCTCCCACCGTCCAAACACATGCATGTGTTAGGACAACTGGTGATTCTAAATATCCCCTAGTGAATGAACGTGAGCGTGAATGGTTGTCAGTCAGTAGGTGTTTTTCATTTGCCAGGATCCTTCGCAACTGAACCACTTCAGAGTGATCCACGTCATCAGCTCCTTGCCAAGTGTTGTTCCAAACGGTTAAATCCCCCACGTCCTCCGGAGCTCGTTTCCTCTGTTTGGATAACTCACATCCTTTGTAGATCTTCCGTGGCCTCACCTCGTTACAAAATGCCCACAGTGCACTGCAACCACTTTTATTTTTTGCTAACTTTATTTAACACTTAAGACAAACCTAAATGTGATGTAAAAATGCTTGAAATAATAAAATATATCACTACTGTGCCCCACAATGCAGGAAATAACAAAAGCACATTTTAAGGAAAGTCATTATTAATAGTCTAATAGTTTTTGCTGTTACTGATTAATTAATTTAACTTATTTTGATGTAGATTTTGTTATAGGAATAAATTCTGCTAGTGATAGCCTATAATGATTTTGTTTAATATGACATTTTTGTAAGATCTTTATTTTTTTTATACTAAAATGCTGATACATGAGGACACTCTACAAAAACATGTTCACCATCTGCTGTCTGACTCCTTTCCACTCATAAAAAAGTTGTTTTTTGTTATAGCTCTATGTTTTTAACACACAATATTTGATCACGTGACACACACTCCCAAGCATATTCTAAAAGTGCTCAGATGTGGCATTAGCAGGGCACTCGGCTTTGCTTCGAAGGGGCCAACTCCAGAGGAAGGATACAGTGTATGTCTCTGTGTCAGCCCTGTGACTGACCACTGTCCAGAGTGTACCCTGCCTCTAAATAGAAACGAATCTATACAAGTTAGGTGTACAAATTATAAAGAACAGAAAACATATGGGTGGCAGTTACAAAGTATAGTGCAGTATATGAGCAAAAACTCAAAATGTAAAATAGATACATTAAAAAATAAATGGAAATATGCATAGAACTATATTTATACATGACTATATCAGTTGGACACAAAGTGAGTGATATCTACCTAAAGACATCATCAGGCATCATCATCAGGCTCAAACATCAATATTCATATTTCATACTCTCACTGTGCTGTGTGGAGTATTTGAACTATTACTCAAATATTCTTCTTTAAGAATATAGACTATTATTCACATCATGAGCCTACATCAATGGTTAAAAAAAGTTGGACTGTTGGCTATTGTTTCAACCAGAATAACATTATGAATCATGCATTCTACAATGCTACACCAGAGACTGCATCAGTCAGGTAGACAGTGATCCGCAAACTCAAAATATGACAAATTTTTAAATGTATTCATATTCATAATTCTAACATGCTCATGTATGCAGTCACGTAGATCGGACTGTCTATTCAAATATATGCTCTGAGCAGATTCACTACAGTCTCTGATCTGACTCACCCGTTTTGGAATATTTCAGATGTCAAAAAGTTCTGCTGACACCGATCAAGACTGATCCATCAGCGTCTGTTTCCTTTAGACTCAAGTGAAAACTGTGGTTTAGTTTAATGCAGGGCTGTCAGCTGACTCTGCTCTCTGCTGATGACAAGTTCCAGATTTATTGGGAGCCAGTAGGGCCATACATTTTTGCAACAATACGATACATCCGATTAAAAGGATAATAATCGGCTGATTTAGAACAAAACAATTTGATGCAATTCATCACTTTTATAGCAATACAACCAATACAACAACTTTTTGCCAAAAATCATAAAAGGTTATTCTCAAATCTAACACCACGGCTGGGGTTGATTATGTCACACAGACAGAGGGCATAGCAAATTTAATATAACTTTTTTTTCCTCATCAAAAACACAAAAAATATGTAAAAAAAATCTGTTTTTTATGTGACATATTTCTAATATTGAAATTTCTGATAAAATGTTTTTTTCCATGTGTATCAATTTTGTATCAATATGCATATGCACATTACGGTACGAGGTGATGCATATAAATATAGTTGTATTGTGGGAATAAAACATCAATATATCGATATAATAACTGTATCGTTTCACCCCCACGAGTCATCAATCCCAGATGTTGGAGGCAGATTTTTCTATGACTAATCACTTTGAGGCTCCTCAGTGACACCCGGAGTGTGCATCACTACAACAGGACAGGGCAGTGTTACAAGCAAGACAATAAATGAGCAAATCAGATATAATATTATTTTAAAACAATTCCTTATAATAATGGACCGGGGAACCTGTGCATTCAGAAAAGTCCAGTTGTTCACTAACCTTAACTATGTTCCCTGGGGAACATAGAGCTGACTCCGGATGGTGCTACTGCATTGTTCTTGGGATAAGGAAAAGTATATGTTCTTTTAGTTAGCTTTTCAATTTGCAGCATTTTAGGGATGTTTTGTGCTATCACAATTAAAAACACAGTGGTTCAAGATCAAGGATTTAAAGATTCCCTATTATCATTCCATCACGGAGCCATTTCCAGTAATAAAATAGAAAATGTTCAAATAATATAAATATTACACACTTACACACATTAACTAGTAAGACACATTTAACATTTCAGAGATAGCAGGTACAGTGGGACAAAAAAGTATTTGGTCAGCCACCAATTGTGCAAGTTCTCCCACTTAAAAAGATGAGAGAGGCCTGTAATTTTCATCATAGGTTTACCTCAACTATGAGAGACAAAATGAGAAAAAAAACTCCAGAAAATCACATTGTCTGATTTTTAAAGAATTTATTTGCAAATTATGCTGGAAAATAAGTATTTGGTCAATAACAAAAGTTCATCTCAATACTTTGTTATATACCCTTTGTTGGCAATGACAGAGGTCAAATGTTTTCTGTAAGTCTTCACAAGGTTTTCACAAACTGTTGTTGGTATTTTGGCCCATTCCTCCATGCAGATCTCCTCTAGAGCAGTGATGTTTTGGGGCTGTCGCTGGGCAACACGGACTTTCAACTCCCTCCAAAGATTTTCTATGGGGTTGAGGACCTTGAAATGCTTCTTACGAAGCCACTCCTTCGTTACCCGGGCAGTGTGTTTGGGATCATTGTCATGCTGAAAAACCCAACCACGTTTCATCTTCAATGCCCTTGCTGATGGAAGGAGGTTTTCACTCAAAATCTGACAATACATGGCCCCATTCATTATTTCCTTTACACGGATCAGTCGTCCTGGTCCCTTTGCTGAAAAACAGCCCCAAAGCATGATGTTCCCACCCCCATGCTTTACAGTAGGTATGGTGTTCTTTGGATGCAACTCAGCATTCTTTCTCCTCCAAACACGACGAGTAGAGTTTTTACCAAAAAGTTCTATTTTGGTTTCATCTGACCATATGACATTCTCCCAATCCTCTTCTGGATCATCCAAATGCTCTCTAGCAAACTTCAGACGGGCCTGCACATGTACTGGCTTTAGCAGGGGATTTTTTTTTCTCATTTTGTCTCTCATAGTTGAGGTATACCTAAGATGAAAATTACAGGCCTCTCTCATCTTTTTAAGTGGGAGAACTTGCACAATTGGTGGCTGACTAAATACTTTTTTGCCCCACTGTATAGTGTTCATGATACTAACAGGATCCAGGTAGAAACTGTCCTTAAGTCTCTTTCTTGTGGCCTGGTTACTGTGCAGCCTTCTGTCTGAGGGGAGAGGCACAAACAGTTCATGTCATGTGCAGGTTGGCTGTGGATTAGACTGACCTGTGCCGAGTGTGACAGCGCAGCAGAGTTAGGAGTCAAGCTTTAAGGTTTGAGACAAAGTAAGAAAGTCTTACAGGGGCTATCTTCTGCAAAATCACCTTTCCTCTCTTTCTCCCATGTTAAAATGTTGGTCCCTCATCAAAAACATACCTGGAGTAGTATTTGGTTTCATTCACACATGTTTGAGTAATTCTGTATATATGGCACTGCTTTTCTTTTAGCTCCAAACAGGTTTCATTTCTCCCTAGCTCTGCACCTCTTTAGACCCTCCTACACTGAGCCATCAACAAGCCCTCTACATCCAGTCTGCTCTCAATAATTTATCCGGAAAAAAAAGCTCTGTTTCCATTGATTTCTCAGATGTTTTCATTCTGTAGTAAAATGGCATCACATCACAGAAAGTTTAAGGAAGTAAACAGCTTTTTTTTTTCTAATTCTGTTCACAATAGAGCAGTTTAAAAAGATACAAAAATAATATAGTTTTTTTTTTTGTAGCAGTAAAGCAGCAAAGTAGAAAACAAGCCGCTGCCATGTCGGATAGACCAACAACAAGGACAATAAAAAAAATAAAACATGAAAAATATATTTGTGACAATACATTTTTATTATAAACTAGAAGCACTGCATCTGCACACCTGGGGTACTGACCAGGTATGCCCAGATGCCCTGAGGCTTCACCCACAAGACCTGAAACACAAAGCACACTGGCGTGCGCCACACACATACACATTCAGCCCCAATTGCAGCAGCGCGTAACAGCAGCGTCACGTCAGACGTGAGTGAATTGCTTTCTGTTTTATTCAATCTGACAATTCACACCGGAGATGTCATACGTGCATCTTACGACCGACTTGCCGCAACGCTACACTCTAATTAGGTTGGAGTTCTATTTTTCCAGCGTCTCCGCGTTGACCGGCAGTGCTACAGCTGGAGAAACACAGGAAACAGGCACCAAGTGTCAAAATAAACTTCCGCTACACTTTCAAAATAAAGGTTTTCTAAATGTATGACTGACGTAAACATCGCGCATCGCACCAAGGACTTGAGTGAATGTTGCTCCATGGACGACGATAAGTTAATTCTTGAGGTGGAGAACTTTAACATACTTTAAGACACAAAACGATTGTAATTCTACTTCTAGCACGATAGTAGTACTGTTGTCTGATCGCCAAGCGAGCTCAATAAAGAAAAAAAAGCGTAATTGGTCACGTACTATAGATAAAAGTACATTTTATTCAAACAAAAATAGTTTGGTATAAATCAGTTCGTAATATTTCTGCTTAATCATCTGAAGGAGCCAATTATAGGAATGAAGTTGGTAAAACAAAGAGCAGATCCACAGATGCGCCGGTCCAAACGCAGCTCTGACGCTTTCAGTGTGAATTGACACTTTTGAAAAGACGTGTAAAACGATCTGCTGCTGCAACGCCCCTGTGATGTTTTCGGTGTGAATTACATGCACAAACACGTCCTGCCTAAGCAGGAGGGCGTGACACAGTCCCCTCGGATCATCTCTGTCTCTTGTTGTAGATACCTGATGCAGTATGGGCGCCACGCTCTGGACATGCTGGCCCGCAGTCAGGACAGCCTGCGCCTGGGCTGGCTGGAGCACATGTTCACGTCAGCGGAGGAGTCGGACCGGCTTGAGGAGGACGAGGAGGGGCTGCGGCTAATATCGGCCGTAAAGCTAATCCAGAGCGTCAACCCCGGAGCGAGCAGCAGCAAGGTGGAGCACCGGTTTAAAGAGATCCAGAGAGGCAGGGAGAAGAGCGCCGGGGTCACGCTGAGTAACGGCTCTGAGACCGAGGTGAGGAGGACGGTCAGGCCAGGCAGGAACGACCGGGTCTCCAAACAGGACTTCATCGAGGTGTTCCACGACTTCTGCACACGGCCAGAGATCTACTTCATGCTGGTGCAGTTCTCCAGTAACAAGGAATACCTGGACACCAAAGACCTGATGAGGTTCCTGGAGGCCGAGCAGGGCATGGCTCATGTGGGTAAACACTCATTCAAGCTTGGTTAAAATGTGGCTGCCTACACCTGTAGACCTGCAGGCAAATGACTGGCTGTTTAACAATTTGGCTTTTTGTCAGTTAGCATCCTCATAATGCACACACACACTTAGTAGCCCTATGTTCCCACATTTCTAAAATTATTTTCCTGTAAATGGTGGATGTTTAACCCTAAATCTAGAAATGAGCGAACATAGGGCTGTGGGAACATAGGACCGACCATTCTGAAGTGGTAAACTTTATTGTTCCTGCAGGTGAATATAGGCTGACAGTGAAGGTCACTGTTTTTCTGTTTAGTATGAATGTGAATGTGAAATTGTATTCTGTCCTTTGCCTGCACAGTTACCATAAAAGAGGATTAGTGATGCAACCCCAGGGTTAATTCTCGGGTTGTACCTCTCTCTCAAAGCTGGTTATATTCTGTAGAGGTAGATCTGAAACCTACACTGAGTGGTTTGTGAACACCTAGAACACTACCCAATATTGAGAAATGAGCTGCAGGTGCGACTCCTGCAGAAAGACTGAAGACATTTGTCTGCACAAGTAACACACTGAGCATTCACTTGCTTATATATAGTGTTTTTGTTCAGAATAACCTAATACATTTTGAGACATTAGTTGGTGTTCAGTAGTGTGTGTTGTTCCTGTAGTTTTGTTAGTAGTATTCATTTTAACATAATTCATGATCCAGCAATGTGATTGGTTAAGTGTGGACTCCACCTATTCCACATGAACACGCTCACAGAGCCTATTGCCTGGTTCACATGGCAAGATGTTAAAATTGTCAGAATATTTTCAAAACCTGAGAGTCCCCACACATTGCAATAAAAAATCAAAGCTATCACAGGTTTGGTCCTACAGTGTGTGGCAAAGACAACACACCACACACGAACAGATTTCACTCGCAAAACCTCATGAGATTAAACGTGACTTCAACGTACACCTGACTTTCTGGTGCACCATGACAGCTGTTTTGATTTTGGATTCCCCTCCATGCTTCCGTCACCTCGCTTTCTGGCTACACGTCACATTCAACAGGGTGCGCGCTCGTTTGTCCTCACTGCGATATCGGGCCAAGACAATCCAACATATTGAATATCCCCGATTTGAGATTGGCGCGGTCCCAACGTCCTTCCGAGCAGACCAGAGCACTCTGAGCACACCACACACAGCAGGAATATCTGATCAGATTATCTTTAGTGCTGTTACGATAATCGGGAGTCCTTAAGATTGTCGCAAGGGGAGAATCGGGTCAAAAATCGGCATAATTATCTTGCCGTGTGAACAAGGCATTAGGCTGAATCCGAAAAGGGGAAATTGTCAAGAAATTTCCTAGCTCCTTAAGCTATAACTGGATGTACATCATTGTCTGCCATGATAAGAACTGTCCAGATTGTCTTCTCAGTAGCAGTTAGGGAAAGGAGCTTCATTGCTTCCCTAACTAGCTCCTTTAGCCCTGGAAGCTCCACAGGTTTCTTACCAACCAGCCAGGAGCAAGGAGCTGTCCCACAATCCACTGTGCCATCTTTCGTTTCCGAACACGGCCGAGCTCCGTGTGATGAGTTTTTGAGATGAGTTAGAAGTGTCGCTACTGTCACAATCCACTCCATATTTTGCCTCCACCCCTGCAACTCCTCATCAGTTGATCACCGCCACCTGCACTTCCAGCTGCAGCTCATCAACTGACCACTAGTGATGTGCGATACCAGCTTTTTCAATTCCAATTCCAATCGATTCCAAGCCTGGAATTGACAATACCAATACCGATTCTGATTCCATCCCTTACAATCTCAATTATAGTTTTTTCTAATCTGTATTAATTGCATTTTTGTAAATCATAAAACCCTATATACACATGTTTCTTATTAAGGCTAAAACACTGTTGGCAATTTATAACAAGTCCACTTTATTCATTAAAGCTGCCCACAATATTAACATTAACAACCACAACAGCTGCTTTATCGTGCACAAAATATACAGCATTTCTTTAGAACCATTGAACTAGCTGCTTTATTGTTCACAAAGTATGCAGCATTTATTTAGAACCACTGAACTAGCTGTTTTATCGTTCACAAATTATTCAGTATTTCTTTGTTAACAGTAAGTTATGTTTTTGTTCAGAAATATGAGCATGTTTACAGTTTTGCCTTTCAGCCTGCTCCGTTTTTTGCTGACCAACTCCCCGGTCTTTGAAAATATTCGCTCTGCAGGTACAGAAGAAGCAACCATTCCCAGATATTTTGCCGCAAGCTTGCTTAGAACAGGGAAAGTGTGGTGATGCTCTTGCCACCAAATGAGGGGATCTTTGTCTCTTGAGATGAATTTTTCTTCCAAGTAACGGCGAAGTTCAATCACAACATCTGTTCCAACAGACCGGTGATGCTGTGAAGTAACTACTTGCATGTCAAATTCTGCCCATAATCCACACTGATTTGATGCTGAATTTGTTGTAGTTGCAGTGTTTGGAACAGAGGAAGAGCTTGTTTGTGCCACTGTTGAACTGGCGGTTGGAATGGGCTCAGCCTGATCAATCACTTCCCTCATTTCACTTAGAAGACACTTCTTCATTGTTTCAATATGATCTTGATTTTGAAAGACAAGTTGTTTAAATCTAGCATCCAGGAATGTAGAAACCGCTACACCATGATTGGCCTCAATGTTTTTAAATTGGCGCTGGCACTGCTGTGCCAGGTGTGTGGCAAGGGAGATGCCCTGACGTTCACAGGCTACAACAGCTCTCTGAAGAAGAGACACAAGCGGAATAACCTTTGAGAAAGAAACATGCTTCTCTGATGACACCTCTCGTGTCACCTCCTCAAAGGGTCTCAGTGCATTTACAGTTTGACGAATAAGTGACAACTCCTCCAAACTAATGCACAACTCACTCTTGCCTAGAAGGCAGAGGACTGTGGTCACTGGCTCATGCTGTTCTTGCAGTCGCTCTAACATGTAAAAAACAGAATTCCATCTTGTGTCTACAGATTGGATCAACTTGTGTTCCATTACATTCATCTGTTTTTGAACAGTCTTAAGCTTTTCTGTTGCTTTCACACTGTGGTTAAAGAATGAAACAATTGTGCTGCATTTTGATATTAGCTGCATGACTTCTGGTCTTGCCTTGAGGCTGTCTTTTACTACTAAATTTAGTGTGTGGGCAAAACAGGGGTAATGCCTCCACCCAGTTTTCTGCACAGCAGCAACCATGTTTGCCCCATTATCAGTCACTACTGCCATCACCTTCTCATTTAGGCCCCAGTCATTAACAATGCGTTTAAGCTCCAAGCTAATGTTATCAGCTGTATGTTGTCCATAAAAAGTCTGTGTCTCCAGTACACATTCTTTCATTTGCCAGTTTTCAACAAAATGACATGTGACAGTTAAGTATGCCTCAGTGGATACTGAAGTCCACATATCAGTAGTGAGCACTACACTTGGAGCTTTTAACAAAGCTGCTCTGACTTGGGTTTTGCACTCCTCAAACAAATTTACCATGTGAGTCTGAGACATTGTTTTTCTTCCAGGGAGCTTGTATCGTGGGGCTAGTTCCTTGACAAAATCTTTAAATCCCTCATCTTCGACTACAGAGAGTGGCTGAAGGTCCCTAGCGATCATCACTGCCAGCTTCCTTGTTAGAGCTGCTGCTTTTGGAGAATCATCTACAAACAAATAGGCAAATTGTTAGAGTTACAAACTGCACTGCATAGTAACCCATTTTCTATTTGTATAGCCTACAAAATAAATATGAGTAGTTGTCATTACTACTAGACTACTTTAATGCTCTCTTCTTTGAAAAGCATAAATAACACAACCCTATTCTAATAACTATTTTAGCTATATCAAGTTTTGAAAGAAGGCTGGGATTTAATTTATAAAACAGAATTTATTTCCTTTTCATATCTTTTTTCTCTCCTTGCTCTGCTTCACTGATACCACATACTGTTTAATATGCCAAATCCTAAGCTTCCAACTGCAATAGTGATATAACGTTAAAAATAGAGAAAGATGTTTGTTTGCATGAGCCTAAACAAACGTTAACCATAGTTTTTGCGAACTACAGATCTGTCCTGTTTCTGTACCTGGGTAACATTTGTTGCTGACCATTGCCTCACCGATAGAAACTTGTCTGACCCTAGCAGCAGGTGTAGGATTGCTGTCCCCTCGCTGCTTCTCACCCTCGTCTTCCTCTCGCTGTATCATCTCCTCGTATTCTTTGAGGTGGGTCACTCTCACATGTTTAATGAGATTTGTAGTGTTGCCACAATATTTTAATCTCTTGGTACACAAATCACATACCGCTTCACTGTTTTCATGGGTAAAATGCGTCCAAACGTAACTTCTTTTGCGGTCACTCATTTTGTTGCAGTGGACAAACAGGAAGCGGGCTGCAGCTGCCTGCTTCTTTGGCACCGGGAAAGGCGCAGTACAGCAGCTGAAGTTAGGTGGGTTCAGGCGGAAGGAGAAGTAGTTCCACTTAATTCGTGCAAAAAACGGTCATTATTATAACGTTTAAATGGTAATTTTATGGGCAGCTTCATGAATAAAGTTAACTTGTAATTAATACAAAGTATCGATACTTTCAGACTAGTATCGATACCAAAATTCCACCAGCTGGTATCGGAGGTATCGATACTTTTGGTATCGATTCGCACATCCCTACTGACCTCTACTTAAGCCTCACCTTCCCACTCACACTCTGCCAGATTGTTCTTTGCATTTGAAGCTAGATCATCCAGCTCTTCAACCCGGATTTACTTGTCCCTGTGCTATTCTACTCCTGATTCCTGTGACTGGATCTGGAACCTGTTTCTGTCTGCTCGGAAGGTATTTGCCTTAGCCTGTTCCTGCACTTTTGTGGACTGTCTTTCCAGTTTTAGACCCTGCTACGGACTACTAATCTGACTCCTGTTGCTTGTCAATTCTGATGCCTGGTCCCAGTTGCATAACCTCTTGGATTCAAAGACTGTAATTATCACTTTTGCCTTGAGAAATAAAGATACTATCTTTGAACTGTTTTTCGTTGTGCTGCATTTGGATCCTTAATCCACCCTGCTTGTCAGCTACCTCAGACTTTATTCCATAAAAGTATCTGCATAAACCTCACTTTATAAAAGAGACACCACAGAGTCTAATGTCTGACTCCTGATAAATGATTATTATGTGACGCTGTGAGCTGGAGCTGCTCTGTGCACTGTTGTTCACATTTTAGAGAGACAAAACTTAAAAACCGCATGGCTCATTAGCATAAATCCACATTGGCGTTCAGTGTGGCTGTGTTAATGCTGCTGACATGTCCAGAGCAGAGACAGAGCTGCTGTCAGTGAGTCTCAGAGAATATTTATCACAGCCTGTTCTGTGTGGATTACAGCAGTGTTTCAGGTTTAAACCTCTGAGTTTCTGTGAGTCACAGATGATTCTAGCGTCTGTAGAGTTATTGCAGAGCTCTTAATTAAACAGAGCAGTAGCTTCTCTTATATAGAGTGATTTGGGGTTATTGCTGTACATTGTAATGTTAAAAAGATTATTAAAATATGCGCTGCAGTGGAGGATATTGTAGTCCATTTCCTGGGAGTTGTAGTTTTTATTAAACAGCTGTAGGTCCACCTAACTTCCCTGGTTGTTTCCGCCGCTGGGTTAGGATGGTCAGATCCTGCAAACAGCACTGAAGCTCCTTTCCTTACTGCAGTAGGAGTTGTACTGTTGACCTCATGACGTAGCTCTCAAAGGTTAAGGAACAGGAGGTAGGAGCAGGAGTTAGAAGGGACAATTTCCCCTTTTCGGATTCAGCCACAAAGAAAGCCAGGGTTCGCTCTACCAGTTTGTAACCCTTCTCCACAGGTCAGATGGTAACGTTAGGTTTTGTCTAATTTGGAGAGACAATAAAAGTACTTTGAGGAGCAGAGCCCAGGTTGTTGAATTTCAATTTCTTTTTTGCCTGGTAATGAAGAAGCTGTGTCTGAGGTACTCTCAGTGACTGGTTAAATATGCATCACAGTTTAGTGACCAAAGTCCAGTTTTTGTTTTCTCCAGACCAGCCTATTCTACATTAAAAAGTAATATAAAGAAGTGTCTGTAATGGCACAGAATGCTTATTAATGCAAATGGATACCCATATATCTGTAACCTCACTGTCTTTCAAAATAATTACAAAATGTCTAGACTCTAGACTGTTCTGGTTTAGTTCTATAGTAGATTAATAAAAAAAAAGTACATAAACATGGAAGTATCGCAGTTGACAGGTTATAGTCACTGCCTCTCAGCAAAAAGCTTGTGACTTCAATCATCGGGGCAGTCTGCATGACCTCTGTGTCTTACTGAGGGGTGTCTTCAGGTACCCAAAACTTTTCTCCCACCATGCAAAGAGATGCATGCATTATAGGCCTGGGAAAAAAAAAATTTTTTTTGATATATGTGATGCGATACCAATGTCAGTACTTCAATACAGATATTGATGCTTTGTGGTGTCATCCATAATAATGGTGCTACTGCACTGCACTGCACTGCTTTCAGCCAAATGTGGGCCCATAATTCTGCCAGATTGTAGAGGGCAGCACTGACACTTTCGATACTGATGCACTTAATTCTTGTATTGGCACCATGAAAGTGTCCTGTTGCTCCAGTGGCATAAGCAGCCATAATATGTCACATACACGTATGCAGTTTTTTATAATTCACAAAAACTCAAAAAGACAAGAAAAAAACAATGGTTTCTTTTTTCTTCATTCTCATTCTTCAAAATTCAGTGATCTATTGTAGGTTATTTTGTGGAATATATTGATAATCACAATATCGCCATATGCGAGTCATGTATTTCATATTGTATCACAAGGTATTCTGTAAATCCCAGCACTAAAGTGTTAGGTTTAAAAATTGCCCCTGAATCAAAGTGAGTGATGGTTGTCTGCGCATGTCTTTGTTTCAGCCCTGTGACTAATAGTGTGTACCCTGCCTCAGGACCATAGTTGCTGGGATATAGTCTCCAGCCAATCGCAACACCTTACAGGAATAAGCAGAAGAAATTCACAGACTTTTATCAGATATTCAACATAGAATATTAATATAGAATACATTTTATGTTCTATATTTTCCTGTAGGTGACTGAGGAGACGGCTCTGAAGCTGATTCAGACCCACGAGCCTTCAATGGAGGGACGGCAGCAGGGCTTCATCTCTCTGGACGGCTTCACCAGCTACCTCACCTCCCCGGAGTGCCACCTGTTCGACCGAGACCACAAGATCGTCTGCCAGGACATGAGCCAGCCCCTGTCCCACTACTTTATCAGCTCCTCCCACAATACCTACCTCATCGAGGACCAGTACCGCGGCCCCTCCGACATCTCTGGCTACATCCGTGCTCTCCGAATGGGCTGCCGCTGCGTGGAGGTGGACGTGTGGGACGGGGATGATGGTGAGCCCATAGTCTGTACTGGAAATACCCTGTCCCCACCTCTAATATTTCAATGCGTTCTGGAAGCCATCGGGAGGTTCGCATTCGTTGCTTCGGATTACCCCTTGATCCTGTGTTTGGAGAACCACTGCTCACTCCGGCAGCAGAAGGTCACGGTGAAGCATTTGTTGAGGATATTAGGGGACAAGTTATACCGGGACGAGCCTAAGGAAGGGGACCTGTACCTTCCATCGCCGCAAGCCTTAAAACATCGGATTCTGCTAAAGGGGAAGAAATTGGGGTTGTGTTTGGGAGCAGAGGAAGGCGAGGTGAGCGAGGAGGACGAAGGAGCGGAGATGTGTCGGAAAATGAAAGCGTCAAACAGTGGAGACAAGGAACAGAAAAATGTATCGTTAAATGTGGCTGTACAAGCTAGCCCTCCAAAAACGCCGCTCAAGAAATTCCGACTCCTAAAGGAACTCTCAGACCTAGTGACACTCTGCTGCTCTGTCCGTTTTGTCGATTTCCAGACTTCATCCAAAACCCAGAAGCCCTGGGAGATCTGTTCGGTCCACGAGACGTTGGCGGTGAGGCTCGCAGGCGAGAACCCTGGCGACTTCGTGAACCACAACAAGCACTTCCTGACGCGGGTCTACCCCAGTCCCATGAGGGTGGACTCCAGCAACATGAACCCCCTGGACCTGTGGAAGTGTGGCTGTCAGCTGGTTTCCATGAACTTCCAGACGGCGGGCCTTATGATGGACCTGACCACAGCTTGGTTCAGACAGAACGGGAACTGCGGCTATGTGCTCAGGCCGGCTATCATGAGGCAGGAGGTGTCCTACTTCAGCGCAGACACCAGGGACACTGTGCCAGGGGTGTCTCCACAACTGCTGCACATTAAGGTATGTAGGATTACTTACAGCAGTCATGTTCCTAATGCTCATAACATAAACTTTGTTCCTTGAAGGGAAAATTGCTTAGGCGTATAGTGAAATATTAATGCATTGTATGACAAGTCTAGACAGTATTAAAAATATCAACATCGACACTGACCTGAGTCTTGTACAATCAGTGCAGCTGGTAGGTCTCTGTTTTCTGGATAAATGAATATGAGCAGACTGAATGTAGAGGGATTGTTGATTGGTCAGTGCTTCCTGGAGTGGGAGGGGGTACAGAGGGGGGCGGGACTAAGAAGGAATGAGCCATTTGGACGGAAGTTTTAAACAAAACCCAACTCCAGGTATGTTTTAGATGAGGAAACAACATGCAGGGTAAAAAAACCTCAAATAACTTCCTACAGCTGCCCAGAGAGGACAAAATGACCATCACTGGAAACTTTTTTTTTTTTTTGCATTCTTCAGTATGGACTTATATTGAATTAGTTTCTATGGTTCAGAGCAAACTTAGTCAACCCTTTTGCTGTTCGATTTGTTTTTACACTATTGCTTTGTGACTGCAGTGCCTCTGTGTAGCCAGGTTAAAGGAGGAGTGTGATGTATATATCTCAGTCTGCACTTGTACCCCTAAAACTGCCAAAGATTAACACACTGCACTTTTTCATAGGTGAGAAAATGAATATATTAAGAATATTTTATATTTCTGAGATTAGGACATACATCTATAGGTGAGCTGGTGAATCTACTGTACATGAACCAATGCAACAGTGAATGGTGTCTATGAGTGAATGTCTCTAAGTGTTAGCTATGCAATATTCCAAGGTGCACGGTGCATCTACTCCTGAGATGGATTTTTTGGGATTTTTCTGTGTTCACAAACTCATGAAAATCCATCTTGTCAAGCTCAAGCCTATCTGTTTAAATCTCTGGTTGGTGGTTCGCCTGTTTGAAAAATAGTGTGACAAAGGTGTCATAGATGGGCAGTTTTAATATTGCAGCAGTTTGTTGTCTGGCTGGCTATGTCACAGGAGCCATTGCAATAATTGGCTAAAACAAATCATATTAGGTGGTCACATGCTGGAGCTTCATCCAATCACCTCCAAATATTCTACCGAATGTTCCTTCTCCTCCAAACAATCTCAGTGTGAGCAATCCCAGAAATACTTGTGTGGAATAGATCATAACTTGAATAGGCTCAAGCCCGTGTGACAGCTCCCCCCCCCCCAAAAAAAAAACAAAAAAAAAAACAACAACAAGCAAAAACAAAACAAAAACAAAAACAAAAAACAAACAGGCGGCAGTGCGGTCTATGTTAAATCGTAAATTGCTTCATTTACATAGTGCATTTCTACATCCATGGAATTTTTAAGTGATTTACAAGGAACCATTCACACTCATAAGCACAAACACATTCATACAGGTCAGGTGGGTAAAGTGTCATGCCCAAGGACATAACTACAGTATAAACTGGGGTAAATGGGGATCAAACCCAAACCCATATACCATTGTATATGTTCTCCTGTAGGTGATCAGTGGTCAGAACCTGCCCAAGCCCAAAGGCTCAGGCGCCAAAGGAGATGTGGTGGACCCTTATGTGTACGTGGAGATCCATGGAATACCAGCAGACTGCACTGAGCGTAGAACCAGGACCGTCACCCAGAACGGAGACAACCCCATCTTCGACGAGAGCTTCGAGTTCCAGATTAACCTCCCTGAGTTGGCCATGGTCCGCTTCGTGGTTCTGGACGACGATTTCATCGGAGATGAGTTCATAGGTGGGTCTGCTGTCAGAGCACTGTGAAGTACACGAGAGATGCTGCATGAATAGTATGAGACAGTCTAGATCAGAAATGTTCACAATGTGGCACAGGGGCCCTTTATGGCACAGGGTGAGATTTCATTTGGCCCTGCCCTCAGCTTTTATCACTTGGTATGCCCTCTACCAGGTGAGCCAGGTGAGTTTATGACCAAAAGATTTAAGTAAATGCTACTTGAACCTGTTGCCATTATGTTTTTGAGAATTATATTATGAACAGTCTTGTCTAAAAGATCTGAGCTGTTTGTATGGTTTGGTTGACATTGAGTCATTATCCAAAGTAAGTGTTGACCAGAACTGTCACAAAAAATATTTCCTAGAGTTTAAAAGCAGGAGAGGGAATGCATTTTCGACCCGTTGCGTTTTCGTAAAGAACTGTGGATTTATATGTGCATTCATTTTTTTTTTTAATCTTTTGCCTGCTCCCTTTTTTTCATTCGATAAACCAGTTGCATGGTGATTTGGCAGGTTTTTGCCCTTCCTGTCGCAACCAGCCACATATTGTGACAGTCGGCTTCATATGTGCATTCAATAGTACAGAAAAAAGCACAACAAGAAAAAACATCAGTGGGGACAGTCAGCCCTTGGACATTATCATATTGTTAAATCTGGCTCCTTTAAAAAAATCATTTGGAGACCCCTGCTTTGGATGCTAGTTGGCATTTTACAGAGTACCAATATTATCTGAAAATAAAGTCAGATGCATAATATGACATATACAGGTAAAGACAGAAAAATCTATGAAAATAACACAAATCTATATGTAAGTTATATTTTGAAAATTAAATTAAAATAAAATTACCTTTCTAAGTAATTTTTTTTAGAACATAGCTTTCTATAACTTTGTTACTTTTACTGAAATAAACTCTTAAAGTCTATAAGTGGGCAAGCTGAAAGTATTTTAATCTCAGTGGTTTGATGCAAGTAGTAAATAGATATAGTAACCATTAGTAGTACAATAAGTCGTAACAATAGTAATAGTACCAGTGGCTGTGTTATGTGCTTAGAGAAGTTGTACTTAGGCCTAAGTAAACTTTACATATAAACTATTTTATTTTTGCTCAAGTAACAATTTTGTTGAGTTGTGTTCATTTATACTTGAATACAATTATCTTGTATATTACTTTTACCTGAGTACAGATTTGAAGTACTTCTTCCAGCTCTGGACTGGATAATTCATGACCAAATCTTGTTTTAACATGTGGATTCTAAGTACAGTCTCGCAGTAGGAGGTTTGTACGTTTGGTAATCTTTGGAGTGATAGCAGCAGAGTGAGTGCTCTCTTCAATAATACACCTTTGACATTTCTTCTTCTTCAATGGAAGCTAAATTGTGAACAGTCAAAAGTTAGCCTAGCCTAGCTCATGTGGAGGTGGAATGTCATATATGCTTTTGCTTCAGGAATCTTTTGTGTTTGTAAGTATAAAAATGTTCAAAAGCACTAAAAATTGAAATTGTTACTTAAAAGAAAATACAATTGGCATGTAATGTGCATGTGTTGAAGCTAAGCTAATGCTACCATGTGCTACACTATTTTTTTGCATGTAATGTTAGCGCAGACATGTTTGTATTTGTTGTGTCTTTAAAAAAAAAATCTTTTTCTGTGTATTTTAGTTACAACAACCTTTATAAAGGATAGACATAATAAACACAAGAAAAGTACATATTGTGAGGACAGCACAGTGATGTCTATAATTACCTATACTGACCACTTCAGAAGTAGATTTTGTACATAACAAAGTGGCCAGTGGTCTTCTATAGACATTGGAGTCTCTGTTGTCTTTCTATTTTGAACCATGCTGGCCACTCTCCTCTGACTTCTGTCATTTTCACCACAGAACTGCAGCTCTCTGTATATTTTCTCTTTGTTGGACTATGCTCTGTAAGCATTAGAGATGGCTGTGTGTTAAATCCCAGTAGATCAGCAGTCTCTGCAATACTCAGACCAGTCCATGCCACATTCAAAGTCCCATTCGTGTCCATTGTAATGTTTGGTTTGAACTTAAGCAGGTTTGTCTCATATCTCAGGGCTAAATGTACTGGGCTGCTGCACTGTGATTGGCTTTTTTTGAATTATCAAGTAGTGTACAGGTGTACCCTGGTAAGTGACCAGTCAGTGCATTTCCTGCAACCCCTTTGTGTAAAAGTAATGCTGTTGTGAAGACATAAATTAAATATTTGATACTATTGCTGCTGCTTTTAGTTCTACTGCTACTACTTACACTACTGCTACTTTTATTACCAACTTTTTCAAGGAGGTAAAAACAATATTTTTTTGCTCATTTAGTATTGATGCACCAATACCAGTATTGTGTATCAGTACTGACACCATGTGCATGTACTTCGACACGACATGTGAAAGTATTTCAAAGTGAACTATGGAGATGAAAGCAAAGTGGACTGTACTCAGCTTTGTGACCAGACGTCTCAGATCATATGTGGCAGTCCTAAAATTCAAGCAGTTGTCCTTATGTTGTCCTGGATGAAAATGATACATGCACGGAGTCTGAAGCAGTTGTTGTCTGACTAAATATAAAGGGTACTGTTGCTAATTGTGTTAGCTGCTGTAGGTCCTGGTGAATTTCTGCTAGTTATGCTTAGATGCTCTTTGATATTTGAAACAAATTTAGCAACTTAGTAACACGGAGCAGGGATAGATGGCATAAAAAAACACAAAACAGTTTGGGATTAATGAGATATTGTATATAAGTAACTGTATAAAGGTAATGCCTGTATGAGTATATCAGTGAGTGCTCAAATGAGTACTCAAATGTGGTAACGGTGCATCGTTATCATGGTAAAAAAAATAAGTATGTAAATACTCTATGTACTTTCGAAATACTATTTAAAGGTAAACTTAACTAAATTACTTAAATACAGATACTTTATACCTCAGTGGTGCAGTGGATTAAGCATTCGACTTTGGTTCAAATGTGGCTGGTTGCAACAGGAAGGACATCTGGAATTTAAAGAAAACCTGTCACTGGTTCTCTGTGGTGAACCCATAACAAAAAAGGGAACAGCTGAAAGATTGAAAAAAAAAATCTAGTGACTTTCTAACATTGCCAGTATTGTACCTAATGTACCTACTACCTTGTAAAAAATGTGTATAATAATAATGAACCTCATCTCTCCTCCCTCCCCAGGCCAGTACACCATCCCTCTGGAGTGCCTTCTCCCTGGATACAGACATGTCCCGCTGCAGTCCCTGACCGGAGAGGAGCTGCCACACGCCTGGCTGTTCGTGCACGTGGCCCTGACCAACCGCCGAGGGGGGGGCAAGCCTCACAAACGCGGGCTGTCTGTGAGGAAGGCTCGCAAAGGCCGGGAGTACACCGCTCTGAGGGACCTGGGGGTGAGGGCTGTGGACGAGGTGTTCAAGATGGCCGCCCCACTGCTCAGAGAGGCCACTGACCTGAGGGAGAACATGCAGGTGAGAGGGGAGGGTGGGTGGGGGTTCTAAGTGACAGCACTGAAGCAATTTGGTTATTATTTTGCCTCACACAATAAAGTCCTGAGTTTTCTGTGTGGAGTTTGTGTGTTCCTCTCCTACTGCAGTCTCATCCTCAAGATCCAAGGAAGGTCCTTGAGTTCCCTGCTTCTGACAGGTTGGAAGGATGGGTGAAATCCCTTACAGAATATTAAAGTGGAACTTAATTTGGTAGGGTTGCACAACATATTGATTGTTATTACAACAGCAGAATCAACATCATCAGTGTATGAGTGGTATGGTATTGTATGTGAGATGTCATGAAAATCCACCTTGTCAAGCTCTCAGTGATTCACTTGCGTCTGCACCACACCTGGTGTACTGTTGCAAGTGGGCGGGGGTTTATGTTTGTCGACATCAGTGAACCTCTCAAGTGATACTTGTTAACAACATGCCAAGGCAGAAAACAGAAAACATAACGTATGCTACTTTACATTTACAATCATATTAATTTAGTAAAAATTTACATTTTTTACATTGCTTACTGTCAGAGCAGTTTGTTGTTTAGCGGTGTAATTTTGCCTGAAACATATCTTGGTAGGCGGCTGGCAGTTCAGTACTTTCAGTAATTCTACTGAAAGTCTCTCCACTTTACAAACGTTTTCCATGGGGGGCATTCCAGATTGATAAAAAATTGGCACTCTGTGCAGCGCAGAGTGCTACATATATCAACATGGCATTTGCTTTGTTATTTCATCAGTATTTGCCTAAAATTAAATTGTAATGGTTTAAAAAATAGTTAGTGGCAGAGGATAAGTGGAAGTCAGTCCAAAGACTTATATTTTGTTAAACTAACTGAACTAGCTGACCCATTCCTAATGTTAATGAAGCATTCTGTTATCATTTGTATTTTAATTCTGATGATAGTTTAGCATAGTTTTATTGCATGTGTTTTGTAGGCATTGTCCATCGCTAGTCCCAAGTAATACGAGCAAAATATATGTAGTGTTGCACATATAATAATCAGATGGATAAAATTATATTCCCCAAGGATGCAACTGTCATTTCTTCACTGTGGGATATAAAAGAAAATTGTGATATTTTGAATGCATTTTTGTTTCATTCTATTATATTTTGGACAAAACACACTGCTCTTACATAATTTTTCCACTTTCTATCTTTTATTTGAAGAAACTTCAGTGTGTATTGTGTTCACTCTAAACAAAGACTTTGTCAGACTTCTTCAAAGCATTTCAGACTCACTCTACTTTTTATTGATCAGTCCTTGAAATAAGCATCCATATTTGATAACCTGAGACTTTGTGAAAGCTGACACTGGGAGCAGCTCTGAACTTGAAAAAAACTGTTCATCGCACAAGTTTATTTCTTTAGTTGTGTCTCTGTGGAGCCATAAAACACTCATTATTTTGTGTTTTCACTTCAGTGGGACTTTCTCTCATCTCTCTTGATTTCTTGTAGTTCATCACAGAGTTTGTACAAAAGCTGAAGTGAGACGAGTTTAGCAGCAGACTGAGCAGATGAGAACCAGTGAATTATCTCTGGGTGCATACAGTAGATTCCACTTTGATTTAGTTTACAGTTATTTACTTGAATCTTTATTTTTTTTTTTTTTTTTTTTTGCTTTTTTACAAAATGAGCAAAGGTTTGCTAGCTGCAGTAAAAGTAATCCAAGTACAGCAAAATAACCCTATATTTAAAACTACAATAGCTTTATATTTGGGATGTACAATATATTGCAAATTGATCAATATTATATCGTCAACAAATTTAATATCCATATAGTATTAACGAAGGTTAAACAACAAGGTCAACAGGACAAGGTTTGTTTTTAGATGACGTTTTCATCTATTATGTGAAGGACTTTATCCGAAGGTCATTTCTAGTAAACTTCAGTGTGAGTAGAAGCCTATATACAGTAGTTCACTCCCAGAGGGAATGGTTAAACCTGATGAGACGGGGTATTGAAAAGCCATTTTTGTAAAAATGGAAAATCCCTCTCTAAACAGGGAAGGAGGCCTAAGTTTTAATCTTCCTTCTGTCTACAACTCAGTGTTGGAACAAAACCAGTTTTATTCCAAGTTTCACTCTAAGAATAGGATATTAACTTCAGAGGCAACTTATGCTAATGTCTCACAGGTAACGGCCCTGCCGCAGACTCCAGTCCAGACCATTCAGCCACTGACTGCCCTGAGTCTCATCAGGTTACACCACTCCCTCTGGGACTTATTAGTGGAAATTTCTAAGCCCTTGGGATAAAGGATAAAACATCTTCTAAAAACAAACCTTGACCACATGACCTTCTTGTTATACCTTTTTTTTTCTGAATTCTCCTAGATGACTGAGAACCTACACAGACATCCATATCGCAATAAACTAAATGTATTGCAATAATTTATTGTCTGAGATTGACATTGAATGGATTATTGTATTTGAGCCTTCAGTGGAACTGCATTGAGACTAAACAATAATATTTAAAAAGCCATTTAGATATATTAATGATGTATTAATTCAGCCCTGAGACTTGCTTTTGGTTCTGGTTTAGTCTAAGCTAAGTTTAGAGCTTGACCCAATTTTGGCAAGTACATCCATTGAAGTGAACTAAGTTAATATATCTGAATGTATTATTCTAAATATCACCTGATTTTGTTATTGCAATATTATTGCATGGTGCATGTGTTTCTCATATGTATTCTCTATACTATGTGTGTGTTACCAATAGGCTGTATAAATGTGAATGTTTGAGAAAGATTCAGTTTGTCTAAAAATAGGTCTAAGTTAAGAAATAACATGTTCTGTCTTAACCGCTGCTGGGCTGATGATGTTCATGTTGCATCATTAGAAATAAAAAAAAAAAAAAACTGAGGAAGGTTTGAACAAAACAAGATTTGTATAACGTAAGGCTGTGCTGAGAAATATACAGGAGAGGATTGCTAATATGACACAACTTGGAAATAGTTGAATATTTACTTGAAAGATGCTCTCAATGTGTGAGCAAAAATAGAGCTGTTCTCTATTGTTGTAGACCAGACAGTGCCTCTTCTACCTTAGCCAAATCAGACTCTCGATGCCTGAGGATTGACACAATCCTTTCTATTTATCTGAGCTCGGGGACTGGCACTCATTAGAGCTACAGTTTTTGGCTCAAGGTCGTCTTACCCCTGCACTAAGAATTAGCCCTAAACACCCCCAACTCTCTCTCTCTTAGGAGTGTTTAGTTGGAACTGTTCTATACTGTAAAGCGATGAAGGATTTTGCAGCTGAAAGAACTGTCTTACTTTGCCTAACATCAAACAAAAGCTGTCTACTGTGGCCCTGAAGGGCAAGTGATACCACACAATCAATAACATGCAAACAAAAACTGAAACATGCACACAAATACCAAAACACGCAGGCAAATCCAAAAAGACGCACACAAAATTGAAAACACACACACAAACACCAAAACAATGTTCTATACTGTTCAAATTCGGAAACACACACAAATTTGAAAACATGCACACAACTTTGGAAACAGGCACACAGATTCAGAAACACACACACACATTTAGAAACACGCACAAAAATCCCCTTTTCGTAATCTCTTTTGCTGTACTGTTGTAGTTTTTGCTGTAGTGCTTCAGAATTTGTGTGCGTGTCTTCAAAGCTGTGTGCACGTTTTTGAATTGTGTGTCTGTCTGTGTTTCTGAATTTATGTGCCTATTTCCATATTTGTGTGCAAGTTTTCAAATTTGTGTGTTTCAGAATTTATTTGTGTTTCAGTTTTTGTTTGCGTGTTTTCAATTTTGTTAGTGTGACTTGCCCTTCAGGGCCACCGTAGTACATCTGACCTTAAATACACACCTCCAATTCAATTCAATTCATTTCAATTAACTTTTCAATTCAGTTTTATTTGTATAGCCAGGGTATCACAACAAAAGTCGCCTCAAAGAGCTTCACAAACAGTTGATCAAACAAACACACAATCAGACTTAACACACAATCAACACAAACAATAACTACACTAAACAGACCCAGGACATTCCTGTCCTTAGACCCTCCTTCTCGGTAAGGAAAAACTCCAAAAAAATCCAGCTGTGGAAAAAAAAAGAAGAAACCTTACGGAGCCCATATTGAAGGAGAGATCCTCTCCCAGGACGGACAGGCAATGTGTCTAGGACTGTTAGTTCATTAGCTCATCTATAGGATCATAGATCAGCTCTGTAAGGATTCACCCAGACGGGAGTGGGGTGAGGTAGGATGAGGAAGTCCATAGGATGCAGCAGGTGGGCCTCATCCAGACAGGTGAGGGATTGAGGTAGATCCATCGAGGTGAGGATAAGGGCCCACAGGTCGGGACAGGAGCACAGATGGGGTAAGCTAAGATCCACATCGTCACTGGAACATCTTCCAGCAGCCAGGCATCTGAAACAGTCCCCACTCCCCCAGAGGGGAGCGGGACAGAGGGACAACTTGTGAATAGCAATGAACTGATTGGAGATATAGAATATTAGATTATATTAATGACAGTGATAGAAGAGGAGCAGCAGATGAAACCAGAGGACAGAGGCTCAGTGCATCATACTTCCCCCAGCTTCCCTAAGCTTTCTCGAAGAGGAACATTTTACCTCTACCTTAAATGTAGAGACTGTGTCTGCCTCTCTAACATGAGCTGAAAGCTGATTCCATAAAACAGGAGCTTGGTAACTGAAAACATTTTAAAGTGTTTTTAGGGCACGCTGCCAGCAGAGAGTTAGAGTAATCCAACCTAGATGTAACAAATGCATTGACAAGTTTTTCAGCGTCACTTTTAGATAAAATATTTCTGATTTTGGCTATGTTACGTAAGTGAAAGTATGCTGTTTTACAGGCTTGGTTTATATGAGCCTTAAATGATAAATCTTGGTCAAATAAAACTCCTAAGTTTCTCACAGTAGAACTTGAGGCTACACTGACACCGTCCAGGGAGACTCTGGTCAGACAGAGCATCTCTCAGCTTTTTGGGGCCTAGTATAATGACCTCTGTTTTTTCTGGGTTTAGGAGGAGATAATTAATTGTCATCCATGTCTTTATGTCTCTCACACAGGCGCTAAGTTTCTCAATGCAGTCATTCTGATCAGGTTAAATTGATAAATACAACTGTGTATTGTCTGCGTAACAGTGAAAATGAATGCCATGTTTTCTGATTATGTTTCCTAAAGGCAGCATGTAAAGCATGAACAGAATGGGTCCAAGTACTGAGCCTTGTGGCACTCCATAGCTAACTTTACTGCACTGTGAGGAATGTTCATTTACACTCACAAACTGGTACCTATCAGATAAGTAGGATTTGACAATCTGAACTCTAATCTTATGGCTGCTGCCTTCAGGGGTCGCCACATCATCTACTATAGTGGTTCTCAAACTGTACCACAGGTCACACTGGTGGTACGTGAGGCTTCTTCTAGTGGCACTCATGGGTCTTTTGCAGTTCAAATCTTTATTTAAAGCCAGATTTTTCTTGTTTTAGTTCTACTTTAGTTAAGACTAGTCCTGGTTTAGTCCTGGTTCCTATTAGTCCTGTTTTAGACCTGGTTTAGTACTTGTTTTGTCCTGATTTAGTCCTGGTGTTTACCTGGTTTAGACCTAGTCCTAGGTCACTCCTGGCTATGTCCTGGTTTGGACCAGGTTTAGTCCTAGGTAACCCCTGGTTTAGTCATGATTTTGACCCATTTTAGTCCATTAAATCTGTTTTTTGTAAATCCAAATATTTTCTAAGATGGTATTTGGTCTGAGAAGTTTGCATACCACTGATCTTATATTTTACAACAGTCTCTATTTATCAGGGCTTGGGACCTGACTGCACTTTAGGAACTTTTTATTGATAATAAAATGTGGTGAACATAACTTTATTGTCTCATGTTTTGTCCCCCAGACCTCAGTGGCTCTGTTCCGGGAGCTGTGTGGAGTGTCGGCTGTGGCGAACCTCATGCAGTGTGTGCTGGCCCTCAGCTCCAGAGTGGCGGGGCCGGACGGGGCCCCTCTCTTGTTGTTCGACCTCAGGGAGCAGTATCCCGCCCTGGAGCCTGTGGGGCCGCTGCCGGACGTCCTGCGCCGGGTTGTCTCCACATACGAGCTGGTGAGCAGGAAACTTTCCAGTCCTATATTCCTATTGTTCTTTCAGAATACATGCACAGTCACATTCTGCAGGAAACACTCAACAAAGACGCAGAGAGGACAAATCCATCAGGAGCCATCTCCCCATGTCTTTGGACACTGAACAAAAAATGTATTGCAACACTTGTTTTTCAGCTAAACTCAAAGATCCAAGACTTTTTCTAAGTACACAAGAGGCTTATTTTTCTTAAACATTGTTCACAAATCTGTCAAAATCTGTGTTAGTGAGCACTTTTCCTTTGCCGATATAATCCATCCACCTCACAGATGTGGTATATCAAGATACTGATCAGACAGCATGAATATTGCACAGGTGTGCCACAATAAAAGGCCACACTAAAATGTGTTTTTACTGTCAATATCTTGTGTGACCACCATTTGTCTATCGCAGTGCAACACATCTCCTTCACATAGAATTGATCAGGTTGTTGATTGTGGTCTGTGGAATGTTGGTCCACTCCTCTTCAATGGCTGTGCCAAGTTGCTGGATATTGACAGGAACTGGAACACGCTGTCGTATACGCCGACCCAGAGCATCCCAAACATGCTCAATGGGTGACATGTTTGGTGAGTATGCTGGCCATGCAAGAACTGGGATGTTTTCAGCTTCCAGGAATTGTGTACAGATCATTGCAACATGGGGTCGTGCATTATCATGCTGCAACATGAGGTGATGGTCGTGGATGTATGGCACAACAATGGGCCTCAGGATCTTGTTACGGTATTTCTTTGCATTCAAAATGCCATCAATAAAATGCACCTGTGATCGTTGTCCATAACATGCACCTGCCCATACCATAACCCCACCGCCACCATGGCCCACTCCATCCACAATGCTGACATCACCAAACCGCCACCAAACCCACATGACGCCATACATGCTGTCTGCCATATGCCCTGTATAGTGAAAACCAGGGTTTATCTGTGGAGAAAACACCTCTCTAAAGTGCCAGACACCATCAAATGTTAGTGTTTGCCCACTCAAGTCGGTTACGACGATGAACTGCAGTCAGGTCAAGACCCCGATGAGGACGACGAACATGCAGATTATCTTCCCTGAGACAGTTTGTGTGGAGGTGAAGATGGTGGATGTGGAGGTCCTGGGCTGGTGTGGGTGGTCACACGTGATCTGTGGTTGTGGTCTGTGGTGAGGCCGGTTGGATGTACTGCCAAATTCTCTGAAACGCCTTTGGAGAAGGCTTATGGTAGAGAAATGAACATTCAGTTCATAGGCAACAGCTCTGGTGGACATTCCTGCAGCCAGCATGCCAATTGCATGCTCCCTCGAAATATGTGACATCTGTGGCATTATGCTGTGTGATAAAACTGCACATTTTAGAGTGGCCTTTTATTTTGGCCGGCCTAAGGCACACTTGTGCAATATTAATGCTGTCTGATGAGCATCTTGATATGCCACACTTGTGAGATGGATGGATTATCTCTTTAGTCTAGGACTAAACCTAGACTAATCTACAACTAAGATATTAATCCAGGACTGAACCAGGATTAAACAAGGTCTAAACCAGGACTAAATCAAGACTAGTCTAGAACTAAGCTATGTCTAAACCAGGTCTAAAACAAGACTAAACAAAGATTAATCTAGGACATGGGGTGTGTTCACACTTGCCATCTTTGGTTTGCGTCATTCGAACCCTGGTGCACTTCCAAGGTTAAAAGGTTGCTAACATTAGCAAACCTATGTAAAAACTCTGCTAAAACAACACAGATTTCATATTAATCACCGAAGAGAATCCATAGCTGTGTTCAGCCGATATCGCTGATCTACACGTAAAACTTCATTAAATATTATTAAAGTGTGTCGTATGATAAGTTTCTCTCAGTAAATACTGATGTGCTGCCCCCTACAGGCAAGGGGTGTTACTGCTCACTCAGATAGTTCAGTTTGTTTGACAGAGCTCAATGTGAACTCGAACCAGACCAATGAAATCATTGACACAGGGGCGGACTTTTGCCCCAAAGCGCACCAAGTCCTGTGAACCAGCAAACATCACCCTAAAGCAGAACTTAACCCGGAGTAAACCAAGAATAATCTAGGACTAAGATAGGGCGATGGTGGCGCAGTGGGTTAAGCATTCGCCCAGCAATCGGAGGGTAGCCGGTTCGAATCCCATCTGAAGCGCATACTGTCGTTGTGTCCCTGGGCAAGACACTTCACCCACCTTGCCTGTGTGAATGTGTTAGTGTGGCTGTGTTTGGTGGTGGTCGGAGGGGCCGTTGGCGCAGATTGGCAGCCACGCTTCTGTCAGTCTGCCCCAGGGCAGCTGTGGCTACAGAAGTAGCTCACCACCACCAAGTGTGACTGAGGAGAGAATGAATAATTGATCAATTGTAAAGCGTCTTTGAGTGTCCAAAAAAGCGCTATATAAATTCAATGAATTATTATTATTATTATTATTATTAAGATAGGGCTAAAGCAGGTCTTAAGCAGGTCTTAAGCAAGTCTAAACCAGGACTAAACCGGGACTAAACTGGGACTAAACTGGGACTAAACTGGGAGTAATCTAGGACTAACTAAGATAAATAATAATAATAAATAAAGCAGAACTTAAACTTATAGATACTGTATTGACGCAGATGTTTATGCTGTTGCATTGATTTGCACAAGTCTATTACTCAAGTATTTAGCACTCAATGGTGTTTATTAATGTTGAAATAATTATTTGTAAGAACTGGTTACCAACCCATAACTAATACTTGACTAATTCTTTATGGTGTGAGTTATTCTAAAGAGTTACCATTCTCTCATGTTAAAAAAACAAACAAAAAACAACTTCTTGTTGAGAATCTCCCCAAGGCTGTAAGAGGCTTGTAAACACATGATGGACATACTCACCATGGTCTGAACAAACAGTCCAGCAGGGGTCACAGAGGCAGTATGCATACAGTACACCAGAGAAAGTTTACTTTATCTGTCCAGACTACTGGTCCTCAGAGCATGGGCATTTACAATTATGAAAGTGAAGTCACTGTTAAGGTAAATTATTCTTACTACGACTAAAATCCATAGCAAGTTCACAGCTTCTAGAAGTGCTTAGTTGTAGGTTGTTTTCTCTCCATCGATCAACATTTTCAACCTCTCCTCTGTAATGTGAGTCATCATTTGAATTGAAAAGGTCAATAACAGTAGTATCGTCTGCATAAACATCCCTTACCAAATTTGGTCTTTGGACACACCGTTTGATTTTTTTTTTTGTGCCTGACCTGTGTCACACAAAACCTTGTGGACTCAAATAGCACCACTTTTGTACAATAACCCGGTCCATACTTCCCTAGAGTGGGTTTAAGTTACACCATTTATTTTGGATGCTCCTCTCCCTTCTCCTCCCTTACAGTACACCATTTCATATTTTCAATAATCCACCAGCCTCCCTCCCTTTAGCAACTGATAATGTAATGATGGCCAATAATATAATACCTGCCAATAACCTAGTAATTTTGGCACTAGTGGAGGAAAAACTCAATTTCTTTACTTAAGTAAAAGTACAGATAAAGGAGCAAACATTTGCTCAAGCAAAAGTATCAGCTTAAAAATTCTACTTAAGTAAAAGTATAAAAGTACTTGCTTTAAATGTACTTGAAAGTAAAAAGTAATTTTATTTATTTATTTATTTTATAAGTATTTCACACAGATTTGAACACTCATGAATGTTTTAAATGTGAGGGATTTTGCTGAAAAATTGTGCTGATTACAGATTAAATTAAACTGATGCAGTAGAAGAGACTGAATCTGTCGCTGAGGCCTTCTGTCTTTATTATTCTGATGGTATGGTGGCAGAGCGGTTAGTGTTCTCGTCTTCCAGCAGGGAGATTGTGGGTTCAATCCTTGGGCTTGGCCAACACACAAACTCCTTGGGTTCATCCCACCCACCAAAGGTTAGATGTTGGGTGAATTGGTGACCCTAGTGAATGAATGTGAGAGTGAATTGTCATGTGTAAGGCCCCAAACACACTGGATGCGTAACTGCAGCGTGGTGACACCGTCAGGGAACCATTTTCACTTCAGCAGCCACACTGCCCACGTGAGATGCAAGGCTCGACGGACCTGTCAAACGGGGCTGTGATGTGACTCTCCTAGAAAATCAAACCCTCAGCCAAATTTTGATGCTCACGGCTGGCGCTAGGTCGCGTTTTGCACCCAAAATACACACAAAATAATCATATATTGTTATATTTTAGCAGCTACCATACCAATACCTGATGTATTTTTTGAATGTTTGGGGCATTTCTGACTCTGATGTACGTGAACTAGAACTTTCACTTTTACTGTAAAAAGTCTCACGTTTGGAATGACCAGTCTACAGAGATGGTAAACATACGCCTATATGTGGCTGTATTCTCATTGACTTTTGAATGCCTTTTCTGTAGAGAAGGAGAGGCCATCAGTGAGCTGCCCACGCAGCCAGTGTGTACAACCTCGCGTCGCCGCGACGCAGCTGTGACGCCAGTACACTTGCTGCTGCGCACGACGCATCCAGTGTGTTTGGGGCCTAGCCAGATTCACACTGAATGCTCATGCAACGCATTCACACGCAACGCATTCAGTGTGAATCTGGCTTAAAGCCCAAAGTTACTGGGATAGGCTCCAGTACCTCAAAGTATCCTTAACGGGAATAAGTGGAAGAAGATGAATGTATGAATGTTTCTAAAGCAGTACTACTTTACTGCATCTATTACTGCACTATTTAAGTACTGTGTGTCTACAATGAGGGCAAGACAAAAACATGATTTTAAACCAAAACTCAAAATACTTTGTACTTCAAATCAACTCATACATGTAGTGGAGTAAAAAGTATAGATATTTGCTCTGAAGTAAAAGTAAAAGTACCCCTTATAAAATGTACTCAACCCATGTACAGATAGATCAAAATTGTACTTAAGTGAAGTAATTAAGTGTTCTTTCTTCATTACATTCCACCACAGTATTTTGGCAATTTTAAATGTAATTAAATCAATAACATTATAACATTTTGCCAATAGTGTAATAAGTGAAAAACAAACAAATCCAAGGCACTCTGACTGTTTCTCTGTAAAAAGCCTTTATTAAAATATGGCTAATGAATAAAAATCACACCAATGCTTTTCAGTTCAAAGGCCTTCCTCAGGGTGCACAGCCCAACTCACACAGGTGTGTTCGTCATTATGTAGGGAGGGAGGGGCATAGAGAAACTCCCTCTTCATTGACATTTGTCATTTGGGGGGGGTGGTTAAATTATTGGCCCAGCATAACAAAACAAAACAAAAAAAAAAACAAAAAAAATTGAAAATGGAATAACTGCATCCTATAATGTAATAATACATCAATAGGACTCCATTTCTTGAAAAAAGGATGTTTTCTTTTTGTTTTTATTTATTTAATTTTTTTGCCATTTTGTGCAGTTTACTCATCAGAAATAGCTTCGGTGGATGGCATAGTTAATTATGATTGTAAGAGCCAGTTTGAGTATTTTTTCTTGTACAAAATGTTCTATTTAGAATATTATTAATTTGCTTAGGTACGTCTGAGAAGACTCTTCTATCTAAATCACAACTAAAAACATTTAAAAATAAATCAGCTGGACTATAGTCAGATGTTTTCATGTTGCTTATAAAATGCAAAGAAACATAAAAACATAACTTTATAATGCAGAAAAACATGGACTCACATGTGCAGGCAAAAGGTAAAATCTCTCAGCTTTGCACTCTGGGCTACTGTCTTCAAATAGTCTGCTTTGTTCTGTACTGAAGCTGTAAAGTTAAGGGCTAAGCATTTCTGTATCATGTAAATGATGATATTTATGACATTAAATAAGTTAGTTAGTTAGATAGTTGACAATATATTCATTTTATTATTAATCACAAAGCACATATTTTAAAATAAAAATATTAAACGAGGGGCACTTTTATATTTGCAAAACATATCTTTGTGTACTGCAAATATAAAAGTGGTCGCTGACTGCTTTGATTTAGTTCCATGTGAGTCCTCATACCGGGTACGCACTGGCGCTCGTCCCCGTTTCACTTAATCAACACTGCTTTTCTATTTGAAAGCGGCTCCTGGCTGAAAACACATGCATATGTCAGCAGTAAATACAGACAGTTCTCTGCTCTGTGACACTTAAGGACACAGCACAATGTCCGAATCTAAGGTCAGAGTAGTTCGGGCTAACGTCTTCATCTCCATCCCATTTTTTAATGCACACGTTTTTATACCACGGTCACTGAGGCACACTGCTCCACATTAATGTAGTAGATGGAAAAAAAATTGCCTCAACTATGATTATGAAACCACCACCTTTTCCCCGTTTTACCAAATGTTTCTCTTATGCAGCATTTTAACCCTCTCCAGGCAGGCATTGCAGATTTGCAACAGCTAAATGCTCATTACCTAATTACAAAAAAAAAAAAAAAGTCAGAATTGTTTATTACTGCCCCATATGATAATGTCCCCCAAATACCAGTTTTTTTTTGTTACTAAAACTTAATTTGAGCCTGAGAGGGTTAACAAGTTAATGAGACTGACGTTATTTTACAGCGGGCCGTTTCTACCTGATGGCAAGCTAGCAAATAAAGCTAATGCTGCAGGTTGCATACAAAAGTGCTCGAACATAGCCTAAAGTGTCTGGGCATTTACATTTTCTCTCAAACGGACATTTAAAAGTTAAATCAGCGTTACGTGCACAGGTTTGGCGAGAAAAAAAGTCTTACCTTTTTTCTTTCAAAACAATAGGCCTGGCCTCAGCCTTGTTTGAGTGATCTCCCTCACTCGCCCTGAGCACCTTCTACAGTCAATGGACTGCACGGACACAAAAACTAGGGTCCTTCAGTAGTTGTCCGGACATGTGCCTGACCAAAAATTGTCATTAAATGGGTAAAATCGGCCAACGGCCGATTGTCTAAAACACTCAAAAATCAGTCAATCTCTAGTTGATAATGCCATGTTTTAACATATGGCTCTACTTCCACTGCTGTTGTTCAGCATCTCCTCCACTCTCTCTGCCCTCTACATTGTTCTTAAATTGATAAGTGCTGTTTGCTAAGATTAGCCTCTCCCTGGAGTCCTGCACAGATCCATGTTTGGCCTGAGTAGTGTCCAGTCAGTGTGTGAGTGCAGCAAGCAGCAGAAATACGCTCCTCTCTGCTCTGTGCGATGATGAATGCTGCTGTGGATAAACCCTGACGTTTTAATTTTAAGCTGTGGCTGTTTCTCATGGCCCCTGCCTCAGGCCGCGGGCCTCACTGAGCATGTGCAGAACTCCCACTCCAGCCAGGCACATCAGGACTCTCAGACCGTGAGCCAGAATACCATTAGCATACATTTGAATGTCTTTGGGCTAAATAGATTCCACAGCTCAGGGCTAAATCCTGAGTGGAGTGGCATAACAAATGAGAGTTTGCCTGTTTGCCTGTTGACCTGACCTGAGTATTGTAGTTAATATTGTATTTGTGAAGTGTCGTGTCCCAGGAGGATTTGTGGAATAGGTGCAGATTTAATGAGGCAGAAGCTCCTCATGTATATTTATGTGTATGTAGTGTTGTGCTTCAAACAGCTTAGCTCTCGTGCACGTATTCCACTGTAAGTTAAAAATATTGCATAATAATGTTGCATAAGAAAGTCCTCTTACAGGTTCTGTTTTAGCTTTTACAAAATACCAGGCAGCTTTGAGTTCAGTGCAGGTCATTAAAGATCAGCTCTGGACTGACTGACATTGACTGATTTGACACAGTCTGTTGGATGAAAAGTTTTCACCTTTACAAACCACCTCCAGATGACTTCCTCCTAACCTTGCTTTGGTTTTGTTCACTGCACACTTGTGGATCCAAAAGATGCATCTTTACATCCCCAAGTAAATCCTCAGTGGTAGGGTTAAAGAGCCCATTAGTCTGGGTCCAAGAGAAGTTTTTTTAATAAATGAGATATAACCGTTATTGAAGCTGACTTTGAAAACATGAAGGCAGTGGCAGCATTGAATGAAAGAGGAGAGTAAATCTTGGTGTGTGTCTGTGTGAAGCTGGAGCCAAAGCTGTATTAGCTTCAGTAAACAGGAGACTACATCACGTTTACCACCAGCTTTCTGCGCATTAAAGTCACTTCTCTGCTCCACTTTAACACATTTAACACCTGATCATAAAACCACGAGTTTAACTTGTGTTTAACCTATAAATATAGTTTGAACTATAAAAGAACTGTTCTGATTCTCGAAGCGAGAGCTGCACTTTGCCAAACCAGAAACAGCTGTTGCTAATATACACAGCTTTGTTTTTTTTTAAAAAGTCGCCACAACATTTAGCTCAACCCTTTTATTTCTGTTCTTTGGCTTGTTGTTGTCAGATTTTGGGAAGTCGAAACACCCCAAAACAGACCCGTCCTGCCCCGTTCCGTCCTAGTGGAAAATCGCCTTATGTATACAATAGATCACCACCTGGTTTAGCACCAGCAAAGTGAAAGAATCTCTGTATCATGAGCAAATGTGCAACAAACACTGTTGTTATGCATTCATTTAACATAACAGGAACAGTCTCTACCTTATATATAACTACAGTGGCTTGCAAAAGTATGCATCTCCCTTCGCGTTTTTCCTTTATTGTTGCCTTACAACCTGGAATTGAAATGGATCATTAAGAGTTTTATGTCAGTCACTTAACATCACATGACAACAACTATGAAAATGCAAAATATTTTTATTGTGAAACAAATAACAAATATGGCCACAAAAACAGAAAACTTGAGTGTGCAAAAGTTTTCATCCCCTTTTTAAAGAGGCCCTTAAATGATTGCCTGGAAATTCCAGACTCACCGCTGTACCAGCGGATGAGTCTGGTCGCCATAGAATCAATTCGATTTCTAGCGCGGAGCAAATGGGCAGCGGAGTTAGCCAATCAGAAAATGGCGGACGTGACGTTAACAAAGCGACAAGAAAGTAAGCAACGCGAAATTTTTTTTAATTTATTTTTATAAAGGCTTCTAGTGCTGCAAGCTGCTGTGGTTTTAATGACTCGATATGTTTGTGGTAATTTAAAAGGGAATTTACCGCTGAATGAAACAAACTCGGCTCCTCAGTGCGCCACCTTGATTGTTGTTGCGGACGCTGCTCGCGAAGAACACGTGACTTAAATAAGCGAATCAAAATGCACGGTACGGTTGGGATTTGAGGAAACCACTGCGGACGGCGTGGTGACCAGACTGATATTTCTCTGTAGAATAATACAGAGACATATCAGTCTGGATTTTCCAGGCAACTTAAATGAGACCTGGTGTTACTCACCCTGAGAAGTCACAGAAATAGGTAAGGTTGGTCTGTCTGCAGTTCGACTGTGATAATGCCACAAAGCAAAGTTTAAATTCATCATTACAACATGTAAAAAACAGGGAACCACACCAAACCTGCCTAGAGAGGACCATCTAAAACTCACAAACCGGGCAAGGAGTGCATTCATCAGAGAGGCAACAATAAGACCAAAGGTGACCCTGAAAGAGCTGCAGAGCTCCACAGCAGAGACTGTTGTATCTGCCCACAGGACCACTCTGAAACATACACTCCACAGAGCTGGGCTGTGTGGAAGAGTGGACAGGAAAAAGGCATTGCTTGGAGAAAATATAAGAAAGCATGTTTTGTTTGCCAAAAGGCATGTGGGAGACTCCCCAAATATAGGAAGGTCCTCTGTCAGATACAATTAAAATGAGCCATCGATGAAACATGCAATGACCAGCACAAACCCAACACCTGACTGTGCCCCCTCTCTAAAGTGAAGCCTGGCGATGGCAGCGTCCTGCTGTGGGGATATTTGTCATTGGTAGGGACTGGGACACTGCTCAGAACTGAAGGAATGAAGGATCAGGCTAAATACAAGAAAACAACCAAACAGTGCAGAACAAAGCTCATAAACACTTATCCTAGAAGACTTGGAGCTGGAAGTCCTTCAGAAGCTGGTTCTACAGAGGACTAACTTGAGGGGATGAATACTTTAGCACACTGAATTTTTTCAGTTTTTCTGTAACATTTTTTATTTGCTTCACAATAAAAAATAAAAATAAAAAATAAAAAAAAAATTCAAGTCACTGACATAAACCTCTGAGTGACCCAATTCAATTGCTGGTTGTAAGGCAACAATTAAGGAAAAATGCTACGGCGGATGAAAACTTTTGCTTGTTTTTCAACTGGGATTTTTTTTTAATTTGAATATTTATAATGACTGACTGTTAGAGCCCATGCTAATTCTGTGTGTGTTTGTGGATGTGTGCAGATGGTGCAGGCCAGTAGATCAGTGATGGAGCAGTGTGAGGGACTGTACCAGAAGATCCTTCACATCCAGAGTTCAGGTGAGAGACTCTTCCTGATTGGTGCTGATGGTGCAGTAAACCCAAATGTGTCCTCTTACTACAACTTCTACTCAGATATACCCTTGAAGTTTTAGGCCTCAAACAGACAGAACATGTCACACACGGCTGCCTGTCTGCTCTTGTCAGAGCCGCGTCACAAAGACATGAAGTGCCTTTGTGTTTCTCTACAGAAAAGTCAATATGAGAGAGCAGCAGCAGCAGAGTACAGCCACATAAAATACACCTATGCTGACAATAGTTGACCGAATAGGCGTGTGTTTACTGTCTTTGTAGACTTGTCATTGCAAACACTAACAAGGTTAGTGTTTGCAAGGACAAGTCTACAAAAAGGAAAAGTCCTAATTCACGGTCCATCAGAGTCAGTATTCCCTTAAACATTTACAAAATGCATCAGATATGTGTAGTGCTGATGTAATAGTAAAAGTATAACAAAAATGCATATTTTCTTTGTATTTTGGCTGAACTGGCCCAGTATGTTTGAGGCCTTAGTGGAGTTATTTGAGAAAACCCAGAGCTAGCCACAGTCAGCTAAATCAGCTGGGAAAAATGCATTGTAATCACAGAACACACCTGAAAGTCTGTTTATGTTTGCTACATATACACTTTTACAGCCAGTGTCATCAGGAATTTTGCAGCAAAGTGAAAATACTAAACTGTACATTTTAAAAGAGGAGTACAGTTGGTATTTAACTGGATATTACACTGTAGAAGTCACAACCGAACAGCATGTGTCCACTTTCAGTGTACAGCAATGAAGTAATATGGATCCCCTTTTATGTCAATCTGAATTTAGTGTGTCATAAATGTACAAATATCAAGAGCTGTATGGGGTCCCTTCCTTACAACAAGACAGTAATGGGTTCACAACATGGTTTCCCACTGTCTGCAGTGAAGGTGAATGGGTGAATCTAACTCTCCAATAGTGAATGAGCTTTTTTTGCTGAAAATGGAATGATTCTATTGAGCTCCACTCTTGTGTTGACTGTGAATCCGTCGTCCTCAGTGAAAACTAAGACGTAACAGCCCAATCCTAAATAGCAATTATCTACTCACTGCCCAAAGAGCCCTTTAAAGATGCACCACCTGACCCCTCAACCACTCCCAACAACAAGAGAGCTACCTTTTTCTTCTTGAAAAACTGGACTAATTCACCATAACATGACATTAAAGTTTAGAGCTGACCTTAAACTAGTGCAGTATTCAGTTTTAGATGAAGTAGTTCTAGAAATATCCTGGAAATATTGAAAACCTACTACTATTGTGTCTTTAGTTACCTTCCCCTTTTTATATCTCCCTCTCTGATTCCACTCACCGCTCCAGAGCCATTCACTGCTCTCAGTTACACCAGTCTTTTTACGGCATGTGTTTTGGACACCGTGGTTTGGTTTGGCTCTGGTCCTGATGTCGATCAGTCTTCTGTAGTCTTCAGCTGTGTGATATCTGAGCTGTACTATCCTTCCTCTCATCTATGGAACATTCTCTGGAGCAGTCTCTGGTCGTGTGTGCTATTCCAGCCTGGGCTCAGCTGCCATTACTCAGCAGAAACAGCATCAGGACTCACATATGTCAATTCATATGTCTGAAGAGGAGGGGGCTGTAAATATGGCAGCATCACTTCATTGGCTTGTGTTCAGAACATTTGTTGATTAATACAGTCATTTCTAAAACATATCTCTTTGTGGAAACAAGCTTTTCAGATTAAGGAGCCTTACATTTCTCCCATTGGGACGGTGTGGTTACTGACAAGATAATGGCTGCCTCCCATTGATTTTGATTTTGAATAAAGGGATGATTCTTGCATGACATTTTTTTCTTCTACATGTTTAGAAATTTAGAAGAACAGCTCACTAGTTTTGCTTGGTAACCTGCTAGAATGCTTAAGGTATTTTATGTCTGCTACAGTCAATGCATTGGTACGAAATGCTAAATGTATTACAGTAGGTGTCATCCTAGTCCTATAGTTGGTCCTATAGCCTATCTTTTCTTTCTTAATATTTGTAGTATTGGATATTTCTGTATTCAAGCAGAAATATGAAACTTTGCTCTTTTCTTCAGTGATTTGGTCGCACTTTTCTCTACAGAGGTTCCTCTACATTTGGGAGTAAAGCACTATGGTGAAAAGTCAGGAGTCCAGTTGACCCCTGTGTGACCCCTCGCTCAACTTGACTCTCATTTTCTCCTCCTGGTATCTGTACAAAGGTTTCCTCTGCCCTTTTGCCACTAACCATGACCAACATCTTAATAATAAAGTAACTGCTGGCTTGTTGTTATGGCTAACAGGGACGAGACCTGAGATTTCAGTCACACCGGGTCGGTTCTCCTATTCCTACAAGGCTGTTTTTTGTTGTTGTTGTATTTTTGTGCCAAAATTTGCTAAGGGAAAGTGCTGGGTCCTTTATTCACGCTGTACCTTCCCTTGGTGTATCTGACTGACTCCGCAGGTCAAAAAGTTGCATAGTTAATGTTTCTAGGACCAAACACAAGACTTTGTCATTCTGTACACATCCAGAGAGTAGAGACTGATGCTTGTCTCAGGCTACAGTGAATGAACTAGCCACTGTCACTATGTTAAGATGTCCTTAAAATACCCACAAAAACTGTTCTGCAAATTACAGGCATTGCACCATACTGGAGATAAATAAACACATGCTGGGTCTTGATATACTTTGTATTCAGTAACAGTGAGTGAACCGTGTTGTTACACAGAACTTTTTTTAGAAAATACTACATAATGCTAATTTGAGAACCTCATTTCTGTCACTTTTAACCTTCACATGCAGCTGTGGTTAAACAGACAGTAAGTGTGCAGTATGGTACCATGACAATCTAAATCTAACATCTGACTGCACCATCCCCTGATCTCGGAAGAGTGGATGAAGCTCAGGTCAGCCAACTTTAACTCTCAGTTCACTATTAATTATTCAAAAGGCCTGGAATTATACTGTCTCTAAAAGGAGAGCTGGAGGCAGAGAGGAGACAGCGGACAGCAGTGATTTTATGTAAAATGTTAAACAGTTATGCAGCCTGTTCCATCTGATTATAGCAAATATTGTAGTTGAAGATAACAGTGTATGTGGAGCTAATGGTATGTGATAAGGCTTGACACAATACAAACTTTATTCAAATATTATTTACAGATAAACTAGACAAATAGAAACACAGACCTGCTGCGCTGTGATAAGAATATCAAAATGGATTTGACATAGTTGTGTTTCCAACACTGGCAAACTGAAAGTCTATGTACATTTAGTGGAGGGTTATAAGTTGGTTATGTAAACGTATTTTTACTTTGCTAAATCTGCCTGTACCTTTAGTCACATGACTGTTATTGGCTTCTGTACTTCATAGAATTATTTCTGAGAGTGGTAATGATAGCTTAAGGGAAAGTCTCATATTTTAATATTATAGTGTGAAACTAAACATTAGAGAACCAAACAAAAATAATAGAACAATTTGTGAGTTCTATGTAAAGACCTTGGTGCAGACTTTCTAATGTGAAAATGCCCTAATAGAGATTGGGAACCTACATCATAAAACGACCGTTGAGTGATGAATCTGCCATGTTGATGGTCACAGACAGCAAAATGCCATAGAGTTGCATTAGAAACAGCGGCACAAAAAAGGAAATAAACAAGCCTCTTTTAACTGCTTTGTCACTCTTGGTGAATATTTATCACTCACTAAAGTATCAAAATACTTTTGTGTTAACGCTAACTTGAGTAATTTACATCCTAAATTGTTCCATTGTTTTGCTAATGAAATTATCTTTTGTGACCACCGATGTGACGTCATGATCCTGTTCTCTGTAAGTTCATGTATGTCATAAACTAACGTATAAAATACTCAATACAACATCCTCTAAACACTTTGTAAAATAATTCCTAAATCCTCCTGTGTGGTCACATGTGCAGACTATAGTGAGATGTGGTTCTGATAGGAGGTTCCGGAGCAGCTGTGGGCCCTGGGGCCTCGTCTGTAACAGAGGTGCTCCTTTCAGGGGCCAGAGATAGAGGGAGGTCATGTGATCACACCAGACTGGGTTAATCACGCTCTCTAGTCCTGGAGAGGCGGAAACAGGGACAATACAAACCAAGTCCAGATAAATTTAATTTATGAACACCTGGATCACTCATATTCAAGGGTCGAACAGGGGTCAAACAACAAGGTCAAGGGTCAAACCAGATGTGTACCTCAACATGAACCTTGATCCTCGTCCATTGCATTTTGCCAACAAAAGTTGCAAACACAATACACAGAACAGCAGCAAATGGTTTTGACAAATGACAACAGACTACATGTGTGTACTAGCGATAAGTTGAATTAATTTGATTAATTCACATTTTTTAAAAATTAGCATCCTGCAAGCACGACATGTTTTCTGTGTTGAGGCTAATGCTACTGCTAGCTCCAGAGCAGCTTAAATACTGACTGTGGAGAGTCTGCAGATGCTAAAAACACTGATAATGACAGAGACTTTACACCTCTATAATGTCCTTGGGGAAACATTTTGGCCAATACAAACACTGTTTGTAATGTGCAGCAGCAACAGCGGTAACTTACATGTCTTTGTTTATGTGCTAGTTAGCATATTGTCACAGACCTCATATGCTGAAAAAATTATAATAGACCTGGTCTTTAGAAGCAGAGAGAGCTAAAACTAAAAGACATTTACGTATGCCAATGTGAGAGTAATGCAATTTGCTGCTATCTTGCTGTTTTTTTGTACAGACATTTAGAATATATAGCTAAAATAAAAAAAACTTGCAAAAATCTAATTTAAAAATAATAAACCTACATTTAAATAGCTTTTTATGCCAACAAGAAAAAAAAAGATTAAAATTGTAAATTGGCTGAGAAATAATAATAAAAAAACAACAAAAAACAGGATTTTATTTTTTACCCATATCACCCAGCCCTAGTGTGTACTGTCAGTGAGCAGGTAGCGAATGTTAGCAAGTGGCTTAGTTAGATTGCATTAGCCATAAGCTACATGCTACAAGCCATAACACCATGGAGCCTGTGTATGGGGTTGACCTCAGATGACCACAAGTCAAGCGACATTTGACCAATAACTTTTCATTTTATTGCAATCATTTTCCATCTACAATCAGGCTCTGAATGGACAATTATGTCATTTTTATTCATTCATGAACTGTGTGCAGCTGCTTTTAAAAGTCTGACTGAGGCTAATTGGACAAAGACACATAGTTTAAGCAGATGTTAAGAGTAAATTAGTGTCTGTGTTAATCAGAGGAAACAAGACCATCAGTGATCAGTGTGAGCTACCGGGCTGGTGTAAACCTGTAATAAATCCGTCTGCATTTGGACAGTAAATATCCACTGACCGCTAACTGTGGGCATGTTTGGGATTACCGCCTCACTGCAAGAACAGTGAGTTTGATCCTCAGGCTGACCAACACATAAGCTTTAGTGTGGAGTCTGCATGCTGTCCCTGTGTTACAGTGACCAGTGCATTTGACATGGTTAAAGTGATGATAATTATGCTAGCCTGCAAGATGAGCTGGTGAGGTAACAACACAATCAGCTGCAAAACACTGTGAACCATTTAGAAATGACACAGGGGCCAACCTCTGTACCTTACGACAACAGATGTGAAAGTGCGGTGAAGTCCTTTGGTGAGTTTGGTAGTGTGGGATAGAGGCTGACGTTTTTTCAGGAGTGCCGTGGGTCCCGGGATTCCTGAATTTATGCTGGTTTTGTTAATGTCTGTTGTCTGTCTCCACATTGAGGTCTGAGTGTGAGAGTAAATAAGAGACAAGGGAAAAAAGACCTAGAAATTAGTGCCTCATACGATCCAAGCTGTCTTTAGCGAGTTGAAGCCCTGCGGTCTGAGCATCTGACGTGGCAGTAGAGCCTCCAGAGGAATGATCAGAGCTCTGTGAATCCTGTTCTATTTTTCAATGACGTTTTTATCACAAACCAAAACATTAAATACACTGTCAAATGTCATTTAAAACACTTTATTCACAATCCTACTTCGTAGCAAAACATTTTAAAGTTCCGCTGATGTGATGTTAAGGCTCTGTTAACAGCAACTAAACACTTCCTGTAACCCCTACAAAATAAAAGCCTTATCCTTTATCAGAAACAGAGACAACTTTTTGTGGCAGAGTCAGAAAAGGATCGAGCATTAGCGCTGCACATATTTCCTCCAGTCTGTTGACAACTACTATCTATCAGCTCAGGCAATATCAGCCTCATCCTTTGTTTTATTAGATAGATTTAGATTTAACCATTCATTCAGATGGTTTATTATATAGCCAATTAGAAAAAGAAATAGCCTAGATAATTGTTTAAGCAGGTAGCTTATAAATTCTAATGTGCAGACTGAGAGATAAAAATCTAAAATTTTAAACAGATTGGCACTCCTACACACTATATTACTGTGTAAAATTACAAAATGTGTTTATAATGTCTCACTAATGTCACCTCAAACACCTGTTAAAATCCTTCAAAATACAGAACATACTGTCTCTTCTATTAGAACTATATTAGAATATGTACTGTACTTCTTCTTTAAGCAAAAATATGTTTTGTCAGGTTTAAAAACGTTTTCCGCTTTTAAAAATTGTACGGGAATGGGATGGGATGAGGATTTATTCTGTCGGGAGAGGGATGGGATAGGACTTTGGACTGGCATATGCGACAGGACAGGATTATTTTTGTAGGAGTGGTCAGGACAGGAGTGAGAATTCTCCTCTGTGTCACCCTCTAATGTGGGAATGCAACTTTGGTCCAGACTCTAATTAAGATTTTTCTGAGTCTAACTGTCCATAGTCCAGGGTGTACTGACTCAAACCCATAAGCTGCTGGGCTAGGCCCCATTCCCACTGCAGCCCCTAAACAAGAATAAAGAGTAGGCGGATGTAAGATTAATGCATGTTTGCAGGATTAGCAGTGCTTTGAGTGTTTTAAATCACAGCAACCACATATGATACAGAGGGAGGGAGGAGAATGTGAGCTTTAGATATGACTCAGACATACAGACAGAGAGAGGGAGAGAGAGAGAGAGAGAGAGAGCCTACATTAAAGCTCTGATTCCAGATGATATTATCTGTACCCATCAACAGGAAGTTGAGAGTTAGACTGGATGAGTGATCTCAGTACATGAGCAGGTGCAGTATTGATATCAGAAGACTGAACTGCAAAACTGAAAAGACATTGTAGACCTAGGGCATCCATGTTTGAATACATGCGTCAATTGGTTAATCTAAATGTGAATTAATGCAACTTATTAGTAGTCTGTCTGTTAACTGTTCATCGGCCAAGCCATACCCTGCCTTAGGCCTAAAATGGCTGCGAAATACTACCATGACCCATGAGGATGAGCTGTTGAAAAAATACACATAAGATGTTCCAGTGTAGATCTTCAAAAAGGTTTTTTTTTTTTTTTTTTTTGTGCAGATTCTCAGGCTTTCCAGGACTCTTGAGTACACTCTGCTCTGATGTGTCAGTATAAGCCCTTTTAGTGTTTGTAAACAGAATGTCTGCATTCCCAAAAATTGTGCTATCAACTAACATTAGCCACGAAATATAGCAAATTATGAATAATGGAGATGGTTTTCACAACTGACAGTCGACCACATGTGCATAATATAAGAGCCTGGTTAGACCTCAGCCTCACCTTCTATGGACATCTTAGACCCCTCCCTCACCCCCACTCCCCTGTCTGGATGAAGCCCACCTTCTGCATCCTTACAGACCTGAACTATGGTCCTATAGATGAGCTTATTGACTTTATTTAACAGTCCTAGACACATGGGAGTCCAGGGAGAGGATCTCTCCTTCAATATGGGTTCCATAAGTTTTCTTCTTTTTTCCCCCACAGCTGGGATTCTTAGGAGTTTTTCCTTACCGAGAAGGAGGGTCTAAGGACAGGGGATGTTTAGTTAAGTGTAGTTATTGTTTATGCCTGATTGTGTGTTTATGTTTGATTAACTGTTTGTGAAGCCCTTTAAGGCGACTGTTGCTTTCATACTGGGCAATAGAAATAAAACTGAATTGAATTGAAAGTGAATTAGGAAACATTAGTGAATGCACCACCGTTTTGAGGTTTTATTTAATGCTAAGAAAATACTACTCTAGGTATGTTTTTGAGGTGAAACATGGTGAAAAGCTCAATAGAAAGTAAATGTAGCAGAATAGGGGAGCTTTAATGTCAAGCACCACAAATCCAAATTTAATAAGTTCACTTTAGTAAATGTAAGTCACTGTCAGACCTGGGTAGTGAATTATAACAAATACTATATAAACAACAACCATTCATTCCTGTCTAAAAATGACTCTCTTGTAAAAATGAATTGGAAAGAATGCTAATCTGGTAACCTGCACATCTTATCTGAATAGGTCACTCCTGAAGGGGCTATACAGTATATCATAAAATATTATACTACTTTTGAGGCTACACTGTGTATTTCATCATGGTTTAAACATTGTCTCTTTGCAAAATGTATTCCACGCATGATAAATGTTTATTACAGCAGTTTTCAGCCAGTGCAGATTGTTTCATAATGCACTTGTGTTAAATTGACTGTTTTTTCATATTCCAGATAAAAGCATATTTGTTTGAATATTTCTGACCTGGTGAGTCGGTTTCTCTGTGGTCAGGACTGAGAGTCGGTGGATTATACAAAACCCCTGTAAGAGCGATGGCCTTCAGCTACCACTGCTCAAATACTGCACTGTTTCACTGCTCTCACCCACAGCAGGCATTATGAAATATAACTCAGAATAATATGAACACTTATGAAATGGGACCATGTTATGACAATTATTCATTATAAACCTTTAGTTGCAAGAGAGCAAATAGAGGTTTTGATACTGGAAAAGTATATAGAAATGAGACCTTTCATGAATTCCAATGCTAGACTCCTCTGGCTTTAATTTGATGATTTTGATATTGTTATGGCTATTTGTGGCTCTTTTAGGACAGCCCTGTTATTATTTTCATTAATATTAGTTCTTACTTGAGTCTGTTATGTTGTCAGTTGTCACAGTTGAATGTCTTTTATTTAATATGCAAAATCAGCTTTAAGAGGAATGATCAGACATAAAGGGCCTGGTCTAAGAAGGGTGCTAAATTGTGAGTGCAGTGGTGAAAGTACTCAATTTATTTACTTAAATAAAAGTACAAAGGAGCAAAAATTTACTCAAGTAGAGGCAAAAGTATCACCTTAAAATTTCAACTTAAATAAAGTATAAAAGTACTCACTTTTAAAAGTACCTGCAAGAAAAAAAGTAAAAGTATTTTGCACAGACTCAAATCATGAATGTGTTAAATGTGAGGGATTTTGATATAAAATTGGGATAATTACTGATGAAATTACTGAACAAACTGGTGCAGTAGAGGAGACACTCATCTGTCGGTGAGGTCCTCTGTGTTTATTATTTTGATGTTTTTAAGGAGTACTACTTTACAGCATCTTTTATATTTAAGTAATATGTGTCTACAATGAGAGTATGAAAAAAACACATGATTTTAAACCAAAACTCAAAATAATTTGCACTTCAAACCAACTTATAAATGTAGTGGAGTAAAAGGAAAAGTACCCTTTGTAAAATTTACTCAAGTAAAGTACAGACACATAAAAACTGTACTTAAGTAAAGTTAAAGTATTTTTACTTTTTTACATTGCACCACTGGCAGTTAGAAAAATACCATCTGCTATTTATACTGCGTGTTGCATGTGATTTACTTCAAGAGACTGTGTTAATAATTGCTGACACTTATTGCAACTACGCAATGTAGCATGTGTAAGATTGCAAGTGTGGTGCTTTGACCCACTGCAGCCTGTCAGTCAGCTGCAGCAGAAGAAACAGGCTACATTATACTCTTAAACTGTAACCCACACTACACCAAGGAGCGAGTGTCTCCAGTTTTCCATAGAAGCAACACAGTTTGAAGCGGGACAGCACAAGTTCAAGTGAACAGAACGTGGGTCAGCAGAGGCAACAGGAGGCAATACAAGTGAACTTAACTCAGCAACGTACAGTATATAATATGTCTAATGAACGCTTTGTCTCCACTTGAAGGACCTTATTAGGACTTTATTAAAGGACAGTTTGAGAGATAGCAGATGAAAGGCTGCAGTGTAGTGGAATACGAATGAGAATAAAAGACGTTTTTGTTGCCACTGCCTTTAAATGAACACGTTATTGTATCTTTGTAAACCAGGCCTTTTCAACACCAATAATGTTTAGTTAATGTGTGAGTGTAATGCACAAAACATCAGATTTTTTTAGCTGCTAATTTTGTTGTTAAATTTAGAAATGTATGCATCATAGTAAATATAGTATATCATGTCATTAGGCATTGACAACAACAACCAATCACAGCAGGGAACTATCCCAAGTAGCAGACACCTCTGAGCCGATTCCGGCTTTCATGCGGCACATTCGGCTGACTGATGATCAGATTCTCAGTGTATGGGCCAGAGTCGGTTCACATACGAAAAACGTGTGCCTGTTATCAGTAAGTGAGACTACTGCTGGGCCAGAAGTGGGAGCAAGGTGTGTGGCCCACAACCTGCACAACTGATGCGGGCCACATACATGACGGAGGACAGTGGCACAGTAGCACAATATCGTTGCTGGCCCGGTAACGACAACAGAGGGGCGGGGTCTTCATTAAATATCACTACATGAAACACTAAACTCTAAATATAGTTATTATTCTATCTGTTCTACAATATTTTTGATTGAACATATCAACCAGCTTTAGATCAGTTAGCAAGAATGAGAGATTTATGCCTGTGAGAAACTGTCCCCACCCGCCCCGGACACACTGGCGTCAACACAAACTACTTTTCCTCACTAAGTTGACGCTCGGTGAAGTTGGTGACGTGACGCTGAGTTTGGAGCTGTCACTTCAAGGAGGGAACCTTTTGCTCTCAGTAACTAAAGTGGTCAGTTACAGTTTTGACTTTGTATCTCTTATTTATCTCTTCATATGCTTTGTATCAATGGCATACATATAGGTTTATAGGACCCAGTTTATTTAATAACTCAAAAACTAATATAAATCAAACTTTCTAATGATTTTAACTGTTATAATTTTGATTACAATTGTAGCGTTAACGTTAACTGGGTTTGTCAAATGTCTCTGAGATTAATTTATTGTTCTTCAGTTGAAATTACAGTGGAGCTACACAAACATGTTATATTTCGAAGAAAAAAAAAACTACTACTAAAAAGGAACAACTACAAGCTATTGCCAGAACTACATTTAAAACTCAGAATAGTATGTGAGGCGGGCCAGAACCATGCACACTCTACTATCTAAACACAGTATGTGAGCTGGATCCGGTTCAGAGATGAAGATGTGTCGGCATGCAGTGCTTGAGCCCGAACTGGGCCAACTGTTGTTAAAAGAGTCTGGCATACAGTACTCGGTCCGACTTTGGGCCGTGGAACTGGGCGCATAGTGGCCCGGAGGAAACGTAAGGACGTGGGCCAAATCTGCACCAGATGAAATTTGCTACCTGGGATTGCTGATATAATCTGTACATTTTCAGAAAACATATACAAGAGCCTAATATTACAAGACATATGCATAAAAAATATGATTCATATGAGTGATTTAAATATAGGCTGTACATGACTGATTCTAAGTTAATGTCTCTATTGAACAGTTTTCATGACTGTCTGTCTGTTCTGATATATTACTGTATACAATTATTGACATCACCATACCATATTGTAATGACTTTTCTGTCTGACGTCTCCAGTGGAGCGCCCTCTGTACTGTGAAATTATGACTGAGAATCAAAGCATGTTCAGATAGAGCTATGGTTAATCAGCCAGCTTCATAAGACACTATTTAATCCTGGACTCTGTGTATGTGAAGGTTTTCCATTTCAATGGGCTGGGTTGCCTTCACTGCTGCAAAACATGGTATTTTTAGTACATGTGGCAGGATCAAGTCATCTGTGTACCTCTTTTGTTCTAACAGTGTCTTTATAGTGTGTGGTTTAGTCACAGTATAATCCCTGTTTTATGGTTTTGTAAAGCATTTCTGTTTCTCTTTTATCCTTTGGCTTACACCTGGGTTTGTTCTGATTAAGGATAATTTTAGTCCATTGGAAAGCCAGATATTGTCAAAATAACTAATTAATGATATTGATTGCCAGGAAAAAGAAAAAAAATTAATTCAACCTTAGCACTGCAGATGAATGAATAATTTTATTTGGTTGTTCACATTTTAAACATATACAATACTAAATCTCTCAAACTTTGTAAGTCTCTGAAGCATCCTGCTTATCTTAGCCCATTTTACACAAAACATCAAACAGCTCAGAATCAGCCAAAATAAATGTCACAAACAAATCATTCAGGTCATATTCTCCGGTTATTTACACCTCATGCTTCCTTATAATTACTCATTATTTTACATTTTAAAGTTTTTTTTTTAAATTTGACAGAGAATGAATTAACTTCAATTCATCATCTTTCCATAATTTTACTCCTAAAACAGAAAGAAATCTCTGCTTAACATTAGTCCTGATTTTCCATGTTTCAAGCAGACGTTGCAGATTAATGTTCATCTCTTAGTTTGAAAAAGGATTGAATGCCCAAATATCCTATTCACAGCTTGAAACTTTAACTTCACAATGTCTGTAAATTCAATTGAATCCAACTTTCAAACTTTTATTTGAAGTTTGAGCATTGGATCTAGATTTGTTTTACATGCATTCCCCCCAATTTCATAGCAGTATGACAAATGAGGCAATACAAGCGATGATTATAGAATGTGCAAACATACAGATATACAGTATGTCTCTATATTTCCATTTATGGTCTGCGATCGTGCACAGGAACAGGAGGTGGCTGTAGATCAGTACCTGTGTGTAGTTCAGAAGCATCCTCCTCATTGACTGAACAGCAGTAGCAGCAGCAGCTCTGGTTTAAACAGTGGTGTCAGGTTACCAAGCAACTGGCTGCTAAAGGTGATGATCCTCCTCCTCTGTGCAAGTGTTTACTCGTGTTAACAGAGAGGATTGTGGGTAAATAATAGGTGTCCTCTGAGCTGAATGTACCTGGTGCACTCGGCCATGATGTGGCCAGTGTGATGCAGACCTCAGCACTGTTAACCTCTAAAGGAAATTACTCTCAGAATGTTTGTGTTGTTAGACTGGAGTGTGCAGGTCAGTGGCGTGTAGATGGAGTAGAGGTGTAACAATACTATTACTAATTCCATGTATCAATTTTTTAATCCTACGGTACAAATATATCAATACATATTACTGAATCGTATCATTTTCTAGGTTGTGTAAATCATTAATATTGGAAATATTAATAACTTACATGTTAAAATGAACAAGTCTTTTTGGAATGTAATTGTGTTTTTAATAAAATAAAATGTTATATTCAACTGTGCTTCCCACTTTGTCTGCTGGACATAATCAACCCTGGCCGCGATGCTTGATTTCATAATATACACTGCTCAAAAAAATAAAGGGAACATTAAAATAACACATCCTACATCTGAATGAATGAAATATTCTTATTAAATACTTTGTTCTTTACATAGTTGAATGTGCTGACAACAAAATCACACAAAAATTATCAATGGAAATCAAATTTATTAACCCATGAAGGTCTGGATTTGGAGTCACTCAAAATTAAAGTGGAAAAACACACTACAGGCTGATCCAACTTTGATGTAATGTCCTTAAAACAAGTCAAAGTGAGGCTCAGTAGTGTGTGTGGCCTCCTCGTGCCTGTATGACCTCCCTACAACGCCTGGGCATGCTCCTGATGAGGTGGTGGATGGTCTCCTGAGGATCTCCTCCCAGACCTGGACTAAAGCATCCACCAACTCCTGGACAGTCTGTGGTGCAACGTGGTGTTGGTGGATGGAGTGAGACATGATGTCCCAGATGTGCTCAGTTGGATTCAGGTCTGGGGAACGCCCGGGGCCAGTCCATAGCATCAATGCCTTGGTCTTGCAGGAACTGCTGACACACTCCAGCCACATGAGGTCTAGCATTGTCTTGCATTAGGAGGAACACAGGGCCAACCGCACCAGCATATGGTCTCACAAGGCTCTGAGGATCTCATCTCAGTACCTAATGGCAGTCAGGCTACCTCTGGCGAGCACATGGAGGGCTGTGCTGCCCCCCAAAGAAATGCCACCCCACACCATTACTGACCCACTGCCAAACCGGTCATGCTGGAGGATGTTGCAGGCAGCAGAACGTTCTCCACGGCGTCTCCAGACTCTGTCACGTCTGTCACATGTGCTCAGTGTGAACCTGCTTTCATCTGTGAAGAGCACAGGGCGCCAGTGGTGAATTTGCCAATCTTGGTGTTCTCTGGCAAAACGTCCTGCACGGTGTTGGGCTGTAAGCACAACCCCCACCCGTGGATGTCGGGCCCTCATACCACCCTCATGGAGTCAGTTTCTGACGTTTGAGCAGACACATGCACATTTGTGACCTGCTGGAGGTCATTTTGCAGGGCTCTGGCAGTGCTCCTCCTGTTCCTCCTTGCACAAAGGAGGAGGTAGCGGTCCTGCTGCTGGGTTGTTGCCCTCCTACGGCCTCCTCCACGTCTCCTGATGTACTGGCCTGTCTCCTGGTAGCGCCTCCATGCTCTGGACACTACGCTGACAGACACAGCAAACCTTCTTGCCACAGCTTGCATTGATGTGCCATCCTGGATGAGCTGCACTACCTGAGCCACTTGTGTGGGTTGTAGACTCCTTCTCATGCTACCACTAGAGTGAAAGCACTGCCAGCATTCAAAAGTGACCAAAACATCAGCCAGAAAGCATAGGAACTGAGAAGTGGTCTGTGGTCACCTCCTGCAGAACCACTGCTTTATTGGGGGTGTCTTGCTAATTGCCTATAATTTCCACCTGTTGTCTGTTCCATTTGCACAACAGCAGTGAAACTGATGTCAATCAGTGTTGCTTCCTAAGTGGACAGTTTGATTTCACAGAAGTGTGACTGACTTGGAGTTACATTGTGTTGTTTAAGTAATCCCTTTATTTTTTTGAGCAGTGTACTTTTTGGGGTAAAGTTGCTGTATTGACTGTATCGATATGAAAGTGTTGAATGATATCACACTGTTTTGTTTTAAATCAGCCAGTATCATTCTTGAATTAGATCAAAACAATTCTAATCCATACATATTGTATTGCTGCAAAACCTTCTTACACCCCTAATAAGGAGTACCATATGAGTTATTTTAGTTAAACCTCTGTTGGAAGATGGACTGATACTGTAACACTGAACACTGTTTTCTTTTGGGTGAAAAAGAGAAGAAAACAAATCAAAGCTGCAGCCTTTTGTCTATCATAGCTTTCTTGTGTACTATGGTCTTCATTCAACCAGGGAAAAGGTCTGTGCAACTTTAAGATGGAAGGTAGCCTTGGCTTTTGTCTTGCATATATACATGTGCATATTCAGTAATATGCATTTTCCCTTTATAAATAAATTAATACTAACAAATATCCGGGTCAGTTTGAGAGGCGGTCTAAGCAGAGAGCTCAGACTTTCCACTTCCCAGACACTTCTTACAGTGTGTCCTTGTGCAGTGGGACATAAGTCCCTCCTCAGGGAGGGTCCAGGAGGCAGCAGAACAGATGCCTGAACTGTGGAGGAGCAGCAGCTCTACTGCAGGTTCCTCTTGTGTGACAGTGTTCCTCATCCTATCCCTAAAGAACCAGCCACCCTGTGAGTAAACTCATTTGGGCTGTATGAGCTAATGCTTTTGGTCCTGATTGATCCATAGCTACTGAACACAGAGTGGGACACAGTTCAATCATTACATTGAGAGTCAGTAAATTTAGCCTTCTGGCTCAGTTGCTTGTTCATCGCAACAGACTTGTACACCGACTGCACACTTTATTACTGCATTTCATCCAAGACCCTGGAAACTCTTGTCCAACCTGGAGAGGACAAGCCAGCATTGTCTAATGGAGATCCATGTCCTCAGACTTGGAGGAAAGACTATATTTGACTCCCAGAATGTAGAGAAAACTCTTAACTACATAAGGATGATGATATTTTTCTGTTAAAAAAGATAGAATCTTGATCTGACTGTAGGTCAAGTGCAACACTTGATTGTGTATATGTATGTGTGCACATGAAATGTCTGGGCTCTGCTCACGTGTGTGCCCTGGTGGTATCGTTTCCTTGGTAACAGAGGACATTGACCCAGGGCGTTTCCATGGTAACAGGACTGGAGACCCGGGCTGGTCAGATATACACAGCTCCTGATTTTCTGGTTCATTCCTTCACTCCCCTAATCAGTGGAGTCTACACCATTATTTTTATGTGACACCATTATTTTTCCATCCAGATTTAAAGGCTATTTTATGCGGTGTTTTAGAGAGTGACACTTTCTTTAAAGTAGAAAGTTTGGATGTTGCATCCTGTCAGGGCCATTTCTAGCTTGGTAGGGGCCTTATGTAAGATACTGTTTGGGGGACCCAGGTTTGCCAAAATACAATGGAGATTCTCTAAATCTCTGAGATGGTTTACGAATATCAATCTGTTACACTTCACAAGCAGAACAGGCCACAGTAATGATGTTTCTGTTTAAAAAGTCTCTTCACCTGTTTCTTTATGGGATTTTCTTTAGTCACATAAGTCACTTAATGTTTTTAAAGGTTGCAAAATGTGCTGCTGTTGTAGAGGTGACCAAGATTGGTTAAAAAATATATGACTTAAGTAGAAGTACTCATACTCATGCAAAATTATTACTTGAGTAAAAGTAAAAAAGTATTGATTGTAAATGTTTGCTCAAATGCACTGAATTCTTGCAAATTCTTTCAAGATCTATCAAAAATCCTGTGATATCTCCAAATCATCTTGGTGCAAATATTGGAACAAATGTCTGTGTAGGTTCTCAATCATCCATGAATATTCAGTAAAAAAGGCCATACAAGGAGGTCATCTGGACAAGGATTGTTTTTAGAAGATGTTTCATCACTTCATACGAAGGACTTAATAATTTCTAGAGTCAACTGCTGTGTGAGTAGAATCCAGTATTGTGCAGTGACTTTTTCAAGCAGGCAAAAAGACACTTTGACCTCATGAAGTTTTATATGACATTTTCATTAAATGTGGTTGTATAGTGTATCGCAATGGGCTATATAACCACTGACCATGACCATTAAGTAAAAGCCACTTAAATAACTGCAGTCCCATCACTGTTTGTGTGGTAGGCTGTTTTGAACTATCTCACACTCTTCCTGTATAATTACTATTAGTAACACTGTTTGTATACAAAACAATCTCAACCATTTTTTTCCATCAAAAAATATGCCCTCAGTTTTTGTTTTAACTTTAATTCATAAGCGCTAAAACGAGGATGGATAGATGATGAGTGATGTTACAGCCTCACAGATGTGAGAGGCTCAATCCTCACTGACATCGACACTAGACCAGTGCACTGTTAATGCTGCTTCTCTATAATAAAACCTCAAAAGAAGTCTTACACATCACACCACAAACCGCCATTTAAAAACACCGCCTCGCTCACACTTACCTCTCAGCTTGAAGTGCAAATCCAGTCCATGTTACTTTGGTCTTTTCTGAAGAAGTGTCGTGTATTTCCTACAGCTGAGTTTGTCCAGAAGAACCAGTGCTTGGTTAATTCACAGTTCTGTGATATTCACATCCAGTCCCCGGCACGGGCTGCAGGCTCCTCTCTGCTCCTACAGCTCCACTTCTTACAAACATGTCTGACACTTAACAGTGTACATGAGGCTATCATTTATATGACACACAGTTTTATGCAGCAGCATGTACTCATGAGAAACGTGAACAGGGGTTAAGCTACAAACTATGACTTATCTGGAGAAATGCTCTAAGGCACTTTGGCTGTGACAACTTGTGGAATGTTTTGTTGTCTAACGCGGCGCATGTGCACTGTAATGTACAGGACTATAAGCTGCTCTACTGCCTGTATTTTCTGCTGCTATCAGTCAGAGATCTGTCAATAAGCCTGAAACTGACCACAACACGCATTTTCACAGAGGTGAAAATGACAGAAATGAAATGACATGTTTGGAAAGATATCGGTTTAATTTTGATATAGTTTTAATCAAAATGTTTTTTAGATTTAATTGGTCAAGCACTGCTTGCTTTGCTTGCCTGTACGGCACGCCCATGGTAGAGTTTTATACTGGAGCGGTTAAACCCCAAGGCAGGAAGATTAAATTTTAGGCCTCCTTTCCTGTTTAGAGAGGGGAGGAGGCCTAAGATTTAATTTTCCTTCAGTCTACAACTGGAATAAAACTGAGTATGTTTTTGTTTCACTCTAACAATAGGACATTAATTTCAGGAGCAGAGTGCACCAGCTGGGCTTAATTTAAGTTGGTCCTAACTCTTACGCTGGGCTTAGTTCAACGTAGTAAATGGAGTCAGTACCGAATGCACCAATGTTCACTGAGAGCAGTCTTGGTTGGTCATATCGTATGCGTTCATGAGAGTTGAGCAGTTGAGCATGCACCTTAGAAGAGCCTAATAAAAGAAAGGTACATTTTACCGACAATGAAATCTGTAAACAATTCACAGCAGACGCAGCGTGTCTTGGCACTTTAAAATGCTTTAATGTGAACCGCGTGGGGTTTAATCAGCTGTGAGCTCTGTTATTAACTGACAAGTACCTCCAGACTGTGTGTGGGGAGACAGGACTGTTCCATTTACAACAGGCACAAGTTTTCTCTTCACTCATCAGTGAGAGGAGCTGAGATGGGTCATCATCCTTTGGATGAAGTGATGAAACATCTTCGAAAAACAAACCTTGTCCAGATGACCTCCTTGTGTAACAGGGAGAGTTTGGACACTTTTGCCACTCTAATGGCAGTGTCAGCACATTCACTATATTTATACATCTTTATTTGCTAGTTAAAAAAACAACTATATACACACCTTTTTCACAAGAATGAGCTAACTAACTAAATTAAAGATATCTGCAGAAGAAGTCTGGTCGATGTTGAAAAACTATTTTCCTGGGCACATACTCAAAGAAAGGCCCTTATTTAGGTGCCACATCTATAAAATATGTCAAAGTTACATAATGTTGTGGTAAATCCATTACACAAGCCTCTCTCCCTCAGGTCAGTGTACATTTATACAACCATCTGAAGCAACAATGAGGTTTTCAGTTCACATTTATGTGTATAATTACAGCTAAATGAAATAACCTCTCTCGCCCAACCACATGCATCTCTGTTGTGGATTGAAATCTGATGTGCTGTTATATTTTGCTTATAGCCATGGAGTTTCACGAGCGGCTGCAGAGCATGGCGGCAAAGGAGGGTCTGAAAGGTCGAAAGGTCAGCCGAGCTGTGGAGAGTTTCAGCTGGAACATCACCATCCTCAAGGTACACACCACACAAGACACACTGCTGAACACAGGACATCCAGCTCTACTGTGGACTCTTCCTTATCCTGTCCTGTGTGAACACCACTGCTGATTTTCAAACACACCTTCTGTCATATTATCATTCATACAGTTATTAGGTGTGTATGTAGACACTTGGACAAAATGAAACAAGTTTTTATCATTGTGGAAAAAAATGTATACATTGGATCAAAATGGGAAACACCGGTCCATTTTATAACAATAGTCAAAGCTCAACAGAACCCTCCACAGAAAAAAGACGTTGATGTTGTCTGTTCAACTACCCAGAGAAGACAAACAGAGCACTGCAGTGAAAAGCAAGTGTGTTTCTTTTTGAGACAGTTATGAACTAAAGTGATTATGTTTCAAAAAAAAAGTGGAATTGAAAACACTGAAACGCCCATAGAACCCAGCAGCAGTTCCATTATTTTCTTGTCTCTAAGCCTGCTCAGTGTGGACAAACTGACCACTGCTTTGGACAAAGCACACACACTTTTTCTTTTTTGAACCTACACTGCATCTTTACATTAGAGCTGGGAATCACAGGGTACTTCACAATACAATACGATACGCAATAGATGGCTCACAATACCTATAATATCCCAATATGGCAAAAAAAACTTAACAGTACTGCAGTCTAAGTAAGCAGGAGGTGAGCGGAGCGGGGTCTGATGCCTAATTAATGCGGCTACTAGCAGCGCAAAGCTAACAAATAAATGAGCAGAGTTCTTCACAGTGACGTGATTTAAGCGCTGATATTATCGCTACACTTATTCAATCTAACGTGCAACTTAACTAGCCTATACAAAAAAAGAGAAGCATAAACAAGTTGTGGAGCGCGCAAGGTTTTACACGCAGCGCATTGTCAGACGCACAACATGTGCAACATCAGCTGGCCCCCTGCCACAGGTGATCGCTCTGGACACAGCACTAGGGGCCCCCCAAGATCAAGAAGTTCAAACTACAGGAGGCCATCTGAGGGACATATGACTGCAATGGAGGATAGTTCATAAGACATTGATCCATGACATGATCAGTTTGAAGCCCTTAAATCATTTTTAATTTAGTTTTAATTTTATTTAATTTTAATTTTATTTAATTTACCTAGTTAAGTTAAAATTTTCGCTCAGTGAAGCAATTTAAGCACCAACACTTTTTTTCAGTGTGTTACCTTTCTTGTATAATTGTGCTTCTAATAAAGAATTTTATGTTGACCAGATTGTTAGTTAATAATTTACGTTAATAATTTTAAGTCAATATTTCCAGCGATAAAACATAAAAAAAAAAAAGTGAACCTCTAAAACTGCGGTGTTAAATACGAATTGAAAATTTTGGGTGCACCTAACTTTTGTGCTGGTGCACATAAGAAAACAAAGTTACGTTAAAAGTTAAGCACAACACAAACACCATTACATGTCACAAAAGTATCAATATCGGTATCAAAATATCGGTATTGGGTCACAAAATATTGCAATATTTATCACAAAATTAATATTTTGTTCCAGCTCTACTATACATGTGACAAAGAGTGCAGGCTGAGAGGGCAGAATTCAGTGGCGTGCTACATAGACACACAAGTGGGACTCATTCACAAAGACAGAACATAATTTCTTTTTTCCGCGGTGTATTTATCCAGGGCCAGGCCGACCTGCTGAAACACGCCAAGGCTGAGGTGCAGGAAAACATGAAGCAGGTCCATGACGCTGCTCTGACTGGAAACCTCACCAAACAGAGCGCCACCATCAGGAGAGTCCGCTCCCAGACCAGGAGAAGTCCGGACCACAGGACCACCCAGGGCACCAGAGGGCCGTCCGCATAACAGCCAGTCAGGAGAGAGCAGGACCATCAGCGTAACGACCAATCCAGAGAGAGTAGGACTGTCAGCATAACCACCAATCTGACAAAAGGACTGTCAGGATAATGACCAATCAGATGAGAGCAGAAAAACATGGGCATAACAACCAACCTGATGAGAGTGCACTCTGCATAACAACCAATCAGGAGAGAGCAGGACTGTCTGCATAATGACCAATCACACGTGAGCTCCTACTGCCATCCTCTGCTGCTATGACAACCACTGACCCTGGGTTTAAGGACACACTCCAGACGTCTGGTAGCAGAACAGTCACAGAGCTGGTGGCTGGAGGACGAGGTCTCACTCTGGGAAGATGAATGTAGTAAAGCCATGGTACAGTCAAACGTACTGTATGTAAACTGTACATATTTGTATTCTGTGCAATGTCCGAAGTGTTCATCTCACAGAGAATTTTGATAAAACTCAAATCAGGAAATGAACCGAAAGCAAAAATCCAAGTTTAAATGATGTAAGCTCACGTAGCAGTATTTTGAACCCAAGTGTTTGTGTGGATCAGAGACAGGAGGAGGACAGAGGACAGGGAGGGGTGGCAAAAACTGATACAATTTTTCATGTTTGAGACAGACAAAAACATAAAAAAAAAAAATCATGTTCACGCATACTCATATGCATTTTGTTGATAAATACAGGCTAGGGTTGCTGCAGGCTAAAGGATTGTTTGCCCAAGTTTGGTGATTTAATGGATATTGGTTGCAGCTGTGGCACTATCAGGAGCTGAGCAGAAGTGCTGAGTCATGGTCTGTGCATTCTCTTACAGGCTTAGAGATATTATTGTGTCTCATTCCATGGAAAACAGCACCTTGTAATAAGTATCGTGTCTGGTTCAAGAATGTGTTTATAAGCAATGACTGTCAGCGCTCCCGTACCCAAACCTTTGCCATATATAGACTTTTTATAGGCACTGTAAAGTCTCAGTTCATATTCATTCATTCATTCATCTTCTTGCGCTTATTCCAGGTAGAAGCCTACTATGGGGCTATTGTTGAAAAAGAAAATTGTGAATGTGTTACCAGATTTGCCTGTATTAAGATGTGTGTTAATCGAGTTTTCTGTGTGTGTTTTAGGATTTGTGTGTGTTTTTAGATTTGTGCATGCGGTGTGTGCATATTACAAATTGTGCGTGTATAATTAGATTTATGTGTGCGTAATAAGATTTGTGCATGTGTAATAAGATTGGTGCATGTGTCAAAAAATGTGTGCATGCGTAATTAGATTTGTGTGTGTGTAAAATGATCTATCTGTAAATGCAAAAGTGCTAAAAGTTCTAAGTCTGACGGACAAACCTCTAATTACACACAAATCTTTTTGCTACAGTCCTGCCATGTCAGATCTGTGTGTCTGTTTCCATCGGTGTTTTTTGCCCTGAGTTTAGACTTACAGGCTGTGGATTGGCTAACACATCAGTAGATGGCTTGCTTTGGTTTTGTAGGTATGCAGGAAGATTATTACTGTATTTCATTAAAATATATATGTAACACATACATTCACCAGAGAAAGCAAAAGGAACATATTTATTAGTTGTTTAGTTTAGTAGTCTTCAAATCAAAACTCAGGGTAAAAGACGCACAGATCTGTCATGTCAGGACTGTAGCAAAAACATTTGTTTAATGCTTTGTTCCTAAGACTTCAAACTTTTGCATTTACAGATAAATCATTTTACACACACACAAAATTTATTATGCACACACAATTCGTATGACGCACGAGTAAATCTTATTACATACACAAATTTGAATACGCACACATAAAACCTGATACGTACAAATCTTATTACAGACAAATAGATTTACACACAGATCTTTTTGCTACAATAATAGCCCCATACCTATGTCAGAAACTATGGGCCTTAGATGGGGTACTTTCTGGACAGTGGTCAGTTAGTTGCAGGGCTGACGCAGACACCACATTTACACACAGAGCATACTCTGACTATGCTCCTTGTCTGTTTTTATTCTGATTTCTTCAGAGGAGTGTTCAAACCACTCTTCTCTCGAACTACTTGCAGAGCAGAGAGTCGAACTACTGAGTCCACCACGGTGTGAGGTATTCAAATGGTTTTGAGATTAACCAGCAGCGCTAAAACTTTGTATTGCTAAATGCTAATAAACACAGCTAATTTACATTCACAGTTTTACCAATAAATAAAAACAATAATTTTACATTAATAAATGATACTTGACGTTGTTAGAAAAAGCATTTCTCACTTTGTGAATGTGTCTCACGCAGCCTCTTAAACATAGGCCCATCTCAGCTATGGCTTTCTAGCTTTCACTTTTAAACACAATGGACCAAAACAAAACCCGGTTAGCCAGCGGGGGAGGAACCCCTAAAAATCTAAAAAGCCTAAAATTGCGTGAGTATGTCTCTAAACACTGGACTAATGTCTGTTTAGTACAGAGTCCGGGTGAATGCCTCTCCTAGCTTTATCACAGTGCGGTGTATACATGCAGCTGTAGTCCCACAATGAACCACTGGGAGGAAGAGGAGAGAATCTACAGTAACACGTGGAGGACATGCAGACTCCACCCAGAGGGACTGTGTGACAGCCGGCCCGAGGATCGAGCTCACAACCTCCTTGCTGCGAGGCAAGAGCACTAACCACTCTGCCACCGAGCCCACGTCCCTTGTTCATAATCCAAAAAACTGCATGTTAGTGAACTGGAGAATGTAAATGTCCCATAGTGATTGAAAGGGTGACATGAAGTGATTGTGGATTGAACTCTGGGATGTCCAGAATGTACCTGTCCCTCCTCATGCCCAAAGCAGCTGAGGTAGAAATAAATGACAGGCTATAGACGCGGAATAACATAACAATAATAGCAGCCAAGGACAGTGATTTAGGACTAATAACACTGCTGACTTTCACAGCCACAGTGCAGTATTCTTCTCCTGTCTCTGGTCCTGTTCCTGTCCTTCTGCCTACCCACCCTTTAACTGCTGTTGTCATACATAAAGTATTTTCTATTTTTTTATTTTCCACACTAACCTTTTGCCGGTCACAGTGATGGACTAACCTTTGTGCTGAACTCTGTACAGTATTTTCATATTTAAGCTTTTATTTTGCTGTGAAGAGATTCGACACATTTCTCCTGGAGGAACATTCCAGACGGACGTGGCAGTGCTGTTCATCACTTCATTACACCCTCCTCCTCGCTTCTGATGAAAATAAAGTATTTTTTGTAAGAGCGGTTCACGTGTTGTGTTCTCACCCACAGGAGTCTGAAGTGTTGAGCGCTCATTTGTCCTGACACGCGGCACAGAGACCAGCTGGGGCCACTGGATTTTGTAGAAAACTCACTTAGGGCCTGCAAAAAGCACTGAGTCAGATTCCATTTATAGTTGAAACCACATTAGGCCTGTGCCACTAAAATTAAACCTGCATTTCAAAGCTAAACTGAGGAATTTGCTCTAGAACCCAAGCAATATATGACAACATGACCTTTCTGTTGATATGTTTCAGTATTAGCTTACATACAATTGGGCAAAATGAGTACTCACCCTTTGAATTTAATAGCTTTGAAGTTCAGTGAACAAAATCAGTAACAAAGGGCAGCCCTGGTGGAGTCCAGCATGGCCCGAGTAAGTCTGACTTATTGCCAACAATGTGAACCAAGCTCTTGCCCCTTATGTACAGGGATTGGATAAACCCTCAAACACCCAGAGAGGGTAGAAAGCTGGTCCAGTGTTCCCCAACAGGACAAAACTCAAGACTTGAGGACTTTGAAGATCTCATCCAACCCTGGTGCCTTGTCACTGAGGAGTTTTCTGACCATCTCAGTGACTTCGTGTAGGCGCTTTTCCAGTAGGATGAAGCAGGACAGGACGGGTCAGTTTGGGGGTGTTTCCACTTCCCAAAACATTCCAAAGTGTTCCCAGAATGTGGTCCAAACCATTCTACTTTTGGCACTGCTTCCTGACGGGGTCCAGCTCGGTTAAGCGTCTGGAACGGTTAGAGGTGGGCACTGCTGCGAGCTGATTGGATGAGAGAGAATACTCACTCGGTAAAACCAACAAGCCAAAAGACAGAGATAAAAGGGAAAATGTTCTTTTTAATCTTGTGATAAACATTCTTGTGATAAACAGCCATTTTCCAAGAGAGGAAGAGTTATTGTTGTGGCAACTTTTTCTAAAAATAAAGCTAGCAACAGCTGTTTCTGGTTTGACGAAGTACAGCTCTCACATTCTATCATTTATCTATCTAGTGTATATAACTAAGTAAATGCGCTTAGTTTCTTTGCTGAAGTACAGTTTTCATGTATATGTACTTTTTACCTCTGCTTACCTCTACCTCTGCTTGTCCTGTCTGTGGGATAAAGGAAATCTTTGTCCAGTGTCCAACAGTGAATTGCTTGCTGTTCGTAAGCGGGGCAGTCTGGTTCCTCTCTCGAATCAAAGCGTTTCTGCGGTTCGGTTTGGAACTGGCCTATCACAGCCGTTTATCTGCAGCGCGTCTTACGATAGTGGAAGGGCTAACCAAGGTAATGCTAACAACCAAGGTAATTTAATAACTTCTCTGAGCTGATTAACGGCGTTTAGTGCTTTCCTTCATCACCTGTTAGTTCTGCTGATGTCCTCGTTATTGTCCAGTCTTCTGTGGGATTTTTTTCTTTATCTTGTTGCCATTTTAACAACAGTAAAGTCCTGTTGACATTCGATGTAACAAATGCATAAATATTGTACAAGTGGCTTCTGCTGCTGTCCCTGTTCAGAAATAAGTACAGAGCTACTCAGAACACACCCTATTCTAATGTTTTATGAAAAAAGGGGCAAGAATCCATGTTTGTTTGGGTCAGTGGTGCACTGCTTACATCCCGCCCTTCATTTCTCTGATTGGTTGTTCTGCTACAGAAATGAAACATTGCCAAAGAGGTACCAGACTAACTTCTTTGTATAGAAAAGAAAAAGATATGGCTCTGTTCCGCACCAAACAGTTCCAATGGTGTATTTATTTGTTTATTATTAACCAACATGAAAATGCTACTATTATGTTATTTTTATGGTGATCCATGTGTGTTCACCAGGCTGATCTTGTGAACGGACCTTTTCCAAAGTCGTCTTTTTTTAAAACTGTGACTTGTGAGATTCCGATGTATTTTGAATGTGACATTAGTCCCCATAGAAAACTGTCCCGTCAGAGCACCATGTAACTCCTTTTCCAGAAACTCCAATGAGGCAGGCTGCTCCATAGGCACCAGCGACAGTGACATTCCTGCCCCCAACCTAATGGTGCAGGGTGGTGATCCTGCTGTTCACTGGGGAGAACTCCACAACACATGGCGCTGAGCTGGGGAGGATGCAACCTCTCACCAGGGCAACTCCATAGTGGTGCATGGAGATAAACTAGTCCCCCTCTCCATGTCCCTAGAGCATGAGTTCTCAAGATCCTTGCCCTCAACTGCTGTCCAGTCCACTCCTGTCCAGACTTCTGTTGACTACAATGCCACTGTGACATTCACCAAGAACCTTACACAGTGCTCACAGCAGAAGCCTTGCCAACACCCAAAGGCGCAGGGAGTTGACCCTCTCGTGCATTGGGGTGAGCTCTAACACATGCTGCACCTCTTCCACATCAATTGAAGCAGCTGAGGCTCAGGATGCCCCCTGACCCGTCCATGGGCATGTGATCCAGACATACTGGATGTCTTCAGCCCTGCCTCGTGATTCACAGTATTTTTTTAATCCTAAAAAGAGAGCAAAGAGTGCACATAAAAGCACTCCTTCTGGGAACTCATAGTCTTATCACACAGACAATGAACCCAAACAAACACATTTATCTGAATGTAAAGCAAGAGCATGTCATTTATTGGTGAATAGTTATTTAGGTTGCAGCTAATGGGACACAAGTTGTGTGCACTCATTCATTTATGACAGAACACACTCTAAAACAAGAACTGTCACATTAAAAGATTAGAAAAAAAGAACAGAACATTTTCCATAATTTAATCATTCTCTGAGTAAAACATGAAGACCTAAGGGTTAAAATATTTCATTAAAAAAATCTAACAACAGAAAGTAAGTCACAGATTCAGGTTTGGTTTGGCTGAGTGAGGAGAATGATCGAGGCACTGCGCTGGGTCACAGACATATCTCATTGTTCAGAAACAATAACAGCTTTATAATCATCCATACATACAGTGAGTGGAGGAGATCAAGTTCAGTAATCATCATGTAGTGGGTAAACACTTTGACAGCGCCCCCTCTCTTCAGGACAGGGCAGTATATCATGAGGTTCCAAGACGCAATGTAAAAGACAGGCAGGCAAGTATGGAAGGGGAGGGTGAGCCACTGTGATGGGGAAAAAATGTTAAAGTCCAAGTATAAAGCATAAATTGTTATGAAAAAAAACAAAAAACAAAACAAAACAAACAGGGCAGACCAGTGGAATGAGTTTCTAAAAAAAAAAAAAAAAAAAAGAACTGACTTGAGACCAGCGTGAATGTAGCCTGACCAAGTTTAAAGAAAAGCAGAAAAAAAATTGTAGTTACTCTTAAGTAGAGTTTAGTCAAATTAAGCCCAGTTTGAAGGTTATGGGAGACTTTATTGTCCATGTAGAGAAATTTATCCTCTGCACTGGTGTTAAACCTGTCAGGAGCAGTGGGCAACCTCAGTGTATTACCCGGGGCCCCTTCTCTGAGCCAGGATCCTGGTCAGGAGCACCTAGCTGGAGGATTAGCCTATTGTGCATGATTTAGGTTGGTGGGGAAAACTGGCGCACCCAGCAGAAACCCAGCCAGACACAGGGAGAACATGCAAACTCCACACAGAAAAATCCCCACACAATAAGGAATTCCAACCCAGAACCTTCTTGTTGTGAGGCGACAGTGTTTACCACTTTGCCACTGTTTTATCAGTCAGGTTAAGTAATAAAAGCATTTCTACAGTAATTTAATAATAATAATCAAAGGTTGACAAGAACTTTTTTGGCTCACTAGCCACTGTGGCAAGCCCTTTTCAAAAGTTACTAACCATAATATAATTAGTTCATATGTTTTTGTATTTATTTAAAGCATGCTATACGATTAAAGAAATGTAGAACTTGTTTGTATGTACATTCAGATTTATCATATTTAGAAAATAGCTTTACCAAGGCAGAATAAATTGTATCTTTTTGCAAGTGGTCTACCTTAAATCATGTTTTTTGATTATATTTCCCTGATCGTGATGAATCATTAATACCAAATAGGGCTGCACAATATATCGGGAAATTATCGTTATCGCAATATCAGCAAACGCAATATTTGTATCGCAAGAATCTAAATATATTGCAATAAAGCTATGATCTTCCATCTGACAGAGATTTACACTGAAGAATCATTTTTCTACCAGAGACACAAGAAAGTGACTAAATAAAAATGTTTAAAAAGTCCAGTTTTAGTGGTAATTTCTTTAATTTAGTCACAATTTAGCCTTTTGTCACCGTTTAAAGTGATTTAACTTAGTATGTCAGAATAGTAAGCCCTATTTTAAAATCTCGCAATTTTCAACGTAGTTATCGAACATTGCATGTTTTTTCCATATCATGCAACCCTAATACTAAATTAGGTGTAGACTCAATCACAGCAAAAGGAATTGAGGACCTCTAATGTTAAAATACATGCATAAAATCCAACTGGCCAAAGCAGCTAGTGAGACTAAATGTTGGTTAGTGTCAATGTAAAGCCCTGGTAATCATTTTGAAAAAATAAGCACATTGTAAACACCAAGGTCTAATTAAAAATAATCCCCTTCACAGTTTGAAATGTGAGTTTGGATAAACTTGAACAGTGCAACCAGGCCTTAGCAGAATAAATGTGTCAATAAGAAAAATTAATAAATCTAAGTTATATTTGAGTTAAGTGTAGTTTCTCAAGTTGCTCAAAATCTTGACAATCCATATTTTTCCCTATCTCAGTGGTGACAGTGCTCCCATACAGCAGGTAGAAGGTAATAGACAGCTTCAGCGCAGACACACATGGCACAGATGATGCTTAGAGACAGAAGTATTCATGAGGGACCGCTCCAGGAGCCAGCAAAGTGTCACAGTCTTAAATGTGCAATATTCAGCCCACGTCCATCCACCTGCCCTTCCCTCTGGTGGCGGGACAGGGGGCAGGGAGGGATCATTCACAGGTCTCCGGGATTCACCATGGTGAAGTCTGAGTCCTTGCTGTTGGTGGAGCCCTCGTCTGGACTGGAAGAGCCCGAGGTTGTCCCGGCCTTCAGTGGGTCATGGAAGGTCCCGGCCGAGCCCTCGGGTTCCAGTCTGACAAGGCCCCGCCCCCTTCTGATGGGAGGGGTGCGCTCTGCTCCGCCCCCTCCCCCGTCCGCAGCCTGGAGGTCCCCGTCCTGAGAGACCAGGATGTAGTCGTCCCAGTTTTTCCCCGGGTCGGAGCCCAGAGAGGACGCTACCTGCAGGTCACAGAGAGGAGAGGTTAGAACAGTGACAAACTTTTTATCAGGATGGGTCCAAACAAGTCCAAGCTGAAACCTTGTTGTGGAACCAAAGTTGAAACTTTACAATACATGCAAGTATTAAAATTCACATCAGTGTCTAAAAACTAGAAAGGCATCTGAAAAGGGATGCATAAAAGATTAATCAGTGGCAGAGAATATAAATAACAGTCTGCTAACATAGCTAAGAGAAGACTTCTACAAAAACCTTCAAATTTCTGACCAATCACATAATAGTTTACGGACAGTGCACAAGAAAAAGGTTCTGCCCAGGTGAAGTGTCAAGAACACGCTGCAAGACCTCTCGAACCGGGGCTGAGAGAACAGAATGACATCATTTTGTTCTCACAGCCCTGGGACAGAGAAATAAATACAGTGTCTCTTATTTCTCAGTGTGTTATTTTAGATCTGGTTTAGTCCAAGTTTAGTCCTGGTTTAGTCCCATTCAAGTCCTTAATTTAGTCATAGTTTTGACCTTGTTTAATTTTTCATATTGATTCAGCCCAAACTTTTCCTTGTGACAGTTAGTCCAGAGCCAAGTATTTATATCATTTCAAATGCATGTCTTAACTTTGTGAAGCCCTAAAAATACACTGTAAAACATTCATTTATTTTCTTAGAGGTTGTGAATACTGGAGCCTATCCCTGTAACCTTGGGCGTTAGGTGGGGACTGGGGCTGACACAGAGACATGCACAGACAAACAACCATTCACTCTCACATTCATTCACTAGGGGACATTTAGAGTCACCAGTATGCAAGTTTAATAAAACACACTGGTAATGTAATGCAAACTTACAGCAGCAGGCAATGAGGATAATGCCTACTTCCTTCTACAGCTCAGTTATATTTTACATAGCATCTTGTACTTTCAAAACTTGACTACTGCATGTGCTAAGCCAGTATTATGCCCCCCTAGCTGTGACTGGCCCAGTGCTGAGTGTATTCAGTGTGTGCAGAAACAGCAGCCTCCTGGAGCATGGGACTGACTGCACCACCACAGTATCTTCATTATACACCGCTGTATGCTGATTATACACGAGTGCAGTATTCTGCTGGGACAGGACCTTCTGCTGGAGGGACAGCTCTGGGTCACATGGGATCATCCTGGAATAAAATGCACTCTGTTTCTGGGCAGAATGGTTTGGTATATTTGCTTATTCATTAATTTTCTGAAACTTATCTTGTTACTGAGTGTTAGAGTCTGGAAATATCCATGTGGTTTTAGGAGCAAGGCATCAACAATCATTCACACTCATATTCAGTATTTCAATATTGTGAGTCACCAGTTCAGCTCTGTGGACTGTGGAAGGAAGCTGCAACCCCGGTGGAAAGGACACAACCCCACATTGTCACTGTCTGGCATGGGAATTCATCCCACAACCTACTGACTGTGAGCCAGGGATGTTTTTGGTGAATGAATAAGATGTTGAGACTGAAAGTAATGACAGATGTTGATGTATGTTGAATTTTTTTAACGGGAGACTGCAGTCGCCTGGTTTTAAAGAGTGTCTGTGCTTTACAAAGAAAATCAGTTCAGTTTGCTCCATTTCCATAACTTTCCCATGACAGTTAAATGCACATTTAGGTCATATTGTTACTGAAGCAGAGCAGAGTGGCCATGTTTATTTAGATGTCCCACTGTTATATGAGGTCTGAAAAAGACTGTAAGTCCTTTTGGTCAATACATTTCTAATTTCAGTGCCAGCTACTAATTTGTGTTTTAAAAGTTTATAAACATCTTTTTAAGTTGAAGATGTTTCATCTTCATCCAAAAGGCTTTGTCAGTTCTAAAGTTAAACTGGTGAGAGAGCTGTCACTCCAGCAGAGAACAAAGGACTAACAACCTGAAAGGAAGATTTGATCATTCTAAATAGATTTAGTTTCAGGTTTAAATGTCTCCTTCCTAGGAACATATAACGCAGCTCTCTCACCATTTCCATTTTAGAATGAACAAAGCCTCTTCAGTTAACTTTAAACCATGTCCAGATGACTTCTTTTTAAAGCAGCAATGCGTGGCTACACCTCCAGCCTTTCACAGCACTAAACACCATCATTTATTTGATTCAGTAATTTAGATAATGGCTATGCACTTACATTTAACCCTCAGGTCCTCCTTTAAAAAAAAAAAAAATAAATAAATATATATATATATATATAAATATATATATATAAATATATATATATAAATATATATATATAAATATATATATATATATATATATATATATATATATATATATATATATATATATATATATATACACACACACACACCCAGTATATCACACTTTCCCCTTAAGGCTCTTTTAGGTCACTGGATGAAAAATGTCCAGTCTTCATCATGTATAATAATTCATTTTCATAGTTTTAACCCTCTGTGACAAGCTGGCCCCTGTCCAGGCTGTACCCTGCCTACGGCCCAAAGTCACTGGGACAGGCTCCAGTCACCCGCGACCCCTAACAGGAATAAGCGGTAGAAAATGAATGAATGAATGAATGAGTTTTAACCCTCTAAATGCCAATTTTCTTTTTTAACACAAACATTTTTTTTTCTATGTGATAACTGCACTCATGCATTAGTCTTTTTTGTGCAGGGATTATCGGGGTGGAATGTGTCAATAATTAGCCACAACACTGATCTAGATACATTATTATTACTTTTTGTGCTGTTACATAAAATACTTTCTCTCCTGCAGTCCTAAGGGAGAACATAAATATAGACTGTATTCATCACCAAAATATCAAAACACAAATGTTACATTGTGAACTCCAAGAATAAATTTACTTCAAACATGTAACAGGTGACACACACACACACACACACATAATCCTTACACATGCATGGCAATACATTATCATATTTATAAACTTGCTGGGTTAGGGTTAAATCTCTTTAACCCTGGTTAAAAGCAGAATTTTGCATCATATAATGTAACCCATTGGAAATAAAATGTAATGTCTATGGAAATCCCTTAAATAGAAAATGAGTGGAGCAGATAAAAAACATTAAAACTATAAATTTCAAAAACTAAGTCCCAGGCTGCATTCCTACCATAATAATATGCATGTTTTTATCTCCATGGCTATGAGCTACAGTAAAATAAAATAAATGGTCACATTTATATAGCGCTTTTCTACCTTCATGGGTACTCAAAGCGCTTTACATCAAGGAACCATTCACCCATTCACACACACACACATTCATACACCAGTGTGCACAGACACTGGAGGCAAGATGGGTTAAGTGTCTTGCCCAAGGACACAACGACAGTATGCAGCGGTGGGAGTGAGGTTTGAACCGCCAACCTCCTGGTTATTGGACAAGCAGCTCTACCAACTGAGCTACTGCCCCAGTGTTTTCTTGGTTTTCTTCAGTACAACTATTTCAACACAGTATGTGCTGTGGCTACACCCACAAACATTCATACAAACACATTTCCCAATGCACATACACACCAGACTCTGACATCTATAGGACAGACACAAAATAGTTTTAGTTGAACTCACTTATTGCACTGGCCTACACTCAAAGTTATGTCCTATCGCTTCAAACAAGGTAGTTATCTCCCACAATGCCTCTCTGCAAACATGGGGAAATGTTGGATCTGGTGGTTTTTTCCATTGTATTTTTTAGCCTCTGAATGACAGGGTTACAGAGAAATGAACAGGATTTCACACTTCTGAAAGCAAGTGGAAACAAAAAGGGGATAGGAGAGGACTGTCTTTTGTCTAGATGGTGGAAAATGTTAATGGTAAAATTCCAACATTAATTACAAAAAAAAAGAACATACTTGTCAGATATCTTCATTTTAGCATAACTGCCAAAATGAGAGGGAAAATACAAATGAAAAAAGGCCTAAAAAGGATCACAGGAGGGTTGTGGAGTTTCAAATCTGATTTCAATATTTGTGAGACATCACTGTGTCCCAGGCTGACTCTACCCCCTCCCTGCTGTACCCGCTGGTGTACCTGCTTCTCCGGGGGGGTCAGGGCCTCCTCCTCCCTCTCGTCCGTGCTCATGCTGCCCTCCAGGTCTGAGTCGGGGTGTGGTCGGGGTTGGGGCTGGGGGCGGGACTGTGGGTGGCGGCCGTGGAGACTGTTTTCGTTGAGGGCCGTCTCTGCTGCTGCCGCTGCCGCCGCTGTGGAGGTGTAGTGGTTGTCGGCGATGGTGATCTCCTCGTTCTCCTCTGCCTCCAGCTGACTCTGGTTAAAGCGCAGCGCCCCCTTCAGGATGTCTTTGATCTGACAAGAGCAGACACAGGATATACTCACACATCATTGGAATACTTTCACATACTGTCACAGTGGTCTCCATAATGTTTGTTCTTTTTTTCTCCCACAGCTGGATTTTTTAAGAGTTTTCTTTACTGAGAAGGAGGGTCTAAGGATTGTTTGTGTTTGATTGTGTGTTTATGTCTGATTGTGTGTTTGATTAAATGTTTGTGAAGCCCTTTGAGTTGACTGTTGTTGTGATACTGGGCTAAATAAAAAAAAAACAAATACAAAAATAAATAAAATTGAATTGAATTACTCCTGTCTGGAGTCAGTTACCTCAACTTGGGGCAGTCCTACTTTGACATGTTCTCTCTATGTTGTAGCTTCTACCAGCTATTAGGATTAAACAATGCTAGCTAATTTGACTATCTCTGAATTCATCATCATCAACACACTGAGATACTGCCATTTCTACAGGACTGGAGGACACAGAACACAGCCAGTGAAACAGAATAAACAGTTGAATGCAGCCAGAGCTTAGAACAGCAAATAATTTATACAATTTGTCAATGATATGTTTCAGACCAACAGTTCTGTTGATTTTGCCTGTCTGAAAACTCCCAATACCAACACCACAACATTTTCACTGACTTCACTCCTCGTCTTTTGTTCTTTAGTCTAGTTACTTACTGTGTTTTTGTATGTTGCATCCATTGAACATACATTAGCTTACTGAGATTTAGTGGCTCAGAAGTCACACCAGACTCACCTGTTTGAGTCCAGCCAGTGACACCAGGACCTCATCCTCCTTCTCTAAATGTTCCTGGAGAATCACATCCTGGATTTTACCTGAGGAGATATGAGTCAAAGTATAACTGTTCCAGCTTCTGGAACCATGACTTGCATAATATTCCATTATTCAGTTACGCCTACAGCCACAAAATAATGACCTGTCATATGTTGTCTAAATCACACATCTCTGGCATTAGGGCTTTTTAATTCTGCTGGCATTAGTTAAACTGAACATGTACACGACCAGTGACATATTAATTATGATAATTAACAGCCTTTGAAAGGTTTTGTGTTACACATTTCTCACAGGACATAAAACCATGGAATGGTATGGTTAAGATGCTTGCTGAAGAGTATTTTTGAGTGACTGACAATGTGTGTAGTTTACATATATAAAGAGAAAACACTGTGCTGATTCCTGCTCAGTGGGGCAGAAGTAAGATAAAGATCTACATTTTTTAAAACACAAATATATGCTCAACATTCACTAAAACAAAACAAGTCAAAAAGACAAGTTTTATATAACAGAATGGATCAATCCCCAAATGAATCCAAACCTAACCTTGCACAGCTCTGTAACTGTTCTTGTGCATTCTCCAGTTAACCTGTACACTGTGACCATGGCCACACACCACTGACTCTCAACAAAATATAGAGTTTCTTGAGATTGTAGCAAAACAATCAAATGAATCCCAAATTTACTCCCGGGACATTGCACTCGCACATTCGTTTTACATACGTCTGCTTTTAAAGGATCAATTTAAACCAAGGACACTGGAGCCGTTCTTGCTTCAGTATGTGTCTGTCTCCTTCCTAAGTTTTGCCAACTACTAACAGTCTAAACTCAAACATGTGGCTAAAGCCCTATGCCTTCTCCTTTAGACTGTCCTTGTAAAATGGCTGTGCTCAGGTGACATGACGGTGTTGTTTTGTGCTGCTGCTGAGTTGGTGTAAATTGGGGGTAAGTCATTTGAACATCTTATAGTAATTATCTCTTATAATTATCTCAGATAATTCAAATTAATTAGAAAAAACGTTGACACCCTAGATAGTTTTAAAAACGTTTTTAGTCATAATCAGAAGCCTCTGCTTACTACCCAATGCGAGTGTATCTCATGTTTCAGATCCCACTATACCACTTCATAAACTTATGTGGGAAACACATCAGTGGAATAGTATGCAGAGCAATATTTTAATTTAAAGGTACTGTAAGCAGCATGCGCTTGTACTGGTTTGAAAACAGTACTGCAGTCTAAATCAAAACAATGGTCTGTGGGTTGCCAGTCTTTCTGCTTTTCTGATTGGACGATCAGCAATGCAGAGTTTAGAACCAAAACAAAATTTGTAAACTAAAAAAACTTGGGCATTACGTTAAATTTTTTTTTTTATTGCGAATAAATCAGCTGTACCATTGTTATCAGTAAAAGTAATATTTGATTTAAACATGTTTACTTCATATTTTGGGACACGTGGGTCATTTTTATGAAATATAAAAATATATATACTGCTCATAGCACCTTTAACAGAGTTCCTGCAGGTATCAGCAAGTCTAATTTGATGCCTTTTTAATGCAATTTTTAAAGTTTTTAATGTCATAAACATACAATTGCGGCAGATTAAATTTGTCAAAATGCATTAGCAATTATTGTAAAAAACTAAAAATGTTTTTAAGTGATAAAATATTTATGTATAGCCTACATATTTATATTCCCAAATAAAAATAATGTCAGTGATTTTCCTTCAAAACTTAATTTACATTTTTAATGCCTGTTGGAATCAAATGCAATGCTTTACAATGCCATTTAAGGCCTTAATTTTTGCTAAATCAATTTATTCACTTTTAAGGCTTTTTAATGCCCCACGGGAACCCTGTTTAAGATTTTAAACCACCTTTAGGTCAAGAGAGTAGAAGGAAAAGGCATACATCTATTGGTTACCATGCCTTTTTGGAAAGACTGTCATACAGGCTGATGGACAGAGAAGATGACAATAACACCAAACGGGCTCTGAATCTAAAGAAATAACTTCATGAGTCTAACTGTAATGTGTGTCACTTTTTGAACTGAATTACTGAAATAACCTCACTGTTCCCCAATATTAATGTTCATCTCTATTTGTTCTCAGAAGGTGACAAACAAGACAATTTACTGACAGTGACACATGCACAAGAATACAAAACCCCACAGGCCAGTTCAGCTCCACTGCCTGTAGTGTGTTTAGTGTGCACTCACAGATGTGGGTGTTCATCATCTTGGCGCAGTACTTGCTCATAGCCTCCAGGTCGTTGATTTGGCCCTGTAGGAAGGAGACCTGCGCCTCCAGATCCTCCTCCTGATGGGACAGACAAGAGCAGGTCAGAGGAGGACAAACAAAGCACAAAGATTAGCACAGAGGATAAAATAAGGACAAACTGCACTCCAGCAGATTAAACAGAGGGAGAAGAGCACGTTCATGCACTTTCAAGATTACAGCATGTTATGTGAATACAAAACACATTAAAGAGATTTAGGGGACTAGAGAATGAATATAATTTTTCAAATGTTTCCTAGAAGGATAATAGCTCAGCAGTGAGGGATCTGTTACTATGATAAGACGATATGACCTAGATATACAGTATCAAAGTGGGTGGAATAATCTAATAGTGAACCGTGACCAGTGCACCAGTGCAATGTGCAGGAAACCTGTGCAAGATCCAGGCTTTTGGTAAGACTCGCCAGGACTTTTTCTGGAGACTTTTTCCAGAGGATTTGAGTGAAATTTTACTTGGAAAACAATCTTTAAAAGATCCAAACAAAACGCTGAAATGACCCTAACAATGCCAATTGCCAAAATGAACAGTACATGTATTGCCACCATGCAGAGCATTTGTACTATATAATAACCTGATTTCCTGTAAATGACCTTTTCTATTAAAGGAGCAGCACCTCTTTTAAAAACATTATATAACTAAAAGAGAGCATTTTTAAATAAGTACTCTATTGGTGCCATAAAGAGATGTTTTTTTAACACAAAAAAGCTGTGTACTTCCTTAAGCTTTTTTGCCTGATGCCATTTTCCTCCAAAAGTAAAAATGTCTGTAAGGAATCAGTGGAAACAGAGCTGTACAGTTTTTTGGATAAATGAATGAGAGCAGATTGGATGTAGAGGGCTTGTTGATTGGTCAGTGTGTCTTGGAGCGGGGGAGGATTCGTGGAACCAACATTTTGAGGCCTCAGAAACTCCAAAGAGTACAGGATTACTCAATTAGGCGTGAATGAAACAAAACACAACCCCAGGTATGTTTTTGACAAGGGAACTACATTATAACATTGAAGAAAGAGAGGAAAAGTCGGTTTTAGATGTAGATAGAAGCCAGTTGCCTGGAGAGCCAGACTCTCCTACTTGCTTTGCGCAAGCAGGACAGTCTGGTACCCCTCTCGGAGGAAAGCGTGTTTCTCTGGTTCAATTTGGAACTGGCCTATCTCAGTCATTTATCTGCAGCACGTCTAAAGCTGGGGACACACTAGAAGATTTTAAATCTTAACAGATAAATGTGGAACACCGAGCATAGACCACTGATATAATGAGAATTTCAATCAATTTTAAATCTGATAATCCTGGCACCGTACAGACCTCAGGATTCTGCAGACTGCCAGACCACACACTCACAGTTTGTAGGACTGATTTTATTGTGTCAAAATAGTGGAGACAAAAGAGCAGAAATAAAAAGGAAAATGTTGATTTTAATCCAACGCATACGTGTCCTTGTGAAACAAGGTAAACAGCCTTATTCAAAGAGAGGACAAGCCAAGTTGTACTTACTTTTTTGATAAATAAAGCTGGCGTATTTTAGCAACAGCTGTTTCTGGTCAAGTGCCGTACTAGTGCTCTCGCTTCCAGAAACAAAACATTGGATTTGCAGTTTAGAGTTCATTAAACACAAGTCAGAATTGTGTCGTTATATGACATGTTGTTAAAGTGTGGTAAACTGGTGCAGTGACTTGAGAGAAGTGAATTTAATGCACAGAAAGTTGCCGATAAACCGGAAGTAGTCTAATGTTTAATGCAGCTTTACGTCAAGCCTCACTCCGCCACACACGAGGATTTACTCTCCTCTTTAACTATTAACTATTTATTAACTATTGACAGCAAGACTTTTATGTTAAAAAAGTCAGCTTTAAACAGGATGGAGAACTATCATCGTGTCAGTGCATGTGTGGTAATTTGCCGTGAAATACAAAGATAACGAGATAACGAGAATGTGCATAAAAAAAGAAGAGGCTTCAGGAGCAATTTACAGCCTACACTTTCAGTGCGAGCTGGAGGTGAGTAGGAGAGTCATTCCTTTATTTCTCTTTGTATTGATATCAATGACTTTCTATAAGGACTATATGTCAAAGGTTGCCATTTCCAGTATTTGTATTGAGTGCTTCTGTTACAAAGTTTCCGTCAGTGGTTCCATCTGCCTGCCCCCTGATGCTTCGCTCTGATTGGCTGTTGCAGTTTTCCCATCAGTATAGTTGGGTGTGAAAATCATAAAGCATGTTTGATATTTACGATTTGAGGTTGGAGATGGCTCAGACCTGACAAAGGGTCGTACCATAATCACACTGACAGCACACACGAGGAGTGTCACAACAAATAATTGTTTGCGTGAAGTGTATATTCGGGCAAATCAGGCCCTAAATCAGGCTAATAATCCTCTAGTGTGTGCCAAGCTTTACAAAAGCAGAAGAGCTAACCAAGGTCACGCTAGCTACTGAGCTAATTTAATAACTTCTCTGAGCTGATTAACGGTGTTTAGTGCTTTCCTTCTTCACCTGCTGGTTTTGATGAAGTCCTCATTATTGTCCAGTCCTGTGTGATTTTTTTTCTGTCTCGTTAAAACAATAAAGTCCCACTGACATCTGACATAATGAACACATTGAAAGAAAATCTTTGTACAACTGGCTTCTGCTGCTGTCCCCGTTCAGAAATAAGTACAGAGCTACCCATAATACAGTGTATTCTGGTGTTTAATGAAAAAACCCCGGCAAATATCCATGTTTGTTTGGGTCAGTGGTGAACTGCTTATACCCAGCCTTCATTTCTCTGATTGGTTACTCCGCCTGTCATTGTTTCGCCACAGAAACAAAACGTTACCAAAAGGGCACCAGACTAATGTCTTTGTATAGAATAGGAAAGGTGTTTGTCTGGCAGGTCAGGCTTAGGAAGCCAATGTTTCATACAAGGAAGTTGTCAGTTAAGGTAGTATCTAGCTTGTTGGAGCGACAACATTTTTGTACATAAAGATATTTCAATCCATACCACTCATTTCAAAAGGGAGTGGCATTTCAAACATCCCACGCATTAAATGCTAAGCTTAAACTAAACACCATCCTTCTGAAATATTATGATAAATCTCTGAACTGTGTTCAGCTCCATCTAAACTTAGGCTGGATAATCATATCTGTTTGCATGCTGCAAAACTTCTCCCTCACTTGAAATAAGCCTGAAATCCCTTCCACTAACAGCATCTACCACTTGGTAGAAATCATCCTGAACCAATCCTAACCCGTTTATCTAAAATGTGAAGTCTATCTAATTGGGACCAGAGGCAGTTTATTTTGGTTCTATTGACATCTAGATATTTAAATAAGATTTCTTGGCAAATAAAAGGAAAATATTCAACATGAAAGCCTGCCCAAAAGTTGTTACTACTATCTATTTAACTCTCCTTAATCTAAAACCAGGACAACAACTCTGTAATGTATTTTCTTTTGTATAAAATGACCTTCTCCTCTCTAGAAAACTGCTCATCTATATTCCATGCGTGTAAACACTGCTTAAAACATAAGCGTTCCAAACACAAGACAACCCTCTCACCGTCTCCTTCCGGCTCATGCTCTTGCTGTGGGAGCGTGAGCGGGTGATGTTGAAGAAGGACTCCTTCTTGGTAGCAGACAGCGGTGGTGATGAGGTGCTCAGATCGCTCCCCCTGGAGGTGTGGAGTGGAGGGGACGCAGTGGACTGACCCTTCCCAGACAGGCTCTCTACGCTGGTGGAGGAGCTGACTGTCTGGGAGTTCTGGCCTGGAACGACAATGTGCACAAGGAATCACAAAATACAGTATTAACAAATGTGCAAAAACAAAAGTCCATGGCCCTGGTCTTCTAGTTCCAACAGAAGGTGCTAAACAGTGAATGCAGTTTTTAAAATAGCATGTGTCAAAGCCTGCAAGATGAGCCGTGTAAAAAAATATGACATCCTTTCCTTTACAGCATGCATTTATAACTTTTATAATTTACTATTTGCTGCATCAAAAAGAAAAGAGAGAACTGTTTTTCCTATAAATCAGACTTATGGTACCAGTCCAAAATGTTAATTAAGCCACTATTAATTTTTAATGGTTCTGAAGTGTTCTCATTGCGGGATTCAGTTTTAGATATTTTTTAGGTGTTTTACTTACCTTTGTAATACATGTACTGCATATTGTAGAGCGCTTTCCATTTTATCTACTCTGTCTCTATCAAATAAAGCCTAAAAAGCCCCAGAAAATATAATTAAAAAAATTAAGGCTACAAATTAGCTTTCTGACAATTTCTGACTACAGCTGAGTATGCGTTGTCTGTTAATGGTGTGACAAACACCCAACAGATGGAGAGATGTCAAGACAAGACTATCATCTTCTACAATATAGCAACAAGAGGGCACATATTCCCCCACTTTCCAAATTAGAACCAGGGCCTATTTGACAGAATCCACCACCTGTGTGTTATTCATACTTTTTTCCAGAATATTTTCAAAATAAACACTAGGATTATACAAATGACCCCCTCCCAAAAATTAATTAAATAAATAAATAAATACATAATGATACAACTAAAAAAATCCTTTCCCGTTGTGCCTCAATGAGGACAGAAGTGGCCTTTTCAAATTAAATTTTGATAACTTTGTGTTTTTTGGGGATTTCTTTGGTAATAACAAAAAAATACAACCAGTTTAAATGGGTTTTAATGGGAGTTGTTTTTTAGATTTAACACAGCACAGGAAAAATAATCCCTAAAAATAAATATTGTTGGTAATGTTTGATATACCCAGGGCTGTAATAACCCCTTAGAAAAATCCAGTTTGCTTTGAGAAAATATTAAAAATATTTCATTTTTTGTGTTTTTTTTTTTTTTTACAAAAATAAAAAATAAAAAATGTAAACACTATTACATACACTGTCATAAAAAGGGTGAAAACTCTGAAAACAATTAAATATATTGTTTTTATGATCAGGGACCAATTTGATTAAAAGATTTATGCAATAAAAAAGTTGAGTTTGAAATGTACTGTGGCACTGAGCTTCTGCAGCTTTGATAGCTCAAATAAGACGACTAAATAATGTCCACCTATATTGAATTTACAGTTGTATCACCTGAATTTACAATCTGCTCCAGTTGCTCAAACATGTTAGATCACCTCAGGCTGCCCCATTTTTTGCACGCACTATAAACCATGTTCACTACCAAACCTCATATTCAGCTTATTCATTTTTTAGTTTTTAGTTTCTTTAGAAATGGCCACTTTCTTCAAATAAAATAAGGAACTTTTCCTAAAATCATTTATAGATTAATTGCTCACGTTTGCATTTAAATGATGCATAACAACCACAAGGCAATTAAATTTGCTGTTAAAAATGTTCTTATAGAATAATAAAAAAAAACGAATACAATTATTTTTCCTGTACTTTCTCATTGTGAAAATTTTTCTGTTTTTACATTGCATTCAGAATTCCAATTTTATAAATAATAACTGTATTCTAATGGCTCACTTTAGCCTAAATACATGTCAAAGATCTGCCATGATTGTGCAGACAGTGGGTGTGGGGGCGGGCACTGCGTGGGTTGGACCAATCAGAAAGCTCGGTTTGCTAATGCTGACCATTAATCCATCACTTAAATGTAAATTACACTTAACCATTTAATTATTCTTACAATTATTTATTTGATTAAAACAGTGAATAATTATTTCCAGCTGCCCAGGAGATTTATTTGTTTGCACAGAGGAATGAGCAGCTAAAACAAGGACACAGCATGCAACAGATATGGACAAAGCCATTAAAATAACAAAAACATGCTAAAACACACAATTTAAATAAACTGTGATCTTTGAGGGCCCTCTGGTGGCAACATTTAGCAATACACAATCCTGACAGTGCATTTGATTGTCATTAGGATTTGTGGTGGCTGGATGCACATAAAAGACATGGCTGATAATGCTTCAGTGTAATGACATGCAGAGGCAGCGACACGAGCATGCACACAACAAGAGGATGCCACACAGATGTGGTTGCCATGGCAGCCGTTACCAAGGCAGCGGTTACCTGGGGCATCAGAGTGGGTCTGGGCTGAGAGAGGGACCTGTGATACTCCAGCTGAAGCAGAATCTAGCAGACAGGAGAGGCACAGTGCAACATGTCATAACTACGAGACTGTGGTTAGTAGTCTAAAGTATTAAAGTCATAAAGTCCACGACTGAAAACAGGATTCAAATATATGTTTTCACCCATTTAAAGATCTTGTTCAGCTAAAAATTATGATCAATAAAGTTCAGAAAAAAATAGGTGGATCCAAGTTGCAACAAGCTAACCCGGCATGCAAGACCCACTTACTTAAGGAAATTGTTTTAGTTATCTAGAACTCATTTCTAACCACCACTCCTGTTTATCTAAAATAGGGCTCATTGGTTTTAAGTTTAGATTTCGGCCCTGTCCCAATACTTTACACACTTGTGCCCTTTGAATGCACGTTCACGCTCAGAGGTGCAAGTGCGCTCAGAATCACACTTCACTGTCCACTTCTAGTGAGTGTGGACTGATGTGGACTGATGAAGTATGCAAAAGAGAAATATCTATATTAGTTAAAATGACTTAAATTCAGAATATTAATCTTGACTAGTTTTGGGATTTTTTTTTTACTCATTGGGCTATATTATCAAATTTTTTCCAGACTTGTTTCAAGATATTTTTTTCTTATTTTTAAGTAAAATTATCTGCCAGTGGATCAAGTGCAAAATAAGAAAAAAATATCTAATAAAACTTGAAACAAGTCAAATAATGCAACCCACTAAGTAAAAAAATACAAAAGTCAAAACTAATCTAATCAAGGTTAATACTCTAAATCAATGAGCACTCACACACGTCATGCACTTTCAGAAAATGTGCACTTCGGCAAAGTATGCAGTGTGCACTGTGTAGTGTGGGAACCCTGAACGCCAATGTTAAGACATGTTAAGCCTATTTTAGTACTATATTTTAACAAAACAGACACTTAAATAAATATAAATCCACGTGTCTACTTATTCAAATTGTAATACTAATAATAATTACAAGCATATTTTTATCTGCAGTTGAGAGATACAAAATCTATATCTAGCATTAATCAAAATGCCTTGAATTCAGATTAATTCAATTTTTAATTAAAAAGATGTATTAATGTTGATTTGACTAATTTTTTAGAGTTATTACTAATATGACTTATTACTTGACTTGGTTCAAATTATTTCTGTCTTGTTTCAAGCTATTTTTTACTTTTTTCAAGCAAAATATTTGCCAATAGGGTAAGAACATTCCACTGACACCATTGGCAGATAATTTTGAAAGTAAAACAATCACCGTACTTTCCGCACTATAAGGCACACCTAAAAGCCTTTAATTTTCTCAAAAACCGACAGTGCACCTTATAATCCGATGCGCCTTATATATGGATCAATGTTGGTTAACTATGGCTACCGTATTCAGGGGGCGTCGCCGAAGTGACAGCGGTAAAAACGGTAAAGGGGAATTCCAGTCCCAGCTGTTCATGTAGAAGAGTTGCGACATTGAGGGGACAGAAAACTGAGCGCTCGAACGCTGTTCATGTAGCTTTGAACTGTGACAAATGGAGTTGGAAATACATTGTTTTCAACGAGGGAGTTGTAAGAGCGCTGGTTTGTATTCTATTAAAGTTTGACTGACTGACTTATCTGACTGTTTTATTGACATTCCCTTTAGCGCAGCGCCATCTAGTGGATGCGCCTTATAATGCGGTGCGCCCTATATATGAAAACAGTTTTAAAATAGGCCATTAATTGAAGGTGCGCCTTATAATCCGATGCGCCTTATAGTGCGGAAAATACGGTACTCAAATCAAGATTATTAATCTGAATTTTAACTAATGCTAGATATTGATTTTTTTGCAGTGTATGACCTGCTAATGATTCTATTTTCTCACGTGTCACACCAAACTCTTTCCAGCAAATTCCCAAGAATGTAACATGATCTGTGGAATCATTAGAACATAGGTTCGGGAAAGATTCTCTAGGCTTTTATGTTTTTACCTCTACTGTAATATCATATATAATCATTCATTTCAAACCCTTAAGTAGTGCTGCCTGGCTTCCAAAACATGTCTTACTGTCACTTTAGATAGTGTGTTTTAAAAATCACAATTATAATGAAAAACAGGGCCTATAAGGAGGAATCAAAAAACCCTGGGGTTAGGGGGAAAATCAGAGATCAGGCTAGGTAGAGTAGAATTATGACCCTTTTGTGTTGATATGAAGAAGCGAGAGTACAGACCTTTGCTGAGATGCACAGGCATGCTCTCAGACTTGAGCATACGGTAGTGCTGATTCTGACTGTGACTCTGGTTTGGTTGAGGGGCGGGGCCAGGAGGAGAGTCAGCTGGTGGGTGTGGAAGGGTGGGAGGGTGTGCCTGGGTGGGGGACGTGGAGGAGTGCACCTCCGCATTGATCGGTTGGATGTTCCCAGATCCTCCAGAAATGGCGGGAGCTATGAGTTTCCTGCCAAAGTTGAGCAGGCTGCTGGAGACCTTGTTGATGTTGAGTGGGGCCGGTTTAGCACTGGACCTGAAGAAAAGAGTATAGGAAGATACAGTCATCATCTATAAACCCAATAAAAAATGTGCAAGATGTGTGAATGCCATGATTTGCAAATCTCATATACACATATTTTATTCACAATTTACCATGGGGTGTGGAACAAAATTCTGGGCCCTTTATATATAAACCATCACGGTAGGCCCTTGTGCTCAGTTAATCAGTACCTCTCACTTATATTCCAGGCTTTTTGAGGGCTACTCCCTACAGTTTTATTTATTTTGTTTATTTATAGTTTATTTGAGGGGCAGATACAATAAACATAGATTATCTTCTTGAAGTAATCCAATGTCAGTATCACAGTGTTTATAGCCAAGGCTGATTCGCAACACCTGTACCTAGAAGGGCTTTTGACAGATATTATACTCAATGGATAGTAAAAATTAACAGTGAAAACAATAACACGTCCACAGTTGTACATGCACAGACATCCACACTAACCAGAAGCTTGGCGGTTCAAACCTCACTTCCACCATTGCGTACTGTCGTTGAGTCCTTGGGCAAGACACTTAACCCATCTTGCCTCCAGTGTCTGCGCACACTGGTGTATGAATGTGAGTGTAAATGGGTGAATGGTTCCTTGATGTAAAGCGCTTTGAGTACCCATGGAGGTAGAAAAGCGCTATATAAATGTGACCATTTACACTTTATAATTTATACATAATCACACTGTATGAGACAGGATTTTGTCTGTCTTTTAAGTCTTTTTAGGTGGAGAGTAGAGACCACGTCAATACCACCCGATCCCGAAGGACTTGGGTTGGGTCCCGCTGCAGGTCTCTAGTGGAGAGTTTAGTTATAGTCTTTATATGAGCAGGGAGAGAGTTCCACAGGTTCACTCCTTTCAAAGAAAAAACAATCTGAGCAAAAGATGTTTTACAAAATGGAACTTCACAGTCTTCACCTGTAGGTTTTCTCATAGGTCTGACATTGGGTAGTCTGTTCCTGGGTAAACGGTACCCTTTACCCCTCCAGCCTGACGCCCCTGTTGACAGCATATCAAACGCTGAAAGTGAGACATTTTACCGTTTCATACAGATCCTCTCAAAAAATTGGGACGGGGCAACAAAAAGCTGTAAACGAAAGTTTTACTATAAAAACAATTATGCTAAAGCGGAACTAACCGTTTCTAACTTAAATAAACTGTTTCAAAGCCTGTTTGCCCATCTTATGGTGAAAAAATGTGTTGCGGGGTGAATAAAGCATCCTGCCTCTCCCCCTGCTGTATCTATGAAGTCTTGAGTCTAGCAAGAAAGCAGCACATTGCAGTTAGAGCCAAACAACAAGCTAGCAATGGCTTTATTTCTCGATTTTCATCATGGCAGAGTGGCCCAAAGGCAGAAATATTTTTAATGGACACGCGAAGGTGAAAATGAAAGCGAGGGATCACACAGAAATCAACCAAAATTGTGAGTATTAACTCACAAGTACAGGGGGAAGCTCTAGAGCTCGAAATACAGGGGGAGCTCTAGAGATGAAAATAAGCCAAAAACAGCGAAGAAACGTTCACAGTTACATTGTGCCGCTTTAGCTGACTACATTTCTGTTAAGGTATCTGAGTGTAGTACATACAGCTTTGTGTTTCATACCGTGTTTTGTTCATAAGATCAGCTCCTCTGGTTTTGTAGTAGTCCAGGTTCTGCTGGAACTGGTAGTTGACTGGTCGTGTGTGATTCTGCAGGACATCAAAAACATGGTCATAACCCCCACTCATGTTACATAATAAAAACAGCAGAGTAAACCTGTCAGCTCCAAGTCTGTGCGAGTCATTTAAATCTGCCTGGGTGTTCCTGAGTCAGCCCCTCTCTGAGCCCTCCAGCCCGCTGCCATTGGGACCACCTCACCCCCACATACTCCCGGCGTTAACCATGATGCAGACGCAGTGTGACATGGCCACTCACCTAGGGCCAGCTCTGTCAGGTTACATTGCACTTTTGGAGGTTTTATCCAGAGGAAGCAGCGCAGCAGTGTTGTGAGCTGTGATTTCGAATCATGGGTCAGAGAGCTTTAACAGGAGCAGAAGATGTTTGGTGCAGCGACAGTGTGGTGTTAGATTGAGTTATACTAACAGTTTAAACTCTGTGTGAATTTGAACAGAAGGATTTGAGGTATCGGCCTCAAAAAATCCATAATGGTCGGGCTCTAGAAACAAGTTGACATGTTCAACACTAATTTTAACTGCTGTATCTGTAATATATATATATAAAACAAACAAACAGACAAAATAAACTGAATGTGAATGCCGTACAGTGTGTTTTCTTACTTTAGGGTCTCTCAGGAAAAGAGCCTTCTGCAGTAAAGAGTTGATGTCTCCAATTGGGGGGTAGTGCATGAGCAGGCCCAGGCAGGTCTGGAAGTTACTGGCAATCACTGAGACAGAAAAACATTTTTAAGTGCATACTAAACCTAAAACATCCTTGCAATACCATTTCATTATTTTATTATAAGTTGCTATGTTTGTGTATGCAAATATAAAGCCTGTATGTAACTGCATAGATTTTATCATTCTTCAAATATTTATACAATATTGGTTACTCATTTTATAGCTCACAAAAAGACAAGAAATGAATGCATGCATCCAGAAAAGTAATGTATGCTGATCGATGATTAAAATGGAGCGCTCTCATGGATTTTGGAATGTGTTAAGTACCACCAGCCATTAAGTAGCTTACCCAGAGAAACTAGAGCTGAGGAGATGAGAGCCAACATTAGAGCTTAAATCTATCTCCATACCGCTCATAATAATGACATTAGGAACCACTGCCTTCAATTTAAAGTAATATGACTCCGGCTGATTAAATGAAGCTGGCTGAATCACATTTTTGTGGTTAGAAGGACTGTGTTCAGTTACAAAACACACGGTCAGTGTGGCAATAGTAAATCGAGCGTACGGGCGTCTCGAATGTACAGCAGCATGGCCACAAAGATGTAGTCCACCAGGTCTAGAGTGATGCTGTCAGCAAACAGGGCATCCCACACCACCAGCAGGTCCTGAAGGGGGAACTCTCTGCCAAACAGGAGCCGCACCCACCGTCTGGGAACCACACAGAGATAAAAAGTGTATAAGAAGGCTGAGAGAATGGGTGACCGGTGATTTGAGAAGATACTGACATGCCGTAGATCTGTGGGGCGATCTCCAGCCGGTTCAAGTGCATGTGCAGCTCTACATCGTGCTTCTTCACCAGCTGGTCCTGGATGCGGTTGACTTTGGTCACTATGGCAACAGAGGGCCCTGAGTCCTGGGGCCGAGCGAAGGGAATGCTGGTTAGCATCTCTTCTTTGCCCTGGAGAGGTGTACAGTAAGACATTTGCCTTAGAAGTCCATTGATTAGACAATGTTCAAAATTGGTGCATGGATCTAAATAATTAGGCTTCAAATAACATTTTGATTTATAATTTGAAGCAACAAGCTTTATTTCTTTATCTAGACCACACAAACTAAGACCAAGGCATGTGAGTGTAGGCAGGCGATGTAGAACTATAATTTTAAAAAATGTTTAGGCAAAGTCAAGACTAAAACAATAGCAGTACAAGTCCTGGTATCTTGCACTGAAAGCAGGTTTATGGTAAATGTATGTGAAATAGAATACTTTAACTAAGTTGTACAGCACTAGAATTACACAGCTATTGTTAAATTGGAAGCATTTTAAACCGTATCCTGAAAGGAGATCATTAGAATAATATCTTGGAGAAATTAACAGATTCTAAAACCTGAGCAATTATAATTATTCATGAGCATACAAAATAAATCGGGCTGTAATAGATGTTTGTTTCTCTGATTGGTTTGACATTTTTCCGAACAAATCTAGAGGCAAGAAACTCCATGAATGTTTGTAGTGCCTTTTTATTGGTTGTAATTGACTTTGGGTGTTTTTTTTTTTTATAGTTACTTGAATCATCTGTGACCTATTTACTTAGAATTACAGATGGGCAATAAATCAAATTAATTAGATTCATTCACATTTTTACTTTTGGATGATGTCAAAAAGTTGCTCTATTGTAAAATCATATTTAGTGGAAAATGTGTCTTCGAAGTGCTGCATTGTACACAATCTTGTGGCTAATACTGATGGTTGCAGCTTAAATACTGACTGTCGAGACTCTGCAGATGCTAAAAACACTACTAATTATAATGAAAGGAGTCAGATTACCTATGTGAAGCCTTCGTTTAGAGAGGTGGCAACAGTTTGGCAAAAATGAACAGTGTGGTGTGCAGCACTACGCACTTTGGTTAAGAATGCAGATTAACCATATGCTCCATTGCTTGCCGTCTTTTAACAAGACTGTGTATAGCCTATGTGTATAAAGGTGTATAAATTATAATAAACCTGTTCTTTAGAACCAAAAAAAAAATCATATCTTCACTGATGTTACTGTGACAGTAAGACACAGTGCTGCTGCTTTACTGTTACTGTTGTTTTGTGTAGGCATTTAGCATAAAATATAGTAAAGCTATGCAACAATATCATAAAAAAACAAAACAACAAAACTGGAATAAATTAGCTTTTTAGGTCAGATGGCAAGAGAAAAAAAAAAAAATTAAAATAATGTATTTTCAGAAAATTGAAAGAAAAATTTTGATTTTATTTTTAGCCATATTGCACTTACATGGCAAAAGCCAGATTTATATAATGTTAGTGTTATATTAATCTGGACTGTCCAATGGGAAGAGGGACTTTTAGTAGAGTATTTGGAGCTGACTGGATCAAGCGAGATTCATTTTAGCCAATCACAGCAACAACTCATATAAAGTAGCTAAACAACAAATCGCTACGATAGTATAACAATACAATATTTAGTGACGATATCATTTTTGCTGCTTTTTGTAAATGTATAGCAGCATACTTTATGTTTTTCGGAATCACCGTGCTGTTAACAAGTATCACAGAGTGATAACCCCAAACGAATTAGCAGTAGCCTAACAAGATGGATTTTTGTGAATTTGTGAACTCACAAATCTCATGCCAAACCAGCCTGCAGTGCAAGGTGAATATTGCCCAGCCCTACTAAGAATGTTAATGTTAACTGACTTAAATTGACAGTATGCAGCTGTTAAAGTACTGAACAGCCAGATGAATGGTGCTCTGAAGATGTTGTCTGCTTGAGTTCAAACTGACCCTCCTGACTTCTCTTTCAAAACTGGAGAACCAGGGCTCTGCAGTCTCCATCAGCTGAGAAAACATGGCACTGTGAACGCAACAATGCGAGACAATCAGCTCCAAAAATCTAGCAATTTTTTTAATAAAATTACATATAATCAAGTCAACAATGTTTGCCTATAAGTGAAAGATGTATTCTAAGTTTAGAAGCCTTGATTTATTATCATCTTGTGTTCACTTACTATGCATCATGCTCGAGGTACTCTGGGTTTAACAAACACTTCATGTCCTCACTGCAGACAGACAGTAAACATGAGACACAGTAGTACATAATGTAGTACACCAGTGGTTCTCAAACTGTGGTATAGGTACCACTGGTGGTATGTGGGCTTCTTCTGATGGTACTCAGGAGCACAAGTTCTGATTTAGCTTAATTAGAGCCAGACCTAGTTGAGTCCTGGTTTAGTCCTGGTTTAGTCCTGGTTTAGTCCTGGTTTAGTCCTGGTTTAGTCCTGGTTTAGTCCTGGTTTAGTCCTGGTTTAGTCCTGGTTAAGTCCTGGTTTAGTCCTGGTTTAGTCCTGGTTTAGTCTAGGGCTGCACGATATGGAGAAAATATGCGATATTTGATAACTACGTTGAAAATTGCGATAATATTATTGCGATATTTGAAAATAAAGTCTACTTTTTGAACATAGTAAGTTAAATTCACTACATTTCACAAAAATGTAAGTTCCTGTATTTATAAGGCAAAACAGCGACAAAATCAAAACTTAACACAGACTAAACCAGGAATAAAACAAGGCTAAGCTGTGACTAAATTAAATTATCACTAAAACTGGACATTTTAAACATTTTTGTTTAGTCACAACACATGTTTTTTTAAGGCTTTGGTGGAAAAAGATTCTTCAGTGTAAATCTCTGTCAGATGGAAGACCATAGCGTTATTGTGATACATTTAGATTCTTGCGATATGGATATTGCGTTTGCTGATACTGTGATAACGATAATTTTGCGATATATTGTGCAGCCCTAGTTTAGACATGATTTAGTCCTGGTTTAGTTCTGGTTAAGTCCTGGTTTAAACCTAGAGGGGTCCTGGTTTAGTTCTGGTTGAATTCTAGTTTAAATCAGGGTTAAGTCCTGATTTAGTCCTAGTTTAGACCTGGTTTAGTCCTAGTTTAGTCCTGTTCTAGACTTGGTTTAGACCTGATGTAGTCCCTGTTCAGTCCTTATTTATTAATGCATTTTCTAGTTTTTATTTCCTAGGTTAATCCTAATTTAGGTTAATTTTATTCCTTTAAAGATGGTTGCTTTGAAAGCCGAATATTTTCTCAGGTGGTACTTGGTGTGAAAAGTTTGAGAACCACTGTGGTATCCTATTAAAACACAAACAGGTGATATATGCGGGTAGGTAAGGGTCAGCGGTGAGTAAACTGACCTGGGGGTGGCTGTCTCACTGGCGTGCTGGAAGGCCTGGTGGTCACAGTGCAGCACAAAGACAATGGGGGCCAGCAGCTCGTGCATACCCTGGGGTGGACATCAGAGAGAGCAGAGGAGAAAACACAGGTCATTAGTTTGTTAAACGCTGATGCAGGAGCCCTCTAATAGGAGCTGACACACAGAGTTTAGCTGTACTTAGCCACATGTCACTTCCACTTTGGTAAAAAGAGATGCTTCACTACATCTGTTTGGTGGCACTGCTCATAGACACTGATAATTATTATGTAACAGACATTTAGTCCAGGCACAATTAATCCAAATTCATATAAATTTAAACTGGACTAATTCACACCAGATTTTGAGTGTGAAGAACATAACTATGTCTGTTAATAATCTGACAATATGGAAGAATTGAACATATGGCTGTGTGTAAATAGCTATTCTAACAGTGGCAACCAGGAGAATTTCTGGTTCATACTGGTCACACAAAATTGAGGCAGATTGGAGTGGCCCCCGCGATGCAGCTTTAAAAGCTTTAAAAGTTAATTCTTTTGGACTAAGTAGTGAATGGCCAACTTTTTGCCATAGAAGCAAGTTAAATGTTTTTTGATGGAGACTGTACCAATAGAAGTACACTGGTATGCCCAACATAAACTTGCCTTTAACTTCACAAACATAGAGGCATTCCCTCTGCTTGTTTAGCCTTACTTAGGATGGAAACAGTACCAGAAAAAAAAAAAAGAGTGTGGCATTGTCGAATGTTCCCAAATCAGGAGTCAAACCTGGGTCACAACACACATATGCATGCATGAAAGTGGTTGAAAAAATACACCCATCAGCATGAAATCCTGGCTCAGAGAAATGTTTACTTCTAGAAAAAGTCTCTTTCCCTCTCCTGACTTTCACAGTTGGTAAAGTAAATCTGAATGCAATTAGGGCTGCAACTAACAATTATTTTGATAATCGATTAGTCTGTCTGTTTTTTTGATTCAACATCATACGTTTTACTAAGGGTGCTCCGATCAGGGTTTTTGAGGCCGATCACCGATCAGCCTCTGCTGTGATCGGCCGATACCGATCATGGCCGATACCGATCACGTGGTCTTCAATGTAGTAATGTATTGTATGCAGGCTATTATTAGTTCCATTTGAAAAATACTGTAGCCTTTGTAAATATAAAAGAACAACAAAATTCTACTTATTTTTGTTTTAGAAGAGGTTTTGTTGCATTATTGGTCTTTAATGTGTGCCCAGTGTCTGTGGCTTTATTTGAATGCTCCGCTGATGTAAAAATCAGCTGTTCTTAATTGGTTCCTTTAATGCGAGTCCGCGGGTGCAGCGCCTGTGTCCGCGTAACGCGCAGCCAAACCAGGTTGAAACACAGTGGACTAAAGAGCAGACAGCTCCTGCTGCCAGTTTTGACAACGTCTGACCGAAGAAAACGTGCAAAGAGAGCAGAGAAGACAACGATGAAAGCTGCTCCTCTCAGACTCACGGACACATGGGCTGCCTTTTTACTTTCTCTTTCCATTAGCAGCCATTTTGTGCAGTTTAAGCCACAAAACGCACAGTTTTCTCCGCGCAACAAGACACAGGCAGACTCTGAACTTTCTTAATCTTTTTAACGTAACTGTTAGCGGGTTAGCTGTAGCTCTATTTACGTTGGTGTTTGCAAATAAACACACTGCTGCGCCTCGGTTCTGTCCCGTGCGCTCCTAAAGCAGGCGGGGACACAGCGGGGACACAAAGCAGCGCCTCCAGGGCAGGTTTGTGTTAGTTATAACCAGGGCTTAACTTAAAAACACTGCTAAAATAACACTACTGCTGTTTAATCAAACCGGAGTTGCAGGACAGTAAATGTGAGAGCCTCGCGTGTTTATTGTAATTTGATCGGCCCTTCTGATCGGCCCATTTTACCGATCACCGATCACTCTATTTTTAGCCATGATCGGCCGATCATGATCGGCGGCCGATCGATCGGAGCACCCTTAGTTTTTACAATATCTGAACCAGACGAAGCAACAAGTATGCCACAGAAGAACTTTTGGCATATACACACAAAGATGTTTTTTTATTCAAAAACATAAAGGGCCAGATTTATCAAAGGTTTGCGTGCACGCTAAATGAAAAAGACGTGCTAAAAATGGAGCAAACCCAGGCGCAGCTGAGATTTGCGTCTCTCACAAGAGCAAATTTAGCGTGGCGCAGATTTTGCTCCTGTGATTCAATGAATATGTAAAACAAGGCGTTCTTGCCAAAACGCACAAAATTCAGGGCATGGAAAATGCAAATGAAGTCGGTTTGCAGTCGCTGTTTGATTTATCATGAGTACGGGAGCTAAATCTGAGTGAAAATTTAGTACGTTGGAGAAGCAGGTACAAAAGTTTTGCGGAGGTAAGAGTGTAGCTTTTAGTGCACAGATGAGGCGTTGAAAATAAGTTCTAATGCTTTAACAGGGCTCATTTACAAAGATACAACAGTAATGTGTTGATTTGAAGTCGAAGGGAACAAAGAAACAGACTTTACCTGCGGCACTTTTTCCTTGATTCTCGCTCGTATTTCCCTGAACTTCAGCCTTTTACAGCTGCTGTCTCTGGGCTTTCAGTCTGTTTAACATTCTTTGACATCCTTACGGTGACAGAACAGTCTTTAAACGCTGTGCAAAGTCTACTCACTGTGTTTATCTCATTGCCTCCCAATGCTCGCTGCGGCGCTTGACTGACAGCTGCCCCTACAGAGGCTCAAGGCTGTGTGGATTTGATCGAGCGGAGGACATCAAAAATGTTTTTTAATTGTTTTTATTCGATCATCATCAGCACGCCATATAGGCTACTGATACATTTTATATAAATGTTTGAAAGGTTACTGGCTCTGACAGACAGTGAAAAGGACTTTCCTCTCCCTTCACTGTCTTACACAGAGGGGAAATAAGGCACGTGACTCTGGTCAACGAACACAGCTCTACTACAGTCAGTCCTGTTATTTGTTGGACTCTCAGATTGTGTTTTGTGTTGCATCTCTGTAGGAAAGATGCAGTCAGAGCTGGCAAACAGCGTTGCTCTCGCTGTCAGTGCATTTTATGCTCACGCAAAATTCTCATTTACATATCAGATTTGCGGCAGCAGTTATTTGCGCAGTTTCTCTTCATATATCACACGCAACACGCCCACAAATACCAGACGCTATTTTTGAAGCTGCACTCGTTTTAGTAAATATGGCCCAAAATGTACATTCTCACATTCTTACTTTTTCTGTGGCTTTACTTCTCTGTCTTGGTGATAAAACCTCTCTCAACACATGGCCTGTTTCAGAGACTGTGAATACTCCAGTCAGCACGGTTACTCGATTATTAAAATAGATGACGATTATTGTAATTAATCCCATTAGTTGTTGCAGCCCTAAATGCGGTTCTTCTAAATATATTAAAACAGGAGCTTTCTGTACTTTTCTATGTGATCTAGTATTTAATTTATTGTTTTAATTGTAACTTGTTAATTATTTGTCAGTTATAAATTTTAGTAAATGACAGTGTACCTGTTTGTAAAGCAGTTGTTCGTTTTCTCTGGCGTAACAGAAAAGGATGTCTGTCAGTTTGGTCCTCACATCCTCATCCTGGAAGTATCGGATCTCTGGGAACCTACAAATCCATTTGATAAAACAGAGATTTATTTAACACAGTCAGTTTTGGCAGGTTACTATGTAACATGTATTAAATATACTAACGTTCTCAGCACATCTTGTTTGACCATGCCCTTCAGCTCTTTGTCCTGGAAGAACTTGTTCCACAAGCTCTAGACACAAAGGGACAAAAAATGTAGTAGGAAAGTTAAAACAAAGAACACAATCACCAAAGTAACATCATGATTGTTCCACCTTTGCACCCACTGAAGTCTAGAGAGACACTGTACTTCTGCAAGCTAATATGAGAATAGTGAAATAATGAAAAGTATCTATCTTGTTTTCTCAAGGCATAACAAATAGTTGACAAGTAGAAATATTTTGGTAACTGAAACTAATCGTAACTGCAATTACGATTATATGTTTACTGACCCCTTCATCCTGGGACAGTGGGTTGTTGACCACCAGGTCCTGCTGGCCTGCAGCTTTACGAGGGTTAGTGATGTGCTGTGGACACAAAACACAAAACCACATGGCTCACCTTTACTCAATGTTAAAACTAAGTTAAAGACTCTTTTAATTTGAAAAAATACTTTTATCTTGCATATTCTATTGTACAAATATAATAGCCTAGCCAGTCAGACCCACTGACTTTTGTAGCAAACTGAAGCATTTCTGGTTCTCTCCCATTCAACCCTGCTTTCACCATAATCAAATGTTCCCAATCACCATTTTTTATAGTGGTCCTTATGTTTTTGATAATACCATGGCCTTTTAAAATTCTCATGGTGACAGGTGACAAAAGCTAAATCACTATGCCATATAATTCTGCTGCTTGCATGACCATAGCAATGGTAAACAGCTGAGCCTCCCCATAACCAAAAGGTAAGGGGAGGCTGTATGGAATGATCAGACTTCAGTAAAGGATTTGGCTGAAAAGCGGAGAGGAGAGCCACGGACTTGGACTATACCTCCTATTGTCCACACCCACCGCATATGCACCACATTGTTCGCCAGAGCGCATTGGTTTTCATATACAAACTAAAGCCCAGTCTACGTCTCTGTGGGCACAGTGAGGAGGGTGGCCTAGCTAACACTTAACCCTTCACAGTTTCATAATTACTTTTTTTATTCAATTGCTCAGGAGTCACAAATATCAATTACTTGACACAACACTAATTTCGAATGCACATGTATGCATCTAATACTGTATTTCAAGTATGTGACTATGGTAGTGGAAGTGGAAGTGAATTAAACTAGGAGTCATCACACAGTTTTTATGCACTCCTCAGTGGAACCTCCCTAATTCTTACTTGTGTGTCTAGCTAATTACATTCATAGGTAGCTTAATCCACATCTTTTTGGTAAAATGGAAATCCAACTAGAAACAGCAGGAACCAGGCTTATTCTGTGTATAAAAACATAAGAAGTTCTAAAATGGATAGTCATAATTTTTTAAGAAAAAAACAGCAAAATTAATTCAAAGAAACATGTGGAACAGATTTTTTTTACTGTGATGGTCATGTACCGTTTCTTTAATCTTCTCATACTGAGCTCGGAGCTCCTTGGTTTTGTTGATCCACTGACTTTTGTCTTCTGGAAGGACTTCCAGATACAACTGCAAACAACACACAAACATTGAGTGTGCATAACTAACAGGACACAGGGAAGTGACAGTCTTCAAACTTAGATCCAGGCAGCTTTCACACACGCTGCCAGAGCTGCAGTGTTTCTGTGATGCCAGGGAAACAACCAAAGCCATTTTAATCAAGCGGATAGCTGGAAGCGTCTGATCCGTCTGGCAGCTCACCTTCCAGCACACGCTCCGGAATCGGCTGCTCCTCAGTCTGCCGTTGATGCCCGCCTGCCGGATCCGGGCCAGGTAATTACTGTTGAGGAACAAGTCGTCCCATTCTTTCCTGTGCACAACAGAGACAGAAGATTTATGAAATTATACCAAAACAGGCACTTTTCAGTCTAATGTGTCATGCACCCAGAGAAGACTGTCTACTTTCGCATTACATTATTTTTTATATGATAACTGCAGGCAAGTCACTACAAGTGAATAAGGGAAACAGATATCATTGTGAAACTGCTACAGTAAATTACTGGCATCAACGTGAGAAAAAATGTTATGCAAGTTTTATGTAATTTAATGTTTTAATAAACAGATTAGGCATTATCTATCTAAGAAGAATATTGGATGGAGCCAACTTTTTTTTTTAAATAGTTCATTTTGTTGACATATTAGATGAAAGGATTTTTACAAAGGGAATTGAGTGTCAATAGATTTTTCAATATGTTTTTAGGAGTAAAATGCCCAATAAAACAGGCTAGGGATAATATCAACAATTGCCTCTGTAAAAGCCTTAAGTATAGTTAAGTGTAACCATATTATGTATATGAGTGTGACTTTTTTTGAGAAAAGGCCTTTGAAGTTAATATTTAAGATAGAAATCTATAGATCCAAGTTGACAAAATGTAATAAAATAAACATCTTAAAGTGTAGATTGGACATTTTCTTTATTTTAGTGTAAAAGCTTAAATACTTGGATCATTATGTGATCAACTTATTTAACCTGGTAGCTTTGGCTTATATAAACAGTAAAAAAAAATATGAATTACAGTATATGCAAAATTCTGTGAAGACATATGGCAGTCTGTACTAAAAAAAAAAAAAAAAAAAAAAAGCAAAATAAAATTGCAAACATATTTTGGTTTTTGGTAAACGGAAAGAAAGGCACCCTTTATGTTGTAGTTTCTCTAGAATCCTGCATATTTTAGCATTTTACCCCATGTGACAATTGTGCAATAATGTTAGTGTTTACAAAAGAAACATGTTGATAACACACACTACAAGTTATATTAAATTCATAAACAAATCAATATCAAAATAAAAGGTGAAGAAAAAAATGAACTAGATAAATAATAATATTCATAATAATAATGAAAAGAGAAAAATAAAAAGACAAAAAGGCCCAAAATGAAAATAATGATGAATAAATAATATTTTTAATAATAATTTAGATACTTTAACAGATTTTGTTGTCTTTATGTGTATCATGTTTGAGTTGGCTTTGAGGAAGAAATAAATTATGACAGATTTAAGAATCCAATAAGGGAAGACAATGTGATGGAGGATGGGTTGAATATAGTTTACAAGGGATGTAGTCCATTATTACATTTTCCCAGAGTGGTATATGAATGAATGCCCTTCCTTACGCAACCCTTCTCTATTTATCCAGGCTTGGGATCGGCACAATGAGTACACTTGCTTGTGCCCATTGTAGCTGGATTGAGATGTAATCTAATATATACTGCTTAGCCCAAAAAAAGTCACACACTAATATTTCGTTGAAGTACCTTTAGCTTTGAGCACAGCAAACATTCGCTGTGGCATCGATTCGACAAGCTTGTGCAATGTCACAACATTTGTTTCCGTCCAGGAGTGCATTCATTTTTCACCAAGCTCTTGTATTGATGATAGGAGAGTCGTACCACTGAGCAAAGTCTTCTTCAGCCCATCCCAAACATTCTCTGTGGGGCCAAGGTCTGGACTCTGTGGGGCCAAGGTCTGGACTCTGTGGGGCCAAGGTCTGGACTCTGTGGGGCCAAGGTCTGGACTCTGTGGGGCCAAGGTCTGGACTCTGTGGGGCCAAGGTCTGGACTCTGTGGGGCCAAGGTCTGGACTCTGTGGGGCCAAGGTCTGGACTCTGTGGGGCCAAGGTCTGGACTCTGTGGGGCCAAGGTCTGGACTCTGTGGGGCCAAGGTCTGGACTCTGTGGGGCCAAGGTCTGGACTCTGTGGGGCCAAGGTCTGGACTCTGTGGGGCCAAGGTCTGGACTCTGTGGGGCCAAGGTCTGGACTCTGTGGGGCCAAGGTCTGGACTCTGTGGGGCCAAGGTCTGGACTCTGTGGGGCTAAGGTCTGGACTCTGTGGGGCTAAGGTCTGGACTCTGTGGGGCTAAGGTCTGGACTCTGTGGGGCTAAGGTCTGGACTCTGTGGGGCTAAGGTCTGGACTCTGTGGGGCTAAGGTCTGGACTCTGTGGGGCTAAGGTCTGGACTCTGTGGGGCTAAGGTCTGGACTCTGTGGGGCTAAGGTCTGGACTCTGTGGGGCTAAGGTCTGGACTCTGTGGGGCTAAGGTCTGGACTCTGTGGGGCTAAGGTCTGGACTCTGTAGTGGCCAGTCCGTGTGTGTAAATGATGTCTCATGCTCCCTGAACCACTTTGAGCTTGATGAAACCTGGCATTGTCATCTTGGAATCTGCCCGTGCCATCAGAGAAGAAAAAAATCCATTGATGGAGTAACGTGGTCTCTGTATCAGCTACACACTGCAGTCAGGGTTAACTAACTTGTTGCTAGCACAAACATAATTATCCAATGGCTCTTACCTATTTGCTTAGTTAAATCCAGGTGGTGACTTTTTATTTTGCCAGGCAGTGTAAATTGACCAGAACATTTATTTAAATGTAAAAAACAATATGTAAATTATTATAATAAATTATAATTATAATAATCTAAATTATAAGAATATTCATTAATCATGCACTTTTAATCAATTACTGACTTTGTTACTTTCAGTTTGCTACTTTCTCAGGGTAGTTCCATATTTTGTCTTGTGAATTTAAGACCTTATTTAAGACCTTTTATGACTTTTTATGCCTCTTTGAGTGAAATTTAATGCCAGCATTGTCAACAACAGAACAAAAATCTGTATGAATTTTACACAAATTAATTATCTATACTACTTTCTGAAACTCAAGGGCTTTATTTTCAAAGTCTAATACAGATGAAAGAACTCCAGTGATGCATTAAAATAAATCTTGAAAAATGAATTATGCATTTGAATGAATGTTGAATGCTGAATGTTATATAACACTGTAGTGGAGAGGGCATTTATGTGTTATTGTTCTTGCACAAAAAAAAGAAAAACAAATGTGGTTAAATGGAACACTCACCTGTAAGACTGAAAGGTTGACTGAGGCTGTGATTGAGAGGTGCTGTCCAGACTTCCTCCTCCTTAAAGAGAACATCACACATGAGACCACAAGGGGGAGACACCAGCACCAGCCTGACTGAGCCATCACACATACTGTCAACTTCACAACCAATCTCATTTAAACTATTAAGGAGGTGCCAAACATTATTTATAGACTATTCTAGGCAGCTGCTTCTATGTATATACAGTTAAATAGAATCCTGTGGTTTAATTATCCAAAGTGAAGCACTCATATTGGCTCATATTGGTGTAATGTGGGTAAATTGCTTGCAGTGAACATGGATGTGAGTCTGAGAGCTGTCTGTCAACATTAGTACAGAGTGAATCAGTCCACAGGGACGCTCAAACTGAATATTCATCAGTTCCACAACATGTCATTCCTCCGACATGTTCTTCCTTTCACATGAACGCAGATAAACCTTCCAAAAAACAGTCCTCAGTCCAGGGGACATTGACATTCACCTACAAAACACTTTTATCATACTCACAATACTGACAAGTTTTGTTTTGTCATAACTATCTTCATCATGCTACTCACAAATATATCCACCAGTCTATGGGGTAACTACAGGACAAGTCATTGTTACTTTAACGTCTAAAAGTAACTATAGGCAAAGGCATTCAATTGAGCTTGAAGGTGTTTCACGTTCTATGCAATTGGCTATAGTAAACTTGAATGGACACATGTCCATTCAAAACATAGACATAATATTTTTTTTTTTTAATTGCATTCACACTAATGGGAGGTTTAGCTTGCACAGGAAAATGACTGGACAGAATTTAGACTTACAGACTTGGAGCTATTCCACCATGTTGTCCAATGAAAAACCTATTGGATTTGCCAAACTTTCAATGCATTTTGACATTTTTTGTTTGACTGCAAGATACATTTTTTTGTAAAATAAAGAGAAAAGACAACCAACATACTATGGAGGACAAAAAGTGCCACAATAAAATAAATACATAAATTAATAATGAAATAAATGTGCCATTAATTAATTGAAATTGGGAATAAATACACTGGTAAATAATAAACTATCATTTTATTTAAATATTGTCATTCATTAATTTAAAGAATACATTTGTAAAATTTCTCCCCGGGTACTCCGGCTTCTTCCCACCGTCCAAAGACATCTGTGTTCAGTGAAATGGTGACTCTAAATTGCCCCTAGTGGATGAATATGAGAGTGAATGGTTGTCTGTGCATGTCTCTGTGTCAGCCCTGTGACCAACTGGCCCCAGTCCAGGTGCACCCCGCCTAAGGCTCAAAGTAACTAACTTTACTACGACCCCTAACGTGAATAAGTGGAAGAAGATGAATGAATGAATTTGTAAAAAAAACCATATATAATTAAGTCACTATTTAAATATTTTTCATTGTCTTTTGCTGCTGTCCCCATTCAGAAATAAGTACAGAACTGCTCATATTACGGTGGTATTCTGGTGTTTTATGAAAAAACACTGCAAGAATCCCTGTTTTTTGGGTCAGCGGTGCACTGCTTATGTTCAGCCCTTCGTTTTTCTGACTGGTTACTCCACCTGTCATTGTTCTACCTCAGGAACAAAATGTTACCGAAGGGGTACCAGACTAACTTCTTTGTATAGAATAGGAAAAGTGTTTGTCTGGCAGGGGAGGCCAGCTTTGACGAGGTTTACAGATAAAATAAATTTTTGATGCACTGCTAGCATTTTGGCATATTTCATCTATAAAACAACCAACACATACAACAAATTTTCAATAATTCTAGTCATAAAAATTAGACATTGTAATTTTAATGGAAAAACATACAGTACATAATAGCTATTAATGTGCTGAGCAACATCAAGTTTGGGGCACATATTTTCTAACTAAAGTTTGGTTGGATGTAGTTTAACTTTTTATTCATAAAAGTAGATCTGATTAAATCTGGCTCTTCATTCAAGTCTGAAACCACTGCACCTGTAACTCAGTGTGGCACAAAACCCAGAGGGAATGCCAGTCCACACAGCAAAGAACACCTAAAAATAATATTATTGGTCAAATGTTACCCTGTCACTTGTTATCAATAATAATCGCCAATACTTAAAATACTTAATATTCTTAATATACATATTCAGTGTTTCCCACAGCACTACGTAGTTAAGGTGGCCACCTAGGCAATAACCACTTACCACTTTGAATACCATTCAATATAGGCTGTATAAAGTAGTAAAAATTTTGTTTATTCCCCAAAAAATGTATGTTAAATTAATGCTTTGTGGCATTTAGGGGTTATAAGTGGGGTGTATAAAAGACATTAATTTTGCAGTATAAAAATTTTGGAGGCACAACAAGTTGGCTACCACCTTAACTGACATTTTCTTGCGGGAAACACTGATATTAATATTCATATATTAATTCCTATTATTTATAATCATTGACATGACTTGCCTGACATGTCTGGTGGGGTTACATGTTTCAGTTGCTTTCCTCTGAGAGGTACTTATGGGTCATAAAGGCTGAAAATGAAAAGTAACAAACTGATGCAGCCAGTTTACAGGTAACATCGCGTTGAAGTCTTTCCCTCCTGATCCTTTCCTTGTTTTAGCCTTTCTGCTCTGCATTTTTGGCCCAGTGCCAATCACAAATTTTTATCAATGACTTGTCGATCTTCAATCAGAGCACCCTTACTATCATGTCACTAAGTAAACTTAATAGGTAGCATGTGAGGTGTGGACGTACTGCTGCGGTTCTTGTTGAAGTTGTGCAGGGGGTCATATCCCGTCTCCTGGTCATCTGTCTGCAGAGGGTGACGAGTCTCAAAGTTTGGGTGCTGCATGACTGCCACCCAACCAACCGCACCTGAAAGAGAAAAAGGAACACGTTACAAGTTCTGAGCAGTACAGTGTGGGGTGTGTACTGTATCTGGACTGGTTCACCTCAGAGACTTACTGTGACAGCCTTGTGACTCTCAGCCAACTCTCAGATAAAGGACCGCTTCTGCACGGAAATAGAAGAAACACTATTAAAGTCACAACCTTCAGCACGACCCAGATTTAACTCTTTAGATGCTAAAAGACAACACAAATCAATACTTCTGAAGTGGGCTTTATCTGAAGAAGCACAGAGGTAAAAAGTGTTGGTGAAGAATGCTCTAAAGCACTTGAGCTGCCTGATCCCCTGATGCTCTGTGTGATATATTAAACATACCACTGATGCTAATGAGGCCATTAACGCAAATGATTGTGTTAATGGCATTAATTAAATATTTTATATTCACCAGAATGATGTGTGCTTCCAACACATTTTGTATTGTGCATGTGTACGCTGCTTTACAAAGCAGTGCAATGAAAATGAACAAAGTCCCACTACAAAACTAAACACATCAGAAGCAGAGTTCTCCATACCTGAAGAGACCTTGCTCATTATTGTCTAAAATTCCTTGCTATAGTGTTAAAATGAACCAAAACCAGAATACAACATTGATTTTTTTGCATTTTCCCATGGCAAAACACATTTATGAGTCAGTTGAATTGATCTGGGCATATATCACTGATTCCTAACTAGGGTTGCAAAGGGGCGGAAAATTTCCGGTATATTTCTGGAAATTTCTGCTACTTAATTTTAAGGTAAGGTTGATTTTATGCACCAAGGTCTTAGCTTGGCTTTTAGGTATTAGCATTTAGCATATCATAACAGCTATATTGCTAATAAGCAAATTAAACTATTGGTACAAAGGTAAATACAATTGTGCAATTATATTTCAATTCAAACTACAACAGAGTTGTCCTCAGTACACAGCAAACACCCACCTGTTTTATAGAGGCACAGTCAGAGAGAATGTAAATTGTTCAAAAGAGAGAACATGTGCTGAGCTGACACAGTTTAATCAGTGGAAAAACACTACATTACATTAATCTGCTCAAAAAGTGGCACCACCCCCAGTGGCCAGCCTGGGAACTGCAGCCAAACTAGTGTTTATAGGCCTGTCACCAGAACAGATGTAGCTCAGTAATTATGCATGATGTTGTCACAAATGTATTGATACCTATATAGAATTATGATGCTTAATATTGTGCCCCCAAAATATCACAATATACCACAAAACACATTTTTACAACCCTAATAGTTGAGCTAACCAGAAATATTGAGTCTGCAGTCTTGAGTTTGTACACATGTACATGTGTACAAACATTTGTCACATTTGTACATATGTACATGTGACTGAGGAATAACAGATATTGAAGAGTGTTTGTGTTTTTTATGCTATAGTATATTGCCCTGTCATGGGACAGCTTTGAATTGTGTAAGTTCCCAATTTATTCCCATAAATTCCCATTTATTCCCATGGAAAATTTCCAACTTTGAAAATTCCCAGAATTTTGCAAGCTTATTCCTAACTAAAGGCTCTGCACCTGCTGAGCTGGGTGAGGACTGCAGCACAAGAGATACGAATGTGAGGAAACAAACAGCATCAAAGAATTTTTCTAAGTTCCAGTATAAGATAAGAAGACGCATCTTTGACCAAACAGAGGTTTAAAAAAAAAAAAAAAAAAAAGCTGCCAGTGAGGAGAAGGAGGAGGAGAAACTGTAGTGGGAATGAAAGTGCACAAGCATGTGCATTAGCATACAGCAAGACATTGCAAAGTAACATCTTGTCAAGTCACAACTTTTTATACATGTTTATACTTTGCCTACACAGTAAATATTTAACTCTGAATGATCAAGTTTAAACTCTGTGATACAGATTTAAGCATTAAAATGTAAACTACAGCACACTTCTGTCTGGTTGTTACTCTTTGCACTACTTGTTATGGGCCTGACTGACGTTAATTCAGTCTGTGGTGCTGTATGGTGCATTTTTTTTTTAGTTTAGTGCATGGATCTATGGTTTAGTGTGGTTTCATGTTGGTGTTTAGATTAACTGTCTCTGTGGAATTGGTGTGATTGGTCGTTTCGCGCCAACTCTGCTGGTTCCATATGAACAGCTCACAGCTACACAGAGAAACCCTGGGTTAACTCAGAGTTGGTAGCCCATTTTGTAGTACCACTTATCCTGAGACACTTAGGTTGGGTTATGTCTACCCGGGTAGCAGAGACAGAGTTTAACTTTATAGGACAGGGCCCAGGACTGTGCCAAAACACAATTTCCGTAGTGTACAAAGTTTTACTAGAGTTATTACAAGTTGCAAGTCTATTCATCCAATCCATCAGACTCTGCTCTGAAACAGAACCAGAGCCCATTGTTCCTCCATGTATTATGCGACTGGGGATTATTCCATCTTTATGAATATGTTTATCCTCATACATTCCACAGACTCCTTCCATTTGCTTATTAATGAATGAAATAACCCAGCATCTCTTAAACCTATTAACCATGAGAGAGGAACAGTTCTCCATAAATCATCTGTACGCAGGCCAACAAAATAAGAATTATTATAAATGCATAATGTATGCGCTTATTTTCTTTGGAGACATCTGTTCTTCTAAGAGGCTACTGCTCTCCTGAAGTCTGTATTACTGCAAAGACAGTATTACTTTAAATAATGGAAGTGCACTGAACTGATCTAAGGTGTGGAGACCAGGTTCATTTTATTATGTGATTAATATTGATACTATTATGGGCTGGAATATGTAAAAATCTTTATGCATCTTGAGAACACACTCCTTTTGCTACCATGGCAACTACAGATGAATCCTCATGACTATATGATGCTGACTATTTTATTTACTATATGTTAAAGGGGCTATATTGTGTCTTATTGTAAAACTAGTCTTGGTCACAACTAGAACAGCAGCATGTTTTACAACCTTTAAAAACATTATCTGACTAAAAGAAAACATTACTTTACTGGCTATATACAAAGACAGGTGAAGAAAGAGACCAGCAGAGGGCAGCAGAGTGCAACTCTTTCAAACAAAAACAGTAAAAAAAAAAAAAAGCTTTTTTACTGCCTTTGATGCCATTTTTCTCCAAAAAGAAAAATGTCTGTGAGGACTCAGTGGAAACAGAGCTGTACAGAGCTATTTGAATAAATGAATGAAAGCAGGCTGGGTTTAGCAGGCTTGCTGATTGGAGTGAGCGGGGATTGGGCAGAGAGACAGAGGTTCATGGAACCAAGCGTTCTGAGGCCTCAGAAACTCCAGAGAAATAGTATTTCTCAAACAGGCATGAATGAAATATAACACAACTCCAGGTATGTTTCTGATGAGGGAACAACATTCAAACATGATAGAAAGCCCAAAAAAGTCATAATAATAGCCGATACAATAGTAAAAATATAGCCCCTTTAAATAATACTAACATACCAGTCACACATTTTTATTTAAAACCCAGGTTGTAAAATCTCTCTCTCTCTGTAAAAAAGTACAGGAGAGTTGCGTGACTGTTACATGTCCTGTACGATCGCCGCAACAAAATAGATGCCAGTCAAGTCAATGCATGAGTTCACACTGCCTGTGTTGAAGTACGTGTCCATATTGAGTCTTCTTTTCACAGATGCCGGAGCCGCCATGCATAAAGTTGAACAGAGTAGATCAACCCAGACACGAACTCAGACCTGGGACCAGTGAAGAAAGTAAAAATTCCAAAGTAAAAATGCTTGTGCAGCCTCGCTCACATCGCAATGTAATTAACTGGGGAGACGGGGTCACAAACAAGATCGGATACCATTAAACGTGAGTAAAAAGAAAGCATTTATATACGTAGCATGCTGACCCAGGGTAGAAGTATAAAAATCAGGAAACTATTCTCCAAATGGACAGGAGATTGAGGTGAACTCATATTATTTTAGCTTAAACTCACTACTTTCCCGTGACTGCTCCCTGTTGTCAGTTATGTACTGCCCACGGACGGAACTTTTAAAAATGCTTTGTGTTTGTTTTTGAGGCTAATGCCGCACGTATGACTCACAATTGACAACATTCTCTGTCCAATCAGTGACCAGCAATCTGTCAACATCACATTTTAGTACTGGTTTGGATCGGTTGGAACCTTGGGTGAGCAGGTACCCAAAAAGTACTTTGCACTGGTAACTAATGGAAAAGCAAACAAAGCGGGTAGAACCGAGTAGAGCAAAACTCAGTAGTGCTGGTGGAAAAAAGCCATAAATTATCCAAATAGGACTGGGACTTTAACACATTAATCACGATTAATTACAGAAAAAAAATAAAGCGGAAAAAATGTATGCATATAATCACACTTTTCTATAGCAACACAGAACCTTCTCACAAACACACATGGCACATAGTAACCAGGGCTGGACATCAACACTTTCTTTAACTGTTTGCTTGGACATACACTGAATGCTGTCTTTCCTCCGAGGACACTCATCCTACCTGAAATGGGAATAAGCAAGAAATGAAGGGCACAGCAGAGGAGTAAACTAAGTGATAGACAGTGCAGGTATAGGACTTCAGGCCTATGTGTTAAAAAGCATCTTGTTGTTCCCAGAGGTGAAGACAGAAGCACATTTCCCTCCATCATAACCAAGGCAAATTAACTCGTGCATTATTCAATCTGCAGCACCTGGAGACGCCTCAATAATTCAGCACATGAAATAATCAAATCAATACATAATGAAAGGCATAAATAAATCAACACTCAAATAACACTCTGTCCATCTGTTCTGCAGCAGGAGAAACCAGTGCATTAAAACATTAGGCCTTCTCCACAATTATTTGTTCCATTTCAGAGCAGCCTCAGGCCAGCGTTCAGTGCAGATGTGTTTGAGGAAAAATGCTGAAAGGCAGCTTCACACACAACAGCGATTTACCAGAGATTCCTCATAATAAAACTCACTTCACTTCCTCTTTCTGATGAGGCGGACATGTCTGGAACTCAGTTAAAGCTGGAACTTAGAAAGAGTAACTTCAACTTTTTTGTGTAACTTTGGAAAGGTCCCTATTTCTTTTGTAGGACCTTAGGGTTCATGTTACGGTTGATTTAATCTGTGTAAAAGTTGATGAGGATAATTGTGCAACGCTAGTGAAGAAAAAATGCTAGAATGACGAAACATGAAATACAGTATACTTCAGATTTTGAAGTTCCCAAATAACATAAAGTGCAAAGCATGGGGGGTTATCTCTATCTTGTCAATGTCATGACAGCTAACAGTCCAACAAGAAGATGGAGGGCTGGCTGATATGGCTAAAAAAAAAAAAAAAATCTTGATTTTTTTTTTTTTTTTTCCTCAGCCGATTTACAATTTGAACTGATTTGTTTTTCTCTAGTTGGCATAAAACACTATTTAAATGTACGTACACCATAGAGGCCTGTGAAAAGATGGTAACTCCAGAGCATGTGGCTAATCAGCACATAAACAAAAACACGTAAATTACCGCTGTTGCTGCTGCTCGTCGCACTACAGTGTTTGTTTTGGCATAACTGCTGCCCCATCTAAATGAGGACATTACAGAGATAAATGAACTCCTTTCTGTGAGAATAGTACTGTTTTAGCGTCTCCACAGCTACTATTTAGGCTGCTCTGGAGCTAGCAGTAGCATTAGCCACAACACAGTGCGGTGCTTGGAGGACGCGAATTTCTGCTAAATTAAATTTTATAATGTGGCTGTTTTTGACAACGTCAAAAAATTAAAAATGCAAATTAATCAAATTAATTTGATTTATTGCCCAGCTCTAAGAAGATGCCTTTAACAAATATCACTATAAAGTTAATTACAAAAGAGAAACTACAATACACGGTTGTGGGCAATTCACCAGCAACTCTACAGAGATCGGGAACGTGACGTCACAACGGTGGTCACACAAGCTGTTTTTAGGATGTAAACTACTGGAGTTAGCATTCATACAACAAAGCTCTGATACTTTAGTGTGTGATAGTCACCAAAAGTGATAAAGAAGTTAAAAAAGTTGTTTCAAGAGTCATTTGTTTACTTTTTTTTTCCGCTGTTACTAATGCTACTCCATGGTATTTCGCTGTCTGTGACCACTCACAAGGCAGATTCATTGCACAACGGTTTTTTCTTGACGTGGGTTCCTGATCTCTATTAGAATTAAACCTTCTACCTTTTAAAGTGGCATCGGTGTCTGAATTAGTCTAAAGCAGACCTGTTAAACTGACTCAAATTTTCTGATCTTTCTCCCATGATATAATGTCGTTTCCTCATCAAAAAGATACCTGGAGTAGTATTTTGTTTCATTCACAAATGTCTGTTGAGGGCTTTATTCAGAGAAAGGCTTTAGCAGTGTGGCACCAGTACTTTGAATCTACAGCATTTGCAATGCAAACTTGGGCTGACGGAGTGAAGTGGGCGTGGCCAGTAGTAGAGCAGAGGGCCTTACAGGGACATGGACCTAATCCAGGGTTTTCAGCAGAGGGAAAGCAAAAGCTCCAGAAAAGAGGACATTTTTATTTATAAAATCTGAAATACTAATCTAGGAGGTCTCCAAAATAAGTTCTAAAACCCTGAAAAAAGTTTAAACTCTTTTCTTTCTTACCATTTTGCTCACTTTAAACTTCAGGTTTGTCTTGAACATGTCACGAGCAACTGAACAGGTGCACCTAAAGGATGGCCAGTGACAGTGTCTGCCCAAAGATTATTCTTTATGAAGGAATGTGCATTAACTTGAGGCAATTTTCAAGGCAAGTTCAATGTAAAGCAACACTACACAGCCTTTTCTCTCAACTTGTTGAGCCTATAAATGATATAAAGTACATTTAAATGATTAACTACATTTACTCAGTACATTTATAATTTTTTACCTCCATATCTCTTTGAAACATGCACCTAGTGTTACAGATACTCTGCACAGGGAACTGCTAATTTACAACGTAATGAGGAACACAAGTGTTTTGTTTTGTGCAGGTTTAGTTCATATATGACATTTGTGGCATAGCATAGCTTTATGTGAGCAAAGGGGGACTTCACTCTGTCCTAATAAGGAAATGAGGAAAAGTAGATTACGGGACATTTATCTTTACTTTAGGTATGTGAACACTAATAGACTTGAGCCATTCTCTAAAGATCTGATTTCTCAGAGCTCCCTGGATTTCTTCACCTATTTAGTCTGGCTTAGGTTTTTTATCCCAGATGTCCTTCTTGACCAAACCTTCTCATTTTATCCAAGCTTGAGACTACTTCACCAATGGGTCCCTATACCTTTGACATGTATGTATCAGTTAAGATGGGAGTTATCTTGTTAGGACTAGAACTTTATTACCAATAAAATCAGGTCATTTAGGCACTTAATTTTGTAACATAAACCTAAACATATGTAAAAAGCAATTAACATTAAAAATAGGACTGCTATAAGAAACAGTAAAATGTTTTATGGCTAATAAAAAGTATTTAAACACGTGTTGTGATTTTTTTTTACAGCTTAATAAAACAGTAATATGATAATATGATATTGGCCAAAGGAAAGTATTGTTTGTGCCAACTAATAATGATAGTAAGTGTTGGAAGCAGTCCTATCTTTTGGTCCCAAACAGCTGCAGTGGACTCAAAGCTCACCGTCTCATGGACAAAGGATGAACTATTCCAAAATTAATCCACATTAGTCAAATGAGATGAATAGTTACGCTGAAAAGACTGCGTGTGAAGTTTTAAAAGTGAACACTGTAGCTCGGTGTTCAACTCAGAAATGCTATTATCACTCACACAAACCAAATCTATTCAAAGACCTTGCCTGGAAATTCGCCTTAGAATCAATTCGATTTCTAGGGTAGAGCAAACCCGAGTTAACGGACAGCGGAGTTAGCCAATCAGAAAATGGCGGACGTGACGTTAACAAAGCGACAAGAAAGTGAGAAAGTAAACAAACGGAGTAGTGAAGCCACGAGGGAGGAACGATAGAGTTATTTCAACATTACCGTACCATACCGCTGAATGAAACTAACTCTCGGCTCCTCGGTGCGCCATCTTGATTGTTGTCGGTGAGGAGACACGTACAAGTGACGCTGCTCGCGAAGAACACGTGACTTAAATAAACCAATCAAAATGCACGGTACGGTTTAGATTTGAGTAAACCACTGCGGACGACGTGGTGACCAGACTGATATTTCTCTGTAGAATAACACAGAGACATATCAGTCTGGGTTTTCCAGGCAATCAAAGACCACCCTCTATAATATACTCCAGGGTATATGAAAACCTTCTATATCAAATTAATATGGCTGAATGTTGTGATAAGATTAGCGCTTATAAAATATGAACCCACTCAGCAATAATCAAAGTTGAGATTGATTATAAACGTGAAGAAAACAAGTGTGTATTTCAGCACTGGCTACATCTGTTTACACACAGAAATGGCACAAAAAAGGCAGGCAAAGTGAAACATGGATAACTATTGGCAAGATGTGCTGTTTAATGAGGTGGTGGTAATGGCTGATTCACATAGGTCTAAAGCTATACTCAGAGCTAGTAGGTTAAGGTTGATGTCACTTAATGTTATTATTTTGCAGTCGCTAATTATTTGAGTTTTATATTTGATAATAAAATAAAAGCAGTAAGAGAAGTTGTGCTGTTGTGTTGTGTTGTAGTAGGTCACAGATTTTGATAGAACACCGGGTTGTTGTTAGCCTGGTAAGCCAGCCTCTCCTACTTACTATTTGTAAGCATGACAGTCTGGTTCCCCTCCCAGTTTGATTTGGAACTGACCTATCACAGCAGCTGACAGGCCAGGCTAGGTGGTTGTATAGGGAAAATCAATGCTTCACAAACACTGAACCAAAACTAAAATAGTGTTCAACAAAGACCATTATAACACTATTCTAGGACTACATTTACCAATAAGGACTAAAACAGGACTAAACCAAGATTAAACCATTGAGGTAGAGGTATATCAGGAGTACACAAGAACCATACCATATATAACCATATAGCTGTGGTCAGGGACTTGTTAAAATTAAACGTAGGACTCCATCAGTATATCCACCAAGGTACCCAATTTTTAAATCATTTCTGGATCCAGACAGAGCCCCGAATCCACACCAAACATTCTTCCTTAGCTAATCCAGACAAACCTAATAACAAACCTAAAACAATAAGTAAACAAGGTCTAAAACAGGCCAAAATGTAGGACTGAACTAGGTCTTAATCACTGCACAGCTTCCAACTGTTTTGAGAAATTTCTGATATTTTGTACATTGTTTGAACCCAACTAAATACTTCTTAACAACTACAAAAGAGGCCGAGGCAGAGAAAACACAAAGTAACAAAATGGCAGAGTGTGGTTAAGTCAAAGAGAAAGAGCTGAGCTAAACAAACTCACATGTCTCTGCTTGAGTTCACAGCCGGAGCCCGGAGCCTCCGCAGTCAGTCACATGCTCCACAGAGGGGCTGAAAACACGTCTGGACTTAGGGCCTGCGAACACACCAAAAGAGGCTGGATTCAGTTCAGACATCCGTGCATGTTCTGACCAGGAAACATGACTGATACTGCTCACTGCAGCGTTTCTCAAGTCAAACCTGTCAGGATGTAATAGGGATGCACAGGATTTTGCAAATGCATTGTCACATATCAGAAACAACTTCTATTGTTATAATGTTTTATATTACCCTTTGGCTCAGAGGCAATTTAGATCTCAGTTTTAATTTAGATTTACGTCTCATTTCCTTGGCTTACTTCTGATTTGGTCCAGAGACTTGTGTTTTTCTGTGTTTATAAATTTAATTGAACTTGTGTCATTGCCCATATTGAACATTACATTTTGCATGTTTTCCCAATTTTGTGAATGTGGTGGTTCTCAAACTGTGGTACACAGGCTTCTTCTAGTGATACTCGGGAGTTTTTTGCAGTTCAAGTCCAGAAGGTAGTTTTATTTCTGTTTAGTCCTGGTTTAGACATTGTTAAGTACTGGTTAAGACCTTAGGTTTATACCTAATCTAGTCTAGTCTAGTCTAGAGGCTGACTTTGCATTTTTAGGTCATTTTCACCTATGCGCTCTGTGGTGCGGCCTCAGGGCGCACAAGATGAAGCTGTGTTTACTTTTCTGTTAGTGCAGTGTCGTGTTCACATGTGTAGTTTACCAGTCAGCCAAAACGCCGCACCATAAGCCATGTGATAACTGTCAGCTGACCGACAAACTCAGTACAGGACATGGAAAGATTCTACAACTATGGGCCATGACGCACAGACCGCTCAGGGGATACTACTTCATACACAGTGTGCGTTTGGCTGGCGCTTCTTTTCATGTATGTTGAGAGGAATCACCTACTGGACAGCAGACTACTAATCCAGGTGGGTTTACGTCCAACAAAATGACAGACAGTAATTATCTCTGGCGAAACTACTGGTGGGTCACTCAGAGACCTCCTGTTTAGAGCTGTCTGAGAGCAGAAGTTTAGTGCACACCTGAGTGTGGCTGTTGTGTTCACACTGACCCAAGCACACCGCACTTGGGTCGAAAGCTCTTTTGCACTGACCTAAACAGTGTCAGTGTGAAAACGCTCTTAGACAATTGGCTGATTCTTGCACTTTTTTGCTGATTTCTGGTCAGGCACATGTCCAGGCAACCATGTGACTGAAGGACCACAGCTATCCTGTTTTTGGCTAATGAAATATAGGTGCAGGTGATGAAGAATATAATCCCTGCGTCACACATTCACTCATCAATTCATTAATGGCCTTAAGATACTTTGGGACGTCCTGAGAAGCAGCTCAGAGCTTTCCCACCAATCTTGTAACAGTTTGGGCTCTTACTCTGCAGTTCATAGGAAACATCTGAAAACGCTTTCTCTCGGCCTGAAAAGCTCAAAAGGGCAATAAAAAGAATTTGCTCATTTCTCTGGCATAGAACCTCACAGACCAGAAAATCCAAATGCATTCTGTAGCTCTCCCCAAACTCTACCTGTGCACAGAGTTTATTTGAGATTGCCTTATTAGTTTTCTAAAAAAAAAAAACACATTGTTAACTGTTCTCACTGTCACATTCAAACAAATTTGATTCTGTTTTAATATGCATTACTAAAACAAATGGCTATATTAAATGAATTCCTTTCATGCTCTGAATTTAAAAAACAACATCGGCATAGGTCCTAGAAAAATGCCATAATGGTCGACCTCTAGTCTAATCCTAGTTTAGACCTGGTTTAGACATAATTTACACCTGGTTTAGTCCTGCATCGGTCCTAGTTAAGTGCTGGTTCAGATCTAGTTTAAACCTGGTTTAGTCTTGTTTAGACATAGTTCAGTCCTGGTTTAGTTCACCTTTTGTCCTCCATTACTCCAATACTGCATTTTCCACTAATCCCTATTTTATTCCTTGGTTTAGACCTGGATCAGTTAAAATAGGCTGATTTTAGCACAATAAAGACGGTACTTGTAAAGCCAAAGATTTTTTTGAGGTGTGAACATTTTCAGAACCACTGCTCTAATGCGTGTCAGTAGCTTTGTTTTCTTCATACAAACACAAATACTGGAAATGTCCACAATCGTATCCTATTATACAATCCAGATTTAAAAAGGGCAGAGAGAAATCCTTTATCCTATCCTGGTTTACACATACCAGTCCATAACACGAAGAATATGCCCATGCATGGACATTAACCACGCCACTAAGCCTCAGCTTTCTCCTGTTTGTTGTTAGGTCAAGGTAAACCACTGTCAGGAACATTTAGACAAGCAAGACCAGAGTATATGCTCAGTCAATGTAGATCAACATCTTAGCTAACATGTCCCCTAAATTTAAATGTCCCTAATACTTTTTTCACATTTTTTGAAATAGTTTTAGATTTGCAGCATCTAAAATGGGTTCATGTAAAACATCTTCTGTTGGGGAGCTGTTTCAAATTTGCTCAAAATACTTGGATTGCGCGTCTGTCGCCCCCTCCTGGCAAAGTAGTAGGGCTATTAGCAACATGACACTAACACATAGATAAATGCGTCATAGTGATCTCAACAAGTCCTGGGACGGTGTACGGACGTTATGGTGCGTTCATTTGGTCCTCGGAAACTCTGGGAAAATGTTTTCCCTGAGTTAAAAGAGGCACATTAACGCCTATATAAGTAGGAAAAAGAACACTGGAATTCAGGTCAAAACTTGCTGCCTGACTTTCCCACTTGATGACATCTGTTTCATGGACAGAGCAGAAAAGGAGCTGATTCATTAATCTGCAGTGTATACATGAGTTTTTTGATTAAACACTGCTTCTAATATGAGTTTATTATAAGCTGTTGCTCGCATAAAAGTAATTGTGTTGGAAATGCCAGTCATTGCCATTAATTTATTGTAGGCCAACCCTACAGCCAAGTTAAGATAAGTTCTTAGTAGAGTATATTTTCAAAATTCATTAAGGTTCAAATATCCAGCAGTGAGAAGGCTAACGCTAGTTATCTGTAGCCTATTAACCGCTTATTAATAACATTACTGTTCATAACTCTGTTGGTGTACATCGGGGCCTCAATATCCTTTCTCTCCAAGATGAAACCACGAACATGAACCATGAACATGAATGGAAAAATGACTTCTCATCTCAAAAAGAGGAGTAAACGAGGACCACATGAATGAAGCATTATGGTGTGTTCCAACAAACTAAGAGGTCACCTGTTTCCCACTTGAAGTTTACATTAAAGCATTACAGCTAAAATGATCTCAAATATAAACAAAACTTGGATCAGGTCCATGAAAAATAAAAGGGGAAACTGAATAAAACCATCTAAATTCTCTAGTTTATAGTGCCATTTACTACTAAATAATCATGTATTATCAAAATGATTTTACTGATACTGCAGTCTCTGACAGAATACATTTTATTACTGGTATAAGCAGTATGGCCATGCCATGACCATGGGCTACAGAGAAGGTAACATTATAAAGATGTTTCTTCATATCAGTTTAGATGGAGAAAATGTTAAATCTAGTGGGTTACAACCAATTAATGTAGCAGTTCAGTTAAAGTTCTATCACTCAGATATTCGGCTCCGTTGGGGCCGTCGTTGTTGTGTGTTGTCAGTGAAGTCAGGGCACATCGATCCACCCCGAGTTCACATGAGACTGAGGTGCATTCCACTGCATTTTTCCTTACTCAGAGGTTGGAAATATCTGTGTTCCAAGTTTACAGGAGCACCTCCTGGTTTCATGTGTTTATGTAGAACCGTGAGACCCTGCGTTTTCAGTTCTTAAGAAGGGCAGCGCCAATGAAATGTTTTTGAGGAGGAGACATCATGATAAAAAGCTAAAAAAAAATAATTTTTAGCAGAATATGAAACCTTAAAGCCAAATATTCTCCTGTTGTGTAAGCCAAAGGTTTATGAAGAGATTTTGAAAAAGTAGCCAGTCACTCACATCTGAAGTGAATTTGCTGTGGGCAGAGTGGAGAGTGTTCAGGCTCCACAGCAAACCTCTGCACTGTTCTAATGCAGAAAAAAAACAAGACAACTGCTCCTACTATCAGAATATCTCATGACCATTATACTAAAATGCAACCAGATATGCTAATGTGGAAAACGGAACCAAAACCCACTTGTGTCAGTGATGGCACAGCTCAGGGATTATCGAGGGAAGCCAAGCGCCTGACAGCTAACATGTATGCTAACACCGCAAAAGACGCTACAGAAGAGCAGTAAACAACAAACATGCGCCTGTTCATAAAGAAATAACATGAATATATATTAACATGTCCGACAGAGTGGAATTACTTGTGACAGCGGTGTAGCTTAGCAGGGTTCCCTTGATGCTAGGCACGGCCTGGTGTTACTTCCGTCATAGAGCCACGAGACCAGCCTCAGGACGTGCTCGCGTTGTCCCCTCGTTAACAGGCTAACAGGCTAACAGGCTAACAGGCTAACCCCGCGGGCACAGAGGCGGGGTGTGGGGTACACCTGTGTCAGAGGGTCAGAGTGTGGTCAGGTACCTGTCAGCTCAGGCAGGACTCCTCACTCTGCTGGGCTCAGGCTCTGCTTGTAAACAGTAGCGGCTCAGGCGGATGTGCTGCAGATCAGCTGACCGGTCACGTGAGCCACACAGGGCTGCACGCGCGCACACACACACACACACACACACACACACACACACACACACATACACATACACATACACACACACACACACACACACACACAGGGCTGAGGCTGCTCACTGCTCAGAGGAACAGTACCAGACCTCTGTATTATCACTGTGTTAACAAGAGACATGCTCTCACTAATATACAGGGGTACGAAATTATAGCTTACCACAAATTTACATTTGAAAAAAAAAAATCCTATATTTATTATATTATATTATATTATATTATATTATATTATATTATATTGTGATTGACGTTTGGAGGTGTAACCTTTTTTTTTTTTTTAGTCCTGTGGTGTGACAAATTTGAAGTTGAATATACAAAGAATATTAAAAAATAATTTCAAATTTAAATCAGTTTTATAAAAAAATGTAAAGAAAGCTTTCTGAAAGCAGTTCATAATTTTAAGTTAACTCTGTTGTTTTAACAATGTCCTGCGGAGTGAATTTTTCTGTCACGCTGCAGGAAATTCACTACAGTTTGGCCATTTGAATACTTGACATAAATTATTCAACATGTCTGTTGTGCTGACAACTGTTGTGCTAACAACAGACATGTTGAGATACATATATACATACATATATCTCTAAGATACATATATCTCTGTCTCATCATAAAAAGGATATTTAACATTATTTAATTTTGAGAAAAATACAGCTGTCACACCGCAGGAAACCAAACACAGAAAAATTACGATTTTACTAAAATCAATAATAAAATAGGTTTTGATGCAACTGCCTGTTTAAAAAAACATTTTATTTTATTTTTATGTCACACCACAGGACACTATTTTGATTACAAGATTCAGGTGCAGTGTTGTTTTTGTAAAGTACAAATATTTAACATTATGCCAAAAATATTTGGAAAATTTGTATTTTGTATTTTGAAAATGTTACAGCCCCACTGCAGGACATTTCACAGTTTAAAAAATACCAAAAAATAACATACAACTATTTTCTAAAATTTCAAAGGTTGCATAGCAGACCCTATATTGAAAGGGGGTCTGTTGTCCTAGGCCTCAGGGTCAGAGGGGCCCAGAAATGGTCCCTCTTCTAATATAGTAGTAATATAGTGCTCTAGTGGTTCACCCTTCTTGCCTCACAGCAAGAAGGGTACGATTCCCGGACCAGGTGGGGCTATTCTGTGTGGAGTTTGCATGTTCTCCCTGTGTCTCTGTAGGTTTCCTCTGGGTGCTCTGTTTCCTCTACCACTAAAAACATGTACGATAGGTCCCCTGTGGGACCAGGACTCCCCTGGAAATGAGATTCTGAATCTGAGTGGGACTTTCCTGGTTAAATAACGGTCAAATAAAATAAAATATGATGTGACTATATTTATCCAATCACACCAAAAAATTTGCACATTAACAATAGACATTTTGCCTGCCCCCATCTGAATGACACACTCCAGGCCGAATGTGATGTAATCTGAAAACAACCTATCATTTCATGTCCCTGTAGGGCATTTTGTCCTCTGCATTTGACCTATCCTTCAGTGCCACTGGGCCTGTCAGGAGCAGTGGGATCCTTCTCCAGATTTCAGGCCAGGATCCTGGTCAGGAGAACCTAGCTGGAGGATTAGCCTATTGTGCATGTTTAAGGTTGATGGGGGAAACCGGAGCACCCAGAGGAAACCTATCCAGACACAGAGAAAACATGCAAACCCCACACCAAAAGGTCCAACACCATCTGGGAACTGAACCCAGGACCTTCTTGCTGTGAGGCAACAGTACTAACCACCATGCCTTCTGTTCCTCAGGCTATATAACCCCAGAACTTAGCACCACCCAGTAAAAGCTTCTCAGTGTGACTGAACCAAAATATGGAACCTTTCTCAGCAGCAGATATTTCAGAAGCACATTTAAATCCACAGTGAAGTACAAAATAGTAGTTTAAATGTCGTGCTTTGTGTACAATATACGCACTCAAAAACTGCTATAAGATCATCATACGTTCATATTTTTTTCAGCTTTTTTTTTTGCGTAAATCTCTTAACCTACTTAAAATTTGCTCAAAAGTACCAAACATTAAATAATTTTCTAGACTTTAACCCTTTAAATGCCAGTTCCATTAAGCAATATTTGAACAAGGTATTACCAAACAACACAAAAAAATATTTTTTCCCAAATAATAGATAGCAGAGGGATGGGGCTTTGGTGGTGATTAGAGCCTTGATTGATTTGACTGCATTAGTATTTTTAATGTAGTGAGAGATTCACAATTTTGCACCCTTTTGTGACCCTTGTGTACAAAAATGTACATGCTCAAAACCGCTCCAAAATCATCATACATGGATTTTTTTTCATAAATCTCTTAAACTAGTTGAAATCTGAAAACTGCCAAACATCTTCTTTTAAAATGGAATGCTGATATTGCAAAATTAATGTTTTTATACTGCAGTGTCAGTGGGATTTAGAAACATTGTTTTTATTGGAAGTCAATGGGGCCATTATTTTGCTATTAAAATTTTGAAAGCTAGTGTCTGCCACTACATAAAAAATGCAGTTACATCAATTTTGCTGCTCATCTTTGACACATCCAAGGCTCTAATCACCACCAAAGCCCCATCCCTCTACTATCTATTATTTTGAAAATATATATATATATATATATTTTTTAATACATTTTTCAAAATTCATATAATTAAACACTGGCATTTCAAGGTTTAAAATCAAGACAACTATTTAACTATTTATTGTGAACAGATTTCAAGTGGTTTAAGAGATTTAAGCAAAAAAACAAAAAACAAACAAAAAAAAAAACATAAAAAAATACTGATGTATGATGATTTTACAGTAGTTTTTGAGTGCATACATTTTGGTACACAAGGGTCACAAAAGAGTGCCAAATTCATAATTCAACACAGTTGGTTTTGTCCTGGCTTAGTCCAGTTTTAGTCCTGATTCGGGCTCAGTTTAGACCGTTGAAGGCAAAAGATGTGGGAGGTGGCATTAGAAGAGAAGAACATGTTGTGTTATTATCCTTGGTGAGCTAAAGTCAGCACAAACAGCCCAGGACAGCTGCAGGGCTAACGAAGACTCTTTATGGAGAGTTAATTACAGTCATTTCAGAGGTCAGAGGAGTCAAGTTTATCCGAGTGCTCTTAACAAACTGCCTCATTACATTGGCTTTACAACAGGACACACAAACACAACCTTAACCAGAGCTGTATGTGAGAAGGAGGCTGTTACACAAACTCCTCTCCACACAGCACTAACACCACAGCCATAACCATCAGCGTCACACACTGGCATTTCAGCAGCCATTATCATCATTATTACAGCTAATATTCCTGATGATGAGGCTCCATGGCCCCGTCTCGGCCCCAAATATAGCATCACCATGGCAACAGATGACACAAAAGAGCAGGAGGTTATTAAATTAGTCGATAAAGTGTGACCAAATGGGCCCTGGTGCATGTGTAATGTGGGATAGGAGGAGCAGTGCACACATAACAGCAACACAATCAAACAGTATGTATTACTAAGATAGCTCACAAGCCCTGTGTCACTGCTCATACTGGGCTCCATTTTATGTTTTGCATTGTGTAATATGTTGCAGTATATAGGCTAATTGAAGAATGAAACACATCAGTCGAAGCTGTGTTTGTGTCTAAATCTTTGAAAAAAAAGCCCAGTTGAACCCAGTGGAAGGTACAGTGGCCCTAAAAGGCAAGTCACACCAACAAAATCAAAAACACGCAAACAACTACTAAAACACACACACAAATTTAGAAACACGCACACAAATTAAAAAACATGCACACAAATTCTGAAACACACACAAATTTAAAAATGTACACAAATTTTAAAACACGCACTTACATTCAAAAACACACAAATTCAGAAACGCCCACAAATTTGAAAAAACACATACAAATTCAGAAACAGGCACACAAAATTTGAACACAAGCACAGAAATTTTGAAACTTCAGTGACTTTGAATTTGTGTGCATGTTTTTGATTTTGTTGGTGTGACTTGCCCTTCTGGGCCATCACAGTAAGGAGCAAGAATCAAGTTGTATAACACTAAATCATTCATTCATTCATTTTCTTCTGCTTACTCCTGTCAGAGGTCACAGGTCCTATTGTCTAATATCTTTATGAGCCTTAGGCAGGGTACAGCATAGACCAGTAGTTCCCAACTTGGGGTCCAAGCCTCCAAAGGGGTGCCAGAGATTGCAGGGGATCCACAGAGCTTTGTCTGTTCTAAGGTTATCAACATTATATTTGTGTATATTAAAGGTCCCATACTATGCCTTTTTTCAGGCTTTTTGAAATCATTTTGGACACGTTTAGTATTTCAGGTTTTTATGATTTAAAATAATGTATATGTGGAAAGCATCTTGTTGCTGTAACTGTGACTAGACAGAGAACATTTGCATTAGGTGTTTGGCGCCGCCTGCTGGCAATAGTGTAGAATGGACAGAGCATAAAATGGCTATTTAGCACAGCTATTAGTAATGTGACGCTAACAGATAGAAAAATGAGCTGACTGCTTCAAAGTGATAGAGGTTTAAGGCTGAAATCATCAGAATGAGTCCGGTGTCGGTGTATGGGCTTTAGAAACAAACAGGAGCACTTCCTGGTTTCACATGTTTATGAAGAGCTGTGAGCCAATTTAGCACAATAGGAGACCTTTAAATCTCTTTCACTCTCACATTCATTCACTAGGAAACATTTAAAGTCACCATTTCACCTAACACGTGCATCTATTTTGACAGCGGGAGTACTCGTATTTGGTTGTTCCTATCTTGAACTACAGTCAAAACAAACAACAATACAAAGTGCAACTAAAATAGACATGACAGAGCCCCTGGTACATGCCTCGAAACAGAGAAAGACAATTGTGTATTGGTTTAGAACAATGACACGGTTCACCAGATCAGAGTCACAGAGTACCCAGCAGAGACAGATGTGAATGCCTCTGGTGAAATCACTGAAGTTTGATAGGTGTAAGTAGTGGAGCTAAAACTACTCTGAGAAGTACAATTTATTCAAAAAGTTACTCAAGTATGGAATTTGGCTCAGGAGTGTATTTTATCACTGATGTTGATATTCTGATATTCTACACAAATCAAGTATTTCCTAATCCTGTTCTGTGACAAAAATGTCCTAAAAATCATGTGTATCCATTAATAATCCTTTCAACTTTCTTTTACATAAATCCTTTAATCAACTTCTGCCCCGACCAAAAATACCAAATATGTAATTATTTTCAGAATAATTGCATCCTTTAGTATGTCAAAGATAATCAACGACATTGATTTAAATGGATGTGGGATGTTTTTGGTAGTAAAAAAAAAGCTACAACCAGTTTTAATGGGAGTTGTTTTTTGGATTGAACATTAGCACAAAATGATCCCTAGAAATAAATGTTGTTGGTAATCTTCAACATACCAAAGGCTGTAATAATCTGTAATAATCAGAAATATAAAAAAAATAAAAAATAGTGTGTCTGCTTTTTACAATAAAAATTGAGATGCTATTACATACACTGGCATAGAAAGGGTATTTATGTTCAGGGCACAAATTGATTAAAAGATTTTTGCAAAAAAAGTAGGAAGAAATATGAATACAAATATGTAATATGTAATATATGAATGTATACATTTTTTTTTTTTTACATTTTGTGACAGGAACACTTTTGTCATTTAACAGGAGCAACATAGCTTTTTAAAATTGGGCCATAAGGGTTAAACATAGTAATTGCATAATGATAACTAATAGATATATTACAAACATCATGTGTGTAATAGTCTGGAGTCTCAAATCTCTATACATAAACCATGACAAAAATGCCAGATATATCACAGGCAAATGTATAAATGTATTTTCACAAAAAAAATCATATACAACAAGAAAAGAGTCATCATTTTAATTCACAAGTAATTCAACGCAGTAAAACAGTCTCAGCACTGTCAATTCAAATTCTCTTCTTTCATTTACAGCATTTTCAATGAGTCCCTCAGAACATAAATATAATCACACAGACTTAGCTAACATTTAATGACATTTTGACATCTCACATATAGGTTCACGAAAAATGTGTAGAGAAAACTGGCAGTGCCACATTTGGCAAGGCATTTCTGGCATAACGTACAGAATATTGAACTAAAATGACTGTAACTCTTTATTAGGGATGTAACGATGCACGCAAGTCACAAATTTGATACTTTTCATGATTTTAAGTTGACAATATGATTTTTTAATGATTTTTATTAACAATAGAAGCTGCAGTTGAGTTATGACAATTTTGTTTTTCATTTGTGTACCGTTAACAAAGTGAGGTTGTTTTATACATTTAAATTAAATAATAATGATAATAATAATAATAATAATAGTAGTAGTACATTATATAAAATTACAAACACATCAAAGAAACGAATAGGTAAACTAAAACTTGATTTTTCTTAAGAATAATCTACATACACTAGACTTTTTTTTAAAATTGCATCACAATTCATTTTTATCTCTGCCAGTTCAAATCTTAACTCCTGTTAATTGATTTTAAACAATTCTCATTGCATTGTTACATCCCTACCTTTGATTCAAACAGAGAAGACAGCTCAGTCATCTGTACAGTAACTCACAGTTATTTCATGTCTCGAGTGCATCAGTAACTTTGATTCACAGTCTTATTCAGCATTCAGTCATTATGTGGCACTGGACATAAACATAGATGCTCGAAGGTACATGTGGGTTGAGCATGTGGTTAACAAATATTATTTCAGTTGAAGTTAGTAAATGCAGCTCTGAGGACTGGTTAGGATGACAAACTGACAGGAGGACTGGTTATGGGCATGTTTTACTGTGAAGGTATTGAAGTAAAGGAAATGCTGTTGCTATGATGGGATAAATGACCTGGTGACAAGATGATACGGCAGGTGGTGCATCACAAAATACTTGCCCTTTGTACTATTACTAAGCAGAACACACCATCTTTTGAGTTATGTTTATTCCGCAGTTAACCCTCAGTCCTCCTGGCTCCCTTTTAGGGTTTTTCAAATGTATTTTTTGCTCTCATTTTGTAATTATGCTAGGGTGATGATATTTGACAAAGATGGTCATACATTTTTTTATTTTATTTTTTTATTTCAGCATAATAACTGAAAAAAAAAAACCTCACATTCTTTCTCTTAAAGCCCTTTTTGGTCCCACTGACTTACATTAAAATCACTTATTTTCACTCTACTGCCATTACAATACAGAAATGTTAAATCATGTTAATTCCTCTGTAACCCTGTCAGTCAGAGGCTAAAAAATACACAAACAAAAAAATCATCACCAGATCCACCATTTTCTAATTGCACTGTGGGAAATAATTCCCTTATAATTCCCATTAGATAACAGTGACTGTAGACCAGGCCTTTAGGGCTTTAAGAGGAATAATCTGAGTTTCAGCCATTTTTGTGTGTAATTTTCTGCCCTTTTTTTGTAATGCCACAAAAACTAAAAATCTTTTAAAATTAGTGTTAGGGCTAATCAGCGACCTATCAGGGACCTGTATTCCCTGCACAAACAAAAAACACTTTGCATTTTTAAATAGTAAATAATTCATGTTTTATTTACAAATATGTGAAAATTATGTAAACAAAATGGCATTTAGGGGGTTAAAAATATAAAAATGTTTTTGCTATGTATGATGAGGAGAGGGGTTAAAAATAAAAATAAAAAAATGTTCTTCATGTTTTATGTTTTTAAATGTTTAAGAAAGTGAGAAAGTGATTTTTTAAAGGAGGGCCTGAGGGTTAAGAGAGTGATTCTGATTGTGGATTGTGAATCTTATGATTGTTTCAGGCTCAGCTCAACCCTTTCAGATCGTAAGGTTAAGAGAACTTATTTTATAAAACAACACAATGTTACAAGACATTATATTTTCTCTCCACGTTAACAATGTTTTAATGACTATAAACCTGATCATCTGTACTCCTGGTTGTCCAAGTCTGGTGTGAAGCCTGTCTGCTGTTCCTCTTTCAGGGCAGGCACAGTCTGAGTGCCCACATCCATCTCTCTGACTGGACTGGATCCATCCCCTGCTGGTCCCTCTGGGTCCTGTCCCCCTGTCCTGGTCTCTGAATGGGATAGTTCAGAGTCAGTCCCTCCACACTGGTGTTCCTCACAGCTCCTCCCTGGCTCCCTCCCTGTTATGGGGCTGTTGTGGTGGCTGCTGAAGAAGCTGCAGATGGTGTGTTTGGGCAGGCCCAGCTGAGCGGACAGGGTGTAGATTGCCTCCTCGTCCGGGTTGAGTCCCACCTCCTGGATAAAGCTCTGGAGGATTCCCAGAGCTTCATGTGGACACTTTTAAGCGCTCTGCCTGGATCTCAGCCTCACTGTCCACAGCTCTGTGTTTTACCTCCTTCTCATTCCCCTTTTCCTGAAGCCTGCAGTCTTTTCTCTCCTCACATTCTGAATACATTTCTCCATTCCTGACCTGTCCGTTAGTCCACTCCTTACACTCCACTCTCTCTCTGCTTTGTACTCGCACTCTTCCGTGGTTCCCCCAGCTGCCCCCAGTGCCAAGGTCTGTTGGCGATGCCACCTGTGGTTGTCGTGGTGACAGATGCGGTCCTGTCTCTAGATGTAGAGTCTGCTGTGGTGAAAGATGCTGTGACAGTGGAGAAATGCGTTGGTACTGGGAAAAAAGGAGGAAGGGGTTAGCTAGCAATAACATGCATAACATGGCATGTGTTTATACCAAATAGTCTGGGAACTTATGACTATATTATCTGTAAGTGATGCTGAAGGATGCATTTGTCCCATATAGATTGGCAGGAAGGCCACACAGTTTTTTTTTCCAAGATTTATTTAGGCTTTTGTGCCTTTATTAGAGAGAGAAATAATGGAAGAGAACTGGGGAATGACATGGAGCAAACTTGCCCAAGCTGTTGTACGCATTTAGTACATACAGTACAGTAGTTAACAGTAATTAAGTTAAAATATTTTGTTATTTAATTACTCACTTAATTAAAGAGTGGTCTTAGTGATCTCAGTGAGCTATAAGAGAGCTCTGCTCTGCAAATGCAGAGTTTGCGCAATGAGAGGCATAGCCTCTTTTATGTAATCTGCTCCCCCAATGTTAGGACAATGGGAACTTCTCCAATACTCCGTTCACAGTTAGACATCCCTGTGACAAATGGAACTCAGCCAATCTGGCTCAAACCAACCAACCCCAGCTCCTCTCAGACAATACTTTTTGCCCCCTGCTGGACTGTGTATTTGGGTACTATAGAACTGTATACTGTATAAATGAGTTATTATGAGTTTTCTGTTAAACAAAAAGTCATAAAAGGACGATCCCTGAAGACATCTCCAAAAAATCCTATGATGTGTACATCTACAAACATTGGAGCATTCAAAATCCTAATCAACACAAACAAAATGGTTGTTGTTAAAATGGACTTAATTACACAAGAGTCTAACAGTGAATATGAAAGACAAATAATTTATTATGAATGAATCCAGTTATGGATCATTTCCTAATGTGGTAATTATCCCTTCTCTGTCAGCCCTGGCATTTAGCTGCCATTACTCTAATGATTTAGCATTTTACTTGTAAATTGAGTCCAAAGCGATATGAACCAAAATTTACTATAGTTGTACAAAATTAAGTACATTAACAACTATACTCATGTTTATTGTGTATTAGACACATATTCTTTCTAGTTTTTCTTGTATTAGACTCACCAGTGTTTTGTCATTACTAAACACTGTAACCCTGTGGTCAGAGCAGTGTCCCTGGGGCAATGCTGCTCTCCTGCTCGTAGATACCGTCCCGTTCGCTCTGGGGCAGGTTGAGGAACTGTCGGATGGTGCAGAGGTTGTCCCACAGAGTCCTGTTCTCTGGACTGGGCTCCTCCTTCCAGTGCAGCAGCTCACACAGCCAGCCCTACAAGGAGGACATAGTCAACAGCACTGAATCAGAAAGTGAGTGAATGAATGATTATGAATGCTTTTGTTTTTACGCTTATCTGCTGGAGCCTATCCCAGCAACTATGGGCATTAGGTACATCCTTGACAGTTAGTCCCAGGGCCTACACTTAAAAAACACAAACTGACACCCATCCACTCTCACATTTATTCACTGAGATAAATTTAAATAAACCAATAACCCCACCCCACACTTATCCCATCCATACAGTGTCCCTGAAGAAGGAAATGTAAATACACAGATATGTGAGCCTATGTGCGAACACTTTAGTATGCAAGCATGGGGCTATTATTGTAACAAAAAGATTTGTGTGCGTGTGTAAAAGGATTTGTGTGTGTGTGTGTAAATAGATTTGTGCGTGCGTTAATAGATGTGTGTGTGTGAATAGATTTGTGTGAAAATAGGTATGTATGTTTTGTAAATAGATCTGTATGTGTGTAAATAGATATGTGTGTGTAAATAGATGTATGTAAATAGATTTGTGTGTGTGCAAATAGATATGTGTGTAAACAGATCTGTGTGTGTCAATAGATATGTGTGTGTAAATAGATATGTGTGTGTGAATAGAAATGTGTGTGTGTAAATAGATTTGTGTGAAAATAGGTATGTATGTTTTGTAAATAGATCTGTATGTGTGTAAATAGATATGTGTGAGGAAATAGATTTGTGCATGTGTGAATGTGTGTGTGTAAACAGATTTGTGTGTGTAAATAGATGTATGTAAATAGATTTGTGTGTGTGCAAATAGATATGTGTGTAAACAGATCTGTGTGTGTCAATAGATATGTGTGTGAGGAAATAAATTTGTGCCTGTGTAAAAAGATTTGTACGCGTGTGTGCGTATTATGATTTGAGCATGCATAATTAGATTTGTGTGTGCATAATACATTTTGTGTGTGCGTATTATGATTTATGTGTGCGCAATATGTTTTGTGTGTGCGTATTACGATTTGTGCATGCATAAAATGATTTGTGTGTCTGTATTGTGATTTGTGCGTGTGTAATAATATTTGTGTGTGGGTAAAATGATTTATCTATCTACACACAAAACATGATACACACACATCTTAATATGGACAAATCTTTTTACACATGCACAAATCTTTTTCCTACAATAACAGCCCCATAGCAAGCCTGCAGCATTAGCGGTGTACTTTAGTGACAGCTGTGAGACAGTACATGAGAAAAGAAAACGTGATAAAACAGAGACAATTTTAAATGTATTTTTGAGCCCTCCAGTAGGTTTAGCATTCATGCCTCCTGTTTTTTTCCCATTGCTTCTTCTGTTTTTCCCTGAGATGGGATTCTCTATCATTCAATCAACAAATCACACTTACCCAAAAGCCAAAAGGTTACGCTGCAGTATGAGAACTGCCCTCTACTGGTCAAACCTGTACCTTACCACTCCAGTGGAAACCCAGCTATGGACTGTTCAGAGGCTCAACCTCTTGAGCTACTTCCACCCAATAAATAATAGAGTTTGTTAAAAAAAGGTTAAACAAGAAGATCATCTAGACAAAGGTTGTTTTTTTGTTGTTTTGTCACTTCATCCAAAGGATTTCTGACCTAATAGACCTAACTGGCCTAATAGAGATTGTATACGAAAAACGTATAATAATATCTGAGAACTATCTTTCCTACTGCCTAGTCTCTATGAGAATACAAACTTAGGAGAGGAACACAAAGCCAAGCTAGTTTTCAGCGGAACATGATTATGAGAGCATCCACAGAGTGTTGGCTGTGTCCCAACTGCAGCTCACAATGCCATCCAGATGCACCGGGCTGATAGGACAGACACATCCAAACTACTGCTCTCTGCCAAACAGCCCACATGCACAGAGAGACACACACCCAGAGCTAAGAGGAGTGGGAGAGAGGAAGAGAGGAGCTCCGGGGGTTAGAGCACCTGTCTGTGCTGCCATGACCGCAGGCGCACCTCCAAAGGCCCCATCACATATGAGGACAGAGCAGAAGATGAGCAAAGACATCATACAGATGCATATGTTTTCAGTGGAATTATGTAATTTACATGAACAATACAATATCCATACACCGGGGTTAGTTTGTATCAGCAACCAACAGGACAAGAGCACTGTGATGGGTGTACTTTTGTCTGCACATGGCCGAATGCTATAAGAAGAAAATTTACTACTGGTCACAAAATCAAGGCCTTAACCCTCTGGCATCACTATGAACATTTTTGTGATGAACAGTAAAAATGACTAATTTTACTTTTTTTTTTTTTTAATCAAACCCCAACATCACAAAAATCATGATTATTTTATATAATTACAAAAAGATTAAAGAATTAGAGTCAAGTGTCCTGGTAATCACATGACTCCATTATATTCTATGGGAAAAATACAAGACTATGAATTTTAATGTGATGCTACACAAAAAGTAAAGCACCAACACCAATATTTCTGATAATCTTTAACCTACCCAAGACACATTTGAAAAAAAAAAAAAAAATGCCATGACCCCCTTAACATCTGTTATGTGGGGAAAAACATGTTTTTTTTGTGTGTTTTTTTGTTCATAAACAAATGACTTTATGTTTTCAAACTGACAATTAAAGGGTTAAAATCCTAAAAATGATTGACTGTTTGATAGTTTTGAGCAAGACTGAAGTTGTTTAAAAGGTTCATGCAGAAAACGCTGGAAAAAAAATTATAATAAGTTTGGAAGTGGTCGTTTATGTCCTTAAGGTCATAAGTGTATAGTAAACTAAAGTGATGCCTGAGGGTTAAGTAGGGACTTTTAATTTAGTTTCATCACAATTATTTTCACAAGCAAAGAGTTCCTGGGTGAAGTCTTTCACTAAGAAGACCAGAATATTACTGCAGCTCATTGTAATTTAAGCTATTGCAACTGTTCATATTTCTGAAAAGCGTCCCAATTTAGGTTGCTCACTTAAAGAGGCTCTAAACTTCTGTATATGTAATGACAGGCTTCAGTTGGAGATTGTCCTCGTAAAGACAACATCATTGACAGAGCATGGAAGCCAAACGTGTATAAACTAAACCAAAATGAAGGAACGACGAAAGTGTAGAGAATATAGGAGTAACACTGTAGTTGTGCTCCAGAGGAGGAGAAAACAAGCATGCTAAAACCCCCTCTTTCCACAGAAGGAAATTATCCTCAAAACAAAAGGCAATAACAAGCTTATGGTGGGCCATAAAAATGAGAACAATAAACTCGCATTGGTGTGTCTCTACAGTGTGAGGCTGTACGTGTGTGTGCGCGGAGACTATTAGAGCCATCATTTAGGACACAATAGTGATGCACTGATGATAGTCCTCAGCTCAGTACAGCTGCTCACTGATTATCTGTGCTTCCACAAGAAAACTGGAGAGAGGGATTAACCCAGCAACACTACACATATGAACCATATTCCAAATGCATATAAAGTGGATCCACTACTGCTCAATAAATAGTTATTATCAAAACTCTTACAGCTAATGGAAAAACAAGAGTGTAAATCCAGCAGATATTATTCACAATAGATTCACAACAGTAGGCAATATATTCCTATTCACACACATACCCAGTAGGGATGCTGATGTTATGGTTTACATAAAGTATTGTACAGCAGCAGATTATTAGGTGACAATCATGAACCATTATATTTCATTCTTTTATTTTTTTGTAAACAGTTGCTTCATTTTATGTTTTATACATATCATTACAGTAGGCTCACAGGTGTTACTGTACATACTCTACTGTGCAGCATAAGAATTTACTGATAATTAATTAAAAAATAATCACGCTCGCCCTTGATTACAACTAATTGGTTAATGGGTTAATCACAAACACCCCTAATATTCAGACATACTGTAGCTTTAACGTCTGAGCGTGTTCAGACTGTCCAGCCTTTATATAAAGTGTGCATGTGCTGTTTCACTTTTAAAAACACGTGTTTTTGGCAGAAGCACTGCCTAAAGCAGGACAACATTGCATCTGTGCTTAATTCAGTGCTCACATCATAATTTTCTATGGCTTGTACATGCCAAAATTATTCACCAAAATTAATCACAGGGTATATCCAAAACAGCGAGAGACATGGTTTGAAAAATTCAAAAGTTGGAAATATTAATATATCATTTTGGTACTTTTCAGTCCTCCATACATGTTTGGCCTCTTCTGTTTTTGGTTGTGTGGTCTGTGTGATGTTCACATTTTATCTCTCAGCTCTGTACAAAAGTCCAGCCGGGAGTGGCAGAGACTTGTCATTTTCAGGGGCCAAAGTGTACTTTAGTGTGCACTGTGGTTCACGCTGATATGTGATTCAGTCTTTTTAAAAGGTTGTTAATTTTCTTTGTGTTTGCATTATATCAAAACTCAGCTATGAACAAAACGACTGTGTTCAAGTGCCCAGATAATTCACCCACTAGCACTGAAAAGGCACATCTGCCAAAAAATACTATACCGACACTTAATATGTTCTTCTAAAGTCAGAGTAGAGAGTGGTAGAGGTGTACCTGGCTTTTGGAGGCAGCCACTTTAGCGAACAAAGCCTGTGAGACCTTGGCCCTCTTCATCTCATGCTGGATCTCGTCGTAGATGGAAGAGCTGACAGTGAGAAGACAATTGTCTGTCCTCAACATCCGATCTGCTGTAACCGGAGACAGTCGCGCCTACACACACACACACACACACACACACACACTACTATTATTTAATATAATCACTGCAGGAGATAGCCCATATAGATAGAAGATACATATGTATGTGATCTACATTCTCATCAGAGCAGCTGATTGGTGGCTGTTAAGACTGATAGATATTTAATACCACAGATAAACAAATAAGGGACAAAGGAAGCCACTAAGAAATGAGGGCGGTAACAGGAAATATATCACTAATATATCACTTCATAATCTGCTTCACTGAGAGCCTCAGCCCTGTCATGAGATCTGTTCGTGTATTGTGAATTGAAAAGTGTGTTGAAAATGTTTTCTCCAAATACATGTTATGGTGTTTGTGTTGTATAGTACAAGTGACAATTCAGATTTAGATTGCTTTATTTATCTGTATTAAAATCATGTACTGTATCGTATGTATCACAAAAGCACCACCACCACTATACTTTTTAGGGTCGTTTAAGTCCTGAGACTTCTTATGTCAAAAGATAGAGACAGTTACTTTCAACTAAAATATGATTGCTCAAAAAGTCACATATGTTACTTTTACTGTAGTTCTACTATGACTGAACTGAACACTGTTCTCCTTCTGTCTGTTGTGTGGGTCACACTGTTCCATAAAAATGACTCAGAAAAGAGTATCAACTACTGTGAAGAGATGCCCGCCCTCATGAACATCCCTTTAAGTAGGGGGAGGGGAGAGTGAAAGAACAAACTGTGGCATTTACTGCTGGAACATTATTGCTGTAGTTACTGTCACAAAGTGCAGCGGGGCAGATCAATGACCCACCATCACAAAGATATTAATGTGCTAATTAATATAATGATACAGGAAAAAAATCCTGGTTGTTCCTGGGTGGTGTGTTGTTGCTGGTTCACACTGACCTGGCTGTTCCTAGGCGGGGTGCTGCTGCTGGCTGTCCCGCCTGTCAGACTGCGTTCCTTCTCCTCTTGGTAAATGCGCTCCCTCTCGGCCTCAGGTAGCTGCAGGAAGCTGTGCATGGCCCGCAAGTTGACCAGCAGAGACTGGGACGCATGTTTGGGGTCCTCCTCTTTACGCAGGATCTCTGACAGAAGACCCTGGCAAATATATATACTTCTGTAAATATTTCATGCAGTTGTAGCTGTTCCCTTTTCAGTCTGTAAACAATTCAATAAACTGGGGCAGACCCTGGATTATCACAGGGCTTAAACATAGCTTAAAGGTCCACTATTCTGCTAAATTAACTTTCTTTGAACTTTTAACAATGCTATAATGTCTGTGCCTCAAAAACATATCTGGAGTAGTACTTTGTTTCATTCATGCATTGTTTCTGTAATCCTGTATGCTAAGGCGCTGCCCCTCTCAAGAGCTGAAAATGCTTTGTCTCAAGGCTTTATGTAAACACATGAAACTAGGAAGTGCTCCTGTGCATTCTGCTAATTTCACTGCTTAAGCTGCCACCACTACAAAGCAGTAAGTTTGTTTATCTATCATGTTGCTAACAGCCGTACTAAATAATTTATGCCATTTTATGTTCTGTCCAGTTCTAACAGTTGCCAGCAGGGGGCGACAGACACCTAATTCAAGTGTTCTCTGCAAAGTCAAAGTAAAAACTCCAGGAACCATGAAAGACATTTTCCATACATATACATTATTTTAAGTTATAAAATGTGAAATACTAAGGCAAAGGTGTCCAAAATTATTTCCAAAAGCCAGAAAAAACGTAATAAGGCTCCTTTAAGTAATCAGTCTCACAGTAATTCATCATGAGATAGCTAGATTCATCAATTTATATACAGTACACTTGCATGTCTATGGGTATGGTATTCTCACCTGCTAGAACTTATACCAGATGATCCTGGGCAGCTCCTATGAATATTTTTTATAATGGATAAGATGCAGTCTTTTGCAAAGAAACACTTAACATGACATCATTTCATCAAGTGATCATAATGCTTCGTTAATATATGTAGCTGGCAACTTCTTTTAAATAATTATAAAACTAATTAATAAAAATAAAAATAAAATACTTTTCAAAAGAACTCAAAGATGCTTTATACTCTACACAAAACAATGTACAAAATATACATAAAAGGAAAGTAAAAAAAATAGACATTGTAGATTAAAGGCTTTGATGAAAAGGTGAGTTGAGCTGTTTTTTTTTTCTTTGTAGTGAGTCCAAGATTGTGATATGGAGAGGGTTCCAGAGGGTGGGGGCAGCAATGGTAAAGGCTCTGTCTCCCAAGGTACGGTACTTGGATTTGACTGTGGGGGTGAGGAGATTGGCTGGAAAATATTCAAAAACCTTTAACCGGGAAGGAAGGAGCTTATAATCTGAGATGTAAAATGAATCTTAAGTCTGTGGGCATGAGGACAACAAGGAAAAGTTTTTGTGTCTCAGCATGTGCAATCACACTATGGAAAAGTTTGCCTGCGGAGTTGAAAGAGTGTATAAATATAAATATACACATATTTTTATGTTTAATTACTCAGGGAATGGAATGTAAATGCACAATATAATTTATGTTGAACTGTGAAAAGAGGTGGGACTAAATAAGTTCATACTTCCATCCACTGGTTTTCGAACATGTATTCATATGTATATGATAACATATGTAATAACATTCAGTATTGTTTTTTCTTAAGTGCCTCATGTCTACAGGAAAGACTACCAGCATCAGATCTTCTGTTGTTGGTGTAACTATTGTCTATTAATGTTTTATTTGCATTTTCAAAATAAAAAAGTAGTCGTCTTGTCCAGCTTTTTTTGAAAACACATCTTAGAAAGAACAACTGTAAGATATAGACAGCCATTTCCTCTCATTGCTAATCAGTACTGCCTGTTCTCAGTAAACTCCCTCTACGCTAGATGCAAATTATGGATTGTGTTGTGAAAAAATATGAAGCTGGCACAGAAGGTATGGAAACAAAGTAAAATTGGTATTCAAATCAGGGATTGTTGTGAGATCCGCCCAGCACACCCTCTTCTCCAAACGGGGGTAGTGGTGGGGTCTTGACGTGAGCCTAAATGACAAATGCTGCTCTCACTCCTAGATGGCATGTTGGCACGGTGCCTGGCTCTGTACGGCTGGCACCAGAGCACCTTGGACTGGGTAATGTGGAAACAGGGGGGTGGATAATAAGCAGCACTGCTTATTGTGATGAAAATGATAATGGCTGTAATAATAATATTAAGAGTGGGCTGGGCCTGTCCTCTGAGCACCATTGGTGAGACTGGAGCAGCCAATGGGAGGTGATGGAGAATGGCTGCGGTGCATTTGAGTGCTACAGGCGATGGCAGAGGGGGAAGTGATTAGAAAAACCAGCAGAAAAAAGAATGAGAAAGATAACCTACAGACATACAGGCTAACAGACAGAGACAGGACTGAGATCCAATGCAGAGTTTAGGCAGACTATGCTCAGAGCTTGATTGTGCGCTAAGTGAATTTCTCTCTACAGAAGAGGAACATGAATTAAGTTTTGAATTCCCAGTGCCCTGTTCAATCTAATGCTGTATTCGTGTGCTTTTGGTATTTGATAGCATCTTGTTAAAGGGGGTATATTCTTTAAAATTGACTTTTCTGAGCTTTCTCCCATGTTATAATGTTGTTCCTTCATCAAAAATATACCTGGAGTTGTGTTCTGTTTCATTCACGCCTGTTTAAGTAATCATGTATTTTCTGGCACTGAGTTTCTGAGGGCTAACAACGCTTGGTTTCTCAAACCACCACCCACTCCAGGAAACACTGACCAATGAAGAAGCCCTCTACATCCAGTCTGCTCTCATTCATTTATCTTAAAAAACAGGGTACAGCTCTGTTTCTACTGATTCCTCACAGACATTTTTCATTTTGGAGTAAAATGACATCATACCAAATGTTGTTCAACAGAGCTGCTCTCGGCTGCCCTCTGTTGGTCTCTTCACCTGTTTCTTTATGGCACCAGTAGAGTACCTATCACAAACCTTTTCTTTTAGGCACATAATGTTTTTTAAAGGTTGTAAATAAGTGTGTTCGTAGTTAATGAGATCAGGTTTATGGCCATAATCAATTGAAAGAATAATAACAATTGATCATTATGAGAGTAAAGGTACAGTACCATTGAAGAGTTAGGGCAAATTAAGCATGAAATTAAGCAACTGTTTCCTAAAATATACAAGCCTACAAATGTGTCTTTAGTTAGTTTAGTTTTTTATTATGGTTCATGGCTTTGAATGTAATAAAGAGCTGTTTTTATAAAACAATGATAGATGTCAAGCTGGTGGATAATGGTTAATCAATAATCGTTTGTTAAGACTACTATTTAATCAATAAATAAAATAAATCAATGTGCATCTCTAGTAATAAAACAATATGAATAAAACCATAATATAACTAAAATAACAAAAAGTACCTCATCTTCACTGATCCATCTGATAATGATTGGAATATTAATTTTGCATTCAACACTGGTTGTCACTGGTTGTCAACCCTCTATATCTATCCAGGCTTGGGACCAGTACAAAAAGACTGATATAGTTTTTTCAGGGCTGATACAGATTATTAGTGGTCAAGGAGGCCGATAACCACTATTTGGAGTCATTTGTAGTAAAAGGGAAAATAGTGGTGTCAAAATTTTGAATAATACAAACTCCAACACTTAACTTCATTTAATGCACACTGGCCCAAAAATACTTTTTCCCCATACACTTACATTGTGAAAAAGACGTCTGTAAATCAGTGGATTTTTTTTGAGTGTCACAACAACCCCCACAAAATAACTTGCTATACTAGCAGAATTTGATCCATTCGGTCCAAAAACATTTCTAAAGTTTAGAGAGCCGTGCGATTGAATTGTTTGATCCCATTCAAGTTAGCCTGCAGTGCTAACTCCTCTGGTACGCACGCTCTGGGAGGCGGCGTTAAGGAAATGCTAGTGCTGCTCTATGGGCCAAACAATGCGGAACTGATGCGGAAGATTCGGGTATTTTTATGCTCGCCATGACATCCAGAAAACAAACTTTTTTGCATCATGCGCCACTGAGCAATGTCCGAAAGAATGAATGGGGCCCGCCTCTGACGCTGTATCCAGTTCTTTTTATACATCTATGTTCGAAACATATATCTGCTCTCTGGACCTTCTCCATTTGGCAAAACTTTTTCTCCTCTCCGCCGTGTGTGAGCACTGTGCATGCACAGCTTTCACTGCTGATTGGCTGTTACCCGTGCCATGACTCTGTATGTAACCAGAGCATGTAACCAATCAGATGGTGCTTTGGGTGGGACAATGCTGGAGACAGAGTAGTGACAGCAGACAGAGAGGCGTGGCTGCATCAGAGCCAAAATAACCGTTTAAATGATCTCCTATCGGCCATTGGATAAAAAAAAAAGGCCGATACCGATATGCGTCAAAATGCTGAATATCAGCAGCCGATAATTGCGCCGGCCGATAATCGGTCTATCCCTAGTGTAATTTGTGTTGCTTTATCCAACTAAAGACATGTAGCATAAGTCTGACATTTAATCACATTATCCAGGTGTGTTACTTCAATTAAGAGAAATGCTTACCCCCAATCAGAGTCAGATATTCACATGCACTTTAAAACTCCAGGGCAATACTTTACATTTTTGTGCCTTCATGTACTGAGTGAAATGAGATGATGGAGATGGAGGGATGTGAGCTAGAGACAGAGGTAGAGAAGAAGACAGTTTTTCTCAGAGGAGATGTGATTAGTTGGCCCAGCAGCTGCTTTGGCGCTGGCACCAGAGATGTGCTGCAGAGAGCTGGCACTAATACACACATATAAACATGCACTGGGGGAGGAGGGAAGAGGGGGGAGGGCACTGCGGCAGAGGCCATGCCAATGTGCCAGCCTCCGAAACACACCACACCGCACCACAAGACACTTTCACAACAGCTTAAACTTGGGCTTTGTTGCAAATGTTTATACAGTAAGGATGTGTGTCAAATAAAAGTGAGTGTTTCTTTAGGCCTGTACAATTTAAATAAAAATATAGTGGTATTGAAATTTTAATATCCTTTAGACCTTGTTATTTGTTCCTAGTTTATATGTGTTTAGTCCTGATTTAGACCTTGTTTAGCAGTGATATATAGCTTAATTTAGCCCTGATTAAGTCCAACATTTTGTCCATGTTTTATTCCTGGTGGAATTCTAAATTTAGTCCTAGTCACCTTCACCAAGGAGTACACTGCTTTATGCCGCCGCCTATTAGCAACATAAACAATGATCAGATTTGGATGAAACGTTTAAAAAAGGCCAATAAGCCAAGAAAGAAATGAACTGTTTATGGTGTGGATCCAAACCACCTCCTGGATACAGGTTTGATTCTTTACCTTTGCAAGAACACCTGTATCTGCTAGCAATACAGAAAGGTGGCACCTATTATTATTATTATTATTATTATTATTATTGTTATTATTATTATTATTATTATTAATAGTAGTAGTAGTTAAGTAGTAGTAAGAAACAAATTATTTCACTTTAATTTATTAATATTGTTATTTATTTTATTATTTTATTTATTTTTTCTTTTGACTATTAAAATGTGTTGATATTTATCTGAGCAGTAGTAGTTGGTAGAGACACTTGCCCACTAACCTGAAGGTTGGCAATTCAAGCCCTGCAACCGGCAATGCATACTATTGTTGTGTGCTTGGGCAAGACACCTCACCAACCTTGCCTGTATGAATGTGTCAGTGTGATTGTGTTTGGTGGTGGTCGGAGGGACTCTAGGCTCAAAATTGCATCCACGCTTTCGTCAGTCTGCACTCCACAAAGTATTGTGACTGAGGAGTGAATGAATATTGCACCAAATTGTAACTTTGAGTGCCTAGAAAAGCGCTGTATAAGACTAATGCATTATTATTATTATTATTTATTATGATCATTACATTGCTTAACCGATTGCCCCACCATGAGTTTATATGCAAAAAGACATATTGAAAAGATAATAATGATTAAGAGGGGTACAGTGGCAGAGTGGTTAGTGGATTCGATCCTCGGGCCGGCCAACACACAACTCTCTGGGTTGAGTCTGCATGGCCTCCCTGTGTTCTCCCGTGGGTTCCCTCTGGGTTCTCCGGCTTCCTCCCACCGTCTAAACATATGCATGTGTTAGGTGAATTGGTGACTCAAAGTTGGCTCTAGTGAATGAATGTGAGAGTGAATGGTTGTCTGTCTGAGTATGCCTCTGTGTCGAGCCTGCAACACCCCTGTCCTGGGTGTACCCCGCCTAAAGCCCAAAGATTACTGGGATAAGCTCCAGTACCCACTTCCCCAAAGGGGAATAAGCTGAAGAAAATGAATGAGTAAATAATAAGTGGCACAGCCATGGGCCCTCTTTAGCTGCTGTCTGCACTCTCTCTGTCTAGTCCAGAGCACTCTTTTAAATATTTATTACTCCAGGCTTAGGTACCCTTCTTTATGATGCCAAACCCTGACTCTGTATAGCCTTTGTTCCATACCTGTGTCCTGTTGAAGGCCACCCGAGCAAAGATGGCCTGTGAGATGCCCGCTCTCTTCAGCTCCTCCCTCACATTCTGGTAGATGTCAGTTGGGCACATCAGTGGACCCTCCAAATGTCCCAGGGGCTGTGCTGTGGTTCTGTGATCCAGCTGTGACGATTCCCCCAGTGCCGCACTGAGCCTGAGGAGGCCCCTGAGAGTCTGGGCCCTTACAGAAGGTCTTAGGAGCGGCTCTGCTGACCGGCGGGTGGTGGAGGTACTGTTGTGGGGAAGGGGGCAGGAACTGTCCTAACATGTGGTTCACCACGTACTGCTGGTTCAGGATCTGTGCCATGACCAGCTGCTGGCTCACCACAGAGGGGTTTAAAGGTGGGGTGGGCAGTCCTGAGGGGCCCACAGAGAGGGTCGGCCGAGCACAGAGGTTCCCCCCACCAGGAAAAAGAAGGGTCGTCTGATCAGAGGGGCTACTCGTGATTGGCTGATGAGAGAGAGGAATGTGTGGAGGTTGTTCACAGAGGATTTCTGCATCTGAAAAGATATAGGGGGAGAATTAACAAATTTGTCACCAGTTATGATAATGTGCAGGGTTTGTGTAGTATAAAGGCACAAGACTATAGAAAAATCCTTGACATCAAAGAGCATAAAGAAAGTCAATATTAGGGTTGCAAAGGGGTGGAATATATCCAGTATATATCCAGTTTATAGAAAATTTCAGGAAACGTCACATTAAATTAAGCTGGAAAATTTTGAAAAAATTCCTCTCCAGAAATGACTCGTAGAGATAGCACATTAATATCTTGTTTCTAAAGAAAATATATACTGTATTTTCCTGCACTATAGGACGCACTTAAAAGCCTTCAATCTTCTCAAAAAATGACTTATAATCCAGAGCGCCTTATATATGAATTTATTTACGGCTACCATAGTCAGGAGCATCGTGGAGTAATACATACTGTGCTTCACCATAATATTGCCGTAATCGCCCAACTGTTTAACTCAGGACACTGAAGATAACTCATTAACTGAACAGTTATGAGTTATTGTGAATATGCTATCAGTTTGATTTAGCGGTCTCAGATTGTGTTTTTTATTCACACGTTACAACTGAACAAGTTTGGGAGTTATGGTGAACGCATTGAATAAAGTTTGACTGACTGACTTATTATGACTGTTTTGTTCCGCCTTAGTCCGGAGCGCTTTATATGTGAAAAAAGTTTGAAAATAGACCATTCAATAACAGTGCGCCTTATAATCCGGAGTGCCCTATAGTGCAGAAAATACTGGTACATTTTGACAAAAGCCAAATAGCTGTTACCTAAAATGTTTTCATTAGGAATCTGTGACTCTCTTTAACCCAAAAAGAATGAGTTTAACCATAGGCAAGATCATCAGCTTTCACTGCTGTCCACCATTTTCTACCCCTGCATAAGACAGCAGCAGTGTGGCAGGTGCAGGTTTTTGGTCTAATTTAGTAGACTTACCTTCCTGTGAATTATTGTACATGTTTTAAGATATATAAATGTGTAATATTTATTTTGTGTTCCTGAATTAATGCAAGGCAAGTCTAAGTCTATTGTGGGCATGATTTGAATGATATCAAGTTTGAGGAATTGCACAGATATTCAAGTGTATTTGCATTAAATCTGGTTGTTTTGTTACAGTATATTTCCCCCTGTTGAAAATTATCTGATACAAGTCTTTGCAAATGCTCACATTACAATGCAATAAAGGTGATATAATGTGCATTTCCATTTACTGTCACTTTATTCTGCTCTGGTGTAATGGCTTTGAAGGCTTATTATTTTTAGGTCCCAGTGGTGATGGTACTAAAGTATAGTGCCTCACTTTCATTGGAGTTTTCATGTGTGGCTAACCAGCAAATGTGTCCCACTATTATATGCTATGGATATGAGGACCAGCTGGAAAATCTTTATATATATATAAGTTTTTTGTAATATAGGAATACAGTACGTAGCATCAGTAGTATAGAAGTTATTTGTATTTATGGGAGAAAACGATTTAGACCAGAGGTGTCCAAACTTTTTCCAATGAGGGCCAGATCTGAAGATGTTCAAATATTCAAGGGCCGACAGTCCCTCCTGATGTTTTCTAGGAACTAAACGCACATAGAGAATAAATAAAATAGCTCATTGTTATATAAGTATTTTGTTTTCAAAAGCCAAATAATTATAAATTATTTTCTCTGAAAACACAATCTAACAGAAGCCACTTTTGTCTTGCACCTTTTTGTCTGTGATGCGTGCTCACTTTGTTTTCTTGCTTTCTGCACTTTATTCTGTATAAGATCTGCCTGAACAAGTGAATTTCTCTACTGTGCAATTAATAAAGTTTAATCTAATCTGAGTCCCAACAAAATAACATCTTTGAACATAAAAACTGCAACTGCAATTATTTAGCAACACACTAATCTGAAAATACAAGGCAGAGAGTATTAGATGAGATGCACAAATGTACTAATAAAGCTACAGAAACACTGTACAAAAATGCTGGAGGGCCAAAAGTAATGCATTTTGTCATAGAAGCTGAGGGCCAGTATGAAATCTCAACCTGTGCCACAAATGGCCCCCGGGCCGCACTTTGGACATCTCTGATTTAGACTATGGGGGACAAAATTAGACTACAGTGGACCGTAATCTTTGAAATTAATGGGAAACACTTGAGTAGTAACCCTTTAACCTGTTGTTACCTTTAAGGAACTTGGTCTTCTTGAAGTGCTTGTACCACCTTCCGAACTCGTGACACTTGGCGGTGGAGACATTTGCATAGTAAGTGCTGTTTACAATCGACGATATCATACTCTGAAACACAGGGAGAACACAAGAGGAATTCACTAGATGGTCCCAGCTCTGCACCGCTCTGCCCGCGCCTCAGCTGTTCACACGTCTGATATTAATGAACTCAGATGTGTGTTATTAAAAAGAGCCCCAGGTAAATATGATAATAAAGACAGATGGCTGTAAATGTGTGTGTGTGTGTGTAATCCGGCAGCACATTACAGGTCAGGAGAGAGAACGGAGCTCTTTGCTCTGTTCTCGCCTCAGTAACACGCTCGTGCACGCGGACGTTTGTTCCCTCAAGACCTTCCCGTGCATTGCAATCTTTACATCTGATTACACCTTTCATCTTCTCGTGTGTATTTTAATCTGACTGGCAAACACAGGATGATGGAGGAGACGAGGAGGAGGGGAGAGATGAAAGTACCTGCCTTCTCTGGACAGCATTTTACAGGAGATTTTATGATAATGGTACTGAGGCTAAATGGGGTCTGCAAAAGGCTTAAAGGGGCTAAAGTAACATTAAAAATGAACAGAATTATGCAAAATTAAAGGTCTCTTTTTGGGCTTTTTCTTGTCTTAATAAACTGCATTTCCCTAAACTCTTTTTCTCCCTCTTCTTCCTTTTCTCTTTTAGTTTATTTGAAGCCTATTAGGGTAGGCCTACATTTGTGAAATATTAAGCAGCCTAATTAAGAAAAATAGCTTTGGTTCTGTGAAACGTGGGTTAAATAAAATATTCTTATATAAAGTGGGCTTTAATAAACTGAAGCCTACACTGTCTAAAGAGGCAGGGTGACGGTTTAGGTAAAAAATAAACAATTCATTTAAAGGTTATTAATTAAATTAAATGAAAGTTAGCATGGCTATATCACCGACTAAGACATAGCTGATAGTAGGGCCCCAGAACAGAACAGCTGTTACTTTTACTTTTGCTCTGGGAATAATGATCCTGATTGCTTTTACTTGAGTGACATTTATTTGAACAAGCAGTTCTGTTACTTAAGATATTAAAGTGCTTCTTTCAAGTGGTATCAGAATGTAAAAAAAATGACTCTAGACCATTACTGTACTTGGTCAATAGCAACATAACAAAATGATAATGTAATCTTGGTCAGCTTTGGTCAGCACTTAATTGTGTTCATAAATATTTCCTCATAAATATTCTTAATAAAATGTAGATGTCTTGCACACCTTAAGGCGATATACCAGATAGACTAAGTTGATAATATTCATAGATATGTGAAAGAAATGTGTATAATGTGTTCAGCTGTGTGTATGTATTCCTAATAAAAGGCATGAATATGAGATATGAGTCCAGATTGTATGCTGAATTCCTGCTGCATCAGTCAGGAGTGCAGTGGTGGTAATGGACAGAGTGAGCTGGCATCAGCACAGAGACAGCACAAAGATAGCAATCAGACACTATCTTCCTCCTCCAACGCTCCGCCACAATATCTGCCACTGCATCTGCACTTCCTGTTTCACATTCAACCGCTCGGATAAGAGCCAGAATGTATATTAAATATATAGATTTGATGTCCAATTTCTCTTCATGTGCATGCAGTCTGGGCACACACTGGCTGTCACTGCCTATACAGGCTTTACATTACTTATAATAAAGTGTCAAAGGTAGACAAAAATATATACTAGACAATGTAATTGTGATTCTGAACAAACACACCCCTGCAGGTTAAAGAAAAAAAGCTCACTGATTTCTAGGAACAGAATTAAAAAAAGACTAAAAAAATATTATTCATCAGCATCTCGTAAGGACAAATTTTCTTTATGCCAGAATAACACTAGTGAGAGTCTTCTAAGTTACCACAGTAGGAGGTTCTGGTTATTTTTAAAGCTGTACCTGGAACAGGCCATGCACTAGTGCTGTACCTGGGACAGAGGGCACTCCTTGGCCAGCGAACTCTGGTTCATCTCCTTCAGAAGCTCCTTCAGAGCGTTTCTCACTGTGGAGTGGGTCCACTGCTCGGCTGGCAGGTCCTCCAGCCTTGGGCAGCTACCAACAACAACAACAACAACAACAAGTGAAAAAGTACACATCATTTATTTTACACATGACCGTAACAGGCAGAGAGATAGGTGAGGCATGCAGACTAAACCTGGACTTGAAGGTAGGTTTTGTTAGCTAAGCCTTATCTGGTGAAATCTGGGATCAATCTGTGCTGACTTGCTGTGCAGCGCAAACAATCAGGTGTTAGAGCCTGCCCACTGGCTTTGATGAGTGAGGCTGGCAGATAAAATTAAGCCATGATGAACTGCAGCACCACAGGACCATAATATAATTATTAAATAGTGAAATTATTCAATATGTTTTTTTAAACATACCCTTTATTGTTTTATTAAATTAATTATTGAGACATTCATTTAAATATTTATGTATTTATTTCCATTTTAAATTAATTAATGACACAATTAATTATTTCATTCTGGCCCATTTCATCCTCTATAAATAAGAGCCACCTAAAGATCACTACAGTTTAGTGTATTAATTCCAAAAATCCTTATGTTCCACTTAATGAGAAGCATTTAATAAAATGTGTGTTTCTAGTATGCTGTGTTTTACTATGGTTTCACTTACTCACTACTCAGATTATACCACAGTATTAGCACAAACACTACTTTCTTTATTGTAAACATACTCAAGTACTAGTACTAAGTACTACTAAAGATAAATATACTTGAACAACACCATAGTGTTGTTTTTTTCAGTTTTTAGGTTCACATTTTTAAACTGGATGTGATTTTATTAAAAACAACTAATAATATCAAAATACATATAAACTAGGGTAAAATGGTGTTTCTCAGTCACACATGTATGTGGTAATACGTAGGTGAGGTTTTTGCATGTGGTGTAGAACCAGCAAAGTGATGTGAAAGTTTGGCAGTGTGAAAGGATGTATAGCGGTTTATGTGCCCTTTACCTGTGCAGCTGTATTTTGAGGGTAATGACATGGTGGACGTCCTGCAGCATGTCTGCCACTGTGGCATCGGGGGCATCAGTCACACAGGACAGGGGCACAGGGTTCCACCGCCCCACCTGGATCAGACCTAGAGCACCACACCACCACACAGGAAAAAGCCTTTATTCAAGCTCTGTCTGCAGGTCAATGAACAGAACAGAATGTTACTGTAAATGAAAAGAAAATACAAAAAAAAAAAAAATTCCAGTCCAAAGTCCAGTCAGTCGATGCTGTGTACCTTTGGCCTGTGCTGCAGAGCTGTGGGAGTAGCCCAGTGTCAGCAGGGCCATCTCTATCAGCTGGTTGAAGAGCAGGTCTCTCTTGATCAGGACAAACTCAGCGTGGTCCTCTCTGCGGGACCCCTCCAGCTGGGCCTCCCGGTGCTCCACCACACAGAACACAGGCAGCAGGCTTCCTGAGGGCAGAACAGACCAAAAATGTCTCTAGCCATAAAAATGAGGAGGAGAAGATCACCCCACAGCAGAGACGTTGACATGACATGATGGAGGCTCTAAGGACAGGAGCGAGCTTGTCGTGTAACGTCAGTAAAACCCTCTGAGGCAACAGCTGGTGTGAAATTAGACTACATCAAAGACACAGTTGAACTGAGACAGTGATTAACTGACAAATTACATTTTCTCATGCGACAGTACCTGGATGTAAAAGAGGCAAACCTAGCTATTGGCAAAAGCCTCAAGCAAAATACACTACAAGTTTTGTGGTTACCTTACAAAAAGAAAAAATCCAAGTTAGCTAGTTAAAAGAAATCGTAGTTAAATTAAATCATTTATGAAGGGTATTATTTAATTATTATTATTATTATTATTATTATTATTATTTTTGGGGGCGGTTAGCAACTATGGGCATGAAGCAGGTTACCGGCTGCCCAGACTACTTCTTTTTTTTATTCTATACAAAGAATAAGTCTGGTACAGTACAACTTGATTTCCAGGGGTCAGGACTAACAGAGAAACAAAGGAAGAGACAAGTATTGCCGATTTTGCTATAAGACAGTGCAGGAAAGACTGTAAAATGAGCAATTCTGTACTTATTTCTGAAGGGAGACTGCAGCAAAAGCTACTTGTTGAAAGACTTGCAGGAAAAGTCGGTTTGTTTGAATTTGGTCACTATGTCGGGCATCTGTAAAAGAACTTTTTACTGTTGTTAAAATCACAAAAAAAAATAGGTCAATAGGTCACGAAGGAAAGCACTAAACACCATCAAACAGAAGTGAGAGTAGTTGTAAAATTAGCCACATATTGGCAGGCGTCATACAAGATATCTTTTGCTTGTGTAAGACGCACAGCAGATAATACGTGATACTGTGATATGTCAGGTCCAAATCAAATTATAGACTCCTTATGGCACAGAACCCAGACCCTCCTGCTTTCACAAAGAAAGTGGGCCTGGCTGACAAGGGAAGGTTACAACCAAGTCCTGAGCATGCATGTCTTTGGACGGTGGGATGGAAGAGAAGAAAACCCACCTAAAGGACATCCAGAAGCAGCTCACCACCTGTGCTGGCCAGAGATAAGACCCTGGATTTCTAAATCAAAATTTACTACTAACACCTGCTGTTTGAGACTAATAATGTTCCCCTTTGCCCACTGACAATTTTTTTCTCTTTTTAAACTAACAGTAATCATGTGTAGATTTTGGACCCGCCCAGCTTTGCGGACATCAATATTTTACAGTGTTTTACATTTGACTTGCTAAATTCCTCCCTGAAACCTCCCTGTACCTTTGGAGTGCCAGCTCTTGCTCAGGGCTCTCCCGGGGCAGGTTTTCTGGAGCAGACAAGGTTTTTTGGCACCGGGACTCCCCTGTCCGCTCCGGTCATCTCGGGCTGAAGGTCCTGCTCCCTGCTGCTCCAGACGGGACAGTTTGGCAGGAGGGGGACGGGGCTCTAGTAGTGGATCAATACCTTCAGAATTCTTGGTTCCATTACATAGAGGCTCCATCTGCAGAATTACACTGACAAACAGCAAACAAACATTATAAGTAAAAAATATGCATACATTTACCCTTATGATTTGGTTTAATGATGGAGTTGGCAATTTCTGCATGGCTTTCTATTTGTAGTTTTTAAACATGAATTCTGACAGATGTGGCATAGCGTCTTGATAACTTGCTGCAGAAAAACATATTACATTTCTACGATATTGAGCTTGAGATGCAATTTTTGATATCATGCACTGACTTTTAGCATCTAACTGCACATCCTCCAATCTCACTTCATGTGAGACTGACATGCAAATTTTAGCTGCGCTACCTAAATGGATACTGCATGACATTCACTACATTAACATGTAGAGCATACTCCGACTATACTCATTGTCCGTCTTGAGTCCAGTTTCTCCAGAGAACTGGTCAAACCGCTCTTTTCTCAGACTACATGCAGAGCAGAGAGCTGTGAGACAGAGTACTATGACCACGGTGCTGTGAGGCTGTGGATTCACAGCAACGCTAAAACTTTGATGCACTAAATGCTGGGGTGGCTTACCAAAGTATTACACAAAGCAGTGACGTCATGACTCACATTAATAAGTTGGTGGTAAAATATATTTTTCCTGCAAAATCACCATTGTTATATTGAATTAAATGAGAAATAAAAGCTATTAAGTAATAAATTAGACCAGCTTTGTTTATGCAAAGGGCAGTTGTGCCTAACTGACAACAACAATTTTAGTTGACCAAAACGACTAAATGGCCAGAGAATGTCAGTCCTATTACATGGTAATCAAAGTTTATACCAATAAACTGTAACACTTACTTTACAAAATAAAAAGTTGTCTCATGCAGCCTCATTAATGTGTCCAAGCTACGGCTATCTAGCTTTCAGTTACAGTATGTCTTCAATAGTCTAACAATGCATGTCTCTATCAAAACACTGGACACATTTTGCTTTGTCTGTTGAGTACTGAGTGTGGTGAATGCCTCTCCTAGTTTAATGCAGTGTATGCTGTATACATGCAGCAGTAGTCCGACAATGAACATTACACATTATCCAGCTGCTCCACTCTGAAGAGAAATTTTAATAACTATCCCCCATTCTAAGTCCCGGGTGAACATGCAGTTTAAAACTCCTGTTATAAGTAAGGCAGTAATTTAGTTTTCTCCACCTGCATGTGAATGTTAAGATTGTGCTTTTTGTTTCCTACTGCAGGTGTACAATATTTAGAATATGCTTCTTCTTTTTCTTCTTCTTTAAAGGTTGTTAGATCATCTGCCTCCATATAACCCCGGGCTGTCCAAACCTTTTTTATTGGAGGCTACTGTGAAAAATGTATGCGGATATGGGCCACTCACTAGGTGAGGTATTACCCCTCACCATAATAGTTAGTCCTATTCAGCTGCTTCCCTTTTTGCACACTGAAACATTCATATGGGTACTTAGGCATAGGTGTTACTCTGGATGCCCTTCCTGCAACTGCACATTTATGCAGGCGTAGGACTGACACACAGTAAAGATGATTTTTTTTTTCTTTTTTGGCAACACCAACCAATAATTTCAATTTTTAACTGCTGTTTGTATATAATAACTGAGACTGGGATAGATGCTGCTGTGTCACTAGAGGGCAATTTGGGCAAAATAAAAAGGAAACTCAGGGGTCTATGAAAAATGGTCTGAGGGCTATAGTTTGGACACCCCTGATCTAACCCATCCTCCTTTCACTCCAGCTAACTTCATTAGTCAACTTAGTCCTTTCAATGACTAAGTTCAAATAACTAAATCCCTTGGATGAGGAGATGAAACATCTTCCTAAAAACAAACTTTGTCCAGATGACCTTACTTGTTTAAACTTTTTTTTTTTTACTGAATTTCACCTGGATGACTGAGGACCTGCACCAATGTATTCCAAATAGAACATAGACAACATATAATGTGTTGACAAATATTTCACCATTTCATAAAAAATAATAGCCCATGTTAAATTGGCAGCAAGACGTCACAGTAAAGTTTGGACAGAGAAACAAAAAATGTTACAATAAAAGAAACTGGTGAAGGAGCATTTTGGATCTAACTAAGTTAACAGGCAACATTTCAGTTCAGATGTGTGGGTATAGCATGACGACGTGGATCAGGAACACTTCCAGAAGTCATTGTCTGTGATATAACCTGTGGTGGAGAGAGTGACTTCTGAAAGTGTTCCTGATCCATGCAGTGATTTCCAGCACAGAATCATGATGCAGTGCTGCCTGAGGTGGCCTGAGTTCCGAAGATCACCAGCAACCAATACAGCCAATACTATTCATACAGACTCTGGCTTTCTTCTCTGCCTCTTCACCTCCTCTCCACACTGGACCATTGGCCTTAAGTAAAATCCTGCACCTTGTCACCATTATTCCCCTTGAAGTCAACATACCACTTGAGTCTCTCTCTTTTAGATGGATTCTGTCTTGCTGTGCCTCATTTTTATACCTCTCCTTTTGTGCAACTTATTCACAAGACTGCTTAGGCTACAACAAAATTCTCTTCTACTGTATATGATCTATCAAATAGGACGAGAGCAACGTTTTTCTTCTTCAAGTAATTCAGATATACATATTATCTCACATGCAACACTAATAGATATTAAACTTTAGGCCATAGTGACAAGGGAATAAATACTACTTCTCTGAATGAAGCGATGCATTCCGCCTGTTACTACAGTACGAGCCGTAATATTAATATAGAAAAGATGTGTTCACGACTGAATCCTACCACACCATATGGCCAACGTATAATAAAACGCACATTTTCGACAGGACATAGGCTACAAAAGTGGCTCCAGGGTGAAGACTGTCCAGGTTACAGTACTGGGATGACCTTCACAGCGGTGCAGCGATAAGGACCATATGTTACAATTACAACTCTCACTTCCACTGTCCAGTTTCTCATAATAATAATATGTCACAAAGAAGCATTTCCAAGCTCCGCGCGGTGTAGTCTCACTTCATTCTCAAAGGCGCGCTAATTCCCACGCTTTCCATTTGGCTAAAGTTTGATTAAGATGAGCCAAAGTGCTTTTGTCGTAGTCCCACCTGCCGTCCATCACGCGTAAACGAACCGCTCGTGTCTGTATCCATACGTTGAACGCTCTCTAGCATTCATATCCACTCGCGGCTTCTCCAGTTGAAAGTCTACGCGTTCACGATCCACTTCGTTTCCGCTCACTCTCTAAAACGTTACTACAGTTTCGTTTCCTCGCGCCGTCCTCTCCTGTCCCCGCACGCCGCGCTTCCTTCAGCCACTGTTCTTCTTCTGTAGAGCTGGCCTCAGTGCAAGTTCACGGCAACCCACCGCTCCGGGCACGCGCACGACCACGGTCTAGACCCGCTCGGCACAATACCCAGCGTACATCTGGGCGCGCGTCACCCTCACTTCATCGCACAACAAGCTCCAGCCCGGGACAGCAGTTGTTGTGGTTACACTCCAAAGCCCTGTGCGTACGCAGGAAGAGAGAGAGGGAGAGAGAGAGAGAGAGAGGCGCACAGTCTCTCACGCGCACGCACGAGCTCATAAATGCACTAGCCAGCTGCATTAGCATATGGTGTAATAATGAATTCACTAGCGCGCGCGGTAAATGTATTAAATGTGACAATTGCGCATAAATCTATTTATTCTTTTGCAGCATGCTGTGCACGCACATATACGGTTGTCTTTAGGGGATGGCGCTCTCCATGGCAACAAAGTGGATCAGGACAAGGTGGGACTGGCTCATGTACTTTTCAGCAGAGATGTGGAACTGCCGAGGGAATATGTGAGGATTATAGTCATATTCCGATAATAACACCCTCTCCTGGTACATTATAGAGAGCATATGAGTGAGTAAGTTGGTTAAATAAATCGAAAGAAAAGCCATGTTACCTTTTGCCATAACTTTCCATTGTTCTATATGTTTCAAATGCACATCAGTTAATCATATTGTAATTAGGTTTAATCACCTCAGAGTGACATTTGTATTTGTCTTTGTGGAAAGACCTGATTTCTAGGGGTGTTGAAAAAAATTGACTGAATCGAATCAAGATTCTTATCCTTGAATCGAATCGGTTCAATATGCTCAAAAATCAATTTTTAAAGTACATTAATTCAGCCTTTCCTCGCTGCTCTTAGCCTGCAATTAGAATTACAGTACATGAACTAGAGAAAGAAATAATAAATAAATGTTATGTCAGAATAAATCTTAAAGAATCTTTTGTTTACATTGTCTTCATGTGTTACATAATCTTAAACCCTTGGCAAAATGTGCAATACCACCATCCACCTGAATCAAATCAAACAAGAATTCTGAATTGAAAATCTATTCTGAATTGAATAGTGTCCCCAAGAATCTAAATCAAATTGCCAGACACTGAAAGACTCACACCCCTGCTGATATGTACAACTCTAAAAAATCCACTGTACTCTGTACAAAGACAGAACACAGTATCTGTATTTTGTCAAAATTGAGGTAATATACTTTAAATACCTAAAACCTAAACATAGGTAATATACTTTTGATTTTGACTGTGAAAGTGCTCAATAAATGTGTTTTTCAAAACACTATAATCTACAATTATACTAAACTACTGTGTAGTATACTATACTATCAGTATTGCTAAATTGCAAATTACAAGTTAAAATAAAGATAAAGTTACAAAAAATACATTCAATGTTTTAATTATATGACATAAATGCTTAAATTTAAGCTGCTCCTTTGTACGTTAAGGGTCGCCACAATGACCCAGCATGATGATTTGGCAGGTTTTTATGCCAGAAGCCCTTTCTGTCATAACCAGTTGCATACTGTGACTGGAGTAGGCAATGTGGGTTAAGTGTCTTGCCCAGGGACACGACAGTATGCACCTTGAGTGAGATTTGAACTGCCAACCCTCTGGTTGGTGGACAAACGCTTAATACACAACATTACCGCTGCCCCGGTGAAAGAAATATTTAAAACAGACCTTTGATTTGATTACTATTCTGCTGTACTTTTACTGTGCTTTTACTGTCCTATCAATAATATGTAATGCTGAAATGGTCACATATCCCTGTGTTCATTGTAGTGAACTAAAGGTAACCCACATAACTTTACATTTAACATTATTAAAGACAGTTAAATGTCACAATACCTGTGTTTAGTGCTGCCTGTCAGTTGGTCCTGTCAGATTGCAGTCAGAGTGGGGCTGAGGTGCCCTGCTGGAGCCTGAGATCTGCAGGTGTCCCAGAGCAGAACAGTGAGTGAGTCAGAGATCCTTCATCCTGCTGATACCATCCCAGGACGAGCCCCTGAAACCCAACACCACAGTGGTTACACAGCAGTTCCTCTGGCCACACCACACTGCTCTGATGGGTGGATGTTTCCTGAGAGGCAGCGTGCTCTACTACTTTTTGACTAATCAAACAAAGTGAATTAGCGCTCTCCCCAGCCACAGCGCGTCACGCCTGCTTATACATCATGCATCGTGACTAATTCAGAGAGAGATGTCAGTCAGCACGCTGGAAGTGGGTTTGTTTATCACTAATATATATCTGAGAGCCAGAAGTTTGAGTGCCAGCCACATGTCTGCTGATATGTGTGGGCCTCAAAGTGCCTCTAAGTGTTTAACTAACTCCACTCTTCTGCTCTTTAGCACTGGTTGATTCCTCGTCAATGAGGCTGGCGTGCTAAATGCTAATTAAGAGCATTACACGCTCACAGAGCATGCTACAGTGAGCTCTTCTCTGGGGACAGCCTCGCTCTCACAGCTTGTATCTCTCCAAACGAGGTTAGCTTTTCAGCGTGGATGTGATGTGGATATTATAAACTCATGATAAGGTTAGTGAGCCGGCTGACATTAGAGGGGTGGAGGTTTCACGCATTAGAGGGAAATGGATTACCAAGGCACACTTTCTGTTCACTGCATATGGTTTAGAGTATGGTTACAGAACTCTTACTAATACTATTGCATATTGAGGGTTGAGAGTCTAAAGCTCGAGAAGTGACATTCTAACAACTTTATTGGAGAAGCTGAAAAAGGTCCCCACTTTGATCACACTTTTCGTGAGAAATTATGTTCTAAAACCTAAAACGTTTACTGACAGAGGCCAAAACACATATACAAGCGTTCTTTAAACATATATATTTGTATATATTTTGTTAATTTGGAAAAAAGTCACATATGCCTTTTTGGCTCCAACTGCATGCTATTTAGGCTATAATAGAACTATTTAACAGTTGTATATACTTGTGGTTTTTTAGCACTGACTGAATACAATGCTAGATAGGAGTTTTTGGTCAATCTCTAAATTGACTGGCAATATTAATGCTATTTTTTGACAGTAAAATGAGCTTTAATTTGATTATACTGTATAAGATGGAAGCCTTAGTAAGCAAACATAGATTCATAAGTTTTTCTCTGCCATTATCTTGTTATAACGACTAAATTCTTTTGTTTTCCCTATAGATAATGGCATAATTTTCTTGTTATAACAAGAAAATTGTTTGTTTTCATGAGATAACGAATTTGAAATGAGAAAATTAAGTTGTTAACTCGAGAAAACGACAGAATTAAGTTGATATAACAAGATAACAGGAGGAAAAAAAAAAGTTATGAATCAATGGGCGCTTATGGCCAAAATTTATATTAGTGGTTGGTGGCCCAAAAATTTCTGCATGGATCACAAGCCCAAATAAATGTGTGGTTGCGGAAGGGCATCTGAGCCTTAGTGAGATGGACCATTTGGTGGAGGTCAGCAGAATAGGCTGAAGCTGGTGAGGTGATCATGTAGCTAACAGTGTCTGCGTTTGAGTCTGTGCTTAATCAGCTATTGTTTAAATTCCACTCGCTTATGGATAGTATTTTTATCCGAACAATTAATTATGTTTGATTGAGCCTGGTGTAAGGCTATGTGTGAGCCTTACCTACTGTAGTCTTTATGAAGCCACGTTTGCTTCTTCAAAGACAATAGCTCAGAGGTAGCAGATATTTTAGAATTATAAATCCCTTGGCATCATCTTCTCCTCTCTTAAAGCTTCCCAGTTGTGAAATAGACTTGACTTGCCTGGAGTAAACACGCCATGCACTGAACAAAACCTACAGAAAATGCATTTGTAGCAACCAGTAATGCAATAATGGCCAATAATGTAATACCTGCCAATAACATAAAAACTTGCCAAAAATGTAATAAGTTCTTAAGTTATTGGCTGGTTATTACATTTTTTGCCTAGCAATAAAAAAATTACTTTGAAAATGTAATAACTGCAGCCTATAATGTTATAATTTATCAATAGGTCTGCATTTCTTGGAAGCCTAGTGAATTAAATAATAGTCTGATGTGCTGGCGACTCAGGTTCATGTCTTACACACACCACACTGTTTTTTTCCCAATTTAGTGTGGTTTCCTCATATGAAAAACATAACTATCACAGATATTAAATATAAATAAATGTAACATATTTCATGCCACAATTTATATGTGTGTAAAGGAAACACAGTGAGCTGTCAGGTGCAAGCTGCCAATAAGTACTGCTCCAGTTCAACTGAGTATAGAAGCTAAAGATCTAGACCGTGAAATAGTGTGTCTCACCAGTCATCAACCTCACTGCACACCACTGACTACCAAATGCACTGAACATTAATGAATTAAATAACATAACTCCACACATAAAATTGTTAATTTAAAAATAATATTGTGAATAGACGGTTTTGTACTACAAATAATTCACAACATTGGATCTTACAACCAGAAATAAGGAGAGAGTGCTGTGCTGCAGAGTGCATATGTTGATTAAATGGCCAAATTGAAGAGCAAACTGCACTACACCTGCAACAAATATGCCTTATTACAATATGTCTTTTTGGTGTACTGTATTATTATATTATATGCTGCAGTTATTTCATTTTCAAAGGATTTTTTAAATGCCAATAATGTAATAAACAACCCAATAACTGAATTACTTATTTCGTTACTGGCAAAACGTGATTACATTTCTGGCTCAAAAACTTTACTACACTATTGGCAAGTTATTACGTTATTGGCTTTATTACATTTAAAATGACCAAAAATGATGGCCTTATTGGCAGGTATTACATTATTGGCCATTATTACATTATCAGTGTTTACATACATTGAACATAAAGTAAGTTAAGATGGAACATTCAAATATAATACCATTAAAGTATATGTGTTATTTCATTTGTTTTTGTAAGCAAAATGTATACTCATACATCAATTTAGAAATGCTTCAAAGATTAATTTCACTGTTCTAAAAATGTGTAGGATTGTGCAAACTACTGCTACCCGCTCTGTGTAAACAGCACTGTACACATTCATACCTACCTACTTACAATACAATAGGGATATTAATCAGGTACTTGTTTCTGATAATTCAGTTACTTGTGCATGCATACACCCATACATACAATACATGTGCATGTGTGTATGCATGCGGCTGGCAATCAATACAACAAAACATAGAGGATGTGTCAGGTAATACTTTCAATACTTACATGTATACATACAGTAATTCATAAATATACTCAAGCAAGAATGGTACTGGGAACTCTACTCCCACAGGTAAAACTGATTAATCTCTGCAAATGTGTGCAGAGCTCAGACAGAGCCTCCTTGGACTATCTGTGCTACACCTTAACCCAGAAACCATTCTCTGTCCATATCTATACAATTATCTGATATCCGCACTGTGATGTTATCAGTGATATTGTGGCGTGTTCGGGCTGGAGGCAGCTCGGGTTTCTCTGGGTCTGGGTGTGTCCAGGCGTACCGTCCTGCTCACAGCACAGGTGTCAGATGAAGCTGCCCCGGGTGAAGGTGGAGAGTCCATGTGTACACTCAATCACACTGCCTTTGACTCAACACACTCACCTTAAACTGTGGCCATTGTGTCTTTGTGTGGGAGATTTAATCACTGATTGAGCTGCTAGTGCTCAGAATCTGGGCCTTTGTTCCAGATAAAGGACCATAATAAACAATATAGGATTACAACAGAACAGCAGGTTGGTATGAGAGTATATGAGCACCAGGTCTACATGTCAGACACTGTATTGTCCATAAATAATGGGTACAATGTTATTGTGCGTGTGAATGCTGAATGTACACATGGAGTATTTATTTTAGCATAAAAAAGGTACTTTGTACATTAAGGAATCTTGGCCTTTAAAAAATAAAAAAATAAAATACATGAATCAAAAATATTTTTTCATTCAATTGTTTAAAGATGTCACTTGTTAATAATATATTTTATGTGTGTTGATGGCTCGCATATCTGGGTACTACTGATGGTATTCAGCCCTATGTCTAGGGTTCATACACCTTTTTACCAAGAATTTTCCATGACTTTTCCATGACCTTTCCAAAATGTTTGACTAAATTTCCAAGACCCAAAGAATGACTTATACATTGATAAATAGTATTCAAAATGTCCAACATGGTACATTAGAAACCCCCAGAATTATATTGTTCCATTAATTTTACTGACTTTTAGCCTACACACCACTGATTAAAAGATACTTGCTTGGTAAGTTGAGTCAGAATGTATTTTTAAAAAATAAATTAAGTTATAGGGTAATCATCTACTATTTTAAAGCATTATAAATATATATATATATATATATATATATATATATATATATATATATATATATATATATATATATATATATATATATATATATATATTTCAAATATTCTGACAAAAAATAGATATATGTCACTTTCCTGCAGTGAGAACATGGCCAAAAACACAGAAGACAACAGAGATACTGAGGAACATAAAGCAAGTTAAGTACAGTACAGAATGTAGGTACTTGCACATTCTGGTAAGTCCTGATGTTCTCTAACTCAACTCTTGCTCTAACCTTAACCCTAATCTTAACTGAGGGAACATAGGTACTGGGGAACATAGGGCTGACCCCTATCAGTGGTACCCAGATATGTGAGCCATCAACACACCCTAACTTTGTGATTTTTGATACCGGGGAATATGGTACAGTGGCATGAAAAAGTATCTCAAGCCTTTGGAATTTCTCACATTTCTGCTTAAAATCACCATCAAATGTGATCTGATCTTTGTCAAAATGACACAAATGAAAAAACAGTGTCTGCTTTAACTAAAACTACCCAAAGATTTATAGGTTTTCATATTTTTAATGAGGATAACATGCAAACAATGACAGAAGGGGGAGGCATAAGTAACTGAACCATCACATTTAATATCTGGTTGCCCCCCTTTGGCAGCAATAACTTCAACCAGACGCTTCCTGCATCGATCAGGATCAATCTTGGACTATTCCTCTTTACAAAACTGCTGCAGTTCAGTCAGATTCCTGGGATGTCTGGCATGAATCACTGTCTTGAGGTCATGCCACAGCATCTCAATGGGGTTCAAGTCAGGACTTTGACTTGGCCACTCCAGAACGTGTATTTTGTTCTTCTGAAACCATTCTGAAGTTGATTTACTTCTGTGTTTTGGGTCATTGTCCTGTTGCAGCATCCATCCTCTTTTTAGCTTCAACTGTCTGACAGACGGCCTCAGCTTTTCCTGCAAAACATCCTGATAAACTTTTGAATTCATTTTTCCATTAATGATTGCAAGTTGTCCAGGCCCTGAGGCAGCAATACAGCCCCAAACCATGATGCTCCCTCCACCATGCTTCACGATGGGGATGAGGTGTTGATGTTGGTGCTGTTCCATTTTTCCTCCACACATGACGTGTGTTCCTCCCAAACAATTCAACTTTCGTTTCATCAGTCCACAAAATATTTTGTCAGAAGTTCTGTGAAGTGTCCAAGTGCCTTTTGGGAACATTAAATGTGCAGCAATGTTTTTTTTAGACAGCAGTGGCTTCCTCCGTGGAGTCCTCCCATGAACACCATTCTTGGCCAGTGTTTTACATATAGTTGATGTATGCACAGAGACATTGGACTGTGCCAGTGATTTCTGTAAGTCTTTAGCAGACACTCTAGGGTTCTTTTTTACCTCTCTGAGTATTCTGTGCTGAACTCTTGTCGTCATTTTTGGTGGACGGCCACTCCTTGGGAGAGAAGCAACAGTGCTAAACTCTCTCCATTTGTAAACAATTTCTGTAACTGTGGATTGATGAACATCCAGACTTTTAGAGATGGTTTTGTAACCTTTCCCAGCTTTATACAAATCAGCAATTCTTGATCGCAGGTCTTCAGCGAGCTCTTTTGAGCGAGCCATGGTGCACATCAGATAATGCTTCTCATCAAGACACAATTCTTACCAGGTGTGTGTTTTATAGTGGGCAGGGCAGCTTTAAGCTTCAAATCTAACTGGCGTGCACTGCGCACAGACCGACACTGATCGAAACTGCGCAGGTCTGGCTCATCTCGAATGCACCTGATGGATGGAAACAGAAATGTGTCATCTTCTACCCGTGGCGTGTTGCTGCCTCTGTCAGTGTCGTTGTAATATTTTTGTTGTGATCAAATTAATCGATGCGTCAATTGAAATTAATGCGATTAAATCAATAAATTAACGCACTGCGTTAACGCAATAATTTTCCCAGCCCTAGATGTTATGTGTGCTCTTACACTGAAAGGGTCTATACAGGAAGTGTAAATAAATGCGCAAGCCGATTGTTCTGGTCAAAGTTACCAATGGTGTGTGTGATATTTTTCCTCCGCAAAATATGCGAGTTATCCCGGTATTCCGACCCTTAAGATGACTGCACCAACGCAGTGCCTCTGTGGAGCAGAAGTTGAGCAGCACCTGGAGTCATGTATGGGGCAGCAGTAGCTTATTTTGCAGAGCCGCTTCTCCACGAATCAGAAGGTTCGTGGTTCAAACCCCGCTCCCTCTGTTGCATACTTTTTGTCATTTTGTCCTTGGGCAAGACACTTACCCCACCTTGCCTCCAGTGTCTGCGCACACTGGTGTATAGGTGAATAGTTCCTTGATGTAAAGCTCTTTGGATGAGTACCCATGGAGGTAGAAAAGCGCTATATAAATGTGACCATTTATGTATAATGGTCAGGGGTACTAGCTGGAGGATTACCCTACTGTATGTTGTGATTGTTTTTCAAGATTGCAAAGAGAAACCCAGATAAAACCCACCCAGACGATAGGAGAACATGCAAACAGAAAGGCCCTACTTTGACTGGGGATCAAACCCAGGGCCATCTTGTTGTGAGGTGACAGTGCTAATCACTTTGCCAGTGTGGCGAGTGGTGTTCTGTTATTGGACTGACACATTGTACGGACAGTGGATCTTGGTTCTCATTGGCCGCAGTTAGACCTGTTACTGATGCATGTTGGAGTCAGCTCATGCCTGCCCTTTATCATATATGTTTTTATGGTCAGAAATTCTCGGTGGAGCCAGGGGAGTCCAATGAAGTGGCTGCTTCTCCGACAGAAAGAGGTCGATTCCTGCCTCAGAATGTCAAGCTCTTGTTCACAATGAAGGAAGGGTGGGGCATGAGATTGACAGACAGATTAACGGCGCTTCTGCAGCAATGTGGCACTAGTACCAGTCTTCTGTGATGAAGAACAAGCTGGGCTGGGAGGCAAAGTTCTCAATTTAGTTTACTTTGGTTACAATGTACTATATGTTTCTACTCTCACCTTCAGGACAAACATCAGTACAAACTACTTAAACTCTTATTCCTGATGGAAATCGCCTTTGTGGCAGTTGCAGCCAGTGTAATTATACTTACCACAGCAATAGTCTCAAACATGCTCATACAGGCAGAAAAATGCCCATTGGAGGAGTCACATCATGCAATACAATAAAATAATATTTGTCTTATCATGTGCCCTTGTGGCAAGGCATATGTGAGAAAAACAAGCAGGGCATTAAAAGCACGTATTGCAGAACACAGAAGTACCATTAGATGTAAAAACATCTATTATCCTGTGCTGCACATTTTGTTGGCTTTAATCACCCGATCTCGGCTTATATATTGGTATTGAACATACTACATTGTCCCCTCGAGATGGTAACTTGGATGTTCTTCTTTCTAGGAGGGAACATTACTGGATCCATCACCTGACTCCACATGGACTCAATATAAACTATGACCTATATACTATGACTCAAACTATCATCGGGTATCATTTTTATTAAATGCATTGTGTCAAAGTATTTATGTTGCTTTTGTAGTTGATCTTTTACTTTTACTTTTTTACTTTTCTTATTTATAAGAATTTGTTTTTAGAGTGTACTGGACATGGCTTTTTGCTGGGTGTGACCTACAGGTTGGTTGGGACCCTCCCACTCACTGAATGGAATCAGAGCCACCTGGGCTGGTCTCTTAAAATGCACTGGGTTAGGGTTAGTAATAAATATCTTTGACGTATGGAATGGCAAAGTGTGTGATATTTTGAGTTTTTGCTATTTTTGAGTTTTGGAATTGTTTTCCAACATCTGCACCTCAGACTAATTTTTTTTTTTTTTTTTTTTTTTGGTGTGCTCTACTCCTACTCTCACCTATGACCATGAGCTGTTTATGGGGAGCTCTGTCAGTGGGAGGACTGACAGAAAAATCCTCCTCCACATTGAGAGACACAGCTGAGACACAGTTTACGGATGCCTCCCCAGGCAAAGTGTTTGTGGCATGTCCCATAAAAAGGATGCCCCACAGCTGACCCCAGATATGCAGAACAAAATGGACGCACAGATAAAACACGGACCCTGTGTTTGTTTACGAGGCGGGAATCAGTGTTAGATGTTGCACTGAGCTCTTTAATTACTCAGGTAAATTATCGCAGCACACTGACTGTCTGCTTTTGTTTTATAATCTGACATGTTTTATCAGCTGTGAGTGCTGGATGAACTCAGTGTTTGACCACTCAGCTCCTCTACTAGAAGCAAATGACAGAACTTGTGCAGCTTCTGTTCTTGTGTGGAGCCTCTGAGTGGGAGGCTCTCTGTAACAGCAGCCTCACTGTTAATAATGGGATTGACCTAAATTACTATTTGGTTCAGGCTCTGAGGTTTTGCTGTATATGAGTATCATGGTGCTGCAGGTGTGCATTCTGTGCCAAAGAACTAAAGATTAAACAGATTAATGGCCAAACAAGTGTTCAACTTTGTAAGAAGTTGGATCACATTTGTTCTATTAATATCACAGGTAGTCTGTTAATATTTAGAATCTTTTCACACCTGGAATTACAAGTGGTATAACTGTCATGACATCAACTGCATTTTTACCAAACTTTTGAGAAGTTACTATGAATGGACTCAATCTCCGGGCTGTCAGAAACCTTTGTGGGTACACTGGGCACAGATTCAGATTTTAAGATTTTAAAGACTTATCAATGAAAGATTAATCAAAAAGACAAAAAGATGCTGGAACGTCCTGCGGTTGCCTTCTCAGTCTCCAGATTTAAATGCCATTGTGAAAATCTTTGGTGGGATTTAAAGAAGGCAGCTGCAGCACAGAGGCCATCAAACATCACTGAGCTAGAGGCTTTTGCAGGTGAAGAATGGGCAAAGATTCCAGTGAAGAGGTGGAAGAAGCTTGTTAGAAATCAGTGTGCTCAGTTAAGGTCTGGTACTCTTCCTTTGGCCTTGGAGATGGGGCGATTTCACTCGGTTCCAGAGGAGGAGCATAAATGTTGTTTGTGTGATTTGAATGATATTGAAAATGAAATGCAATTTTTGTTTTATTGTCCTTTATACCATGATGAAAGGAGTCAGCTGTTCTGTAAAATGTCTGATGTCGGCCTAGATTTGTTTTCTATGTCGGATGAAGACAGACTTCAGTTTCTGTTTAATTTTAATATGTTCAATTTTGCTCAGTTTGTGTTAAATACTTGGCACTTGCGTAAGAGGACACTCTATGTTTGACTTGATGTAAAATCTGTCTTCCTGTGATTTTGTTTGTTAGTGTCTTCAAAGCCCATGTGGGCTGGGCACCTTTAACAGTGCATGACACAAAATAATAAATTACTTACTTACTTACTTACTGTTAGTAATTGCCCAAAACGATTGTTAAAAGTGATGAAAGTGAAAGGATGCTCCGCTATGTCTTAAAGCGTTTTTGTTCAATGAGTTTTTTGTCATTTATTCTCATTATCTTTCATTCACATCATTATTATGTCTATTGAGGGGAGGGGTTTGAGTATTTCTGATTGCTACTGTAAATTTGAGTGTAAATTGGAAACAGTCTTTTTCTCCATGATCTTTATGGGGATAAGGAGTTTATTTGTTAAGTCCTGTTCTGTCTCATGTAAAGCTTGGTAGTTTAGTCAGTCAGTTATTCCTAATGTTTGTGCCCATTAAATCATCTAACAAGCCATGTGCTTTGGAGCTCTGAACACTAGCTTTTTTTCTTTTTCTCTTTTTGTTTTTGTTTTTTTTTGAGTTAATTCCCTGCCATATCCTTGTGTGGTCAGAAATAAACATACAGACCAAATTGCTCGAATAAACAGACTCACTGTCCTTTAAATTAAACTGAGCAATTGGCAATGTTCCTCTAATGTACAGTGTTTCACCTTTGTATTTCAGCATAGATTATAGAGGGACCTTAATCCAACAAGACATAAGTGACATTTTCCCAACTTTACAGAGGAAACCAAAAACTACTCATACCTCGACTAGATTTAAAATCCTTAATACTAAAACAAAGAGGTGACTGGGCACTCGGCAACATTTGTAAATACGTTATATGGCTTTAACTGCCGTACCCCACTGATCCACAAGGGGTCCGCACAGTGTCATGTATAAATCAGTAGTTTGTTGTTGTTCTGTTACTCTTGTATTATCTCGCCTGGGTCGTTAGGAGGCGCTGCTATCATGTAGTAGACTAGAGGCTTGTCAGATCCAGAACTGTTGACGGCTGTAGAGAAACAAAGAGCTAAATGTGACTGAGTTATCACAAATGAGAGATGGATATGAGCTGCATCTCTTTGTTTAGAACTATTTACTGGATTTTATTTTACACAGCAATGCTATTCCTATATACATGTTTGACATTATTAATTAACTCAACTGCTATCAAGTGACTTCCTTTCTTATTTGTTTTTTATAGCCTACTCAGCATTTCTGTCTAAACAGTAAAGTATGCTTAAACTATAACAATAAATAACAAAAACAACAACAACAATAATAATACAGCCCAATTTCCAGAAATATTGGGACATTTTTTTATTTGAATAAAATGAAAACTAAAAGACTTTCAAATCACACAAGCCAATATTTTATTCACAACAGAACATCGATAACAAATGTTTACGCTGAGAAATGTTACACTTTTATCACAAAATGAGCTCATTTCAAATCTGATGCCTGCTACAGGTCTCAGTAGTTGGGACAGGGGCAGGTTTACCATGGGTAGCATCTCCTCTTCTTTTCAAAACAGTTTGAAGACATCTGAGCATTGAGATTATGAGTTTCCTGGCATTTTGATGTTGAAATTTATTGGTTCCAATCTTGCCTGATACAGCTGAAGAGCAGCTGGGTTTTAGAGCATATGTTGCTCTATTTGCACCTTATTGACTGTTTAGCGATGCAATTTTTAACTTATTAATGTTTTTATTTATATTTATATTTTTATCTAATGCGAGGATGTTTACCTTCTCTTTGTGTGATGTGTGTATGGAAGCAGTAGACTGCTACACAATTTCCTTCCTATTTATCTATCTAGCTCATCTATCTAAAACCTTTACCTTTCAGCATTCATAGTTCCTGCCAAAACACAGAGCTGCCCATACCCTCTGCACTTATGCCCCCATTCCATCAGAGATGCTGTTTTGAACTAAACGCTGATAACACGTCTGACCATAAAACACTGTCCCACTGTGAAACAGTCCATTTCAAATGAGCCTTGGCCCAGGACACGACGGTGCTTCTGGACCATGTTCACATATGGCTTCCTTTTTACATGATAGAGTTTTAGTTGGTCTCTGCAGATGGCACGGTGGATTGTGTTTACACACAGTAGTTTCTGGAAGTATTCCTGGGCCCATTTAGTAATGTCATTGACACAATCATGATGATGAGTGATGCAGTGTCGTCTGAGGGCCCCAAGACCACGGGCTCCAATATAGGTCTTCAGCTTTGTCCCATACACAAAGGTTTCTCCAGTTTCTCTGAATCTTTTGACAATGTTATGCTTTGTAGATGATGAGATCTGCAAAACTTTTGCAATTTGAGGTTAGTACATTGTTTTTAAAGTATTCCACAATCTTTTTACTTTTCACTCTTTCACAGATTTCAGTGTCTCTGCCCATCTTTACTTCTGAGAGACTCTGCCTCTCTAAGACATCCTTTTATAGCTAATCATGTTACAGAACTGAAATCAGTTAACTTCATTAGTTGCTAGAGCTTCTCCATCTGAAGCTTTTTAAAATTTCTTGCTTTTTCAGCCATTTGTTGCCCCTGTCCCAACTATTGTGAGACCTGTAGCAGGCGTCAAATTTGAAATGAGCGCATTTTGTGATTAAAGTGTAACATTTCTCAGTGTAAACATTTGTTGTGTTATCTATGTTCTATTGTAAATTAAATATTGGCTCATGTGATTTGAAAGATTTTTAATCTTCATTTTGTCCCAACATTTTTGAAATTCGGGTTGTAATAATAATAATAATAATAATAATAATAATAATAATAATAATAATAATAATAATAATAATGATAATAATAATAGGCCTCTTTTTTGTAATTAAATGTGTTTATAATTGTTTTCAATCTTTAAGGGAAAAAAAAAATCTTCCATTTCCACATAGCAATAGCCAGTGGAACAGTCAGTGGTGCTGGTTGGTATCACAATAGGTCTGTCTTAATATATACATATTATATACATATTCTACTTACAGAATGTCTACATATACCTTGGAATGTATGTTTCTGGTGAAATGAGAGTCGGCCACCTCCACTTAAAATAGAACTGATGGTTACCAGTCCAGTAGACACCCACATAGCAGCAGAGGACCCTTATCAATGCTCTAAAATCAATAGCTGATATGAATGTGTTTCCTGGAACAATGCCCTTAATGAGGCAGCACTGAGTGGGCCACTGTAGTCCTGTTGTTCTCATGTTCATGTGGATTCTGAGAAACCACAGAACCATCCAGTAATAACAGACGTGGTGCTTGTGCACAACCTGATAAGACAAACACAAGTCAAATATACATTCCATGTGACAGAGGCTGTGTGCATCAATAAACCTTAAATACTATGGCATCTATTCAAAAGAAGGAAAATAATGAACCCACTTTTTTGGAAACCTTTATGCATTTCTACGTCGCTGTGCAGATGATCTGAACACACTGCTCTCTGATTACATTTTTCCTTTTTTTTTTAGAAAAAAACGTATAACTTATGAGTTATTTCTTGTCTAGAGCGCAGCAGTTAGAATATGAGCAGCAACTAACAGCAGAGAGCACACTGGCCCTGTGTTAGCTTCCCTTCACTGGCTTTTAATTGAATTTAGAATGGCTATAATTGGTAAGCTCTGTCCTGTGCTGTATTGTCCCACTCTGGACGCTCTCTGTCCCTCTAGGCCCACTGATAGAGGTCCCAGTGATCGTGGGTCCCATCTGTGCTTCTGTCCCAACCTATGGACCCCATCTGACCCCACATGAACCTCCTGCTGGATCTTAAATGGCCTTATTTTTATATTTGATGGACTATTTGCAAATGTTCTATAAACTATCCTGTCCAGGGAGGGGATCCTTCTTCTGTGCTTCTCCCTGAGGTTTCTCCATGTTTTTTGTTTTTTTTTCCTGACCATAATGGAGGGTCTAAAGAAAGTTTGTCATATTGTTTGTCTCTTTCTGTGAAGGCCTTTGAGGTTACAACTGTTACCAATATTGGGATAAAAATATGAAACTAAATTGAAAAATCATATCATATCTTTTCCCTATTTGATATTTCCATTATGGTGTTGGTGACTTTGGTTGGTGCTTTAGAGCTGGTTTAGTATTGGCATTATCCTGGTTTAGTTCTGCTTTAGACCTGACTTAGTATTGGTTTAGTTTTGTCCTTGTGACGTCCTGGTTTAGTTTTGCTTTAGACCTGGTTTAGTATTGATTTAGTCTTGGTTTAGCTCTGCTTTAGACCTGGTTTAGTATTGGTTTAGTCCTGGGTCAGTTCTGCTTTAGTCCTGCTTTAGAACTGGTTTAGTATTGGTTTAGTCCTGGTTATGTCCTGCTTTAGTCCCAGTTTAGTCCTGCTTTAGACCTGGTTTAGTTATGCTTGAGACCTGGTTTAGTATTAGTTTAGTCCTGGTTTCTACCTGGTTTAGTCCTATTTCTGACCTCTTTTTGACCTGCGATTGCTTTACTTCTGGTTATGTCCTGATTTAGACCTTGTTTAGTTGTTCTGATTTACTCTTGGTTTAGTCCTGGTTTTGCCTTGGTTTTATCCTGATTTTGTCCTGGTTATGTCCTAGTCTTAGTTTTTTTACTATTATGTTGTAAATTGTAAACAGCTAACCCAGTTGGGAACTCTAATATTACTCCTTATTAACTCGGTGTAAACTTAACTTCTACTTTGTAGTACTTAGTATTTAAACTCACAGCCTGTGTCCCCTCTGCCCTCCTCCGCTGTCTGCCAGCCGTTGATAGTTGTTGAGTTCTCCTTCAGAGTGACGGATGGGCGCCGCCATTGCTTCTTGTTGACAGCCTGCTCATTGTTTTCCCGCGCACAATAACTCCGCCGCTGACAAGCCTCCTCGTGCTGTCACGCTGCTCCCGCCGGCCACGCGCTACCTGGGGCCCTTTTCTCTAAATCTTCTCTAATTGTTTTTTTTTTATGAAACCTTTTTTTTTTTTTTTTTTTTTTCAGTTTATTTTAATTTTATTGTATTTATTTTTTTTTTTATTAAAGCAAATCAGACAGTACAAGTTTATACAAAATAAGTTAGTTTATGCAGATCAAATAATAGCCTACGTGTACAAACGAAAACAAAGAGGAGTAAAAGAAGAGAAAAGACAGAGGAAGATAAAGTAAAAAGGAAACACTCCTGTACGCTACTGTACCTGGCTGTGTGTGTGTGTGTGTGTGTGTGTGTGTATAGGCGCGCGCCCCCCTTTCGTCACGTGCCCTCGGGCTGGGGCTCGCGGTTTGTCTGCGCTGAGCTGAAACAGAGCGCGGCTCGTGCAGACAGGAAACCGAGCTTTACCGCGTTCGCACGTCTCGCGCCGCTCTCCGCTAACTTTGATGGGGACTACCACACCGCGCAGGGAAGATGCCTGTGATGAAGGGATTATTAGCGCCGCAGAACACCTTCCTGGACACCATAGCCACCCGCTTTGATGGCACCCGTAAGTGGGACATTTTCTTTTGTTTGGCGTGGCTTTAGTTTGAAAACACTTAAGGAATTTCATCAGACTGTATCCTCGTTCTTTGTTAAACAAGCAAAGTGAGACCTCGCCTCTCTGAAAGGGTATGCTCTGTGGAAAAGCTGGCTTTGTGTTAACTTCAGGTGGAGTCTTATTTGTGTGCATCGAGGAGAAGCTTTCAGGTGCTGTCCGTGTCACAGACAGCTCAGCACCACGGACAGCGACAAGCAGCTTCTCCATTCTTTTAAAACGTTTTCCATTAGGTTTTGTGGAATTGTTATGGGATTCACTGCGTGGACTTATCTGTGTCTCAGTTACAAAAGAAAAGAAAAAAAAACTAAAACAAGTCAATTTGAAACAGTAATTAACAGTATTTACTCCTCCTCCCAAGTAGTAACCTGGGCTATAGTCAGTATAATAATATTATAATAACTGACTGGCAACATGAGGCTAACAGATACATAAATGAGCTGACTGCTTTGTGGTGACAGCGGTTTAAGCGCTGAAATGATCAGAATGAGTTCGGTGACAGTTTATGGCAGACATGTCCAAAGTGCGGCCCGGGGGCCATTTGTGGCACGGGTCAAGATTTCATATGACTCTCGGTTTTTATGACAAAATGTATTACTTTGGACCCACCAGCATTTTTATTCAGTGTTTCTGTAGCTTTGTGCATTTGTGTGTCTCATTTACTGTTCTCTGCCTAATTGAAAAAAAAAAAAAAAAAAAAAATTGCAGTTGTATTTTATATGTTCAAGAGATGTTATTAGAAGATATTTGGAGGGACTGTTGGCCCTTGAACATTTTCACATCTTCAAATCTGGACCTTTTTGGAAAAGCTGCCTTTATGTATTAACTTCAAATAGAGTCTTAGTTGTGTGCATCAGTACAAGAAGTCAGAAGCTGTTTGTCACTGTCCATGGTTCTGAGCGCTCTGAGATGCTGAGCTCAGGACCACGGACAGCGACAAACAGCCTCTGCATTCTTTAAATTGTCTATTAGGTTTTGTGGAACTGTTATGGAATATACTGCGTGGATGTATCTGTGTCTCAGTTTCTACAAAAAGAAAAACCCTAAACTACACAATGAGTCTGTCTGAAAGAGTAATTAACAGTATTTACATCTCATCCTAAATAGTAACCTGGTCTATAGTCATTATAATAATTGACTCAGGGTTATCAATATAAAACTCTCTAGCCTTCAGACTGGATTATTGTGTTCTTTAGAGCAGTGGTTCCCAACCTTTTTTGTCTTGTTTAACCCCTGGGCTTTTTGTTAAACCATGAGTACCCCCTCACTCATATGTGTTGATATTTAAAATGATCTTAGAACAACAACAACAACAACAACAACAACAACAACATATATAGCATTATACTTATTTTATTGTAAGTGCAAGTTCTTCTGTTTTTTTCTTTTAAACTCAAATGCCTTAAAAAAAAAAAAAAAAAAAAAAAAAAAAAACTCCTGTTACATTAAAGGTGCTATGAGCAGTAGATATTTTACATATTTCATAAAAATGAGCCACATGTGTCCCAAGATATGATGTACATGTTTAAATCAAATACTAGTTTTACTGATAACAGTGGTACAGTTGCATTATCTTCAATTAAAAATATATTTTACATATTTTTTTTTTACAAGTTGTTTTTGTTTACGTTTTTGTTTTGGTTCTAAAACTGCATTGCCGATCGTCCAATCAGAAAAGAGACCATTGTTTTGATTTAAACTGCAGTACTGTTTTCAAACCAGGAGGAGCGCATGCTGCTTAAAGTACCTTTAAGTTATATTTTTATTATTAACTATATATTTTATGTTTAAAATAAACATTAAAGAAAAAATATAATAATATAAAATTAAAATGATTTAAATAATTATTTATTTGAAACAAGCTATTAACGCTAAAATATATATAACAATAATAATATCCTTTAGTAGTTTCACCTCCTTTTCACCAGTCATACTTTTTAAAAGTACAGTATAAAAAAAGTCACAAATATTTTCTCAATATCTAATTATAATTCCAGGTACCCCCTGCAAAGTACTCGGGTACCCCCAGGGGTTCCTGTACCCCTGGTTGGGAAACACTGCTTTAGACTGCTTGTGTAAAAAGGTCTATTTGTGAATGTCTGCTCCTGCGTGGGGATTCTCCGCCTCACAGTGGCAGCCCCTGAACACATTTATCAAATTTAATTGGTCCACTCGGAGACAGTGCTACACTTAGGCTTTTGTAGACTCTTTTATTTACGTCATGAATGCTGGGTCAGCGTCTTTATCATTTTCAACCAGCATTTTGGTTTGGCTCTGGGATGACTGATTACAATGTACAGTGTATTCTGTATGTCTTTACAAGTATCTTCTGCACCGTACTACATAAAATGTGTTTTATATGTTTGTGACCGATGAGCTTTTGATACTTTTCATACATAATAATATATCTCTGTATGTTTCTACATTTTAACTTATGGCAACTGGATTGTTTTCCCTCATAAAATCAAACACAACTAGATTTTACAATAATAGTCACACGATGTTGGCAGTGAAGCTGAATCTATGTTTAGATATTTTTTTTAGAGCTGTGGTTCTCAAACTGTGGTACAGGTCCCACTGGTAGTACGCAGGCTTCTTCTGGTGGTGCTCTGGAGTCTTTTACATTAACTCTGGATTTTATTTGATTTAGAGAGTTTTATTCCTGTTTTAGTCCTGCTTTAGTCCATGTTAAGTCCCGCTTTCGACTTGGTTTAGTACTGGTTATGTCCTGGTTTTGTCCCACTTTAGACCTTGTTTAGTCCTGGTTATGGCCCCGTTTTGGCCCACCTTAGTCCTGGTTTAGTACTGGTTTAGTCCCGCCTTAGTCCAGGTTTAGTACTGGTTTACTCATGCTTTAGACCTTGTTTAGTCTTGCTTTAGTCCAGGTTTTGTCTCACTTTAGACCTAGTTTAGTCTTGGTTTAGTTCAGGTTTAGTCCTGGTTATGTCCTGGTTTTGTCCAGCTTTAGACCTGGTATAGTCCTGGTTTTGTCCTGTTTTAGACCTGGTTTAGTCCTGATTTAGTCCTGGTTTAGTCCTGGTTTTGTCCTGTTTTAGACCTGGTTTAGTCCTGGTTTAGTCCTGGTTTAGTCCTGTTTTAGACCTGGTTTAGTCCTGGTTTTGTCCTGTTTTAGACCTGGTTTATTCCTGGTTTAGTCCTGGTTTAGTCCTGATTTAGTCCTGGTTTTGTCCCACCTTAGTACTGGTTTAGACCTGGTGTAGTCCTGGTTTTGTCCTGTTTTAGACCTGGTTTAGTCCTGGTTTAGACCTGGTTTAGTCCTGGTTATGTCCTGGTTTTGTCCAGCTTTAGACCTGGTATAGTCCTGGTTTTGTCCTGTTTTAGACCTGGTTTAGTCCTGGTTTAGTCCTGATTTAGTCCTGGTTTTGTTCCACCTTAGTACTGGTTTAGACCTGGTGTAGTCCCGGGTTGGTCCTGCTTTAGACCTTGTTTATTACTGGTTTAGACCTGGCTTAGTCCTGGTTTAGTACTGGTTTCAACATGGTTTAGTTCTAGTTTAGTCTTAGTTTTGCCATGGTTTAGTTCTGATTTAGTCCTGATTACGTCCTGGTTTAGTTTTCATTCAGTCCCAGTATATAATTCTTTTTTAGTTCTTGTTCAGTCTTGGTTCAATCCTGTGTTAGTCCTGGTTTAGTCCTGATCTAGTCCATTTATTTATTCATGCTTTCATTTTTGCTTGGCCTATGTTTCTATGAGTCACGAGGCTGTTGAAAATGAATATGCAGCATATATTGTTAAATCCTGAGGGTCACACGAGATAATGGCTGTGTCGCTTCATGCTGTTTGCTCATCTCTCTCAGAACAGTGTTAGAATAACCAGTGTTTAGTGGAGGGCCCTTTGTGGAGATTCTCCAGAGCAGAGTACGAGGGGGCCTATAACCATCGCTCAGGCCTCCCTGCTGTCACCGGTGGGGAATAGGACTGGACTAAAGTGAGTCTTGTGTGTGCGTGTGTGTGTGTGTGTGCACTCCTGGAGAACACTACCTGTCCTTGAGCTCGAGCAGGAGGAAATTAAGGCTGGAGCTGAATGAGATGGCCTGGCCGGAGCAGCGGAGCTCGACGGGACAAATTGGCCTTGATGGTGCGGTCAGGAGCACAGAGAAGGGGAAGGAGAAGGGAAGAGCCAGGGTTCAGTGCACTGTGATTCCCTCTGTGACGTCACCTGAAGCCCAAGGGGGGTGGCGGACCTGGAAACGGTGCATGATAAATGGGCGGAAGTCAGAGCGGACAGGGCTCCAGGCCTCCTCTGGACCAGGGGACGTGCTGCTGTGAGAGAGGTGGATTTTAAATAGAGTCAAGTTTACAGTGTTTAAAAGTTCTGTATTCTGCTGATTTCAGACTTTTTAAAAATATTTTCCTTATTTGTAGTTTTTCTTTGTATTCTTTCACACCTGTGTCGAATTGTCTGATTTGTTTATTTTAAACATTGTGCCTCTCATTGGCTTTCTTTGGCCAGTATTTAGGCATGGCCACACCCCCCACAGCCCTTATGTGAGCCCTGATGAAGACCTTTAGTAGGTTGAAACATGTTGGCTTTATAATGACTTGGCCATTCAAAAAAGGCCTTTTAAAATATCCCTCCTCGTGCTGTTATACATTTTTTTAAAGTGCCTGGGTCTCTAGTTTGTTTTGCAGTACCTGTCCCTCGTTCCCAAGAGACCCCCAATTGTCTGGAGCCTTTGAGTTAGTATTTAAAACTTAAAATAATGTATGTGTAATGTATATGTATGGAAAACATCTTTTGTTGGGGAGCTGGCTTTGCAGAGCATGCTTGGATTAAGTGCCCCCTGCTGGCAACTGTTGGGCATTGAACAGAGCATAAAATGGTGATTTTGCACGAATAAGAGCAACATGAAGCTAGCAGGTAGAAAAATGAGCTGATTGTTTTGTTGTGACAATGGTTTAAGGCTGAAATGATCAGAATGAGTCTGGTGATGGTGTATGGGCTTTAGTAAAGCGCAGGAGCACTTCCTGGTGTCACGTGTCTATGTAGAGCTGTGAGACCGGGTGTTTTCAGCTCTTGAGAAGGGCAGCGCCTCAGCATACAGGATACTCAAACATTTGTGAATAAAATAAAATACTACTCCAGGTCTGCTTTTGAGGAAACATTATAACATTGTTAAAAGCTAAAAAAAAAATGATTTAGCAGAATAGGGACCTGTAATGACTGTAAGCAGCACAAATCAGATTTTTTTTTTTTTTTTTTCAAATCCAACCCAGGCCACTTTCATGTGTACTCCTAAATCAGATGGGTATCTGATGTTTAGCCATGTCACATTTCATTTGCCTTTTACATCACTGAAGTGCAACAGACAGCCCAATTCTGAGCTGGAAGAGACGGGAACTGACCAGACCAAATCAAAACAAGCATGATGGAGCTAATCAGTGGCAAAAAGTGAGGTTTTGGACTTTAATTAGTATTTAAGATAACAATTCTGTTGAGGGGTTGTATTTAAACTGTATTGAGGAGAAATGAGAGGAGAAATAAGATGAGCGGTATAGTGGAATTAGAATTGAGGAGTGTTGCTGATGGATGTATTCAAACTTTTTTAATATCCTGAAATTCTGGATAAACTCTGTCTGTGTCAGTGAAGCCCTTCCCATCACAGTTCCACCACTCCAGGCTCTGTCACGTCTTCTTCTGCTCAGGCGGGCCACTTCAGGCACAGAGACGATTCACACATGAGACTGATGGAAGTCACATTTAAAATGTAATGTGAACAACCAGGCAAAAAATCAGATTTTAGCAAAAAAAAAAAAAAAAAAAAAAAAAAAAAAAAATCCAGAATTGCACATTAAGACCTGCAGATCACTGAGACTAGTGATTAGTAGTTAGTGGAGTGAAGTACATGTGGGGGCCCTAAGCAGGACATGTTTAGAGTCCAAGCCTCTCCATAATTTTGGAGCCCATTTAAATGTTACTATATAACATTTTCATTGAATTTTAATCAAACACTGACTGACTGTTTTTCTACAGGGATGATTGCTTTCAGACATTTTTGATTTGCGAACTCAGCAAGGGGGCCCCAGGAAAACTTAATATACAGTGTGCATTGGACCCCACTTTTAAATAGACCTTCAGCAAAAATGACCAGCAATTGCAAGCAGAATATTATAACCAAATAAAGTTGGCAAATGAATCAAATAAGCAAATAATGGATAAGCTTTGGGGCCCTCTAATGTCTGTGGGGCCCAATGCACAGAGCCGTTTTGAGACACTATAGGGGCCCAAGGCATCATCACCAGTGGCTTGTTTTCTGTCACTGAAACAGCTTCTTCACTATTGTACAGGTAAATGACTGTCCTTGGGGGCCCCCCATTAAGCTTTGGGCCCCAGGCAATTGCCTGGCTACCCTATTGTGACGGCCCAGGCTATGCAGCTGTTTAGTTTGCCTAAAGGAAGGATCAGCCATGAAGATATATGATGTTTTTAAGAATGATTTTTTTTGGCCTTTTTGGATAGACTCAGTAGTGTGACAGAAAGAGAGACAAAGGAATGACATGAGCTAACTGACCCAAGCCAGGGATTGAACCCAAGTTGCTTAGGTTTGTGTTTGTGGTATGCACTCAAGCAGGTGAGCTGCTGAGGGGAAATCTTATATTTTTGTCTGTTTATTGTCTTAATACAGTGTATGCTGCTATGCATGCAGTGTTGTGCTGTGTCAGCTCTGCTCTGCTGGCCCAAACACTCCTCCTCCAGTCAGTATGTGTGTGTGTGTGTGTGTGTGTGTGTGTGTGTGTGTGTGTGTGTGTGTGTGTGTGTGTGTGTAGTTAGTGTATCCCGTGAGCAGAATAACGGGATCTTTCTCTGGACTCCTGAGGGCCCTGACACCTCCTGTCATTACTCCAGCCTGCTCCATTCATGACTAATCCAGCAGCTGTCTGTCAGAGCGCCTTGTTAGCATCACACACTGACATCACGAGCTGGGGCCCATCAGCAGAACAGAGCCGCTAAAGGCTGGGGCCCATCCGCAGAACAGAGCTGTGTTAGAGCCTTCTGAGTGACACCAGGAGTGGACAGGAGAACTAAGTGTTTCACATTAGCCAAACGTCTCTGAGGACAACTGTGTTAATAGGGCTGCATGAGTAAAAATACACACTTATCACTATTACACACAGAGGTGGAAGAAGTATTTAAAATCTGTACTTAACCCATTTTGCCCCATTCTCACTTCTAAGGCTCTACATTCAGCTTTCCAAATAAATATTTACCAATTATTGATACATATAGTACAATTAAAGGGTTTTCAAGAAGTCTGGTGAGTTTCTCATGTCTGGGGTCAAAGGTCACATGGCTACAGGTGTTTCTTCACAGGTTACACCTGGAGAGAAGCTCAGCCTCTGCCTATCTCAAACAAAAACTTATTAAAGTGTGTAAACATGAAGCTAGGAGGATGATTTTTGGCACACCCCATCTTTAAGGTCTCTAGTGTTCAGATATGAGGTTATTTCTCTACTTTATTTAGTTTGGTCAGAGCAGGAGAGGAGATGTGAACGGCAACAATAGTGACCAATGGGATCACAGCTTGTGCACAGGACTGTACTGTATTATATGTATGTTCCTTCTCTTTGCAGGAGTTTGACACTGATGTCAGACTGTGAACATGTTTGTTGTGTGTGACCTAGTGCACCACCGTGTATTTATGCATATTTTAGTACAAGTCTTTGATAAAGTTTATTGTTACATTTCTAAGGAAAAAGTATCAGACATTTCCATTTAAACATATGGAACATGGGGAGTTCTTTGCCCTTTACTCTTCATGTGCACATTTCCTCCAGTCTACAGACTACAGCTGAGTAGAACAAATACACACACCACTGTTTAACTGGGAAATAAAACCATGTGCAGCAGGAGAAGGTGCAATATCCACAAATTGTCACTGAAATTCAAAATACTCACTACATACGCACTATTTACTGTATTTAATACAGAAAGTCCAGGACTTATACTGTGACATTTCAGACTGAAATTGGATAACATATTTACAATCTAATGTAATGTAAAATTAAATTGTGTTTATTTATGGAGGTCAAAACATGACTTTATGGGCCATTATACAGAGACAAGGCCTGATTGTGCTAAACGTTGTGTCATGTTGTTATTCAAATAAAGATGACCTTATTACTTAAAATTATACATTCAATTTTACATCTTCTTTCAGACAGCTAAAACACTTTTGGTAATTCCTATGCTCAAATATAATGTAATATATTAAGAAATTGTTGACCAAATACATGAACATATGTTAATATTCAATATACAACCTGTGATCCCACAGGTCACTTTTGTGACAGGGCATAAAACTCAGCTTTTCACCCACAATTTTTTTCATAAAAAAAATAAAAATAAAAATAATTATCGATTGTGTTATTGGAGCACCACTGGCATATGGTTTTGAATTTATTATTATTTTTTTCCCAAAAATGTTTTAGCTTAAATTTACAGAGCCCCTTTGGGGACATGGTGAAAAATAAAAAAAGAAGAAAAAAAAAAAAAAGCAAAATCTCGAGAAAGTTTTGCGAGATCTCAAGAAACTATTAGAGATGCTGCAAATGTTGTTGATTGCTAATCGTTAGAGGAGCAGTCATGGAGGAGGACCTGCAGGAGTTCCTAGGGTCACGGCAGACCCCAAAGAGGACATTATGAGCAGAGGCTTAATTTGTAAATCAAATTGCGCTTTGACACCAGAGTCCACTAAGGCCAACACTGATACCAGAACGTACACACAACACAATGCTTAGGCGCACACACATGCCAAAATATCAAGCAACTGTTCATTTATACTCAATTTTAAATTATATTTTAACAATAACATTAATATTATTATACATTATAGTGTTTCACTTCAGGGTAATGTGTCCGTGTACGTTTGTTTGATTGCTCAGCTGATCCAGAAATCAGCTGCCCTAATAACTCCTGCAGGTCCTCCTCCATGACTGCTCCTGTAACGATTAACAATCAACAACATTTGCAGCATCTCTAATAGTTTCTTGAGATCTTGCAAAACTTTCTCGGGATTTTGCTTTTTTTTTTCTCTCATCTTTTTTTTTTTTTTCACCATGTCCCCTAAGGGGCTCTGTATAAATTGGTCTAGTTAAAGTAATCAACTAAATTACTTGAGTAAAAGGTAAAAGTATTGAATATAAACTGTACAAATTACATTTTTTTTTCTATTTCTACTACAAATACCCTAAACCTGATTCAAACCCACAACCTTTTGACTGCAAGGTGAACATGCTACCAACTTTGCCACTAGGGGCAAAATGCATTCACCCAGTTGAAAATTTAAAGCTGCTATGAGCAGTATATATTTTTTATATTTCATAAAAATTACCCACATGTTTACAGATTTATGATGTAAACATGTTTAAATCAAATATTAGTTTTACTGATAACAATAGTACAGCTGATTTATTAACAATAAATAAAAAACAAAAACAAAAAAACAAACAAACAAACATAATGGCCAAGTTGTTTATGTTTACATCTTTTGTTTTGGTTCTAAACTCTGCATTGCCAATTGTCAAATCAGAAAATCGGAAGCCAGACCATTGTTTTGATTTAGACGCTTTCAAACCAGTATGAGCTTACATTACCTTTCCATCTAGTCCTTATAACCCTGAAAAATACCCATTCAAAGTACCCCCGGAGTATACCCTGTGGCACATGTGTATTCTGTGTGTTATATATATATAACACACATATATATATATATATATATATATATATATATATATATATATATATATATATATATATATATATATATATATATATATATATATATATATATATATAATTAAAGTCAGTAGCAACCATGTGTAATTGCCTTCTGCAGAGGTGAATACTGTGGACTCATTATGCTGTAAACGCCTCTAAATGAAGAGAGCGTAGCAGCTCCTTATGTTAGTGCAGTCATTAGCCTGTCCCAGTGTACGGGGTATGTGCTGAGATGGCACTGTGTCAGTCTGATGACATGCACGGGGACTGAGGACCATATAGGTGTTTACTGGTGTAGATGCTTTAATGGTGGAGCTGAAGGTGGTGGGTTTTGCAGTGAGACCGGGGTGTTCCCTCGTTCTAAACTGGTCCTCACACTGCCGTCTCCCAGCGTTCAGCAGGAGTTCCACCTCACAGGTAATTACTGTCACAATCAGTGCTGGAGAGAGTGGAGCAGCTGGCTCTGAGAGAGAGCAGACAATGGGAGCGTTTCTGCAGGCACCCAACCGGAAAAGGAGATAATATGAGAGTTTTATTCTCTCACACCCCATTCTACCTGATGTGATTTATACATCATAAATACTTTAGGTAAACAACAAATGTTTAAGGAGAAGGTGATTCATTCTGGAGTACAGACACAAACACTGGTCTGGGTGTTTTCAGTATCTCCCAGTGTGTATACTACACACATACACACTGCCATCCACTAATACTGGCGTGCTTGGTATATATGACCAAAGAAAGCTGTAAAAATGTGTTATTGTTTAAACATTTTGATCTTTTCCTCAAAATATTGACAACAAATCTCTGTTTGTAAAAAACAAATAATAATAATGATAATCTCTCTCTCTCTCTCCCTCTCTCTCTCTCTCTCTCTCTCTCTCTCTCTCTCTCTCTCTCTCTCTATCTATATATATATATATATATATATATATATATATATATATATATATATGTATGTATATATACATAAATATTATGAAAGAAATGGTGCAATGTTGAATTTCATTAAATTGGATATTAAATTATATTAAATATTAAAAGTGCAGTGGATAGCATTTAATTTCATGAATATATAGTTCATTAATCATCTGTTTAGTTTGGTTCTCCTCCTCTCACTTCAGAGCAGCCCCCCCTCCCCCGGACACTCAGCGTCTCTGGACGCCAGTGCAGCAGTGGGCGGGCTCTGACACTGCTGATCGATGATCGTTGGTGGAACTGATGGAAGATTTTGACTGACAGTCATAGCATGTGATGTACTGAAGCAACAGCTCAGCACAGAGCGGAAGAGACAGTTTTGTGCTGAAGGTGTTGTCCGGACGGTAAAGTGAAGCAATTTACCTCATTTATCTCACAGCTCCATATGTTAGCACAGTTGTTAGCCTGTCTCAGTGTACAGGATATGTGCTAAGTTGACAGTGTGTCAGTCTGATCACATGCATTAATACTAAAGACCATATACAGTAGATGTTTCCTGGTGTAGATGGTTTAATGGTGGACTGATTTTCTTCATTTTCAGCGCTATAGGACAATAGTGAAAACACTGATAATGCAAGTTTCTAACATAAGGATGTGCATCTATCTTGCCCCAACCCTCTGTCAGGAGGATTGTTCCAGTGGCCCAAAAATCATCACGAGTACTGCAGGAGTTAGATGGGTCTTGGGGTTAGAAAGTCTCCAGAACTACAACATAAAGTTACCTACATCACCACAAACGTAATCAAGAGTACAGACAGTTTAATAGGACACAGTAGGTTTATGCAGATTACCCATATGTCATTGGTAAATGTGCTGTGGTCTTGATAATGAGACTAATGTTTGCTAATCACTCAGCAAAGTTACATGTACACAGAGAAGTATCAGGTGTAGAGATCTCCAGTCAGAGGTCCTTGTGTGACAATGTAATATAATTACATAAAGTGACTTTGAGGCTATATTTTATTATTATGAAGCTGCTGCTTGAATTAACATTGTAATGTGGCCCTTAGCACAACTATCAGAAATGTTTCACTCCATCCAATGATCATGAATTAAAAGCTTTAAAAAGGCATCTGGATAAAGTTTGTTGTTTTGAAGACATTTTGTCCCACAACCAGGAACTTTGTCCAATCTGTCTTCCAAAGAACAAACTTTGCCCAAATGTCTTGAAACCTTTTAATTTCTTTTTGGACTGTGTTATATTTGGAATTGCCTCATTTTAGAAATGGTAAAGACAGTTGAATAAATTAGATTTTTTACTTTGTATTGATAAGGTTCAAGGTTCAAGGTTCAAGGAGTCTTTATTATCCCCAAAGGGCAAATTGTTTTGATTGATAACTTGAGGATGTAGCTATTCTCATGGGGTTAGTGGGAGCTAGAGCTTATCCCAGCAACTATAGATGCTTTTCCACTGGGGAGAATGGTACTGGACGTGTCAGTACGGGACACCTTGGAACAGGTAGCCCCAAAAGGCTGGTGTGTGTCTGTGTGAGGACGGTGTGTGTCTGTGTGAGGCCGGTGTGTGTCTTTGTGAGGCTGGTGTGTATCTGTGTGAGGCCGGTGTGTGTCTGTGTGAGGCCGGTGTGTGTCTGTGTGAGGCCGGTGTGTGTCTGTGTGAGGTTGGTGTGTGTCTGTGTGAGGTTGGTGTGTGTCTGTGTGAGGCCGGTGTGTGTCTGTGTGAGGCTGGTGTGTGTCTGTGTGAGGCCGGTGTGTGTCTGTGTGAGGCTGGTGTGTATCCTTGTGAGGCTGGTGTGTATCTGTGTGAGGCTGGTGTGTGTCTGTGTGAGGCCGGTGTGTGTCTGTGTGAGGCTGGTGTGTGTCTATGTGAGGCTGGTGTGTGTCTGTGTGAGGCTGGTGTGTGTCTGTGTGAGGCTGGTGTGTGTCTGTGTGAGGCTGGTGTGTGTCTGTGAGGCTGGTGTGTATCTGTGTGAGGCTGGTGTGTGTCTGTGTGAGGCCGGTGTGTGTCTGTGTGAGGCTGGTGTGTATCCTTGTGAGGCTGGTGTGTATCTGTGTGAGGCTGGTGTGTGTCTGTGTGAGGCCGGTGTGTGTCTGTGTGAGGCTGGTGTGTATCTGTGTGAGGCTGGTGTGTGTCTGTGTGAGGCTGGTGTGTGTCTGTGTGAGGCTGGTGTGTGTCTGTGTGAGGCTGGTGTGTGTCTGTGTGAGGCTGGTGTGTGTCTGTGAGGCTGGTGTGTATCCTTGTGAGGCTGGTGTGTATCTGTGTGAGGCTGGTGTGTGTTTGTGTGAGGCCGGTGTGTATCCTTGTGAGGCTGGTGTGTGTCTGTGTGAGGCTGGTGTGTGTCTGTGTGAGGCTGGTGTGTATCCTTGTGAGGCTGGTGTGTGTCTGTGTGAGGCCGGTGTGTGTCTGTGTGAGGCTGGTGTGTATCTGTGTGAGGCTGGTGTGTGTCTGTGTGAGGCTGGTGTGTGTCTGTGTGAGGCTAAAGCTGTATTAGCTTCAGTAAACAGGAGACTACTTCAGATTTACCTCCAGATTTCAGTGCATTAAGGTCACCTTTCTGTGCCACTTTAAGACATTTTAAACACATGAGTTTAACTCATGTTTAATCCAGTCTAAACTAAAAATATGTTTATGATATTGATATGTTTAGATTCTCGAAGTGAGAGCCGTACTTCATCACAATGGAAACAATTGTTGCTAAAGTACGCAAGGTTCATTTTATGAAAAAGTCACCTCAACATTATCTCGTTCTCACTCTGAATATGGCTGTTTATCACAAGGACACAAGGACACGTTTGATTAAAAATAACATTATCCTTTAATTTCTGTTCTATGGCTTGTTGTTTTTACCTGAGTGAGAATTCTCTCTTGTCCATTCAGCTCGCAGCAGTGCCCAACTCTAACCATTCCAGTCGCTTAAGTGAGCTGGTCCCCATGCCAAAAGTGTGCCAAAAGTAGAACAGCTTGGAACGCTTTTTGGTAACACCTTTGGAAAATAGAAACACCCCCAAACCGACTCACCCCACCCCGTCCTAGTGGAAAAGCGCCAGAGAATATGTTATGAATTTTCCGTCATTTACAGATTCTTTATAGCTGTGACGGAAAATTCTGAAGGCCCCCGTCATTCTGACAGGATAAAATGAAGGAAGGTGGAGTTGCAATTCCCAGTTCTGTCCAGGAGATGGCAACAGAGCGAGTTAATTAAATAGCTATCTGTCATAGTCTTTGTCTCAACTTCATATACTTCTTGAATTGGACTTATCTGTGTGTGGGCGCCAGGCTGAATCACACTAAAAGTTAAACCCAAAAAACCTAAAACACTGTGCACTAAGCACAGACAGCGCTGTGCTCTGCAGCCTGTGGTCTGCACAGTCTGGAAATGGGCACGAATCAGTGGTGCAGTGAGCTTTAAGGTTACAATAAACGCACCCTTCTCCTTTTGCTTTCGCTTCTTTTTGGTGACTGCCGTGGGGCGCGCAGTCTTCTCTGCGTAAAGCAAGCTTCTAGCTCTCATCCTGTGACCCTCAGCGTGTTATCTGTAGCTTCAATACACATTTAAGTAAAAGAACAAACTGCTGTGGCTTGTGTCCTGTGAACTCTGGAGAAACAGAGGGGAAATAAAGCGGCACATTCAGAGCGCGTCATGTAAGGTCCTCTTCGCTTAACCAAGCATCTTTTAACAGGCCCCTCATGGTGTATAAATGATAATAGATACAGTATCACTTTTAGAAGCAGAGAGGGTTACAACTAAAATACTTTTTAAACTGTGAGGGGAATGCACACTGCTGCAGTTTTTGCATCGTTTTGTATAGGCATTTACAAATATTCTGATTAAATATATAATTAGTATATAATAATATAGCCCAGTGTAAGTAAGTATAAAGTATAAGTAAGTATATAATTAGTAGAACATATCATAATGTATAATAATAAAACCTACATTTACAAAGCTATTTGCAATATAATGCATTAAAATATAAAAAAAAACACTTCTTAATGTTAGACTGACAGATTCACAGATGTGCATTAAAATGTGTTACTTTTTAAAGTATGCAGACATGCAAGAGTATCTCTTATTCAATTTCTCGATTAATCGAACAAAATTACCAAAATAATCGATAGCTGCAGCCCTACTCCCTACCAACCACTCACTGACTGTCTATTCAGTGCACAATAGAATCAAAATAGATCACCCTTACGAATCACAGCACCTCCTGAATAAAACCACTTGAAGGGCCAAGTTTGGCTTGCAGGCCCCACTTTGGGCACCCCTGCCCTAGACAATGGCCAGTCAGTCGCTTAAAGACACATGCTAACAGACAGAAGGAAGTACCTGGAGAAAGTGAGTCAGCCAATCCAGGAACAAAACCAGATCTGCTGACCGCTGTGTACTGAACTGCCCAATACTAAGACAAACTTAAACTGACTGATTTTCTAAAAGGCAGTGTTTAACACAGGAGCGTTTTCCTGCTTATGGTGCAGCTGAGAAACTGAAGACATGACAGCACTGGGTTCATGTAGAAAAGGTCTGTAGATGATGGATTTAATGTTGTTGTCTGAAATTACTTTATGGCTCACTTCAAGTTGAGAGTCTTAAGTGGAATTTGTAGGTTAAGTGCCATAATGCCTCAGTAGACAGGACCTAATCCAGCTGCTGTGACATTATTAAAGTCAGTATCACACAGTTTTTGGAAAGATGTGTATTCTGTTCTACAAAGAAAGAACACAGTATCAATAACAGCAACAGCGAAACTTAAGGTTTTGATGTTGTCCTGCTGAGTTTGTCACAGGTACAGTACAGTTCAGAGTTTGAACAAAAATAGTTTCAATATTTTGCAGTAACTTCACAAAACTTACAGTAAAACAAAGGCAGAGTGCAGTATCTGTGTTTGAAATAGTCAGATAGAACATTCTAAACTGCAGATGTGTTTTACCTTTGTATTATTGTGAAATCTGTAGTTATTGCAAATTTAACAAAAGGATTTTCTCTAAAATGGGACACAATTGAGCCATAAAAGTTTGTCCCCAAATAAAACAGATGATTCATATCAGTCTTAACTCAATTTTGAGAATATATGCAGATACTGCCTTTTACCTTTGTACGGCAGTATTTACCTGCACTTCAATTTGACAAATGGAGAAAGGAGAACACCAGAGCTCAGTGTTCAGAGCAGGAGAGAGGTGGGCATTTTGTGACTGGCCTCATTACTGATGTGTTTGTAGGAGCTCCTGTTAGAGGAGAGTGTTTAAATAATAATAATAATAATAATAATAATAATAATAATAATAATAATAATAATAATAATAATAATAATAATAATAATAATAACTTTATCTGTAGAGTGCATAAAAACATACAAGACAATCAAGACAAGACAAAAAAACATTACAAACCAAGAAGAATAGAGAAAACATGAAAACATGAATAAAACTAAACAGGTTTACAATAAAAAAAGTATTTTCTTTAAAAATATAAAAAATACTAAAAAACAAAGTTAAAGTGAAACTATGTGATTTTTCTTTAACCTAAATAAAACAGTTAAAGGCCAGTACAGATCAATGACATAGATCAGTAGAGCGTCTAGACCTTCTAAGCAGAAGGTTGAGAGTTGAAAGCCGCCTCTCCTGTAACAACTCCAGGCACAATCCAGAATAAATGACGTATGACAAATGAAATACAGTATGTGATTAAAAACAGGATTTGCTGAGGGAAAAGAAGCAGCCAAAAGATCTTAATCCATCATTTAGACTTTATTTAAACATTTATTGTTCCACTCCTTTTATCAGGACTGATTTAATGACAGAGACTCACAGAAGGAGAAAATAACTAATTCAGTGCTGTCTAGAAAAAGCAGAAACAGAAAAACATAAGTAAAGCATTCATGTGATGATTAAAGATGTGGAGCAGTGGTTCTCGGACTTTTTGGTTTTGTGTACCCTCAGGACCTAATTTAGTCTTGGTTTGGACCCGGCTTAGTCCAGGTTTAGTCTAAGTTTAGTCTTAGTTTAGTGCTGTTTTAGACATGGTTTAGTCCTGGTTTGACCTGGTTTAGACTTGGTTTAAACCTACTTCAGTTCTGGTTTAGACCTGGTTTATTCCAGGTTCAGTTCTGGATTTAGACCAGGTTTAGTCCTGGTTTAGACCAAGTTTAGTTCTGGTTTTAGTCCTGGTTTAGACCTGGTTTGTTTCAGGTTCAGTTCTGGATTTAGACCAGGTTTAGTCCTGGTTAATTCTGGTTTTAGTGCTGGTTTAGATCTAGTTAAGTTCTGGTTTTAGTCCTGGTTTAGTTCTGGTTTAGACCTGGTTTAATTTTGGTTTTGAACTTGGTTTAGACCTGGTTTAGTCCTGGTTTAGACCTAGTTAAGTTCTGGTTTTAGTCCTGGTTTAGTCCTGATTTAGACTTAGTTTAGTTATGGTTTTAGTCTCGGTTTAGTCCTGGTTTAGTCCTGATTTAGACCTGGTTTAGTCCTGGTTTAGACTTAGTTTAGTTATGGTTTTAGTCTCGGTTTAGTCCTGGTTTAGTCCTGATTTAGACCTGGTTTAGTCCTGGTTTAGACTTAGTTTAGTTATGGTTTTAGTCTCGGTTTAGTCCTGGTTTAGTTCTGATTTTAGGCCTGGTTTAGTCTTGGTTCAGTCCTGGGTTAGTTCTGGTTTTAAACCTGTTTAGACATGGTTTTGTCCTTGGTTTGGTTTAGACTTAGTTTAGCTCTGGTTTCAGTCCTGGTTTAGTTCTTGTTTTAGGCCTGGTTTAGTCCTCGTCTAGTACTGGGTTAGTTCTGGTTTTAGACCTTTTTTAAACCTGGTTTAGTCTTTGGTTTAGTCCTGGTTTGGACCTGGTTTAATTTTGGTTTTAGACCTGGTTTAGTCCTTGGTTTAGTCCTGGTTTTAGACCTAGTTTAGTCCTGGTTTAGGCCTAGTTTAGTCCTTCTTTAGTGTCCCATCACTCTGTAGTCCTGGGTTAGTCCTGATTTAGGTTTATTTCAATCTCTGAAAGCCAGATATATAAAGGTTCTATAAGTGACTCCACATACTCCACATACACAATGTGCTCGCGTACCCCTAGTGGTCCCCGTACCATTGGTTGGGAAACACTGATGTAGTGCAGCTTTTAAGTATTCAGTCAGGAGACAGACACATGCCATACACAAACACACTGGGTCCTACACATTTGCCTCAGTACAAAACCAGGTCTAAACCACACCCAGACTCAACTAGGACTAATTCAGGACTAAAGGACTAGTGCCAATCCTGTAATAATCCAGAAATAAACCAAGACTAAATCAGATCTAAAGCAGGACTAAACCAGGACAAGCCCCAACTAAAGCTGGACTAAAACAGGAATTAAATTGCCTCTTAATAAGGACTTGAACTGTACCACCAGTGGTACCCCTGCCACAGATTCACTGGTGTAGAGATATTTACAGGACAGTATGTTCTGAAACTCTAAACTCAGAGACATTTCAGGTATAATTTAATAATAATATTTTTTTTCTATAGCACTTTTCAAAACAGAGTTACAAAGTGTATTACAGAATATAAAAACAGATAAACCATAAAAGCAATAAGAAGAATAAAGCAATCAAATAAAATGAACCATATAAAACACTATTTAAAGATGGATTACAGTAAAAAAGCCCAAGCTTTGTTGGCCACCTAGGCAAGGTTTTGGTGTATTTTGTTGTAGATTTTTATGTAGTACAAGAGAAAAAAGGGGGTCTGGGGGTCCGCCAGAAAACTATGAACAGAACAGATTTAATTTCTTGCAATCTGATTTATTTTAGATGATCATATATGATTTCCAGCAGGTTCACACTGTAGTAAAAAAGGGGACTAATTGTTACTTCTCTTAAAGTTTCAAGACAAAACATAGTTTTTATATTTAGTTATATACTTTTTATGTTTTACACATGCTACTTGTTACTCAGAGCTAGGGTTAGTTCAGATCCTCTGTTAGTGGTTCCCCAGTGGAGCCCCTGCAGCACAGGGTCACAGACATAGAGCCTTCAATCTCATTACACTGAACCAACAGTGGCTCCAGAGAACACTAAAGGCTACAACAGAGCTCATTAAAGCCTGCAACGTACATCACTTGTTGTGTGCTGACGCAGGGGGCAGTGGCAGGTGCCCCCCAGCCACTCTGCGCCCTCAGCATTTGCCTATATCACCTATGCCACAGGCCGGCTCTGGCTGGCAGTGACCAGGGACATGGGGGAGATTATAGGTTAGTGATACAGGAGGAGGCAAGACCTTCAAAGTAATTAATAACATTTTAAAATCAGCTCTAAAACTAACTGGTAACCAGTGAAGTGATGCTAACACTGGTGTTATGTGCTCATGTCTCTAGGAGTTATTTAAAAGTCTTGCAGCAGTGTTTTGAATAAGCTAAACACTTTAAAGGATTTCTGACTTTCTCCTGTATATAGTGAGTTACAGTAGTCAATTTGTGAAAAGACAAGAGCATGAATGACCTTTGCAAGATTGGCATAAGAAACAAATGATTTTATTTTGGTGATGTTGTGTATTTGGAAAAAGTGAGATTGAACAACCTCAGTTATCTGTGTTTCAAAGTTTAAACCTGAATCTATGAAGCTCAGATTGTGAGCAGAAGCCTTGACTTGAGGTGCCATATTTCCGAGGCTCTCTCTCAGGTCTTCTCTCATGTTACTAGGCCCAAATAATGACATTTCTGACTTAGACCCCTTTAACTTTTAAACATGTTTTAACTGTACCTGTAAATAGGCCACTTACTTGCACATTACAAAATTGTGTCTTGATGGAATGGCTGGTTTCTGTCTGCTGTCTACTGAATTTTTACCTACACTATATTTTACCGTAGCCCTTCTATGCAGATTTTGTGAAGCATTTGGTATCTTGGACACATGCTGCATTCTTTTAAATCTCAAATCAGATCTCCTCCCAACTGGAGCCTCTGTGTGCTGGAATCTTCTTTGAACATAAGGCAGCTATAGCAGAACTTCCCTCTCTGATTAACACCCCTAAATGTGGCGCGTCTAATTAAGCCGTTAAAGCTGTGGTAGCCGGATCCCGCCGCTCTCGGTTAGCTCTCGGTGCTGCCAGGTGAGCGTCTGCAAAACTTCTGTGAGCTGTGAACACAAAAGAGCAGACCTTGAGCGGGGAATATAGTCTGTCACTGTGAGGAAAAAGAGTGTAGAGCTGATGTAGAACTGGCCTGGGATCAGTCTGAACCTAGCGACCCCCTCAGAACAACCCAGGGAGCTAATTACAGAGGAGAGCAGCGTGTATATGTGCGGATGGCTTGGTAAAGGAGATACAGCCTTGAGCGGAGCGCATTAATCACACAGATTCACCCCAACACATCGTCTAAATGGATATTTTATCACGGACTTGTGTAGCGAGAGTAAATTGTTGTTCTGAACTGGTGGATCATTGTAAGTTTATCCAGTTTCCATTACAATCCCTGGACCTAGATGGCGCTCTAGATGATTCCAAGGGCTCATGGCTGGCAGGGGGGCCCAAGAAAAATTCCTGCATATAGGCCTGCTCTGTTCTATACATTTTTTTTAGATTTTATGTTTTGCTGTATTATTTACAATGCTGGGGCCCTTCTATTTTCTAAGAGCCCCCTCCACAAATGGTTCAATCTGCTTACTAACCACATTACGAACAACAAGAGTAGGCTCATTCGAGATGAACTGTGCCTCGCCTGGTTTGTGAATGAGAGTGCACGGCCGCAACAGGAGGAGGGGAATTACACCTGTACTGAAGTCGGACAGTTTGTGGCTCAGATCACGCACCATTACACCCAAAATCCACTTCTCGCGTTGTGTATTTCCCCCCCTCCTGTTGCGGCCCTGCACTCTTGTTCACAATTCAGGCACATTTTATCTCGAACGAGCCTATTGTCAGCATGTCCCACTTCCAACATAAGTCAGGTTGTAAAAAACAAAAGGCGAAAAGGGAAAGAGAAGAAAGAGAAAGGCAAGGGTGGCAGTATGTCACCCAGTTTTTTCCAAAAGAAGGTCTGTATTAACAGTTGTTTGAAATAATGGTGAAAAGGGTGGAGTTTCTGGGCTAATTATAGGCTAGCCCACTTTGGTTTGCTGTTTATATGAATTATATGAAACAATGAAAGTATTAACGCCGTGCCAGTAAGTAACTTAAACAGACAGCAGAATAAGTTAGTTTTTTTAGTTAGCCTATTTTACCACTTCACATAGCCTTTTGTTAAATAGTGTACTTTCTATCAAGTTTTTTTTTTCTGCTGCTCTGCTGTGGTTGATATTTATCGTTTGATCCAGTAGTTTAGACTGCTGCTTAAGTCCTGTTATAGACCTCGGTTATTCCTGTTTTAGTCCTGGTTATAGATCAGATTTATTCCTGGTTTAGTCCTAGTTTGGGCTTGTTTTAGTCCTGGTTTTAGACTTGGCACAGACCTTGCTTAGAGCTGGTTTAGTCATAGTTTTGCTCATGTTTACACTCAGTTTAGCCCATTTTTTTTTAGTAATGCTCATTTAAAGTGGTACTTTTTGGTACTTCTGTTGTCTGAGGTGGTACATAGTGTGAACAGTTTAGAATAATAATTTTTTATACAAATGTAATTCTGTTATAGTGTGTCTATTGTATAGAAAAACGTAATGTTTTAACTGTTTTGCTTTTATGATTAAAGTCAATTACAACCACTTTAAATATTTTCCCTTTTCTTAGAGGGAGCTATTTAATTGGTCTTATAGCAAAGTATGAATGTTATTTAATGTTACCCTGCTGTAAAATATCCATCTAAGACGTTTTTAAAGGTAAATGAGCATTTTAATAGGCTATGGTAAACCTGGTCTAGAAAAAATGTTGGTGGGGGGCCCAATGTAAAATCTTTTCAGGGGGCCCAGAACACCTGGCGGCACCCCTGTCTGAATGATACCTGTTTTTTGATGCCACTACCTGAGTGATATTTTTTCTGATACCTATGGTGAGCTAATTCATTTTCTACATCATCAATCATTTCTTTGATTCATACATGCAAGGTGTTGAAACTTGGTATCAAATAAATATATTTTTTTTCAATGCAGTATTGTAACTTTGCTTTTGATACCACAAAGGTATTGTTTAATGGCACGCAGCCCCGTTCAGAAGTGACCACAGTGAATCCTCTGCCTCCATCTAACACTATCCTCTGCATCCTCTTCATTCACATCAACTAAACCTAGTGTTCTCTTTCACTACATTCATTTATGTTTTACTTATTATTTTTCTTTCTTTGAAATATTACCAATCAACATACATACAGAGATTAGCCCCACCATTTTGAAAAAGTCTCAGGACTGGAGGCCAATTCCTTTACACACTATGGTATGGCAAGGTTTTTATTGAGGCTTGGGATCCCTTTTTGACAATATAAGCACACCTGCATTGACTGAACCCAAACCGTGCTGCTCCAGTGGAAACAGCCTTAATGAGAGTGGTTATAGCCTGATAACATAATGAATATGTGAATGTCCCATAGACTGATGGAGTCATCAATCATGATGGAGAGGAGGGCTGCAGGGGTGCTCTGCTGCTGCTCCACATGGCTCAGAGGAGCTCTTCTCACTACATATGTTTCATTTAAACACACTTTTATTTAGTGTAATCAGACGAGGGATGGATTGGGGAGGAAAGTTAGTCCTTAGGCAATAAATACTGTAGTACTTACAAGAGTGGTCAGATGTGTTACTGTGTTTCAACATTGTACTTACTTCCTGCATTCATCTTGGACCCTATAGCCTATATATAAGGAGTCAATGGGGGCTGGGCCTATATCCAGCTGCTTTGGGCCTGAGGAGGGGTTGTTACGTGCAAGGACTTAGAGTAGGGTGACCAGTATATTATTCGTTTTTTGTGACCAGATTTTTAGAGCCAAAAACTGGGACACATATTTTCACTTATCACTGTGCATTTGAACTCTTTATGTGACAAAAAAGGTTCTGAAATCCATACAAATTTTCTGTCATGTGATTAACATACAAGGCACTAGAGCTTTTGAATTTTAATGGCAATTTATTGATAAAAATAATGACATTATAAATAATGTTATTGACAAAAGTCTTGAGAAAAAATGTGTTTTAAGTTTCCTTTGCTTTTCTATGGGTTAAATTATGGACACAGGGACATGGTTAGTTGAAAAGAGGACATATGAGTGTTTTTACAGATATGTATATCTTGGGACATGGGACAAGGAGCCTAAAACTGGGACTGTACTGGTGAAATGGGGACATCTGGTCACTCTTGGCTAGAGACATAAAAGTTTGCTCATACTTACTCCACACAGAAGACTGGTCCTGGGATTGGACTGGCAGCTTCCACATACACGCCTCTGTGACCTCTGGGGTCAGAGGTTTATACAGTATGTGAGGAAGATGTGCGTCACATGTGAAGACAGGCTGGGGGATTTCTGAGTGAAGGCTGGTGGTGTTCACTTTGCATATTCATTGCTAGTTGGAGAAAACTATTTTTGAATTCATTAATGTCATGCTGTTAATTAGACTTATATAGATATAGCATTTAAATGCCAGGGAGGGATAGTTTAAATAAGGCACACATTTGGTCTGATTTTGTGTAATTTGTGCACTGCAGTTGTCATGCACAACACAGTGTGTCACCAAGCGCCTGCTACTGATAAACTAATCAGTTATAAAATAATAATGAAGTTTGATATCTTTCTTTTTCTTTCTTTCACCATACAGTGCATCTATGCTGTATATCCAACTTTTGCAGTGTTGGAATGTAACAAAGTAAAAGTACTTTTTGTTTTTAAAAGTGTTTAAAATTGTATTGTCATATCTTTTTCAAATGGCTCAGTCCTGTTACAAATGTCTCTTGGCGGTTGTTGGGGCTGGTATAAATCTCTGTCTGGTGAGGAGGCTGTGATCCGTGGAGCGTTCAGGAGCTGCTCACACACTGGGTAAACCAATGCGCTGCTGACGTGAGAGTCCAGAGACATGACATTTCACACACTCTCTGTTTGTACAGAGCAAACATTTCACAGCCAGAGAATTTTCCTCGATCTTATAACAGCTCTTGCAACAGGCCTGTTTACAAATGTACAACTTTTATATGATGGTTAGATAAACATAATACACTGTGGCCTTGAGTTTTTGCTGCATTTTTTTTTTTTTTTTTTTACAGTGTGGCCACAGTAACATTAGACTACATGTAAATTAGGAGCCTCATTTGATTTCCACCATTCTGTTTCAACTCAGAGCATGTTCTGTTTACTCTGTGTCTCCTCCAACACACAGACTGACAGTTGGCTTTGACGCAAGAAATCCCTGAAGGATTTCCCATAAGCGCCTCAGAAAGTGGCTCTTGCTCGTGACATGAACGTTGGAGCATAGACCAGCCTGCTCCTTCTAAACCATTCTTTAGATATGTCTTTACAGCTACATGATCTGTGTCCTATACATCTCTCCTGGTTGATTTATAATAGCAGAGGGCTGAGATTATTCTATGGACTAATTATAATCATTAACAACTTGGAATGCAGCTTCACCAAATGCTCCCTGTAGAAGTGTCTAAGAACTGCCACTAGAGAAGACCACTGTTCATCCACAGAGTAATATAAATATATTTACACAAATTAGCATAACACAGTGGTACACAGAACTTGTGAGGGTTGTCTGTCCTCAGTTGGTCAACTCACTGCAGCATGTTTAACCCACAACAGTGCTGTTATTTACTCAGATGGTTTAGATCGAGACCAGTCTGTGTTCTCACCACAAACAGTCTGCACTGGGTTTCTTTTTCCACTGGACTGAGCTCATTTAAAAAGAAGAAGTCCACTGATATGGGTTCTATAGGCTTCTCTGACTGATGCTGATCAGGGCTGTTTCTGTATGCTGATTATGTACATACATGGGGTTAGGGTTAGGGTTGTCATGTTTTATCAATTTGCTTGCTTGAGTGGCTCAAGTTGTTTCATTTTAATATGATATCATGACCATGACCTATTTTGCTCATAAAGTGTAATATATTGTGGCACGTTCATGAATAATCTCAGAAATTAAGAATCTCAGTCCATTGCAGTTTGGCAAAATAGGGGCCCTCAAATAGCATCTTGTATAGGGCCCCCACAAAATTAGAAACACCCTGATTCTGATTTTCAAAACCCAGAGCAGCCGATGGCCGATAAGCAATGCAGTTTATTAGGAATATACATGGAATTAATTTTATTAAAGGGGCTATATTATGCAAAATCATCAGCTCATAATCATTGAACTTTCTCCCATGTTATAATGTTGATCCCTGGACTGCCCCCTACAGGAAGCACTGTCCAATCAACAAGCTCCTCTACATCCAGTTCGCTCTCATTCATTTATCCCCAAAAAAAAAAAAAAAAAAAAAAGTGTACAGCTCTGTTTCTACTGATTCCGCACACACATTTTTCATTTAGAAATAAAATGGCTTCATAAAGGAAATAAGGAAATAAAAATCCTTTTATCCCGTTTCTGTCCAAAAGACTGCGAGACACTAGACTCTGGTGCCCTCTGCTGGCCTCTTCACATGTTTCTTTATAGAGTTTAAAGCGTTTGTAGATTACTTATTAAAAGCTTGTAGTCACATAATGTTTTTAAAGGTTGTAAAACATGCTGCTATTCTAGAGGTGATCAAGATTGGTATAAAAGATAAATAAAAGCAAACTATAGCCCCTTGAAAGAAAACAATTATAGGGCAGATGTCTCTTTGGTAGGAAATGTTAAAGTGAGGCTCAGTCACTTTTGGATGCAAGCCTGGAGCATTCACTTCAGTCATCATGTACGTAAGAAAGTGTTCAATTCCACTGACTGTGATTAAAATATTGTCTTATAACCTTATGGAAAAAAGGGGCTGCCCGCATCAGATAAAAACAAAATCACAAAAGTGGATGTTAAATGGCAACATACAGATTATGAGGCAAACTTTTTCTTAATTTATTTACTAACAAAATGACACGTTACAACATTATTACTCCTCAAACCTGTTTCCCTGTGTACATACATAATCATCCAAAAACATTTTGACTGAAAAATACCTAAAAACAGTATGGTAAAACACTCACCATCTGAGCAAAGTGTAGGTTTGACACGATGTTATGAATCATGAAGTGAATGTGCTGACTCAGCAGTCAGTGTGTCCCCAGTCTGAGGTCACTCCCGATTACTACAGCGCTCCTACAACGAGGCCCACCTCTGCTCTGCTCACACTACCAGGAGCCTGTCACTGTCAGCTCTCTGCCTCGTTACAGCCGTAATTAGTGAGATTCCTCCATAATCAGCCATTTTAATGGACTGTACACACACACTGGCACACTGGGGCTGTCTCACCAGTGAAAGACATTTATAGAGTTAGTTAATTTGTGGAACGACAGAGGCAGGATAGACAGGCTGTGGGAGAAGATGAAGTATGGACGGAGACGGAGGCAGACATAGCTGTAATGAGTGAGAGCCTGAGGGACTGAGCCGTGATTAAGGCTGGGGAGGGAAAATCACTGTTGGATCCATGTATGATACAATTGCAATTGTGGCAGTACAAGAACTTCATTCATTTCATTCCATTACTTCATTCATTCCATTTTGATCCTCTTGTCCATGGCTGGGTCCTGAAGGCAGCAGGCTACACAGAGACACCCAGACTCGCCTACCTCTGAAGGGGGAGCACTGGGGTGTTCTGGGTTGGCCCTGAGGTCTTCTCCCAGTAGGGTGTCTAAAGGAGCACTCAGCCACATTTCTCTGGCTTGTATCTGAAATCTAGTCATTTCAGACATGACCCACAGGTGATGACCATCCATCCATCTTCTTCTGCTTATCCGGGGCCGGGTCATGGGGGCAGCAGTCTAAGCAGGGACGGCCGATTTTCCTCTCCCCGGACATCCCAAGGCGTTCCCAGGACATAGTCCCTCCAGCGTGTCCTAGGTCTTCCTAGGACTGGGGCCTCCTCCCGGTGGGACATGCCCGAAACACATCCCCAGGGAGGCTTCCAGGAGGCATCCGGAACAGATGCCTGAGCCACCTCAGCTGGCCCCTCTTGATGTGGAGGAGCAATAGCTCTACTCCGAGCTCCTCCCAAGTCACCGAGCTCCTCACCCTCTATCTCTAAGGGAGCGCCCAGACACCCTGCGGAGGAAACTAATTTCAGCTGCTTATATCCAGGATCTTGTCCTTTCGGTCATGACCCAAAGCTCATGACCATAGGTGAGAGTAGGAACGTAGATCGACCGGTAAATCGAGAGCTTCGCCTTTTGGCTCAGCTCCTTCTTCACCACAACAGACCGATACAACGACCGCATTACTGCAGACGCTGCACCGATCCTCCTGTCAATCTCACGCTCCATCCTTCCCTCACTCGTGAATAAGACCCTGAGATATTTAAACTCCTCCACTTGAGGCAGAAGCTCTCCTCCGACCTGGAGAGGACAAGCCACCCTTTTCCGGTTGAGAACCATGGCCTCGGACTTGGAGGTGCTGATTCTCATCCCAGTTGCTTCACAATCGGCTGCAAACCGCCCCAGTGCACACTGAAGGTCCTGGTTCGATTCAATTCAGTTTTATTTATATAGCCCAGTATCACAACAAAAGTCGTCTTAAAGGGCTTCACAAAGAGTTGATCAAACATAAACACACAATCAGACTTAACACACAATCAACACAAACAATAACTACACTAAACTAAACAGACCCAGGACACTCCTGTCCTTAGACCGTCCTTCTCGGTAAGGAAAAACTCCTAAAAAAAAAAAACAACTGTGGGAAAAAAAGAAGAAAGCTTATGGAGCCCATATTGAAGGAGAGATCTTCTACCAGGACGGACAGGCAACATGTGTCAGGACTGTTAGTTCATTAGCTCATCTATAGGATCATAGATCAGCTCTGTAAGGATTCATCCAGAAGGGAGTGGGGTGAGATAGGTTGGGGAAGTCCAACCTACCAGTTCGATAAAGCCAACAGGACAACATCATCTGCAAAAAGCAGAAAAAGAGGGAACACCACCCCAGTCTGCCACCAGAGGTACTGTCCCCGACCACCACGCAATGTTGCAGAGACGTGTGAGCCACGACAGCCCCACAACATCCAGAGACTTGAGGTACTCAGGATGGATCTCATCCACCCCCGGTGCCTTGCCACCGAGGAGCTTTTGAACCACCTTGGTGACTTCAGCTTGGGTCATAGATGAGTCCACAGGTGATGACCATAGGTGAGAAACCTGGAATAGCTGGTACAAGGGAGCTTGAGAACTCTTCCTGTTTTCTTAAATTTAGGCTGTAATAATGTACTGGTAAAACATGATTTCTTTCATATTTTGTTAGAACATAGAACATAAGGTTTCTTTACTTGTTTGGCACCAATATTAATCTAGCTCCCAATAGCTCAAGCATTGTACTATAACAGCCCAGAATCAAAACAGCAAAACTGTCACACTATTGGTCCATAACTGTCAGTACTGCCACACTATTTTTCCATAAGTGTCAGAACAAATTCATCTTGTCATGCTCATGCTGATTTGTTTGGGTCTGCACCGCTGGTAGTTTGATTCAATTGTGTGGCATGAGTGGGCAGGATTAAGGTTAGGCTACAGCAAAAAGCACTTATAACAAAACTTAATGACAACATGACACGGAAGAAAAGGAAATAGATTTACAGCAAAAATCCTCCTACAATATTTCTATAACATTGTTTTATTATTGTAGTGGTTTGTTGTTTGTGTTTATTGTTAAAACATAAGTAGAACAATTGGCAAAACTATCAAGTATGGACAAAAAATGAAAATAGTTTTAGGTTATATTTTAGGAGGTTGGTGGTCTGTTGTTCATTCTTAAACTCTAGGGAGCTGCCCTGAGCTCACACATTTCAGGATGAACTGTGACGAGTGCTGTTGGAGTCTGTGCACTTTCCTTTTGTTTTGAACCTTGACCCAGTTTGAGACTACAACTATGCAAAACATTCTCGCTGCTTTGTGGATGTGCAATGTGCAAAATCTTCCTAAAATATTGGTATTCTACATATTTTAACAGCCAGGCAGAATGTTGCTATCCCATGTACATAGCTGGCTAGATGGTCCAAGCCCAAAAGTTCCTATAGCCAACATTAATAAAACCTATACTATATAGTGAATAATGCTATGACAATTTTATTTTCAGTGTCATACGAGGCACTAACTTTCACTTTTGTCATCTAAAAACACAGTTTGCTCTCAGGTCAAAATGAAGGAGTAAGTCCAGTACTTTTCTGATCAAATGGAAGCAGTGTGTTTGATGGTGTCAGTTGAAAAGGTCCGTTCTGTTTTGTATGGATGTTGTGATTGTGGGAATGGGATGTAAAGTCCAAACCTTGATAAAACAGACTCTTATCCCCACAGTGCTGGACTCATTGTTGTACAGTTGCAAACGTGGTTGCCATGGTTTGTCTGCCGTAACCATGACAACGCCCAAAGTTCCTCTCCTGTCCTCTCATCTCTCTCCTCTGTCCTCTCATCATCTCTAACCTCCTCTCTCTTCACTCCTCTCCTCTCTTCATCTCTCACCTCCTCTTTCATCTCATCTCCACTCCTCGCCTCTCACCTCCTCTCTCTTCTCCTCTCTCTTCTCTCTGTCTCTCACCTCCTCTCGTCTCTCCTCTTCTTGTCTCACTCCTCCTCTCCCCTCTCCTCTCTTCTGTCTCTCGCCTCCTCACTCCTCTTATCTCTCCCCTCTCCTTGCTCCTCTCTTTGTCTCTCACCTCCTCTCCTCACTTCTCCTCTCCCCTCTCCTCTTTGTCTCTCACCTCCTCTCCCTTCTCATCACTCCTCCTCTCCTAACCCTAACCCTCCTCTCCTAAATAGACAGATAGATAGATAAAAACTTTATTCATCCCCAAAGGGAAATTCAAATTTCTTCACTCCTCTCTTCTGTCACCTCCCCTCTCCTTTCTTCCCCTCTCTCCTCTCTCGCCCCCTCTCTCTTCCCCTCTCTCCTCCCCTCTCACTTTTCTTCCCCTCTCTCCTCTCTCGCCCCCTCTCTCTTCCCCTCTCTCCTCCCCTCTCACTTTTCTTCCCCTCTCTCCTCTCTCGCCCCCTCTCTCTTCCCCTCTCTCCTCCCCTCTCACTTTTCTTCCCCTCTCTCCTCTCTCGCCCCCTCTCTCTTCCCCTCTCTCCTCCCCTCTCACTTTTCTTCCCCTCTCTCCTCTCTCGTCTCCTCTCTCTCCTCCCCTCTCTTTTCCCCTCTCTCCTTTCTTCCCCTCTCTCCTTTCTTCCCCTCTCTCCCCTCTCGTCTCCTCTCTCTTCCCCTCTCTCCTCCCCTCTCACTTTTCTTCCCCTCTCTCCTCTCTCGCCCCCTCTCTCTTCCCCTCTCTCCTCCCCTCTCACTTTTCTTCCCCTCTCTCCTCTCTCCTCCCCTCTCACTTTTCTTCCCCTCTCTCCTCTCTCGTCTCCTCTCTCTCCTCCCCTCTCTTTTCCCCTCTCTCCTTTCTTCCCCTCTCTCCTCTCTCGTCTCCTCTCTCCTCTCTCTCCTCCCCTCTCTTTTCCCCTCTCTCCTTTCTTCCCCTCTCTCCCCTCTCGTCTCCTCTCTCCTCTCTCTCCTCCCCTCTCTTTTCCCCTCTCTCCTTTCTTTCCCTCTCTCATCTCTCTTCCCCTTTTTCCTCTCTCTACTCCCCTCTCTTCTCTCCTCTCATCTCTCTTCTCCTCTCTTCTCCCCTCTCTCTTCGCCTCTCTCCTCTGCCCTCTCTCCTCTCCTCTTTCCTCTCTTCCCCTTTTCCCCTTTCCTGTCTTCCTGCCTGTAGCGCTCCGAGAAAGCTCTAAATGAACACTTGTAAAAAGGTGAGCAGTGCCACATCCATCTGAGTATTTCCAGCCTAGTTTCAGCCGCTCTCATCCTCTTTCATCATCTCACCTCTCCTCTCCTACACTCTTTCGAACATATGTCCCTGTGTCCTTTAAAGCACCCTCATTCGTTTGTCTCCTCTCCTTACCTGTCCTCAACATCCTCATCACTCACTGTCTCACCTGTGGGCCATAAATCTGCCCCCTCCCCGCAGGTTGACCCGCAGACCCCCCACCAGCCCATTCCATATGTCCATGAACGTCTCACATGAGTTACGGTTCCATCCACTCTGCAGCCTCGTGCACATATTGGTTTGAAATGACTGCATATGTGAGTGAAACAGGAGTACTGCCATAACATTTCAGATCAGATCAGAGAAAGATGCTGAGTTTCAATCCAGTCTCAAGAAATACTGCATATTACCTCTCTGTATGACACAGATAGTGAGATATCCATATATTGTACAATCTCTGGTTGTAAATTCTGTCATTTTGTATTTCCAATATAAACAGAAGATCCTTTATCACACATTGTTTGTGTTTTGGGCAAGATATATCTGTCTTCAGCTATTAATTGTACATGCACAATCTGTACCAAATCTGTTTCTGCTAACAGATTAAAATAATTGAAGCATTCTCTCCCCCTGCTGGCCAAACCCACTTCACACTGACAGCCCTAGAAGCCCACTAATATGCAATGCAAATAGTGGAAGTAGTATCAAAGTGGAAAGTGTGCAGCAACAGCCTTCCTCTGACTAAAGCCCTCCACAGACAGTGCTGGCTCCTGATCATCTCGCCCACATGTGACTAAATTTGGGAGGATTTGAGTTCAGACATGAGATATCAATGTGAAACTTTTCTTGTAGATCACTGAAGTAAAGATAGGAAAAAATGTATTGCAAATTTTGAGTCATTTAATGTTTGAATGCAAATTAGGTGTTATAAATGTGAAAATGTGCACATTTGCATACATACTGACAATAGCCTAAAAAAGAAAAATCTAATTTCTCCTTGTTTTTGAAGTAAATTGACCAAGAAATCAGGCTCAGAATTATATATCAGCAAATCCTTCTGTAAAAGCCTGCAGAATATAGTTAAGTACAAGAAATGTTGGTGCTTTTAGGAGCGACTGAGGTGGAGATATCTGACTCAGAATAGTAGTAGTAGTAGTAGTGTTGGTAGTAGTAGTAGCAGTAGTAGTAGTGTTGGTAGTAGTAGTAGTAGTAGCAGTAGTAGTAGTAGCAGCAGCTGTAGTAGTAGTAGTAGTAGTAGTGTTGGTAGTAGTAGTAGTAGTAGTAGTAGTAGTAGTAGTGGTAGTAGAAGTAGGAGTAGTAATAGTAGCAGCAGCATTAGTGGTAAAAGTAGTAGTAGCGGTAGTAGTAATAGTAGTCGTAGTAGTAGTAGTACTAGTAGTAGCAGTAGTAGAAGTAGTAGTAGTAGTAGTAGTAGTAATAGTAGTAGTAGCAGTAGTGGCAGTAGTAGTAGTGGTGGTAGTAGTAGTAGTGGTAGTAGAAGTAGGAGTAGTAATAGTAGTAGTAGTAGTACTAGTAGTAGCAGTAGTAGAAGTAGTAGTAGTAGTAGTAGTAATAGTAGTAGTAGAAGTAGGAGTAGTAGTAGCAGTATTAGCAATAGTAGCAGCAGCTGTATTAGAAGTACTAGTAGTTGTAGTAGTAGCAGTAGCAGTAGTAGTAGTAGCAGTAATAGTAGTAGTAGCACAGTAGTGGCAGTAGTAGTGGTAGTAGTAGTAGTAGTAGTAGTAGTAGTAGTAGTAGTAGTAGTAGTAGTGTTGGTAGTAGTAGTAGTAGTGGTAGTAGAAATAGGAGTAGTAATAGTAGTAGTAGTAGTAGTAGTAGTAGTAGTAGTAGTAGAAGTAGTAGTAGTAGTAGTAGTAATAGTAGTAGTAGTAGTGGTGGTAGTAGTAGTAGTAGTAGTAGTAGTGGTAGTAGAAGTAGGAGTAGTAGTAGCAGTATTAGCAATAGTAGCAGCAGCTGTATTAGAAGTACTAGTAGTTGTAGTAGTAGCAGTAGCAGTAGTAGTAGTAGTAGCAGTAATAGTAGGAGTAGTAGTAGTGGCAGTAGTGGCAGTAGTGGTAGTAGTAGTAGTAGTAGTAGTAGTAGTGGTAGTAGAAGTAGGAGTAGTAATAGTAGCAGCAGCATTAGTAGTAAAAGTAGTAGTAGCAGTAGTAGAAGTAGTAGTAGTAGTAGTAGTAGTAATAGTAGTAGTGGCAGTAGTGGCAGTAGTAGTAGTGGTGGTAGTAGTAGTGGTAGTAGTAGTAGAAGTGGTAGTACTAGTAGTAGTAGTAGTAGTAATTTCCAGTAGAAATCTATGGGCACAAGTGGCTACATGCAGTGGTGGTAGTAGTAGTAGTAGTAGTGGTAGTAGTAGTAGTAGTAGTAGTAGTAGTAGTAGTAGTAGTAGCAGTAGTACTAGTAGTAGTAGTAGTAGTAGTAGTAGTAATTTCCAGTAGAAATCTATGGGCACAAGTGGCTACATGCAGTGGTGGTAGTAGTAGTAGTAGTAGTAGTAGTAGCAGTAGTACTAGTAGTAGTAGTAGTAGTAGTAGTAGTAATTTCCAATAGAAATCTATGGGCACAAGTGACTTCATGTATTAAAGTAAACACCTGTGTAATGTGTGTAATGTTACCATTTTCTTCCCTCTGTGTAAAAGCTACATGTGAAAGATCCAAACTAACCCAAAACCTCAACACTGAACAAAAAGGTGTTTGCCTGTAGGGTCTTCCCTTAGTCCATGAAATGACCACTGCAGGTTTCTGAAGGTCTGCAGACAGTGGCTGTGAATTAGAAATGAGCAGGAGAGGTTCCTGGTGTCACGTGTCTATGTAGAGCTGTCAGACTGAGCGTTTTCAGAGCTTGAGAAGGGCAGCGTCTTAGCATACAGGATTACTCAAACAGGCATGTTTTCCAGGTATGTTTTTGAGGAGGAAACATTATAACATGGTTAAAAGCTCAAAAAAGTCGACTTAGCAGAATAGGTCCCCTAGCAGTATAGCCAGAGAAAAGTAGGACATCTGTATTTCCCAAAACAGAAACTCATGCAAACTCTTTTATGTTCTCCTGAGGCAGAATTTGAACATAAGCTTGTCCTGACCTTGTTGTTGATAACTTGATGTTGCAGTCATGTCATTGGACAGTTTCTGCAAATATTCACAAATCACTCACAGTTTAACTTTGTGCCAGCCCAAAGCCCAGGTAAATAGACATGGTTGCATCACTGCATTATAGGAGGCCAACAGTTTGCTCTGGTACCTCTGGAAAGGAAAAACTGCACAGAAAAAAAGAAGAAATGTTTGCATGCAAAATCTGTAAATTACTAATTTGCATATTGCCTATAAGGTCAAAGGTTCTAGTCTAGCTTTGGTACATAGTAGTTTTAGCTACAATAGTAATTGAGTACTGTACTAAAGAAAACTTGACGTCAAATATTTTTACTTTCATTGCTGTAATGAGTTTATCAATTTATTTTACTTCTGATTATACAATGACAGTATTTAGTTTTTATTGCACCAAAATTTGGAATTATACCTCTCACCTCCTCAGAACCACCCCACTCTCCTCCATCACCTCCTCACACCTCCCTGCCGGGGTCTAACCACCAAACTCCCTCTCTAAATAAATACAAACTAATAAATCCATCTACGTCACTCTTTGGTCTGAATATTTGATGGGAGTCTCTCCTGGTTGAATTCTCATTATCTCTCATTCATTATTATCATTCATTATTATAATGTCTTTTGAAGTGAGGGGGTTCAACATTTCTGATTGACACTGTTTATGAATATCCATCTAAATTGTGCTTTCATTCTATAATCCAGCCTTTCCCAAACTCAAGAGCACCTCGCCCTCTTTAAAAGTCAGACAATCCCATGCAGACCCTCAACAATGAGACTTCACTATATTCAAAAGTCTATGTATGTTGTGTTTTCCCCCCATAGATTTCAATAAAACAATCAACAACACATATATTTTTAATTAAACACTTAATTGTAATTTATTCCAAATTCAGTTACTATAGTTTATGAGTTTCAGTAGATTTTAGAAAATACTTGAAACACCAACACATCGTAACGTCCTATCTGCCTTTAAAGTATAGGCTGGAGTATAAGTGGTGGGTATGAGATAAGAGGTATAGAATGAATGAAGGCGAGAGCCACTGCCAGCCCCTCGAGGCTTTGGCCCAGTGTTCAGTCAGAGTAATAGTCCAGCGGCTGCCATCTTGTGATCTCAGTCGGATTTATCTTCTGCTGAAGTCTACATTACCACTCCTCTCAGCCGGCGAACAGGACACAATCCAGCCTATACTTGTGTGTTTGTGCTGTATGAACCGTCTCAGATATGGGGAGTTAGACCATAAGTACATTTATTCTGGTGTCTGTGTTGGAAGTTCTTTATTACTTTTCCACAGAGCCGTGCAGACCGGTAGATTTACCGAGTGTGCAGCAGACTGTGGTGGGGAGTGTGTTATTGTGTAATCTGATAAGAGTAAATAGAAGGACAGAGCTGAAGTGTGGGGGGACATCAGTAGAGGGTTGGGTTTGTGCAGAAGTTTAAAAGTCTACACTTGTCAGGAAACTTGTGATGTTTGAATGTTTATTACAGGGAAGTCATCATCATAAAAATAAAGGGATCTAAAAATAAAAACTAAAGGACATGTTCTGGGATGGATCAAAACATAAACAATCATCTGTCAAAAAACAAGACCTGTAGACGTAGCATTTTTCTCATTTATTTCTATGAAAAACATTTCATTAAACGTTCAGTAAACGTGACTAGACACTACTGAGGTGTGCGCAGCCATTATATAACTAAATGTATGTCTTATTAAAATGTGTTGCACAGTCAATCAAACACATAAATGAACTGTGTGATCACTGGACAGCCACATTAAGATTCTTTACTCAGTATTTCATGCCAGTAACATTGTACAATGCCTATTTCCTCATCTTCTTTCCTTTCCTCGGGCCTGGTCTATTGTGTGTTCTTACCTTTGTTGGCTGTTCTCTGGGGTTTTCTAATGGCTGTAGTAGTAGTAGTAGCAGTAGTAGTACCTGTGTGACCTATGGACTCAATCACTGCAGCTATTAGTCAAGAAAACTAAAGAACAGAGACAAGATCTGAGAGGACGGAAGACAGAGGACATAGGAAACAACAGAGGTTCAAGGGTTCAAGGAGTCTTTATTATCCCCAAAGGGCAAATTGTTTTACAGCAGCAGTACGCACACACACCACACAATGGTAAAAAGCAAAGAATGAAATAGACAAAAATAAATACAACATATAAAAAGTATAAAAAATACTACATTGACTGATTTAAAATACTAATGGCAACAGGGATAAAAGAGTTTTTGTATCTGTTTGTCCTGCTCTTGGGGACAGTGTATCTGCGGCCAGACGGAAGCAGTTTAAACTCAGCCCACAGAGGATGGCTCGGGTCAGAGATGTGGCGGGCCCTTTTTAAAATCTGTGCCCTGTAAAGGTCCTGCAGGTCGGTAAAGGTTCCGCCCGCTATCTTGCCACATGTGCAAAACAATGCCCTGAAGGTGCTTTTTGTTTTTTAAAGAAAGTGCTCCAAACCAACAAATAAAAGCAAAAGTAAAAACGGATTCAATAAAACACTAAATAAAACACAGAGGAGCAGGCGAGAGGGCAGGACAGAGGAAAAGGAGAAAGGACTGGGACAGAAGGTGTGGGAGAGAGGAGTGTGTGAAATGAGTAAAAATAGCATGAAGTCACATCTGAGGAAGAGGACACAGGGTGAACTCTGTGAGTTAAAATGAGACAGATACAGTATGTTGTAAATCAGGGGTAGGCAACTTTGATTGTAGTCGGGCCAAATCATTTTTGAACCACCAGGTGGCAGTTTTCTGTCATGGTTACTTGCAGCTTTAAATGAACATATATTGGCATCTTCAATTACATATACAAAATATATAGATCAATAAACAAACACCTAAAAAATAAATACAAATCCTCACCCCAACCACACCACCCCCTATTTTGCTACATGTTTACACAACAAATTAGAAAAACATTGGATACTTATTGGATAGAGGCAAAGGTAACCATGACAGAAGGTCACATGATATCATGTTTGCTATTTATTGGTTGGAGGCAACTAAACCCATTAAACCATGACAGAGAGCTGTATTCTTGCAAATAGAGTGTTACAGCGGCACATTCACTGACAGCTCCATGGGGCTCAATTCTATCAAATAATAGCAATTAATAAAAGTGGATATCAGCTAAAATGTTGATGAAGGCCATCTTTACCTCTGTTGTAAATGTTCAGGAACATAACAGAATAGCTAATGATACATGATACACATGCACTGACCTAATGTCCATACATAAACCTGTGGGGCTGTGGAGTTCAGAAATAATATTATTGCAAAGTATATGCCTAATTCATGTTAATGTTATTAATGTGTTATTGGTTAATTGTCATTGTCAGCACCTGCCACACACAGCTATGGAGAGTTTAATTTGTGAGCAGTGGAGACACCAACACTATAAGCACTATAAGAATAAGAAAGACTATTGTTAAAGAGGATATCTTCTGCAAAATGTCCTTTTCCTTTCTTTCTCCCACATTATAATCTTGTTCCCTCATCAAAACCATACCTGGAGTTGTGTTCTGTTTCATCACGTCAGAACGCTCAGTTCCACAAACCCCTCATCCACTCTAGGAAGCACTGACCAATCAACAAGCCCTCTATTAGTCTGCTCTCATTCATTTATCTAAAATACAGTGCACAGCCCTGTTTCCACTGATTCCTTACAGACATGTTTACTTTTGGAGACAAAAGGCATTTTACAAAAAGTTTTTTGAAGTGAAGTGCTTTTTTTTTCTTTGTTTCTGTTCAAAAGAGCGTAACAGAACTACTCTCTGTTGGTCTCTTCACATGTTTCTTTATGGCACCATTATTATTATTAAAAAAATGTTTTCTTTTAGTCTCATAATGTTTTTAAAGGTTGTAAAACGTGCTGCTGTTCTGTGTGAGATGAACTGTAGTGAGCTAACTATAACAGCTCTGGTGGAATCCCCCTGGTCCGGATATGGATGAAGAATAATTAGACAGAGATCTCCAGAACAGTGTGAGGGATCCAGAAAACAGCTGGAGGGATGACCGGGGCCGAGGGAGGTGCCGAGGGAGGGGCCAAGGTCAGGGGAAGGATGGAAGGATGGAGGAAAGGAGAGAGAAAAACCTGAAGAGCAACAGAAACAAGCAGAGTGGAGAACAGAGGGAAAGTAGGACAAGTGCATGAGCAGGGGACATTATGGAGATGATTAATGATCATAGGAACCAGCTGTGGATTAATGCACCAAGTTCTGATTCTGAATACAGTTGAGTCAACTTCACTGTAAAAAAAACAAATCACTATTAATCTAAATGTGTTGGTGGTGGGTTGTTGTTGAGCAAAGACAGAGACAGTACACAGGCTACACATGTACTAGTTCTGTCAAGACTTAGGTTATTAAAAACAGCTGCATTAACCAGAACCTCCTTTCCTCTCTCTCTCCTCCCTAAAGACAACAACAACCTGCTTTATTTTCTCAAGACCTGAAAACGCTCAGTTTCATCACTCTGCATAGATTGGTGAGCAAACCCCACCTCACCTGTCACCTGGACCCTTAAATACTTGTAGTGAATATTTCAACGCATAAACCACCATCACCTCAAAGGAGTCAGCTGATTTATCTGTTAGCCTCAAGCTGCTAACAGTTGTGCTAATTAGTCATCACCCTTTGGTCCTTTGGTCAGAGGAAGGCGTAGCTGTGCCTGTGCTGCACTCTTTTCCACCACTACCATGTTATTATTTTACATTGTTTGTATTGTTGGCTTGGGCTGACAGAGTGAAGTGGGTGTGGCCTCCCAGTTTGAAATGTCTAAATGAGTAGAAGTAGTTGCATGCATGTAGCATAGTGAGTAGCATGGTTGAAGGTGTAGTAGTGATGGCACTCGTCTTCTTCTTTTCCTTTCGGCTGTTACCTTTCAGGCATTGCCACACTGAATCTTCTGCCTCCATCTAACCCTCTCCTCTGCATCCCCTTCTCTCACAACAAATAACTCATGCTCTTTTCACTACATGCAGAAATCTCCTTTGGTCTTCTTCTAGGCCTAACCTCTAATCTGGACATTCTTCAACCCATATATTCACTATCCTTCCTCTGTACATGTCCAAACCATCTCATTCAGGAAAATCTTTATCTCCAAAACAGCTCCCTCTGATGGACTCATAAAGTAATCCTATCCATCCTCATCATGAACTAAGAGAACCTCAACAGCTTCGGACCCCAAGTACATTAAATAATCTTTTTTTGTGGTAAACTACACTCATGTAATAATTCACTTTTTCTTGTGTAACATTCTTGCAGTTGCAGTAACTTTCTATAGATTTGGAGTACTTCAACCTCCTCTGGCTGAACTCAGAGTTTTTGTTCTCAGAGAAAGAGTTCTGTGTAGATGTTGATGATTCAGCCTTGGACACAGTCAGTTTTTGTTCCGCACTGATTTGTTTGTGTGTGAATAGCTGTGCAGGTTTAGTGCATCGCTCAGATAGTTTGGGAGCAGAGTGTCTGAGGCTGCTTTCATTTAAACCTAAGCTTGTGCTTAAAGACCTCAAGGACACTCTCTGGTAAATAAAGACACTGTTAAATGTCTTGATTATCTTGTGCATCAAAGAGCTTCTTCCGTCAGTGAAGATAAAGAAGGTCCTGATGATGTCGGTGGAAATACAGTGAAGTGTGTGGATCATATACCCTCATACACAAAGCATGATATGCAGCCTCACACTAATTACTGAAAATTCTGTTGAACTAGTAACTGGTTTGATCCCCCACACTACCCCCAATTGCTTGGGAAAGACACTTCCTCCACATCGCCTCCAGTGTCAGCTCACCACCAGTGTGTAACTGAAAATACTGTACTGAATGAATCTATGTAATTTATGAATTTTACTTTTTGTTTTGAACTACTGAAAAAAAAGAAGCACCTCATATATTGTTATTGTGTTGATATTGTGTATATATTGTGTAGAAGCTTTGTCAGACACTTATGCACAGTTAAACCCATATCGGAGAGTGTGTTTTCACTGTACACAAGGTTCTTCTGTCAGTGAGGGCCTGCTGATGGCCCCACTGTAGCTCTGTGTTAACCACTCTGTCTTAGCTATAGAGCTGGAGGGTCATGCTAGTGGGTCTGTTCTGGTCTTGCGGGGCCCGTGGTCCCAGCTTTGGTGTGAGGGTCTGACGTATGCTGAATACACTCATTCTGTACACCACCAAGCTTTATGGATCTCCATCTCCTCCTCTTCAGGACTTAAAACACCACAGTAGCATGGTTCTGCTGCTGTGTTGTTTGTTTTAAGTCTCTCCTGGTTGAAATGTCTCTTTTTGGGTTAGTTGGATTTGTAAACCACAGATTTTGGTTCACTTGACCATTGAACATTTTCCTATTTAACACTTGTTGTGCGTTAGGACAAATCCCTGATTTAGACCTGGTTTATGTCTTCATTTAATCCTAATTTAGACCTGGTTAGTTGTAAAGTAGGCCTGGTTCAGTCCTGGTTTAGTGTTGTATTAGACCTAGTAGAATTTTTGTGAAGCCCTTGGTGGAATTTAGTGCAGAGTCTGCAGCGTGTTTGTAATCTAAGTAAAACAAATTGTGCCACTTTGCCAATGGAAAGATTCAAATATGTTTATATATTTTAATGTTTTTCATCTCTTTGTTGTGACAAGTACTTGGTGGAATTATGATTATGTTTTATTTATGCTGAATTAGGTTTTAGTTGCTTGTATCAAGTGTGTTACAGTTCATGTACTTCCCCTTATCTGTGTTTGAGTCATATGATTTTCCTTTCTCTAAAGACCTCCTCCTGCTCAAAGTCCTCAAAGTCCAGTCAAAGTTGAATCATCAATAAAATAGCATGCAGTTACAGTCGCTAAAAGTTTTCAGAGTTGAGTCCAAACCAGCTCAAAAAAATTGAAATGAAGAAATGATTTGGAAATATCATTTGTTACAGTCAGTCCAGCCAAACTGAAATGCAGAACTGTGCATGAGCATATCCCTAAACACAAATGAAAATGAAAGTTAAGTTTAATTATTAAGACGGTTCTCTGAGAATGTATTGGTGACATGTTGCTCATGGGAGATTTTTTAACTCATACTGAAACCACTGCAGTCACATCACTTATAAGCATTTTGACCTTTCACAACAATAACGATTAAAAAAAAAAGATGTTATATCTTTTTACAAGACTGTTTACTGCACTGTCTGGCTGAACTCAAATGACCAAAACCCTCATACACTGTACATCAGCTGCTGTACTTAAACAAAGGGTCCCTTACTCTTTTAAATAAAAAGTCCTTTGCCATCCTGACATCAGCAACAGTATGTTAGACAATAAAACTGAATGTTTGACAGACTGTAACACAGCGTCTCTCAGTGCTCCTGCTTCCTCCTCAGAGCAGGTGGGAGGAGCCTGTCTGCACCTCCCACAGCAGCAGAACACACTTGAGCTGAGTGAAAGTGAATCTTACAGTTATTGTTCCTGAGTAACATGACAAGTCATGGCGCAGAAGACACTCAACCAAGAAGCCTTAACTTGTGGGATCTGTTTGGATCTACTGAAGGATCCAGTCACTATTCCCTGTGGACACAGCTACTGCACGAGCTGTGTTCAGAGTCACTGGGATAAAGAAAAAGAGAAGAATCAGTACAGCTGTCCTGAGTGCAGGAAGAGATTCAGTCCCAGGCCTGTCCTGGTCAAGAACATCATGATAGCAGCTTTAGTAGAGCAGATGAAGAAGACAGGGCTCACAGCGCCACCTGCTGACCACTACGCTGGTCCTGGAGATGTGTCCTGTGATGTGTGCACTGGGAGGAAGCTGAAAGCTGTCAGGTCCTGTCTTCAGTGTCTGGTCTCTTACTGTGAAAGCCACCTTCAGCCTCATCATGATATGGCTGTGTTACAGAAACACCAGCTGGTGGCGCCCTCCAACAAACTCCAGGAAAACATCTGCTCTGAACACAACGAGGTGAAGAAGATCTTCTGTCGCACTGATGAGAAGCTCATCTGTGTGGTCTGCTGCATGGACCAACACAAGGGCCATGACACAGTGTCTGTAGCAGCAGAGAGGGCCCAGAGGCAGGAAAAGTTAGAAGCTGGCAAAAAACATCTGCTCCAGAATGTCCAGGACAGAGAGACAGACCTGAAGAGGCTCCAACAGGAGGCCCAGGAGATCAGCCGCTCTGCCCAGAGAGCAGTGCAGCGCAGTGGGGACAGCTTCAGTGAGATGATCCGTCTCCTGGAGAAAAGACGCTCTGAGGTGGAGCAGCAGATCCGGTCCCAGGAGAAGACTGCACTGAGTCGAGTCCAAGAGCTTCAGGACAAACTCCAGCAGGAGGTCACTGAGCTGAGGAAGACCATCTCTGAGCTGGACGCCCTGGTACTCACCCCGGACCACAACCACTTCATACAGCACTGCCCTTCACTGTCCACAGACAGGAAGACCAACATCTTGTCCAGGGTTCCATCACAGCAGCTGCGTTACTTTGAGGATGTGTTCAAGTCTGTGTCAGCTCTCAGGGACAAACTCCAGCTCACTCTGAAGGACAGCCTGGTGGACGTGTCCCTGGCTCTGAGTGAAGTCGATGTGTTACTGCCCTGCAGAGAGAGCTTTTTAAAATACGCCTGTGATATCACACTGGATCCAAACACAGCACACAAACATCTGTCGCTATCTGATGGGAACAGAAGAGCTACATATAAGACTGAAGAACAGGATTATCCAGATCATCCAGACAGATTCAGAACCTGGCGACAGGTCCTGAGCAGAGATGGTCTGACTGGCCGCTGTTACTGGGAGGTGGAGAAGAATGAGAAGGGATTTGTTCGAATAGCAGTGGCATACAAACAAAGTAAAAAAAATGAATGTGGTTTTGGAAATGATGATAAATCCTGGGCCTTCAATTGGTACTCCAGTGGTTATTCCTTTCTGTTTGACAAAGCAGAGTTAAAGGTCTCAGGTCCGGTTTTGTCCAGAATCGGGGTTTACCTGGACCACAGCGCAGGGGTTCTGTCGTTTTACAGTGTCTCTGAAACCATGACCCTGCTCCACAGAGTCCAGACCACCTTCACTCTGCCCCTGCATGTCGGACTCTGGATTTACTCTGATGGGGAAACTGCATATTTTCCTAAACTCAAATAACTCATGTGATCATTACTAAAGTCAGAGTAAGAGTTTTCTGTAGTGTGGTTGTGTGAGGCATATACTGTATATAAGAGATGTTAATAATGCAGGCCCAGCAGATTGAGTTGATTTTATTGTTCTGCTGCATCAGTGAAAATATGATTGATATGATTAATAGTTTTTTTTACTATAACTTTACATTTATCTTACAATATGAATCATATCCAATGTCAAAAGATGTGTTCACTGTTCACTGATGTGTTTTTCATGTTTAGGGTAAACCAGTTCTGATAAAAACACTGTGTGTACTGCTGAATGATCTAAATGACCCAGGAACTTCTATGCATGTGCTTCTATCAGTCTAATTATCAACCAACAGCTTCATTTATGTTTTTTTTTATTGATAATGTAAACATATTACTAATTATAATCATGTGTGGTGAAATAATGTTCTTATGTTCTTCATCTAAACCTTTAAAACACACATTGTACCGAATTTTGACATGCACAGTTCCTCTTTTATTGTATTACTTTTTGTTTGGTGGTGAGGTGTTTAAATTAATATCATGAAGCTTTACTTAAATAAAGTCAACAAATAAAAAATGCCAGATTCAGACACTTTTTTTTTTCTTTAGGGCCAATCATGCTGAAAACTAAAATATTATAGGTCACAACAGATTGAGCAGGCCACAGAAAGTAAATATAATGTTAGATTCTACTATTTCAATACTATAAACTCTGTATATGTGTATTTTAGATGTAAATGTGAGGCTGTCTCTTCCACATGTAAATCCTGCAACTGAGTCATGCAAAAGGACAATGAGTGCAAAATAAAACAAAAGTAAGGTTTTGTAATGTCAAAGTCCAGCCAAAATAAAATGCCAAAGCAGAGCTGGGGATATGCAAGTAGAAATTAGAAGGCTTAAAATAATAAAGATGCCAAATTTAAAATAAAATAGAAACATTGTTCCATAATAAATAAAAATAAATAAATAAAAAATCTAAATCAGTCCAGCCAAACCAACATAAGCAAATCCCCAAAAGACAAAAGAGAAAGAAAGGGTGTTGTACAGAAGGGTGGGTCAACATTCCCACACACACACACACTGTTGTGAAAGACCAAGCTAATCAAAAAGGAATCCAGTATTTCAGGTTATAGGTAAAAGTGATGTGCTGCTAATTACAAACTGCATTTAACTCATACTAAATCACATCATCTACAATCATTCTGTGTTAGTGCAACAAAAGTGACTTCAAATAAGATGTAATACGTTTTATCACAAGAGTCTGTGCACTGTCTGCACTCAAACTCAAACGGCCTGAACTCACATGAACTGAACTTCAGCAGCCTTTATAAAAGTGGTGCCTAATTTTTTTCAGTAAAATTTTCTTTACTAATTTCACATCAACATTTACTTTTATGGAATCTAAAAGACTTACAAACAGTATATATATATATTTTTTGTCTGTATCAAACCTGATCAGCAGTATGTTGCTAAGAGAATAAAAAGTCAGTGCTCCTGCTTCCTCCTCAGAGCAGGTGGGAGGAGCCTGTCTGCACCTCCCACAGCAGCAGTGAAACAGTCATTGTTACAGAGTAAAGTCATGGAAAGCTGTAGTCTCTATCATGAGTACTGGATGCACAGGGATGTTTGAGATTTTGCAATGTGATCTTCAGGCCCTCAAAAAGCATAAACAAAAGGTTTTTTGTCTGTTGTCAGATGTAAGTTAAAGGTCTGCCGTACAAAGAAGTAAACATATAAAGTATAAACATGATCAGGAAATGAAGCTGTATGTTTAAATTCAACCAGGAAGACTGAGGTTTCTTTTCTCTGCTTTATACCCTGTCACCAGTCTGCTACTGTCAGCCAATCACATCCTGCCACCTTTGCCTCTCAGCCAATCACCTCTCAAGCTATTCTCACACACAGTATATAAACGCCCCCTCTCCTCATTCATCCTGCTGTTTACCTATGTGCTGAAACCACCACCAGCTCCACCGCAGTGGCAAGACCATGAGCCTCCTCAGCCTCTCCATCTCCTCCTCTTCACCACCACCAGTATTTAGGCCTCAGGGGGAGGAAAAACCCCTGATTTTGACCTTGCTTATGTCTTCCTTTAGTCCTAATTTAGCCCTGTTTATTTCTAAAGTAGGCCTGGTTCAGTCCTGGTTTAGTGTTGTATTAGACCTAGTAGAGTTTTTGTGAAGCCCTTGGTGGAATTTAGTCCAGAGTCTGCAGTGTGTTTGTAATCTAAGTAAAACAAACTGTCACTTTGCCCAAAAAAAAAAAAAAAGCAGAATTCAAATATGTTTATATATTTTAATGTTTTTCATCTCTTTGTTGTGACAAGTACATGGTGGAAATATGATTATTTTACTCTTGCTGTATTGATTTTTAGTGGATTGTGTGTGTATTACAGTTCATGTACTTATCTCGTATCTGTGGTTGAGTCAAGACATTCCAATCTGTAAACACCTCCTTCAGCTCAAAGTCTTCAAAGCCTAGTGAAAGTTGAATCAATAAAATGATAATGCAGTTACAGTCACTAAAAGGTGTCAGAGTTGAGTCCAAACAAGTTCAACTAAAACTTAAATGTGAGTTGAGTTTAAAAAGGATTAACAAAGTAAAAAAAACAAAACAGTGGCAGTGGCATAAAAAAACGTAAAGAAAATTAACGTGGTTGTAGACGAGATTCTAAATTCTGGGCCTTTCGATTGGTACAGTAGTTATTGCTTTAAAAAATCAACTAAAATCAACAATAAACTCCTGTAACAAAATATTTTAGATGAGGCTATCCTTAAAATATAAAGATGTAAACATTTTACATCGATCTTACTCAAAGTCAAATCCAAATTTAAATGCGTGGTGGTAAATAAGTGGTGGAGATGTAACGATTCTTCGTAAACCAGCTAAAAATCAATGCAAAAGAGAGAAATTTTGAATCGGTGTGGAAAAAAATAATGGCAATGTCCCTATAAAATGGCGTGTAGGCCACCAAAGATTAATAGTGTGTAATCTGGCTCCATTTACCATCGTTCAGAAAGTAGCTTGTTGTTAGCAGCGAGCTAATGGAAAGCTAAGTGGCTAACCACAGCCTAAAGTTTATCTGAAGTTTCAGTGGCCCCTCCCCAGGAGCGTTTCCATGGAGATCAGAGGCTTTACTGAGAATGTGTCTTTCCTCACTGATATTTTTATAAGACTTGATTTATATTAGGCCTATCATATATTTCTCGAGGTGTGGATTTATGACAAGCTGCTTCTCTGTGCATTGTTTGCTACTAAAGTGTATCTGTTTTTGGAGGAGAGTAGAAAGTAGAAAGTCACTAACAAATTATGTTATATATTTTTACTATTTTGACATGTCATTGTTTTAATATCTTCTTTTTTTATTCAATGTCTGTTAGTAAGGTGTACAACAATTTAAGTTTGATAAGGAGACACAAATAAGCTATGTAAAAAAAATCCTTTGGGTCATAATCACACTGCAACTAAATTTGCAAATAAAAATTGTAAAAAACGTAATCATGAACAGAAAATTGTGAATCGAATTGAATCGTGACTTAAGTGCATCCTTTCATCCCTAGTAAGTGGCCAACAGCACAAAATTAAAGTATGAAAAGAATTATAGGCCAAATTTCCACAAGACTTAACCAAACAAGAATCCAGTACATCAAGTTATTGTTTACAAATTATCTATAAGAATCTAATAAATCTAAAACAAAATTACATTTTGTTGCTGCATGAGTAGATGCTTTAAATGCCTTTACTCACTGTAAGGATATTTAAAGCTAAAGCCATCAAATCTGAACATAGCCTCTTCATAGTCACATGACTTCTCTTGCTTCTAACATGGCCCCCTCCTGTTTTATTTCCATTTCAAAGGTGAACCATCTTGTCTTGCCTCAATGGTGACAGTTTTTCCTACTTATATAAATCAATAAACTAACTCTAAATTAAGCTGGAATAATCTGGAACTCACAAATCTCTGTTCTGTTTGGTGTAGCCTAAAATAACTTTAAGTTCAACCTACACATGTGAAGCAGGGCCTTAGCTCAGTGAAAGTATCAACCTGTTTGTCTTTGTCTTTCTGCCCTTTGTCTTTGAATCTGGTCATGGAGGGATGAGATTTTAGAAGATTCCTTTTGGAAGCAGATGAGGGGAGGAGGGCAGATGTCTATGTGCAGTGGTGAAGACTTTGAACAATCTCCTGTGCTCTACTGTAAATGTGACCACACACAGACACAAAGAGTGTGAGGGGCAGAGGTAGAAGGGCTCCAGCAGTCTCTCAGTCAGGTGCCAGTCCCAGAAAATAAAGTCTCGGCTGGGCGTTCCGTCCCTGCACAGTGGGGTTAGAACTCCAGATCTGTGTCTGCTCAGTGGTGACCCACAGGAGACCGCAGTCACAAAACAGAGGCTCAGTGTGTTTGTAACTCCTGTGTTTCACAATATTCCACACAGAGGAGGAGGCTGTTGTCTTTGTCTCACACACAGATCCTGAAGAAGTGCACTTTGTGTCAAGTCATATTTGCATTTTCTTACTTCTGCACACTACTGTTTACCAAAGTACAAACATCCCACTCATCTCTAATATTGTATTGTGATTATGTTCATAATCATGTTAGCTTATTTGAGACAAGTGTTAACTATGACTTTAAATGGGAAATGTACTCACGTATGTGGGTCTATAGCTCTGTGGACTGATGTGAAGCTGCTTGAAAAATAGAAGAGTCTGTAGCGAAGCAGAGTGGTGAGTGATCACACCGCTGATGTGCTGCTGCCGTACCACACGTTTGCTGCTTTTGGTGTAAGCTGGGGCTAAGAGTACATACTTTTGAAAGTACTTTTGTAATTGTAAATTCTCTATTAGTACTGCTCTCCCACAAAAAACAGTACTGATACTATTTCAACACCTACTACCACTACTACTAATACTGCTGCTATTAATAACTGCCACTACAACTACTAATACAGCTAAAGTGGTGGAAGGTAACACAGTAAAAGTCCAGTTTTTATGCATCTGTACTGAAGTAGATCTATCAAGAGGTACATATAAAGAAGTTGTTGAATCTCTGTGAAATACTTTTTAATATAAATATTTTTATTTAAATATATTTTTACTTTTTGAGTGCTTTAATACTTTTACTTAAAGGAGACACACTATGCTTTTTTAAAGCTTTTTGAAATGAATTTGGCCTTTCCCTTGCAAAAGCCCTCGGCTACGTGGCAGAGACAGACACTACTGCCTCTGCCACATAAGGCTATGGTTTAAGAACTGAAATAATCACTACAAGTCCCACGACGGTGTATGGTATGGGCTTTAGAATCACACAGGAGCACTCCCTGGCTTCATGCGTCTACGTAGCCATGAGACTGGGCGTTTTTCAGCTCCTGAGAAGGGCAGCACCTCAGCATACAGGATTACTCAAACATGTGTGAATAAAACAAAATACTACTCCAGGTCTGTTTTTGGGGAGTGATACTTTTACTTATACTATACTATTTATACTATACTTATATTAGTACTTATGTTACTTACTGTATGTTTGGATTCTGTACTAGAGCGTCCTTGTGGTGGTCTGAGTGTACTGCAGCAGTGTGTCATGTACAAATGGGATTAACAGATTCTCTTGTGGAGTTTCCTCCTGAGGGCTGCTGTTCTCTGGTTCTCACCTTCACCAAATCCTGACACACTACACAAAACAATTAAACAACAACACTGGAATTATCCGAGCAGAAAATGGATTTCTGTAACAATAGCTTCTGAAACAAGAGGCTCTGCAGGACGTCTGCGGTCCTGATTATGAACATGTGCACATTACAATATCTGTTCACTGTGATTACAGTTATATTTAGAAAATCATTTATTATTGTCATATGGACTGTGGCTTTGTTTTATTGGAGTTCAAATACAAAGAACATAATTGTGTTGGGCATCAAGATTCATGTTTACACAGAGAAAAGAACATTTATGCTTCTAAAATCAGATAACCTTTATTGTGGAGGTACAAGGTTTCCATTGGGACGCTGTAATTAGGAAATAATGCAATATGCAATATGTTTCTAAAGAATGCAACATCAAAACACATTAATGGGCACATTATCTTTTTGAAATAAATTTAGACACCTTTGCATCAATATTTTACATTTTATAACTTGTGTATCTAAAATGTCTTCTTTTTCTTAGATTCAGTGCCTGTTACTTTAAGTCCCACTCTCTCCCCGCCCCCCTCAGTCTCAGCTCCAAGCCCTTTGCAAACATCATACTTTATAACAGTGATGCTGTGCTGTAATACTGCAGGGCTGAGGCCTTGCTCTGAGTAAAGTCCTCTACAGACACTACTGCTTCGTGAGCCTCTCCTCTGAGTTCTGCATAAAGTTGAAAGAATTTGAGTTCAGACATGAGAGGAGAATCTCCAAATGCTTGTGCTGAATGGTGGGGGATAGACAGAGCATGATATAAAGGCTAATTAGCACAGCTTTTAGCTACATGAAGCTAACCGATAGATAAATGAGCTGACTGCCTCATAGTGGTTGCGGTGCTGAAATACAAGCTCACATGATCAGAACTAAAACAGTGTATGTGCTTTAGAAACATCCAGGAGCACTTCCTGAAGAAGGCAGGGTTTCATGTGTCTGTGGAAAGCGGTGACACCAAGCGATTTCAGCTCTAGAGAAAGGCTTTTTTTTTTTTTGTAAACAGCCCCTTCGATTCTTGCCCTGGAACATACTGTATTTGTGTAACCATATTTTTTCTACATCTAAAACTTTGTGTATCTCATTTTGTATCGGTATCTTACTTCTGAAAGATAATCTGTGTTAAAGCATTGTCGAAACATCTGGGAGAGGTGGCGGTGGCTTTCATGATTTACTGTATATACTAATCTGGAAGATGAATTGAGCTTCACACACTTTGCATTATGCATACTGTAATCAATAAGCTGTGTGTACTTTTTGGCAAAAGAAGTGATTAGAAAAGAAAAATTACCAATGGAGTCTGTGTGTGCATCCAGTGAGTGGATTAAGAATATTTTTGAGCCAACCTGAAGTTAGTCAGTAAACATTAATTATCTAAACATGACACCATTTTGCCACCACATATCAACAGTCTAACCTGATGTTTTTAATGTACCCATTTTTATTAGATAATATGATATCCAATTTTTGTTTAATTGTAAATGGGTGGTGCTGCTGGCGACTTATCTGCACACACCTTAACAAATGAATCAGGTGGAAACATCTTGTCCACTTAAAGCACACATCTGCACACTAATAAGGCTAATTACTGCCAGTAGATGATGGCCTATTTACCAGTATAATGGGATTCACTTCTCACTGTCAGACGTTGTGCACACGCCCCTCTCATACGGCTCTTTCTTTAGCTCACGTCCTCAGCACCTTTTATCTCCTCCGTTCTAAACACTGCTCCCTTTGTGGACTTTCAGTAATAGCTTTTAGAGGAACACTGGTTCATTTCCGACAATACAATAAATCATGTTTTCTAGAGTTAAAAGACCTTTGTGTCTTGGCCTACCTTCCTCTGCAACTACCCAGCGCCGTACAGTCACCGGCCACATTGTTAGGTACAGCTGTGCTAATGCTAAATACAAATACTGTATATAAACAACCCATCATGTGGCAGCAACTTTAGTCTGGAGGCATGTTGAAGACAAACCTGCTGAAGTGGACATTACTGGCAAACAGGCTGGGTTGAAGTTTAACGCTGTGTGTTCTGTGTGTTCAGAGGTGGTGCATACCTTGGTTGTAACAAGTGGTTAATGAGTCATTTTCATCTGATGTACATTGAACATTCTACAGCTCTGTTCATAGTTTTTACTCTGACGGCTGGAGGGCAATGCTCCCTTGGAGGGCAAGAACACTAGTTTAACGTTACTCCACTGAAGGTACTGGTTACTTAACCTTCATACAACGAGTGGGGTCAAATGTGACCCCAGGTGTGTATTTTTTGTCATATCTCAGAGATGCTTAATTTTATCTCTTCAATTTTACATGGCTTTGTTGGGCTACTTGTTAGATGACTTTACATAGTTTGGGTTTTTGATGAGTTTTTTTTTTTTATTAACATGGATGTATCAGTGTCACTATGACCCCAGTCAAAAGTACTTCTTTTTGCCAATTGTATTTTTGATGTTTTTATCACTTTTATTAGTTTTTCTTTTATAAGACATCAATGTTTGATGTGCAACACACAACAGCAGGGCTTCTCAAACTTTCAAATCTCATCAGTGTCTAAGGTCCAGAACAACTGGCCTTTTCAAAACTTTGTTTTTAATTACCGCTTATAGAACATACCATTTGTTGATTATTTGTTCAAAAAGCATAGTATATTGCATTAAAAATGCATTATGAACAAATCCCAAACTAGCAAGTTATCATAGTGAAAACATGTTCTTATAAACACAACACAGAAAAGATGATATGATTTACAGTAAACCTAAATGGATTCAGGAGCCACAGGTAATAAAGGTAAAAACAGACCTAGAGCATGTCCCAGTACAGTGTATACTCACTGTATCAATACACTGTGGGCAATTTACAGTCAACAACTCTCCTAACACATGCATGTCTTTGGATGGTGGGAGGAAGCCAGAGAGAATAAGTGGAGGACATGCATACTCCACCCAGAGAGATTGTGTCGACTGGCCCAAGGATCAAACCCACAACCTCCTTGCTGGAAGGCAAGACTAACCACTCTGCCACTATGCCTATCCCTTTTTAACATGGCTCATGCCTAAATGCACTGAGAGTTGTTGCCATGGGATTGGCTAATCAGACATTAGATGAGGTATATCCAGTAATGAGTTTTTCCTATTTTAATTTTAGAGCTAAAATATAGTGCAAGATGAAAGTTGATTGGATTTCAACAGAATACTAAAGACTAAATTCATTCAAGTTGTGCAGTTGTATTTGAAATCTCCCCAACTCTCCTTCATGTATCTACAGCATGTGTGGGAGCTCACAAATACAGTATTTTAAGTAATTTAGTGCCATTATGCAGAACCCATTTAATTTGCTGGAGTTTGCAGGTAGCCAGGCGTTCACAATGCAAACACTAATTAAACAGCTGTAAGCCATCCTTCAACCCAGAATAAACTGAAGAATTATCAGTCCATTTTTGGTGCAGACAGTTTTTTATTTGGAAGAAGCAGTGCTGTTATTCCCTGCTGAGGTTTACACAGCAGCCTCATCCACTCTGTGACCAACTGCTCTCCTGTGGATTCTCATTCACGTGATCCAAGAAAATACAAGGACAGATCTGATTAGAACTGGAAACATAATAATACAACAGAACTTAGATGCACTCAGTCTGGAGCGCACACAAAATGGATGTCTATAAATTCAAAAACAGTGCTTTACCTCTGTCTGAATGTCTAATGGCAGTACAATAGCAAATTTATATGAGTCACTGGCAAATATTTTGTACATATTTATAAGTTAATAAAATGAATGTAATTTTTTACATTCAACCAAAAGCGACCTAAAACACACACAGACAGATGAGTGAAGTGTAACAGATGATTTATTGAAGGAATAAACTTTGGTGCTTAGACCCCAGCAGCGAAGAGATGAAGTATACAATTGTTAGGAGAATTTTCTCCTCCTGGGGCCTGGACACTGGTAGTGGTGAAGAAGAGTAGATAGTTTTCTGAGGGGGGTTATGGTTTTGCTGCTGGGGTGACGAGGAGAACATGGAGAGGCTGAGGAGGCTGATGGTTCTGTTACTGCAGGAGAGTTGGGGGTGGAGGAGGCTTGTGGCAGCAGGATGACTGAGAGGAGAGGGCGTGTGTATATATCATGTTTATGTGGTTAATGGTTACTTCTTTGTATGGCAGACCTTTAACTTGCATCAGACAACAAACAAAAGACTTTTTTATGCAGTGCTTCTAGAGGGCCAGAGGATCACATTGCAAGATTTCAAATATCCTATGCATCCAATACTCACAATAGGGACTACGGCTTTCTACACCGTTCTGTTTATACACGAACATACCAGCTGTATATGATTACTTTTTAAAATGAGTTAATATTTGCATTAAATGGTCTCATGTCTCACTTTCAACGTTTGATGTGCTGTCTTTGTTCCATTATGTGTATATGAAAATTATAAATCATTGCATTCTGAATACACACCAGCCCAACCTGTTGTCTGAATTGGGGTTGTACTGTACATGTAGTGACATTTTCAGAGTGCAATGTAACTAGAAAAGACTCGGCTTATTTATCTGTTATAGCTTGCCGTGCTAGGCATATCCACCCCGGTCTCTGAAAGCTCTCAGATATAGCCTCTTTAAGTTGTAGATTCTCTCATGCAGCAGGACGAGACTGTAGGTTAGAGAATAAACCTGACCAGATGAGGTCAGAGTGGGAGACTATGAGGAAACTCTTAACATACACTGAGTTTGGACTAAAGCTGATTCTTTCATAACTGTTGTCTGCTGCTGTGGGAGGTGCAGACCTGCTCCTCCTGGTCTGTGTTACATGTGAGGAGGAGGCAGGAAGGACTGAGAGAGGGAGTAGTGCAGTCTATCACACATTATTTATGACATTCCCTTGGCATCATGTTTGTAGTATTAGGTTTCTAAATAACATGTATTTTAAGTCATGTTGGCAAGCAAATTTAATAAAGAAGAAGGTGCCATGTTTTATTCTGGCACCCAAACAACAGGACTGGTTCAAGCCGTTGTGTTTGAATTGAATCAGTGTGTTGCCAAATGACATTTAAAGAAATAATTTTTTGGAGAACAAAGTGTTTAAGATACTAATAATGTTTTTATAAAGTTCTATTATTCTTTTACATGTTTATCTCAAGAGTTTTAAAATTATACCAAAGACAAACCCTAATGATTTTATTCATTTTTTATCATTTATACTAGGCAAATGTCTTCTCTGACTTTACATGGAGACTGTTTTACCAAATGACATTTTTCCACTTTAATCCTATAATATTCAGCTAATTTTGTGTTTTTCATGTAATTATGAACTGGGATCACAAAAGTGTTATGAAATCAATCCATTTAAACAATTTTAATAATTTTGTATTAAAAACTCGAAAATCTGTCGCTTTGTCGCGTTGTTTTAAATTTTATTTTAGTAAAAACTATGAGATACTGTTGTGGGCCCCAGAATAGGTTAAGTACAACCTACTAAGAGCAACATTACTTACTTGCTTACTTACAACGTTACTTGATTTTTATTTATTTGACCTTTATTTAACAAGAAATGTCCCACTCAGATTCAGAATCTCATTTCCAGGGGAGTCCTGGCCCCATGGGGGACCTATTGTACATGTTTTTAGTGGTAGTGGAAACTGGAGCTCCCGGAGGAAACCTACACCACACAGAAAGGACCCACCTGGTCCAGGAACCTGGGACCTTCTGGCTGTGAGGCAGGAGTGCTAACCACTATGCCACAGTGCCGCCCATTCTTGTAGATTAACTGTAAATCATAACCTGATGTAATGGATTCCTGCTTGGATAAGTTGTGGAAATTTGGCAGATAAATTACATAGTTTCATTTTGGGCCTGCTTATTTTTTCGATTCAGATGTGAATTTTTTATTTATAATTATTATTATTATTTTGCTGTTTTATATCATTATCTTGCTGCATGACCCAGCTGCAGGCTATTGATGTATTTTAGATATAGCCTCATCTAAAATACTCTGTTCCAGAGGAGTTTATGCTTGATTTTTTCAAATTTTAGATACTAACATTGTATTCACCTTTGTGACCTGATTCAATGACCAATAATATTTAGATTTTCAGCGGCAATGGCCCTAAAGTAAAGACTGAATCTGACATCTTTTATTAGTTTATTTGATTAAGTTACATGATATTCATTTAAACATATTATCACCAAACCTAAAGTAACGTAATCAAATTGTAAGAACTGTATATGTCAAAATTCTGTATAGTGTGTTTTAAAAGTGCAACTTTAGATGAAGAACATAAGAACATTATTTCACCACACATGATTACAATTAGTAATATGTTTACATTATCAATAATAAAAGATAAATGAGTCACAGCTGTTGACTGATGTATAGACTGATAGAAGCACATGTATAGAAAAGCCTGGGTCATTTAGATCATTCAGCTGTCCATCAGTTTACACACAGTGTTGTTAACAGATCTGGTTTACCCTCATCTGCACCCAAACAGGAAGAGCTGTCCTTTACCACACAAGTGAATGCATCTTTTGACATTGGTTTTGGTGATTGAATATTATTAATATTGTAAGATAAATGTAAATTTATAATGTAAAAGAACTATTAATCACTATCAATCATATTTTGATGCAGCAGAACAATAAAATCAACTTAATCTGCTGGGCCTCACACAAGCCACACTACAGAGAAACTCTTACTCTGACTTTAGTAATGATCACAGAGTTATTTGAGTTTAGGAAAATATGCAGTTTCCCCATCAGAGTAAATCCAGAGTCCGACATGCAGGGGCAGAGTGAAGGTGGTCTGGACTCTGTGGAGCAGGGTCATGGTTTCAGAGACACTGTAAAACGACAGAACCCCTGCGCTGTGGTCCAGGTAAACCCCGATTCTGGACGAAACCGGACCTGAGACCTTTAACTCTGCTTTGTTAAACATAAAGGAATAACCACTGGAGTACCAATCTGAAGGCCCAGGATTTATCATCATATCCAAAACCACATTCAATTTTTTTACTTTGTTTGTATGCCACTGCTATTCGAACAAATCCCTTCTCTCTCTCCACCTCCCAGTAACAGCGGCCAGTCAGACCATCTCTGCTCAGGACCTGATCCCAGGATCTGAATCTGTCTGGATGATCTGGGATAATCTTGTTCTTCTTTCACACGTGTTGCTCTTCTGTTCCCATCAGACAGCGACAGATTGTTTGTGTGCTGTGTTTGGATCCAGTGTGATATCACAGGCGTATTTTAAAAAGCTCTCTCTGCAGGGCAGTAACACATCGACTTCACTCAGAGCCAGGGACACGTCCACCAGGCTGTCCTTCAGAGTGAGCTGGAGTTTGTCCCTGAGAGCTGACACAGACTTGAACACATCCTCAAAGTAACGCAGCTGCTGTGATGGAACCCTGGACAAGATGTTGGTCTTCCTGTATGTGGACAGTGAAGGGCAGTGCTGTATGAAGTGGTTGTGGTCCGGGGTGAGTACCAGGGCGTCCAGCTCAGAGATGGTCTTCCTCAGCTCAGTGACCTCCTGCTGGAGTTTGTCCTGAAGCTCTTGGACTCGACTCAGTGCAGTCTTCTCCTGGGACCGGATCTGCTGCTCCACCTCAGAGCTTCTTTTCTCCAGGAGACGGATCATCTCACTGAAGCTGTCCCCACTGCGCTGCACTGCTCTCTGGGCAGAGCGGCTGATCTCCTGGGCCTCCTGCTGGAGCCTCTTCAGGTCTGTCTCTCTGTCCTGGACGTCCTGGAGCAGATGTTTTTTGCCAGCTTCTAACTTTTCCTGTCTCTGCGCCCTCTCTGCTGCTACAGACACTGTGTCATGGCCCTTGTGTTGGTCCATGCAGCAGACCACACAGATGAGCTTCTCATCAGTGCGACAGAAGATCTTCTTCACCTCGTTGTGTTCAGAGCAGATGTACTCATGGAGTTTGTTGGAGGGCGCCACCAGCTGGTGTTTCTGTAACACAGCCACATCATGATGAGGCTGAAGGTGGCTCTCACAGTAAGAGACCAGACACTGAAGACAGGACCTGACAGCTTTCAGCTTCCTTCCAGTGCACACATCACAGGACACATCTCCAGGACCAGCGTAGTGGTCAGCAGGTGGCGCTGTGAGCTCGATCTTCTTCTTCATCTGCTCTACTAAAGCTGCTCATGTTGATGTTCTTGACCAGGACAGGCCTGGGACTGAATCTCTTCCTGCACTCAGGACAGCTGTACTGATTCTTCTCTTCTTCTTTATCCCAGTGACTCTGAACACAGCTCATGCAGTAGCTGTGTCCACAGGGAATAGTGACTGGATCCTTCAGTAGATCCAAACAGATCCCACAAGTTAAGGCTTCTTGGTTGGCCTTCTGTGCCATGACTTCACTCTGAAACAATGACAGTTTCACTTTTACTGAAGCTCAAGTGTGTTCTGCTGCTGTGGGAGGTGCAGACAGGCTCCTCCCACCTGCTCTGAGGAGGAAACAGGAAATACTTTATTCTTTTTTCATACTGTCAAACAGGTTTGGGACAGACAATCAAAATATACTCAACTGTTTGTAAGTCTTTTAGATCCCATAAAAGTAAATGCTGATGTCAAGTTGGCAAAGAACTTTTTACTGAAAAGAATTAGGCAACACTTTTATAAAGGCTCCTGAAATCCAGTTTATTGAGTTCAGGCCATTTGAGTTTGAGTTGAGTGCACAGACTCTTGTGATAAATGTGATTGTGTGTGATTATTATTATTACATCTCCTTTGAGGTCAGCTTTGTTGCACTAAAAACAAAATGATTATTGATGAGTTATGAGCAGCACATCACCTTAGATTCTCATGAAACCGCGTTTAGCTCTAACCTGAAAATCTGGATTCCTTTTTGATTAATCAGTCTTTACAATAGTGTGATATATTTTCCCATGATTCTTCTGTACAACACTGTTATTCTCATTTGTCTTTTGGGGATTTGCTTATGTTAGCTTGGCTGGACTGATTTTGTACTATAAAATGATAAGTACTGTATATGCCCAAACATTATCAGTAATATGTCAATGATATGTTTCATTATCAATAAAAAAAACAAAAACATAAATGAAGCTGTTGGTTGATAGTTAGACTGATAGAAGCACATGCATAGATGTTCCTGGGTCATTTAGATCAGCAGTACACACAGTGTTTTTATCAGAACTGGTTTACCCTAAACATGAAAAACACATCAGTGAACAATGAACACATCTTTTGACATTGGATATGATTCATATTGTAAGATAAATGTAAAGTTAAAGATCATATCAATCATATTTTCACTGATGCAGCAGAACAATAAAATCAACTCAATCTACTGGGCGTGCATTATTAACACCTCTTATATACAGTATATGCCTCACACAACCACACTAAAGAAAACTCTTACTCTTACTTTAGTAATGATCTCAGAGTTATTTGAGTTTAGGAAAATAACTCTGTTCCCATCAAAGTAAATCCTGAGTCCGACGTGCAGAGGCAGAGTGAAGCTCAGGTCCAGGTGCGCTGTGGTCCAGGTAAACCCCTATTGTGGATGAAACTGGACCCTGAGAGCTTTGAGTCAACATTGTTAAACTCAAAGGAATAACCCCAGGTGTACAACACTATGGTCAAGGTAACACTAAGGTGTTTCACTTTCACTGAAGCTCAAGTGTGGTCTGCTGCTGTGGGAGGTGCAGGCTCCTCCCACCTGCTCTGAGGAGGAAGCAGGAAAGACTGAGAGACGCTGTAGTAATGGTACATTCACACCAAATGCGAATCTGGGGTCAAATTTGCGTCATTCGCGTCTAGTTGGACGCTTGAACATTTTGAATTCACTTGTTTCATTTGCACGTGAAAATTTGTGCGAATAGAGCTAAATTATTTGCTTCATCTGCGCCGAATGAGGGGCATGGCCGCTAGGGCTACTCCCATATGAACCTGTCTCGGTTTGGTCATCTGTGTCCTGTGTGGCTGCGAGGACCTCTCCCCAGGACACTACTGCTGTACAGCAGCATTAACCCCAGAGACAGAGCTGAGAGACCTGGGGTTATTTCTTGTACATTAGCTCTCTCTAGTGAGGTCTTTGGGGTCTGGTCTAGGCACAGGCTCTGTATTTTCTGTTCTTTTGGAGAGTGCAATGACTGCTAATATAACGAGCACATGTCAGTTAACCCTCCCTTTATATTTAATTGTGTTTATTTGTGTGTTCTTGTTGTCATGATGATCAGAGTGAGTCTCTGTCTCAGGCTCATATCCAGGGGTGAAAGTAGATTTTTGCTTATGCCGGTACTATAACCAATTATGCCTACATATATATATATATATATATATATATATATATATATATATATATATATATATTAATAGCAGAAAAAGCAAATATAAGAGGTTAAGAATGAATCTTGACTATAAATGAAAAATATAGACATGGCTTATACAGGGTTTAACAGGGTTTGAAAACAAATCAAACGCACCCTATAAAGGCCAACACACACCGGACGCACGTCAAAAAATATGCCCCTATTGTTTTCTATGAGGCGCAGACATGGCCCCCGTACTTCTGCAGTAACAAAAACAAAGCAAACAAGTGACATACATCAGGCTCTGACACCTTCCTCACCTGTCTCCTCCCTGATACCGCTGCCTCTCCTCGTGTGTGCGTGTGTGTGTGTGTGTGTGTGTGTGTGTGTGTTTGTGTGCGTCAGCCCCATGGCAGTGTTCAGAGCGGCCGCGGAGCGCGAGCTGCCCGCAGCCTCCACAACAGAACTGAAGTGAAAGCGGCCAGAACTCTGATTGTTATTAAGTTGCTTGTATTCGGTTTAGTTCGTAGCTCGTGCGGTTTCCTCGCGCTTCTGCGGTGTCTCGTGTTTTAGAAAGAATCTCAGACTGATCGATCGGGCGTTCAAATGCCATAGGCAAATGACTTTATTTGGAAAGACATGGCTCCGTGATCTACCCGCTCTGCTTTTACGATCGACGGTAGATCGCCGGGTTGAGGACCACTGATTAAAACCTTCTCAAGCGTTTGGTGTAATTTGAGGCGGCACTCCAGGTGTGCGTTGGGCTTAAGACGCGCATGCTCAATGCGTTTGTTTAAGGAAGCGAGACAATCAGTGAATGATGAGAGGGGAGAGGGACATTCTGTGCATTAAATCACATCACGGAGCGATCATAAGCCACTAAAAAACACACAGACACATATATGATGAGATAAAGCACTGCCTGGTTCACATGCTTTAGCGTCAGAGATTTTTTTTTCCTCATAAAAGCGTCCGCGGTCCGCGGTTGCTTTCTAATGTGTGTAAAAGCTGCAAAGACCAGTCGGACAGCTGATCCCTTTCTACCCAGTACTGCATACCCCCTCTAATTCTCATGCCGGTACGTAGTACCGGACCGGCTTACTTTCAGCCCTGCTCATATCACAGATAACACAGCTATAACCACAGCACAGTCACACAAAGCCAACAGCCAAACAGCCATTTATTTTTATACTGTTTTCTATCAGGGCTGCTTTAGGAATAGCTCCTTTTGATTCCTGTCTTCATAAGAGCTGCTGTAGACTGTAGCTTTTATCTCCGGGTTCACTCTGAAGCCTCAAAGATTGTTTTGCTGGATCTCTGAGGCAGGGATCTCCTCCATTACATTGTACGTAACCACGTCATTGCTACAGCAGGTCCCTGATTGGTTAATGTGCCACGAATATTCGCCAAAGTTCAAATATTTCAACTTCAGCAAACAGAGCGTTGGACACGAATCTGTGGTCTTTGCTTCATTCGCTGATTCGCTTCTTCACCTTTTCGGGGGACTTGCATTGCATGGCATTTATGCCATGTTCTTTGTGCAATTCGCTTGTTTTGTGCCACACTATTCGGGTCATTCGCACTGCAGGACTTTTATTCGCGTCTGAATGCGCCTTTACATAGACTTAACATGGAAATCATTCATGCCAGATGCCTTATTCTTGTTTGGTGTGAATGTACCATTACAGTAACAAAGGTTTGGTCTCACGTCTGAGATTGTAGGTGTAGCGAGAGCCAGACACACTTTGTAACAAATCCCCTAAAATATCTGACACTGCCTGATATCTGTCACAGTTCTTTTTTGGTCATATGACGGCTCTTTCTGCTTTCTTTGTCCCTGACTCACTGTAAGATGTACAACCCTGGTTTTAACCTCAGCTACGACAGATGATTTACCCAACGATAAGAAATGTTTTGTCTGAGACATCTGAAATTGTGCAGTATATACCTGACTTTCGACTTTGGTAACCCTCCATGTTTTGCAGTTATCGTTGTTTGACGCCACAATTTGCAGATTGTGGTCCTATGTCGCAGTGTCACTGTCAGATTCTCTCACAATCATATGACCAAAGATTTATGTTTGCTATGTTCTAATCCTGTATCATCATTGGGACGCCAGTAGTGCAGTTGGTAGAGACATTAATCCAAAGGTTGGTGGTTCAAGCCCCAGACACTTCACCCACCTTGCCTATGTATGAATGTCTCAGTCTAACTGTGTTTGGTGGTGATCGGGAGGGCTATAGGTGAAAATGGCCCAATGTCCAGAAAAAAAGTATTCTAGTATTTATTTTCACTTTACTTACAGTTTTCACATATATGAAAAGCTATTCACCAAGCGGGCACAATGGTTGTTCAAGTGTCAGAGGAGGTACAGTGAAGCATGCTGAGGTGAGAGCTGCTTGGAGAGAGGAGGCCTAGAGGAAGACCAAAGACATGAGGTTAGTGGGTGTGAGAGAAGATGGTGCAGAGGATAGGGTTAGATGGAGGCAGAGGACTTCACTATGGACACCTCTGAAGGGAACAGACCAGAGAAGAAAAGGAAAGAGGTGTAGCCCCATTTTTTTGTATAGTCAGTAAGTATAACTAAGTATTAGACTACTTATTTTAATCTTACAGACTTGAATTTAGTTTACATTAGATTGCTAAATGACATTAGCACCCACTTGTAAATATAATTTTAGTAACTACATGTAAAGACTGTAGGAGATGTTAGAGTAATGGTTTATGTGCTGTTGTTGCAGACAGTAACTTCATCCTGGCCAATGCTCAGGTGTCCCAGGGGTTCCCCATCGTCTACTGCTCCGATGGCTTCTGCGAGCTCACGGGCTTCTCCAGGGGTGAGGTCATGCAGAAGAGCTGTGCCTGCAAGTTCCTCTATGGCCCTGAGACCAGCGAAGGCATCATCCTCAGCATCGACGAGGCGCTGGAGGAACGCAAGGAATTCAAGGATGAGATCATGTTCTACAAAAAGACAGGTGAGGCATGCAAGGACTAGCTCATGCTCTACATAGACAGTTGAGGCTTTCAAGGACCAGGTCATGTTCTACAAAAAGACAGATGAGCTGTTAAAGGACCACCTAATGTTCTACAAAAAGACTGATGAGCCATTCAATGATGAGATGTTCTACAAATAGAGTTGATGCATTCAAGAATGAGATCATGTTTTAAAATAAGACAGGTGAGGCATTTAAGAACACCATGCCCTCTCTGTGGTTCTTTGGGTACTTCAGTATGGCAAGTAAGGGGCGTGGTGAATCTAAATGTCTCATAGTGAATGAATGTGAGACTATATGGTAGTCTCTTTGTTGTTAAGAGGTTTGCCATGTGACTAGCTGGATATTTCAAAGTTGTAGTCCATCTCAGGTCAAAAGTTGCTGGCATAAGTGGTAGAAAATGAATGAATGGAGCTGGGGCTGTTGGTGAACTGGACCTATCTTCACTGATGCACAGAACCAGCTCATCTAAGAAACTAGCCAGTCCTTCAAAAGTGCAGTGAGTTTGTATCAGGATAGACCTTCTTGTAAATGAAAAACTGGGATTAGGTTATGCTCTGAAATAAGGAGGAATGAAGATTAGTCACAGAAAGACAGAATATGTGTGTCTGAATGACAGAGACCCAAGGAATGGTGAAGTTACAAGACGTAGAGGTAAAGAAGGTGCAGGATTTTAAGATCTTAGGGTCAGCATTCCAGAGGAGAGACCTGAAGCGATTCCCGATGCAAATCTCAAGGGATCGGCTGGTTAGACACTGTCTTAGGCATCAAATGAAAAGATAATAGGTTACGACGGGTCCCTTGGGTGGTCAAGATGGGGTAAGCTTTGGGAGGGCTCAGAGAGGTTCCAGGAGCAGGATCAAAGTCAGTCCTGAGCAGGTGTCTCCAGAGCAATGGAGAATGTGGAAAATAAGTCAAGAGTTGTGTGCAGCAGATCAGAATGAGTTGGTGGCTGTGGGCTTGATATATTGATGGAGAGGGCCCAAATCACAAGAGGAGTCCAAACAGACACTGGGTCTTAAAACAACAATTTATCTTGGAGATAAAGTGAAATTTTCCAAATAGAGATGGTTTATAGAGAGGAGGGATAGTGAATATATGGGTGCTGAGATTATGCTGCCAGGTAGGAGGCCTAGAGGAAGATCACAAAGGATAGATTTGTTTTTTTTATTTTTCCTTGATGGGTAACATTTTATGAGTTTGGACTTGGTCTAAGACTGGACTGGCTTTTGGTCTCCCATGGTCTCACTGTCAATCCCTAAAAGTCTCAGTAAACCCCAGTCATGACCATGCTGTGCCAAAACTGAGCCATGCACACATTCTCATAGACTTTAATGAGCTGGAAATAGGTCGAAATGACTATTTGAGCCATTCTTCAGCTGTATTTGAGAACTCAGGCTATTTCCATTTGGCCTGACACAAATGGACAGTCAGATAAATGGAGACAGGGAAACCGATGTGCTGTATGACCATTTTCATTAAAAGGTGATTATATGCAGTCATCAGTTATGGCACAGTTATTATTTAACACTGCGGCACATTAAACTTTCATATCTCACTCTGCCTGTGACTCGGGATATTTGGACTTGGGTCTCCGTGGAGTTATGGCCCGCTGATTATCAAACTGACCAGTCTAGTTAAAGTACAGTTAAAAATAATGAGGGCAGATAAGCCTGGCTGGCTCCTGATGCAGTATAAGGCTGAGGAGAGAAGGAAGTAGGTAAAAAAATAGACACATAGAAAGACATTTTGGTCCATTATTTTGGTTCAGGAATTAGTTTCATTTCATTTGTGTCTTTTGTTTTGTCATACATGTACTCAGAAATATGGTCAACTCCTCAGTCCTTCACCTGCACTTATTCCTATAAACCTTGCATTTCGTTATTTCATTATTTTATTTTAAATCAGATGTTAATGTAGTTTATAATATTGTTTGGAGCTAGATATAGAGTCTCCTTAATTCCCATTCATGCTTGTTTACTTTGCTCCACTGTATGAAGGTCAGTTTTGTGTCTTTATTATAAAAGCTTTTTTAAACAATGAATTCATGTAATGACTTTTTTTTCTTCAAATTCTGATGAACATTTTGGTTAACACAATTTCATAAGCCAGATAGAGTGTACAAATACAATGTAAAAAAATGTGTAAAACAAAACAGTCACTAAGAATTCAATGTAATAAAATAGTGTGTCCTGACATTGTAGAACCTACATCTGGAAGAAAGACGAAAGCAATCAAATCCTGTGTCATATCAAACTAAGCAAGCCAATCAGGTTTTGTTTGTACAGTCACGTGACACTGCTCTTTCAATTTGTTGCAGCAAGTTGGAAATGGTTCTTTGGACGCTACCTTTTACCTTGTGTTGTGGCATGGCAGTGTTGCAGTGATATGCTGTTATTGGGGAGTGGTTACCAGACAAGTCTGTTTAATGCCTTAAGTCATATGATGCATTTCCACTAGAGCAGCAATCCCCTGACTTTTTTTATTGGCCCTTGTGCTTCCATTTCAATCGTCCCAACTTGCCACTGGTATTTTTAATGCAAGGTAAAACGCTTCATATGACAGCTTTATGAAGTGAAAATTTACTCCATAATTCAGCTTTTTATGAAGCTGTCATTGTGCACATAGATTTCTTTCACCTCCTCTCCTGCTGCAGGTGTCATAGGTCACAGCTACAGTATACAGTAGACTACTTCCTGTTTACCCCATCCTGTGCATTGAACTCACTTCTCTGTACCATTGTAGCACATTTTAACTCACCATATAACAACATAGGTCTGACTTCTGTTTAACTGCAATCTAATCTTCAAATACAGGATTTTGTTTCATGAAGTAAGAGTCATATGATGCTAAACCGGAAACAGCTGTTGTTAATTTTACGCTAGCTTTGTTTTTGCAAAAAAGTATAGTATAAATTTTTTTTTTCAATATGACACATTTGATTAAAATTACACTTACCCTTTTATTACTGCTCTCTTGCTTCTTGTTTTCACTGGAGTGAGGATTATCTATCTTCCAATCAACCTGTAGCAGTGTGTAGCTATACTTTTTACATAGCAGAACCAGAGTTTGCACTGAGAGGTCCCAAAAGTGGGATGATATGGTACGCTTTTTGGAGACTGCTTTGGGAAGCGGAAACACCTCTGCACCGTCCTAACCTGCCCTTCCAGTGTGTCGTGGGTGATTCCTCAGCCTCTTCCTGGTGGGATACGTTTAGCTAGGGAGGTTTCCACAGTCTCAGGAACAGATGCCCCAGAATCAGCTGCACCTCTCATAGTGGAGGAGTGGTTGTTCTACTTCAAAATCCTCCAGGTGAAAGAGCACAGCAGACATCCAGCACAGGAACTCTAACCTGAAGAGGGCAAACTGCTCTTGTCTGTCTGAGAACCAAGGACTCAGACTCCATAAAGAGACTAGTGGTGATTCACCTATTCCTCCTAATTACTAAAACCATCTTGTTTTTTGCCTATTATTTGTGGGCTATTATAATTCTTAACATTGAAAATAATTGTGTTTTTTTTTTAATTATTATTATCTGTAAGCTTTCCAAATAAGAGAACTAATGGATTTCTATTGTTGCAATGTTCTGACCTGACCAGAATACATAACTGTCCTCTGCTTTTTGCCTTTCCATAATTCTCCTGCATGGATAGGTAACATCTTATTGTCAAATTGTACTGGCTGTTATATTTGTGGGTCATGGGTGTGTGAAGGTTATCCCAGCTACTTAGGGCCATTAGGCAACGTACAGTTACTAGTCAGTCGCAGGGTTGACACCTGAGACATTCTCTGACAGAAGACCATTCACTCTCACATTCACTCACCATGGGACATTACCTATATGTGCATGCCTTTGAGCTCTAATTTTTTCTAAAGCTCCTTGGTGCAATTTTGACGGGGATTATTGTCACAGTACAATTCCATACGTTGTATTTTATGACGTCTGTGTGCTGTGATCCCAGGAAGAATCATGATAGCTTTTCTCCTCAAACGGACAGGTATGTGGTCTGATATTCTCCCTTTTCTCTGTCATTGCTCCTCTGAGTGGAGTCTCTTTGGCAGATTTGTGGATGCAGAGCTCAGTGGAGTTTGTTTAGTCGCAGCCGCACTAATCCAGCGCAGATGTGACTGTGGTGCTGTTGTCATTCCTGTCAAACTCTTCACTTCTCAGCACCCTGTCATTCACTTCACTCACAAGAGTTCTACTGCACGCGCTCAGACTTCTACTCAGCTCACTCTGGCAGTTTGACTGACAGAAAATATTCATTCATTTTCTCCTGTTAATCTGCCATTCCAACAGCTTTTGGTGTGAGATAGATAACCATCAGTTAAGACATAAACTGAGAAACAAACCTTCACTATGGCCATTCTTAGAAATGCCTTTGGGAGATGTGGCAGAATTTGCATTTGTACATTTCAGGAGAAGATCGAGTGGTTTTAGAAAGCAGCAGAGGATGGGTATACGGCTTGGTGTGACAGTTTACAATACAAAGTAGGAGCTGAGTCAAAAAGCAAAGCTCTGGATTTACCGCTCAATCTATATCCTACTCTCATACAGCCATTAGTGTGGGTCATGATCAAAAGGACAAGATCTTGAGTACAAGAGAAATGTTCTTTCTTCACAAGGTGGCTGGGCGCTTCATTAAGGTTATTATATACTCTGTACTCTTCTCACAGCCATAGTTCGGCAGATCTCACAGCTTGATCTCGATGCATCAGCTGGGCAGAACTTTTTTCGGTAGGTGTCTGAGAACTATTGTGTGAGTGGGTGAACACACCACCTACTTACACTGTACTCCTTTTATATATCCCCTGAGCAATCACACAGTCACATTGTAAACACTGGCCTCGATCGGGTGGCGTAGTTAGCAGCTCCATTAATCACCGCTAACTATTGCTACAAATATTTTACTCACTGCAATACTTTTTTCAGATGAAGCCACATCTCTTCTCTGTGGAAACAGGTGACAGCTGCTGACCTTGCAATGTTTACCTCGCCTCAGGCTTTATTTAGCCCTCAGTTTGAACCTTTGGGACACACAGTCTTCAACAGAAAAGCAAGTAAAGTCAGTTATATCTAACCAACATTAAAGCTGGAGTACCTAATTTATTTTATATTATTTATACTAGGTAGGGGGGATGGATTTTACCTCACATAGTATATTGTAAAAGCAGTAATTTGCAACAAAGTTGGGCTTCTATGTGGTTTCTGTTCTTTATTATGAGGGTATTCATTCCATGAGAACCACAAAGAAACAACTGTTTGGCCAAGTTTGCTCTCAACCAATCACATTGTCAGGAAAAAGTGGGCTGGGCCTCTCCGCCCAGAGCTCAGCTCATTGGCTGCTGCTGTAGAGGGCTGTGTGCATGCATGGAGATTGTAAACACAGAAGCATGGCAGCAGCCATTTTCCCTCTCACTAGCACTGCTTACACCTATAGGTGTACGCTTAAACCGCAAAACAGGCAAAATAAGAGAGAAAAGGACATAGAAAAGAAGGAAACAAAGCACAATTTGGACAATAAAAGAAATAAAACGGGAATAAATCTTGGTATTGCATACTGAAAACGGAGAATACACACTGCATTGGTCTGACATTGGACTTGGAGCTGGCTGTTCATCATACTCAGGTAACTTATACATTTCAGTTCAATATTCAATATTCAATATACACTGCTCAAAAAAATAAAGGGAACACTTAAACAACACAATGTAACTCCAAGTCAATCACACTTCTGTGAACTCAAACTGTCCACTTAGGAAGCAACACTGATTGACATCAGTTTCACTGCTGTTGTGCAAATGGAACAGACAACAGGTGGAAGTTATAGGCAATTAGCAAAACACCTCCAATAAAGGAGTGGTTCTGCAGGAGGTGACCACAGACCACTTCTCAGTTCCTATGCTTTCTGGCTGATGTTTTGGTCACTTCTGAATGCTGGCGGTGCTTTCACTCTAGATCCTCAGACCCTTGTGAGACCTTATGCTGGTGCAGTTGGCCCTGGTTTCCTCCTAATGCAAGACAATGCTAGACCTCATGTGGCTGGAGTGTGTCAGCAGTTCCTACAAGATGAAGGCATTGATGCTCCATCCAATTGAGCACATCTGGGATATCAAGTCTCGCTCCATCCACCAACGCCACGTTGCACCACAGACTGTCCAGGAGTTGGTGGATGCTTTAGTCCAGGTCTGGGACGAGATCCCTCAGGAGACCATCCACCACCTCATCAGGAGCATGCCCAGGCGTTGTAGGGAGGTCATACAGGCACGAGGAGGCCACACACACTACTGAGCCTCATTTTGACTTGTTTTAAGGACATTACATCAAAGTTGGATCAGCCTGTAGTGTGTTTTTCCACTTTAATTTTGACTGTGACTCCAAATCCAGACCTCCATGGGTTAATAAATTTGATTTCCATTGATAATTTTTGTGTGATTTTGTTGACCGCACATTCAACTATGTAAAGAACAAAGTATTTAATAAGAATATTTCATTCATTCAGATGTAGGATGTGTTATTTTAGTGTTCCTTTTATTTTTTTGAGCAGTGTATTTTTCCAGTCTGGTCACTTGTTTTAGTTTTCTTAGTTTTAAACAAATTATGGATAGACAATAGCATTGTTAGCATGCTGCTAATATTAATGCTGGTACACAACATCAGGTTTAGAACATGACACATGATTTTATATCATGTGCCATTTTACATCAACAAGTATATAAAAACACATATGTAAGCCCACTTGTTATTTGATACCATCTGGCCTGAACGCTGTAAAACTAGCCAGAGAACAACTACGTTTTACATTTGATGTCCTGTTTGGGACCTGACATCTATGGGACATTTCCATTTCTCTGTCTGAGCACTCACTTCTGACCCAGTAGTTTCCCACCCAGTGTTTAGGGAGTCAGTAAAGGTAGAGAGACATGAGGGTTGTGAGTACTGTGTAAAGGTGTGTAATATGATGGGCACCAAGACCTGACTTGTTCTACACACGTCATAATGACTCTTTACAGTGTACAGTGAGCTCAGATATTTAACTTTGATCTGGTTTTGATCTTTTACTGGGTTTATTTGTATGATTTTAGAAGTAATATAGTAGCATTTTTTAATGGGCCTTGCAGTAATGAGAAGTTCAAAGTAAGGTCCAGACCTCAAAAGCCTGGAAGTGCCAGTTTGCCACAGCCACTTGCACCAGTCTTTCATCTGGATCTCTGACCAGTGAGTCAATAGCAGCGCACCACAAAATCTACACATTATGTCGACACATGGTCTTTTTTTTAATCAGTGTCTTTTTTTCAGTGCTGATGACTCTGCTGTTGCTGGAGTCAAAAAGCTGGAGGAGGCCAAAAGTGAGGAGCACCAGAGCAGCTGAATGCAAGGTAAAAATTCTGTTGGCATTTAGACATCATCAGAGAAAAGTACTCACATGTTCACTTGACTCACAAAAACTTTAGTGAAGTGTGCACAGATATCAGCACTTTTTTTTGTTTAGATTTTTCTTATTTTACCGTTCTTTTAGGCAGTCCTTTCAGTTTTGCATAATGTGCATGCTTTTTTAATATAAATATGTGTCTATTTTTCATACAGCAAAGGGCAAACACCAGTGAAGTGGAAGTTGTGGAAGTTACCATACCCCTGACATGGTCTACAGGTAAAAAAAAAAAAAAAATTGAAAATAAGATCCAGCAGGTCATATTATAAATTGTATTTCATTGCTTTATTGTGACATGTAATTATTACAACCACTGACTGTTTGTATTTGCTATTTTCTGTGTGTAGGCTGGCCATCAAAAAGGTGGTGCAGTTTTATTCCCTGCACAATGGCTGTGTGCAAACACTTTTGGTTTTGTGCAAAGATGTGCACAACCTTTGATGAATTCTTTGTAGGTATTATGTTGTATGATCACAATTTGGCATCAAAATAGTACTTGCAGTAATATTGCTTTCACTGTTTTCTAAGGATACTGTATGTGGTCAGGTGTTATTTACTATGTAACAGGAGAGAAGGGATCAGTGACACATGAAGCACTCACTGAGAGGGAACAAAGGCTCAGAGAAGTTAAGAAGTTCCTAGCCTTTAGGTATGTGTTTTAAAGGTTTACCACAGCAAATAAACCTTCTCCATTTAGCTCTCTGCATCCTCTTCTCTCGCATCAACTAACTTAATGTCTTTTTTCACTGCATCCATAAATTCTGTTTGGTCTTCTCTAGGCCTCCTGCCTAGCCGCTCTACCCTTAGCATCCTTCTAGCCATAAGCTCACAATCACTTATCTGTACATGTCCTCTCCAAAACGTCCAGCATCACCATCTTCAGCTCTGCTTCTTTTTATCACACAACATGCCTGAAACTTTTCTCCACCCATTTCAACCAGCTTTAAGTCATGTTTGCACCAATGGTTATAAACTGAAAAAGAACACAACTTTTTGTCACAAATGTTGATTTTGTACATTTTGTCATGATTTTAGGCACAACAAGGAGTCATTCAAGTGGAGCTTTGCTCTGTGAAAGAGAAAGACCTGATCTTGATCTTCCATCCCTTTCTCACCTCAGGAAAAGGCCACTAAGGAGCTCTCTGACCGCAGCAGCTTGGAGTTCTCCGTGGGATTTCTCCTCCACCCTCGGACGAACGTTTACAGACTCAGGTCAGCTGTGGCCAAGGTATCAATGTGATAGCGCAATGTATAGCAATGTTTTGGTGCAGGATGTGGTAACATTTGGTGTCACAGACATCTGAGTAATCATGTTGTAGCAGTGATCTGTAGTAGTAATGAATATACAATTAACATGCTTTTATTTCCTTTTTAGGGTGCTACAGCAGTGAAGTTGGACCTGATAAATATTGTCACCTGGCAGCCCTCTTTCACACAAAATAAAAGTGACTTGTGCTTTAATTTGTTTGTTGGTTATTCATTTTCTGTACATCTATGTAAAATATTTTCATAAAGAGGAAAATGTGAACATTAAAAATATTTATTGAAATAACAACACAGCATTTTGACAAAGCTATAGTAAACTTCTCAAAATCAAGACACATTCATATCATTCATTTATCAGAACACCTACATAAAATCATACACATCTACAAAACAAACAGTTTTACATAATGAGTAACAGTATTTCAATTTTCAAAACATTTCACAAATAGTTCAGTTCAGTGGAATGAAGGCCACATACTGGTTGTGCTGGTGAGTACAGTTTCATCTCTGGGACTGGTGAAATGCAGCGTTGTGCCTCTTGATCACAACACTTTTTTACAATGTCTGTAAGCATGTCCTTACACAGTCAGGCTGATTTTGTTCTTAGCTATGGGGACATTCTGGTAAATTTTCACTTTGTCAAATACTTGTTAGAGCATTTTATAATTTTTATAAATGTTATTTGTACATTTATATTGAAATGTAGACTACCTATTCACTGACTCTCCTGTGGGACTCGCTGAATGTCATCATCTGCAGTCAGTCTCTCTCCTGTCCCTCGAGCTGTACCTGCCCCGTCCTCCTGTTAGAGACACACAAGAACGTTTTATCAGACACATTATTTTGTGCCTCTGATTTTGTGATCGTTCTCCATCACAGGACTTTAGCAATTATCTAGCTTTAGCAGTAGTGTAGAACCTCCAGGTAAAACAACATAAACAGAGCGCTCTTTTGCAGGGTAGCCAGTGAATTCAGTACAACTGAAATAGCATTTTATTCTCTGAAATAATAATAATCTTTTATATGGGGCAAAGACATGGTGTGTTACATTTATAGTCTTACAAGGTTTGTGTCTTCTGTACATAAACAAAAGACAGAGCATGTTAATTTAAAACTACATTATTAGCAGGCTAATCAAGTTACTAACATGTTATTGATAAAATGTGCCTCACCTGAGACGTTGCCTTTTTTATTCTTGATAAAAAATAAACAGAAAACTGGAAAAAAATTGCTTGAATGGAGCTTCCATCTGATGGAGTTGTGCACGCGTATAGCTCTGTGCATGAGTTAATGGACTCACACAGAGAGAGGAGATGGGGAGGGCTCTGTGAGAGACAGGAACAAAGCAGAGGGTGGGGGTAACAGTTTAAACTCAACTCTCTACCTCGGTCATAGTTTGAAAAAGGGAGAAATCAGGTACTGCAGCTTTAATGTTTAAAAATATAGTAGGCTTAATTTTCAGATGTGTTTAATTGATCTCTACTGGGAGTAAACTACCTTTTGCTTTAAAAGCTCGTGTACAGCAGCCCATCCCTGGTGGTTCAGCTTCTCATGAAGTATTAAATGTCTGAGCCGAAACTTTCTTCTTGTTCCTGCCCCCTCAAGAGCAAGAAGAAATTTCTCACTTCTCACGGAGTATGTAATGGCCTTTAGAGATAAGTTGAGGAGCTATGTCACAGAGACGAGCTCAGAGTAGAGCCGCTGCTCCTCCACATCGAGAAAAGCAACTAAGGCAACTCTGATATCAGGAGATCTGGTCCTTTATGTTCTGACCCACAGCTCATGACCGCAGGTGAGAGTAAGACTGATGGTAAATGAAGATTCAAGTCATTTCTGTAACCAACTTGTTAAAGAAAAGTTTTTATATTAACTCCTTCACTTGACAGATACTCTCCCCCAACCTGGAAAGAGCACAATTATTTTATGTCAGTGAACCCTGGCTTTGGACTGAGCTGTGGGTCATGATCAAAAGGACAAGGACATCTCAGATTCGAGCAGTTGAAATGAGCTTCTTACTGGGCCGGGCACTCCCTTAGAGATAGGGTGAGGAGCTTGGTCACCAGGAGGAGCTCAGAGTTGAGCAGAGAGAGGGGCTAGCAGAGGTGGATCTGCCTTGGTGGGAGGTGTTCCTGGTGTCCCAGCAGTAGGAGGTGTGGGGAAGACCTAGGACATGCTTGAGGGATTCTAGGTGCTTTTCCTCTAGGAATGAGGCAGGACGGGTCAGTTTGGGGGTGTTTCCACTTCCCAAAGCATTCCAAGGTGCTCCTAAAAAGCGGTCCAAGCTGCACCCCTTCAAAGTGGGGTCCAGCACAGTTAAGCGTCTGGAACAGTAAGAGGTGGGCACTGCTGCGAGCTGATTGGAAAATCTTCACTCAGGCAAACAAGCCAAAGAATAGAAAAAAAGGAAAAATGTTATTTTTAATCAAACACGTCTTGTGATAAACAGCTGTATTTAGAGAGGACGAGCTAATGTTGAGGTGACTTTTTTGAAAAATAAAGCTAACATATATTAGTAACTACAGTTTCTGGTTTAGTGAAGTACGGCTCTCACTTCATGATTCTAAACATTCATTCACTCATTCATTCATTTTTAGTTCAGACTAGATTAAACATGAGTTAAACTCATGTTGTTATATGTTAAGTGGTTAAAATGTGTGCAAAGAAAGAGGTGAATTTAATGCACAGAAAGCTGGTGTTAAATCTGAAGTAGTCTCCTGTTTACTGAAGCTAATACAGCTTTAGCTCCAGCCTCACACAGACACACACCAGGATTTACTCTCCTCTTTTTATTAAATATCACAACTGCATTTATTTTTTAAAGTTGGCTTCAAACACATTTTTATCTAATTTACCAACACAACGTTTGTCGCGTGTGTGTCGACAAGAGGTTTTGGAGCAACCCGTTCTAAGGCGTCCTATGGAAAAGTGCCTTATATCCTGGGAGCCCCTTGGGATTGCCTCAAAGGACCTGGAGCAAGTGTCCAAGGAGAGGAAATTGGGGAGTCTCTGCTTAGACTTCTGCCCCTACAACCTGGCGTAATCCAAAGCAGTAGAAGATGAATGATGCCATTAGTCGAGTTATGACCAGAGTTTTAGAATGTGTTCACACTCAGTTTTGTCTTCCAAACTCAGTGTTTTAGGGAGTTCAGTGTTGTGTTATGGTTCTAACAGCTGTATGTAAGCATCTTACCTCCTTAGACTCAACAGCAGCAGCCACACCTACCTCATTAACTGCTTCTTGGCATGCTTATTTTGCAAATCCTCTGGAGCACCTGTTTCAGTTGCAACACACTAAAATTTCATAAAAAAGCCTTCCCTGTGCCTTCATGATCACATTTGCATGCGTATTTCAGTTTGCATTATATTTTAAGAATCTGTTTTTTCTAACCATCATATAGATATAGATTTCAGAAACTGAGATAAGCCTGCATCCTGGCTTTGAGAAACCAGGAAAACTCAGAAGAGCAGTGTCTATGTGTGGGTTCATGAATATAAAATGCAGCAAATTATGTTTTTGTAAGCCACAAAATGCACGTCATGATACTAAGTAAATAGCAGTGTAAGAGTAGCTGCCTAACTGGACAGAATGTATACAGGACACAGTCATGTGCAGGATCTCTCCATGTCCAGGTCTGATACATCTATCAGAGAACAGTTAGGTGGTAATAGGCAGCGGCACATTGACCCCAGGCTCTGTGAAAAGCAATCCATTTAGCAGAGGCCCAGAGCTGGTCCCATCTGAGCCTGGGGACCAGGGGACTGGGGGAACCGGGCTATTTAAAGGCTGTGCTCTCTCTGGGGACCAGCCTGTGGTGGTCGCTAACAATAGGCTCGGTCTACTCTCTGGAGCTGCACACGTGGAGGAGGGTAATGAGAAATGTAACACTGATACTTTCTGCTGTGTGTCGTGTGTGTGTTGCAGTGGACCAGTTCTGGTGCTTGCTGGACATCGTGCCAATTAAAAACGAGAAGGGAGACGTGGTGCTGTTCCTGGCTTCATTCAAAGACATTACTGACACTAAAGCCAAAGTCATCCAGGAGGACAAGAAGGAAGGTGTGTATGAGTAGTTTCTGCAGCTTTCACACAAAAAAACATTTGCCTACTATAGCCCAGACATCTGCAACCTATGGTTTTAGAGCCACATGTGGCTCTTTAGCCTTGCTCTTGTGGCTCTTTAGGCATCTGACATCTGTAAAGCCAATAAAGGAGTACATACACGACTTTGAAACAACCTGCATCTGCATCATCTTGTCATTTTAAAACAAAACTTTCTCCTTGTTTTCCAGAATGCAATGGACTTATAATAAACAGCTGTCTGTAGGCTTTATTGACCACTCAGTACATGCAAGGGCTGATATGAAGTGCAACACACATCAGTTAAAGAAACAGCACCAAGAAATAGTTACTGGATGTAGCTCCTGTATAATACACTGCTGTTTAGTGGCCTATTAAAAGATAATCAGTACAATGAGTTTCAGTTTCAGTTATAAGCTAAGCAGCTTTGTGCAATAAAAATAGTCACGGCTCTTTACAGATTCAATTTTTGCATTTTTGGCAACAATTGGCTCTTTGGATCTTCTTTTTCAGAAGGTTGCAGACCCCTGCTATTGCCCCTGTAAGAACACATTAATTACAGTGTTGACCTGAAGTGCTAGGGAAGTGGGCATTAAATATTACATCAATATATAATGCAACAAGAGATAAAATAAATGTTCATCCTTAAAAATGTCCTTTACTCTGCATTTAAAGGCAGTGAGATAGTAGTTTCCATATGAAGTGTGTTTTGATACAAATTCCACTTTTGTGCAGCAGCAAAATTAAAAGACAAAAGGCCAAAGGAGGACTTTGTTTTGGGGACATTTAGTTTGATAAGCTGTGAGGATCTAGTGTTATACCTAGAAGGGAATTCTTGTTTTAGTGACTGGTTTAGATAAGGAGGTGTAGGGCTTAACAGTGTACAAACATGAGAAAGTGGATGTTGCGATGAGATTGCAGGGAGAGCCAGTTAACCTGAGAGTAGAGCAAATAGTGAAGTGTCTTGTTAGGGGCATGTGTAAGAAAACAAATAGTAGACTGATAGCTTGTGTAACAGTTTTTTAAGGCTTACATTGCAAGCATAGCCATAGATTATATTCCTCTATAGTCAAACAGAGGTAGGATGGACATTTAGCTGAAGATGTAAAGGAGGAATGGTTTCTGTACAGAAAGCCCAGTTTTGCTTTAACCTTTGTTTGTAACATGGTTATGTGATGATGGAAGGACAATGAACTGTCTAACCCGATTCCCTAGCATATATTTTGCATGTCATTTTGGTGACAAACTAGACTGTATGTCATAATTGGCTGAGAGGCAAATACTCAACCTGTAACCACAGCAACCATTACACTGATGGATAATATGTTGCGTTCACATTCTAAACCTTGTTTGAGACTGAATTGGAGGGAAGGTAAGAATTCTATGCTAGAATTTGCTGCTAAGACTGAAAATGCAGATTTCTCGGACTGGTTTATATCTCTGTAATTATTGGGTCTAACCTTATGAAACAAAAACTGGTCCAAAGTTTAGCATGTTCTCTGTCAGCACAGATGAATTATGGTGAAATATATTTTCACTATACCATCAAAGAGTGGTGATATTCTTCAGTCACACAGGTTTGATTGTTGTCAGTAGACAGGGTTTTAAACCATAAGGTAGATATAATGAGTTTGTGGACCCAATCCTTAGCAAACACTGATCAGTTTCAAGATTTGTGGATTTTCTGTTTAGTTATTTATTTAAAATAAATCAAAAATTGTTTATTAACCATTGAGTAATACTGTCCCTGCCCTCCATCTGAGTTTCAGACACAATCAAATTCTAGAACGTGAACACAACCTACCAACAGTCAGGCTGTCTTCAGTTATGCTTCATCAGGCCAGTGAAGCCTCATAATCACACATCACCTATTACCCAATAATTACCCAAATTATGTTTTGCCTCATGCACCTGATACATATTTAAATACAGTTATTTTATTCACATTGTTGGCAAAGTCAGGTGTTTCTGCCTCTGCTATATGCAAAACACACACCTCCTCACTCAACTGTAAAAATACATTGTTATAAATTGTCTTCAAATTTACAGTTGCCTTTTTATTAATAGCCCTTTATTAATGAGCTTTTCTCATTTATTAAATGAAGCTGTATGCACAAATTCAACCAGGAAGCTTTTTTCCCCTGTTCCACACTCTATCACCTGTCTGTTACTGCCAGCTCCTCAGCCTCTCCATCTCCACTTCACCACCACCAGCTCCACCGCAGCAGCAGAACCATCAGCTACCTCAGCCTCTCTGTCTCCTCCTCTTTATCGCAGCAGCAGAACCATCAGCCACCTCAGCCTCTCCGTCTCCTCCTCTTTACCACAGCAGCAGAACCATCAGCCTCCTCAACTTCACCATATCCTCCTTTTTACCACCACCACCAGCTCCAATCGCAGCATCAGAATCATCAGCCCTCTCAGCTTCTCCAGATCTTCCTCTTCACCACAGCAGCAGAACCATCAGCCTCCTCAGACTCTCCATCTCCTCCTCTTCATCACAGCAGAAGATCCATCACTCTCCTCATCCTCTCCATTTCCTCCTCTTCATCGCAGCAGCAAAACCATCTACCTCCTCAGTTTCTTAATCTCCTCATCTTCACCATAGCAGAACCATCAGCCTCTTCAGCCTCTCCACAGCAGCAGAACCATCAGCCTCCTCAACTTCACCATATCCTCCTTTTTACCACCACCACCCGCTCCAATCGCAGCATCAGAATCATCAGCCCTCTCAGCTTCTCCAGATCTTCCTCTTCACCACAGCAGCAGAACCATCAGCCTCCTCAGACTCTCCATCTCCTCTTCTTCATCACAGCAGAAGATCCATCACTCTCCTCATCCTCTCCATTTCCTCCTCTTCATCGCAGCAGCAAAACCATCTACCTCCTCAGTTTCTTAATCTCCTCATCTTCACCATAGCAGAACCATCAGCCTCTTCAGCCTCTCCACAGCAGCAGAACCATCAGCCTCCTCAACCTCTTCCTCTCCTCTTGCTGCTGCAACAGAACTATTTAGTAGCTCAGTTGATAGAGATGCTTGCCCACTAACCTGAAGGTTGGCATTGTATACTGCTGTTGTGTCCTTGGGCAAGACACGTCACCCACCTTGCCTGTGTGAATGAGTGTGAGAGTGTGTGATTGGTGGTGGTCGAAGAGGCCGTTGGAACAGCTTGACAGTCATGTTTCCGTCAGTTTGCCCCAGGGCAGCTGTAACTGCAGAAGTAGCTTACAACCATCGAGTGTAGGAGTGAATTCATAATACAATTGTAAAGCATCTTTGAGTGTCCCATAAAAGCGCTATATAAGACCGATGCATTATTACAGTTTTTCTCAGTTTCTTTAGCTCATTTACTGAAACCTGGTTCCATTCGGTCTTTTTCTTCAAACCTATATTTCAACAGGATTTTCTGTTTGCAAATCATTTAGAACATTTCTCATCATTTCACAGTTTTCAAACTCTATCAAAAATCTTCACACAGCTCTTAGAGAGACACGCAGCTTCACTGAAATCACTTTGTTTGGCCATGGAAAGGGCCTTTTGCCAAAATGCTCTCTCTTTAAACATAGAAACTTAAACATAGCTGCAAAAATCTAACATTTGTGAGCACTCAGCATTTGATTACAAGAAAATGACTTCTGTTTCAGTGTTATCACACAGGAAGGGAGAAAGAAGAGAAAGGGTCTCAGGAGAAAGAGTCAGGGGTAAGACAATATATAGTATATACTTATAGAAAACTATATTCTTTCATAAAAAAACAAAACATAAGGGCTGAGGAGACCTGTTTACAGGTTGAATCTGTCTCCCAGCAGACATCACAAGAGGAGAAATACATACTTTGTTCTGTATCAGAATAAATATATAATTTTTTTTATTGTTAGTAGTGCTCCCTTTGACAGTGGTAAAGATGTCAGGATGAAGAATATCAATATTACGATTATGACATTGTCAATTCTGTTTATCTGATTCTTTATTGTTTCCTGATAAAACTTTGTAGAAAAAGATTTGTGGCAATGCAGTTTATTATGAAGTTGAAAAAATACAGGCCTGTTTTACTTAATAAACTGGGCAAAACTAGACAGAAGTAAAATGAGCTGAATCTACAGCTGTTTATTATTTTAATTATTTTGCTTTTTAAACAAACAGGATTGTAGCTTTAACGTTGCTTTAAGAGCAACAGCTTCAGGTTTGCACCAGTTTGTCTGAGTAAACTGCTCATTAAACTTAAATTAAACTAAACAGTAGCCTATGTTACTGTGACAGTACAAACAAGGAAGGGGCCACATCACCATCAGACAGGTGGGCACGGGATTCACTCTGTATTTGTTATGCTCAGGGAATGAGCCTCTGCTGTCACTGTGCGCGGACACTTAGCTCCAACCACCGCTGCCTCAGCTCTGGTCCACGCCTGGGACGAGAGCGCACTTGTCCCCTAGCGCGTGTGCGTTTAGAGGAGAACGTCATGTACTGCGCGATGGGTGGCGCGCTTTGTAGGCTGCTAATCAAAGACAACTTTTGCCACGAAGTTGAAGTTACGGAGCAACACCTGCAGTTCACACAAACACAACTGCCCCCAGCGGCTTCTATAAGAGGAATTGTTAACAGTGGAGGAATACATTTCTGATGGATTAGAAAAATTATAACTGGTTCTCGTGTGGAGGTTATTGTATCTGTTTAGCTCCTAAGCTTTAGTCAGACTTTTAGATTCCTCACGTGTTTGGAATGTATGTATAACCATTAGCGAAGCCCTCTACGGGCTTCGGTTATTCACCCGAGGCATCGCCTCGCGCCTGAGAGATAAAAGAACCAACCGCTCCAATCATGGCCGGGGAACATCGTATATAAGCCCTGTCCCTGCAGTGTCGTCTCCTTTTTTCACTCAGAGCTTGAAGGAGCAATGTTCTTTTCAGAACGAACTTCCCGACATCAACATGACATCAGGACTTCGCTGCTACACACTGCGCGATATGACTTCGCCCTCCAGCGTCGAGCTTCATAGCTGCGGCATGTGTTCATCTGCTCTCCGGCCTGGGGACTACCACGAGCTTTGCTTCCTGTGCTTGGGCTGGTGGCATACCTCCAAAGATTCTGATTGCGTGGCCTGCATCTCACTCCTCAGGGAGGAGCGCGAGAGGCGTCGCGGGTTTATGGGTCTGGATTCCCCGGAGCACCCTGAACAGGTCTCGGTGGCCCCGGAGCGGCAACTGTCTCCGGCTCCTGCACCGCCTGCGGCTGTTCCCGTGAGGAAGGACTGGGTGGACTATGACGAGGAGGACGACAGGCGTGTTTATGAAGAAGACGCTGCTTCCATCTTCTCCGAACCAGAGCGGCAGCCTGACCGCTATCCTCTGGACTTCTTGTCCGGGCTGTTTACCTCTGCTGCGGAACGTATGTCCATTCCCCTTCCTGCAGAGGAGCCTAGTGTCCCAGCGGGGGATTTCACGGAAGGGTTGGCTGCTCGTTCTCATCCCAGACTTCGGCCCGTGACAATCTGTCTGCAGATGGAGCCCATCATGCACTTCGCCAAGAGCAAATGGGCTCATCCTCTTTCAGCCAAGCGCCCTGCACTGGGATATGGGCCGTATTGCACGGTGCAGGGCTGGAGTTGGGAGTCAGGCGTTCCGCCGATTGAGGATGGGGTCAGGATGTGCCTGCTCCCTTCCTCTTCTCCGTGGCCTGGTGGGAAGCCATCTCTTCCCTCTGAGCGGGATAGGGTGATGGCTTCCATTATGGACCAATGTTACGAGAACGCTGCACAGGTCGTGGCAGCTCGCAAATAACATGGCCTTTCTCGCGGGCTCGCTGGACAGTCTGGTGCATAGGCACATGGAGCTGTCTCCGGCGGAGCTGGAGGAGGTGCAGACCACTACGGCAACCTTTCTCCGCATGTCCCAGGCTCTGGCTATTGACGGCAGCCGATCTATGTGTGCAGCCCAGCTCGGATACAGGCATCTGTGGCTGGGTTTGTCCTCTTTAAAAGAGCAGGAGAAGTGTCAGCTCCTGGACTTGCCGCTCTCCACGGCCTCTCTGTTTGGTCCGGACATCCAGGCCTTGATTGACCGGCTGGAATCTGCATCTAGGGCCTCGGCACAGCCGCAACCCCCAGCGGCAACCTGCTCGTGCTTGGCAGAGCCGCCCCTCTGTCTCTCTGTGCAGACGAGGTCCCATGGCGCTGGTGCGTCCAGCTCCAGCACAGCCTGCGGAAGTGTCACAGCGGAAAGAGAGCCACTCCAAGCTGGTCCGCCGACCTACTTCTGTTCGGTGGGGCAGGGGACACTCCGAAGGCCATATGGCCCGTTACATTCTCCATAAATAGTACACTTCTTCCCAACAGCATGAAGCAGTGCAGGTACTTTGCACAGTACCTGCCCTCAAGATGAGGCCCTCGTTGGGACGTGAGAGGGAGCAGTCACCTGCTGGGGCTCGCCCTCCCCCGGGACTGTGTTAAACTGCCCAGAGGAGGGAAGCGCTGTGCTCCCCGCATTTCTCATCTTGTGGCCAGTCAGAGTAAGAGCTTGTCCTTCCTCTTCCAGGGGAAGGCAGCTCCAGATGTTCAGGAACTCCTGGTATGTCTAGCCATGTGCCTGCTTCTTCCACTTTGACACTGCGGTCCCGGGCCTCTCGCTCCGGGGACTCGCAGCCCTTTCGGTGTGGGCCCCCCACGTCTCGGGTCGGAGTCAGTGGGCGGGCCAGATCTGTCTCTTTCCCCGGGTCTGCGGTGCGCCCTCTGATGGAGTTTTATCGTGCTTGGAGGGACCTGGATCTCCCTCTGATGCCCTGGCTGAACAGGACGCTGTGGAGAAGCTACGCGTTGCAATTTGCCCGATGGCCCGCCTTTCGGCGGCATTCGCGGCACGAGACTGCGCAACCTCGCAGAGACTGCAGCCCTTTGGGTCGAGATAGAATCGCTCCTGCTGTGTGGCGCTATTGCGGAGGTGGAACCCTAGGATGCAGGAAAAGGTTTTTATTCTCCCTATTTCCTGGTTCCCAAAAAGAACGGCGGTGTGAGACTGATTCTGGACCTGCGGGTCCTGGGCCTCACCTCTGAAGCACAAAAATGTCCTGGAGATAACAGTGGTGCGGATGGTGCTGAGGGGTCGTCACGTCATGGTCCGGTCGGACAACACCACGGTGGTGGCCTATCTGAACAGACAAGGGGGGGTCAGGTTCCCCTCCCTTCACAGGGAGGCTGCGGAGGTTCTGCTGTGGGCGAGCACTCACCTCTCATCTCTGAGGGCTCATCACGTCCCTGGGGTACTCAGTGTGGGAGTGGACAGAATGTCCAGAGGGGGCCCTCTCCGAGACGAATGGAGTGTAGTCCCGGGGGTCGCGGCTCTGATTTGGCGCCGGTTCGGCCATCCAGTGGTTGACCTTTTTGCCAGTGCAGACAACTGCACAGTGCCCACCCTGTTCTCGCTCAGGTCGTCAGATGACCCCCCCCCCTCTCGGAGTAGACGCACTGGCCCATTGTGTGTGGCCCGCCGGTCTTCTGTATGCTTTTCCGCCTCTCCGTCTCATGACAGCGCTGGATCCCACCTCCTGCCCAGTTCAGTTAATTCAGTTAATTCTGGAGTTTCTCCAGGGTCTTCTTGATGATGGTTCGGCCGCGTCGACTCTTGGGGTCTTTGCGTCAGCTATTGCGACTGGTCATGCTGGGTTTGGCAGTGTCTCTGCTCGTAGCCACCCGCTGGTGAAGCGGTTTTTGCGGGGCGCTCGTAGGCATAGGCTGCCTTTACAGCATGCCATCCCCACATGGGAGCTCCAGGTGGTACTGGAGGGGCTTTCTGGCCCCCTGTTTGAGCCTTTGGACCAGTCGGAGCTCCGCTTTCTGTCATACAAGACCTCACTTATCCTGGCTCTCTCCTCTGCTAAGAGGTTGGGGGACTTGTGTGCTTTGTCTGTGCACCCATCTTGCATGTCTTTTGGTGCTGATGGTGGAGCTCTGGCCTAACCCTGCCTTTCAACCGAAGGTCATCACTTCTTCCTTCAGGTCCAGGGTGATTAGCGTGAGGCCTTTCTTCCCACCTCCACATGTTTCAGTGGAGGAAGAACGGCGCCATCTTTTGTGCCCGGTCAGGGCCTTGCGCTGTTATCTGAGTCGCATGGCTGGACTCAGACGGTCTGATCAGCGGTTTGTTGGTTTTGGGGCCAGGAATAGGGGTGCTCCGCTTTCCCCCCAGCACCTGGCCCATTCAATTTGCCTTGCCATTCGGGTGGTGTATGAGGCACAAGGACATCCACCACCAATGGCTGTTCGGGCGCACTCCACTAGAGGGTGGCAGCTTCAACAGCATTGTTTCATGGCATGTCAATAGAGGATGTCTGTTTGGCAGCCTCCTGGTCTTCCTCTTCGACGTTCGTGCAGTCATATCTGTTGGATGGGTCTGCGGCGTCTGTCGCCCATTCGGTTTTGGGCGGCAGCCGTAAGTAGGTTGTTGTGTTGGTCCTTTGCAGGTGCTCTTGGGAGAGGTGGCCTGCTTGTGACTGTTTGCATTGGTTTTCTTCTTGGGGTGCTGGGCGCTCTTGGGAGAGGCAGCCCTATGCACCTCTGGTCAGCTGGGATGTGCAGGTGTGGCCTGTGTGCACTCCCTGCCTTCTTTCGGGCATGTTACAGTGTCTTGGTGCTCTTGGGAGAGGCAGCCTTGGCCACTGTTGCCCCGTTTTGGGTCCTCTTGCCCTTGGGCGTGCTGGTCGGTTTCTTGGCTGGCGTTGCCCTGGGTTGCTCCAATCATGGTGGAGGCCGGGCCTGCTGGGAGTACACTGATCCCCACGGCCTTCGCGTTGGTGTTAACCATTAGCGAAGCCCGTAGAGGGCGCAGCACATACGACATAGAAATAACAGTTACTCTATGTAACTACAGTTCTATGAGTATGTGCGTAGCCCTCTACCTGCATGCCCAGTGGCCCGCCCTCTTCTCCTGTGGCTGAGTTCAAAAGGAGACGATCACTGCAGGGACAGGGCTTATATAGCCCGGGCACTATGTGCCATTCCCCGGCCATGATTGGAGCGGTTGGTTCTTTTATCACTCAGGCGCGAGGTGATGCCTCGGGTGGATAACCATTAGCGAAGCCCGTAGAGGGCTACGAACATACTCATAGAACTGTAGTTACATACACTAACTGTTATCGCTCATCGTTTCAGCTGTGTTCACTGATACAGTCCACTGTTTAGAGAAGTCTGCGTGGCCTCTACAAACTCCTAAATATCACAGTCGTCATGTTTCCCACAAACTCTCATAGTTTTTAATCCATCTGTAAGAAGTGCACATTTTGTCCGTCCTTCTCCGCTGTGCTGTGTTGAACCACGCAGTGCTCGTGAAAACGAAACTAAAATGGTCCACGTCTCTTTCGCATAAGTAAACACAAATGTGCCGCTGTTTTAATGCATTTATGTTGTACTCAAATTCATCCAGAATTTTCTGTAAAAACAAGTCATTTCAAGTAATTCAGCCCAAATCCGAGTCAACTCTAAAGTCATGAAGTGCAAGTCAAAGTCAGGTCCAGTCTTTTTGCAGTATTTGTCAAGCCAGTCTCATGTCCTAAAAATAGTGACTCGAGTCAAGTCATCTGACTCAAGTCTCCCACCTCTGATAATAACCAAGGACTTATATAAAATAATGTAATGTACTGTACAGTACAATACGTAAATGCACATTCTGTATTTATGTAAAAATATTTTATCTGTATTTTTCCTGTTTTAATATGAAAATGGTCAGGTTTTTGGTAGCAAAAATAGCCACAGTCTCCTGTTCATTTGTGTGAAATATGAACCCTAAATTCTCGCTGCACTAAATCGGTGAGAGCTGCAGTTACTTTGCCTGGGAATTCCAGCCTCACCACTGTACCAGTGGATGAGTCTGGCATTGAATCAATACAATTGCTAGGGCAGAGCAAACTCAAGTAAACTGACAGCGGAGTTAGCCAATCAGAAAATGGCGGATGTGACGTTAACAAAGCGACAAAAAAGTGAGCAACGCGAAAACATCTTTTTTTTTTTTTTTTTAAATAAAGGCTTCTAGTGCTGTAAGCTGCTGTGGTTTTAATGACTCGATATGTTTTTGGTCATTTAAAATGGAATTTACTGCTGAATGAAACAAACTCTCGGCTCCTCAGTGCGCCATCTTGATTGTTGTTGTTGAGGAGACGAGTGACCCTGCTCATGAAGAACACGTGACTTAAATGACTTGAAGTGACTTAAAACGAATCAAAATGCACGGTACAGTTGGGGTTTGAATCCAACCACGGTGGAGGACGTGGTGACCAGACTGATATTTCTCTGTATAATAATACAGAGACATATCAGTCTGGATTTTCCAGGCAAGCAGTTACTGAGAGTAGGACTCAGAGTCTGAGCTGCTGTGTGAAATGTGCGAATGCGTGCATGAAAACGTGATTGCAGTTTGATTATTTTGATGCAAAAACTTGCTTTTGAGGGATATTTTAAGAGTTTTGATTACAGAACAACCTTATGCAAAGAAAAGCCTTTGTTTTGAGAGCATGAAATCCTCTTTGGATTCTTCGTGTGACCTGTTTTGCAAATGACAATTCTGAATGGAGAAAGGTGTCAAAGCGATTGAGAAAAACTGTATCTGTATCAGCCTCCTTAATCTCTCCACAGCAGCAGAACCATCCACCTCCTCAACCACTCAATCTCTTCACCACCACAACTGTCTAGGCCCCAGGGGGAAGGAATATTTCCAAACCAATCTATTAAACTCTCCCTTCATCATGTTGCTGATGTCTCTACCTGCCGAGGTCTAAGCGCAAAAGTGTATTTCTTTAGAAAATCATCCGTTACACTTCATTCATCTGTCTTGTTTGTTTTAACTCTCTCTTGGTTGAACTCACATTCAAGTACATCAGAGGTTTGCCGTACTCAATTCTCTGCAAATCATAAACCTGCAGACATATTGCCGGTGGCATATGGCCTCAGTTCTCCATCTCCACTCCTGACTATATTAAGATTATTGCACGCTTTTATATCCATCTGGAGAAGGTCAGAGAACATATGTGAGTGTATTATACAGTCAGCTCCACATATGCCTAATTACTGCAGTGACTGTACAGAAGAACCCAGAGGAGGACTGCTATAATGAAAAGTGTTAGTGGAGAGAAGATGGGCTGACGCAGCAGAAACACATGTCACTGTAATGAGAATGAGAAGCTTCACGTGGAGATATAGATGATATTTACATATAGCTGCATTTTTACAGTGCATATAGTGCTGGGTTTGTTTACTCAAAATGGCAGGATAATGAATATTAATTTTAATATACAGTTCTTGGAAAACTATAGCTGAACTGTTAGTCTCTGGTGATAGAATAAGTGCGATGACCAGGAGTGGGCCGTTCTCTACACGCCTGGTGTGAACTGACACCTCACTTCTCTGACCCGTTAACTCTCCTGAGCTCCCACCACAACAAGAGGAAACCCCAGAACTCAGGCTCATCCAGGAAAGAAGACCAATACAGGGGTGTTTCAATTGTCTGAGGGCACACACACATAGCTGGGCCAGCTGATCCAAGCCAAGGCCCGGTGTTCAAACATGCTCTGTCTCTCACCGCTCTGCACCCACACCAGCTGCCTCTTGGTTTTAACCCTGGCTATATGTAGTTCTTTTATTTATTACCTCTGCTATTGCCCACTAAGGAGGCATGGTGGCAAAGTGGTTAGCAGTGTCTTTTTACAGCAAGAAAGTCCTGGATTTGATTCCCAGACTAGGTGTGGGCTTTGCATGTTTTCTATGTGTCTGGGCCAATGTCTGGCTCTGGTTGCGAAGAAACAAATAAATGTGGGGGACCAAAAAACCACTAGGATGAACCTAAAAGTAAGTCCAGCTATATTAAGTCCCACCATTCTGAGATGTCCTGAGATTAAAGGGTTAAAACATCAGTGAGGGATGGCTCCCAGCTTAAGACCCTGCAGCTGGTATTCGGTAGGGGGAGTCGGGTGTGTCGGGCAGTTTTTTCCGTGCAGGTTAATAAGACCTACCTGTTGTTAAAATTGGGTAGGTTTACTCTGCATGCTCTGGTTTCCCTCATCAACATAAAACCTAAAACTATAGGCTAAACACTCCTAGCTTAAGATAGATAGATAGGCAAACTCTGGCCTAACAGCAAGAAGATCCAGGGTTCAAATCCCAAAACCATGAGGGGACATTCTGTGTGGAGTTTGCCTATTCTTCCTGTGTCTGGGTGGGTTTACTGAGGGTGCTCAGGTTTCCTCCATCAACCTAAAACATGCACAATAGGCTAATCCTCCAGCTAGGTACTCCTGACCAGGATCCTGGCTCAAGATCTGAAGAAGGATCTCAAGCGCTGTACTGTGGTTGCCCACTGCTCCTGACAGGTTGCCCTAGTGGCACTGATTGAAGGATGCAGATAAATATCCCCACAGGGACAACAAAGTCTTACCTTATCTTATCAGATGGCAGGAGTTGTGTGCTCAGTCGCCATTGTTTTGGCGAAGCAGGCTATTGCTCTGTTACTGAGTTCTGAGAAGGGTACAGACACAGCTCATTGGTCGCCCACTGCTCCTGATGGTTGCCCCAGCGGGATTGGACTGAACAATGCACGGAGATGCACAGAACTAATGTCATGTCTTTTACCTACGCTCTGTTACCTCCGCTCTTATATTTAAACTCTCTCTTGAGGACCAGCTTTACTTCCTGTTCCCCACACAGGACTGTCCCGGTCAGAGCGTCCCACTGCAGTCCTGAGTTACACTTCTGTACATTATGAAGTTAGAGTGTCCTTCTCTCCCCTCTGTCTGCTCTCACCTCTGTTGTTCCTCATTCACAGGGTCTGTCCTACATGCCTTTACCCCAGAACACCCCTGCCCCCTTCTCTTCACCCCCTCCTGTTAGGATGAGGGGAAATTCATGAGCTCTAAAAATACCCGTGTGTCTGTGGGGCCCCTGCTGGAGCGTCCCCCAGGCAGTGGAGTTATGGATGGGCCCTGTCTGAGCACTCGTCTGTAGCCAGCACACTCACACATACAGTACACAGGCCTACACACACTCACACATACACCCTCTCATATAAAATACCAGCCACATGACAGTCAACAGGACGTCCAGCCCTGAGCTGTCTCTGGTACAACATTCCATACTGTAAAAAAAATAAAATAAAAATGTTGGAAAAACTCAAGGCAACAGGAGATCTTTGAGTGTTGGGGCCAACTCAAAAGCTAATTTTCTTTTCACCTAATTTAACGTCCATATGACTAAAAACTTTCAGTTTTAAGTTTCACTCATTATCATTATTTTTTTTAAACTCATCTTATTTATTTTATGACCAAACTTCTTGTATTGCCCTCTTTCTATTTCCAGAGGACACTCAGGAGCATTTATCACTTCCGTCCTTTACCATTACCTTTACCTCAAATCCAATCTGGGTTCAGTCCTTCTCTGGCTCCACTCCCACAGCGCTGCCTTCTCCTATCACCGCCCTGCTCAGTCCAACACATCACTTCCACTACATCTACTACATACACACAAACACACACATGCACACACAAACACACACACACAGGCACAATCCAATCTACCTGGACAAATCGGCACCTCCTAACTGCCTCTGCCCCTCGTTTATCCTCTCTGAAAACACTGCTCTTTTCTCACTGTCCACAAAAACTCACCAAGGATTAATAAGAATAACTCTTGTATCTTGACATCCACAAAGGGAAAATGACTGTAAACAACCGCAGTTCTCAGAAAAAAAAGGTGCAATTTGTCAGTAATGGCAGCCTCCTCCTGCTGCATATTCATAATGTGTATCCAGGACGCTGTATTATGTATTTCATCAGACATAACGAGCGCTCAGTCATCAGGGGGTTCCAGGGGGGTGACTGTTGTGAATAAATGTGTGTGTATTTTGCAGAGAGGAGGCGCGGCAGGGTGAAGAGCAGCTCTCCCTTCAGCTCAGCGCGTCTCAGGAGCAGCACGGTGCTCTACCACATCTCTGGACACCTGCACAGCCGAGAGAAGAGCAAGATCAAACTCAACAAGGTACTGACGGGTGAACGGCAGGAGAGAGGGGAGAAAGAACAGGTTCACAGAGAATTGGACTTTTCCTTTTACAGAGGACATTCTAGTGATGCGGGCCCTATAGACAGGCACTAGAGGCACCTTTACCCTCAGGACCCCTTGGCACCCTTTTTAGGAGTTTTCAAATATTTTTTGGCTCTCATTTTGATGTTTTTTTTTATTTTTTTATTCTAGGATGATGGGATTTGACAAAGATTTCAGGGTAACAACTGAAAAAAAGACATTTCTACTGTCTAGACAAAAAACTCACATTGTTCCTCTTAAAGCCCTTTTTAGTCCCATTGACTTACATGAAATCACTTATTTTCATTGCCATTACAATACAGAAATGTTAAATCATGTTAATTCCTCTGTAACCCTGTCAGTCAGAGGCTAAAAAATACACAAACAAAAAAATCACCACCAGATCCACCATTTTCTCATTGCATTGTGGAAAATAATTCCCTTATATTCCCATTAGATAACAGTGACTGTAGCCTTTTTAGGGCTTTAAGAGGAATAATCTGAGTTTCAGACGATTTTTTTGTAATGTCACAAAAAATTTAAAATGTATTAACATCAGTGTTAGGGCTAATCAGAGACTTATCCAGGATGGGTAATCCCTGCACGAACAAATAATTTTGCATCTTTGAATAGTAAATTCATGTTTTATTTACAATTACGTGCAATTATGTAAACAAACTGGCATTTAAGTGGTAAAAAATATGAAAATTAATTCACTTGTGCTTTTTCATGTATGATGAAGACAGGGGTTAGTGAAAAAGTGTTTTCCATGTTTTATTTTTAAATGTAAACCAGTGTTTTTTGTTTGTTTGTTTGTTTGTTGTTTTGTTTTGTTTTTTGTTTTTTTTTGTTTTGTTTTTTTTTTTGGGGGGGGGGGGGGTAATGGAGGGCCTGAGGGTTATATGCCCAGCCTGTTTTAAACAGTAGTACAATGTTTCAACATAAATAACAAACATAATAAAATTAGGGTGGCTCAGTGGCAGGGCAATGACATTGTGTGTTCAAACCTTGGGCCATCCGACGTCAATCTCTTTGGGTGTTACTGTGGGTTGCTCCAGGTGCTCCAGCTTCCTCCCACTGTCAAAACACATGCATGTGTTAGAACTGGTGACTTTAAATGTCCCCTAGTAAATGAATGTTAGAGTGAGAGTCTCTTGGTGTATGTCTGTGACAGCTCTGCAACTAATGAACTATTGTCCATGGTGCATCCCACCTCCAGTACCCACAACTGCTAAAGACTAAGTGGAAGAAGATAAATGAATATATATATATATATATATATATATACAAATATACACACTGCTCAAAAACATAAAGGGAACACTTAAACAACACAATGTAACTCCAAGTCAATCACACTTCTGTGAAATCAAACTGTCCACTTAGGAAGCAACACTGATTGACATCAGTTTCACTGCTGTTGTGCAAATGGAACAGACAACAGGTGGAAATTATAGGCAATTAGCAAGACTCCCCAATAAAGGAGTGGTTCTGCAGGAGGTGACCACAGAGCACTTCTCAGTTCCTATGCTTTCTGGCTGATGTTTTGGTCACTTTTGAATACTGGCGGTGCTTTCACTCTAGTGGTAGCATGAGACGGAGTCTACAACCCACACAAGTGGCTCAGGTAGTGCAGCTCATCCAGGATGGCACATCAATGTGAGCTGTGGCAAGAAGGTTTGCTGTGTCTGCCAGCGTAGTGTCCAGAGCATGGAGGCGCTACCAGGAGACAGGCCAGTACATCAGGAGACGTGGAGGAGGCCGTAGGAGGGCAACAACCCAGCAGCAGGACCACTACCTCCTCCTTTGTGCAAGGAGGAACAGGAGGAGCACTGCCAGAGCCCTGCAAAATGACCTCCAGCAGGCCACAAATGTGCATGTGTCTGCTCAAACGGTCAGAAACAGACTCCATGAGGGTGGTATGAGGGCCCCACGTCCACAGGTGGGGGTTGTGCTTACAGCCCAACACCGTGCAGGACGTTTGGCATTTGCCAGAGAACACCAAGATTGGTAAATTTGCCACTGGCGCCCTGTGCTCTTCACAGATGAAAGCAGGTTCACACTGAGCACATGTGACAGACGTGACAGAGTCTGGAGACACCATGGAGAACGTTCTGCTGCCTGCAACATCCTCCAGCATGACTGGTTTGGGGTTAGGGGAGCAGGTGCAATTGCTGGTACTCAGGCTAATGGGTAATAAACAGAAAGTCTTAGATTTCCACAGTCACCTGTAAAACATGTTAGAGCAGGGAAGTGGGGGCTGCAGGTCAAACTTGGCCCTTGAGAGATTTGAGGTGGCACTGTGATTCATAATTGGTATATACTTGGATTGGATCGTATATACTATCGGTAGGTCAACTAACAATTAAAGCATGTTCTGAGTGAAAATAAACCATGCTTAGTAGAATGCTTAGTAGTACTGAAGTAGTATACAGCTCTACCTCCAGACTCTAACATCACTACACACCAGGAAGTACTCCACTCCAGAATATCTGTAGCTTTGTTTGCTAACCAGCTGCTGTTTGCTTAAACACAGTCAACTCCATGTTGCACATTTCAGTAAAACATGTTTCTCCAAAAACTACTGACATTTTCACAGGCCCCTGCTCTGCAAGATAAATAATACTGTAGTTATTAAACATGGGATATGGCGACCTTTTTATTCATCTCAAACCTAAACGCTCCTTCAGCCTGCTCAGAGGGGATTTGGGCTCTGTTACACTCAGCTGGGCCTGGAAATTGCTAATCCGACATGTTGTGTTTCTGTCCACTTTAGAACGTGTTCGGGGACCCCCCTGCTCTGCCTGAGTACAAGATCTCAGACGCTAAGAAGTCCAAGTTCATCCTGCTGCATTACAGTACTCTGAAGGCGGGCTGGGACTGGCTCATCCTGCTGGCCACTTTCTACGTGGCCGTGACCGTGCCATACAATGTGTGCTTCATTGGGGACGATGAGGACCTCACCCGCAGCACCACGGTCAGCGACATCATCGTGGAGATTCTCTTCATCATAGGTTTGTCATGTGTCAGATTCTTCTCCTTTAATGAAGTGTAATGAGTTTGTCGCTAATGGCTAGTGACCAAACCAAAAAAAAAAAACTGCTTGAGTCTCTTACACAATTGCAATAATGTTGTTTCAGTTCTCCTGTGAGGATAATGATGTATAGTTATTATTTTAATCAGAATAAAATGTATTCTATTGGTGGGACATTATTATTGTCTTATTTGATGATAATAAAATTAGCATGTGTGGACTAAATTCACTAATGGTTGCATTATATACCTCTGCAAACAGTGAGACCACCATCTAGGATTTATTATATGTCAAATATGTGCAAAATATGGCTACCTTGACAAATGTTCATGCAAAAAATGTCAGTAAAAACTAAGAAGGCAACAATAAACCTTCATAGGCTCTGGTTACAACTAGAGACTTTTTCTATGAGTTTTTTTTCCACAGTTGACAAACAAAAGCTTTTTCATTTCTATATGAGAGTAAAAAAAAAAAAGAACAACTCTCCCACTTCTCTAAATAGGTTCTCATCGTTCACAGTGAAGAGCCGTTCAAAAGATTCAGATTGTTCAACACATAGAGCTGTATAAATGCATAAACTACTTCACTTAATCTCTAGGACCCTAAACCCTTCTCTTAGTATATATCTGCAAGTCCTTGGTCTACATCAGGGCTCTGCAACCTTCTGGATTCAAAGAGCCAATTGTTGCCGAAAATACTAAATTTGTATCAGTAAAGAGCTGTGATTAATTTTATTGCATAAGAGCTGCTTAGCCTATCACTGAAATATAGTCTATGGATGGTCATTAATTATTGCAAACTAAGAAAGAACTGTCTTAAATACTGACTGTACTGATTATCTTTTAATAGGCCACTAAACAGCAGTGTATTATACAGGAGCTACATCCAGTAACTATTTCTTGGTGCTGTTTCTTTAACTGATGTGTGTTGCACTTCATATCAGCCCTTGCATGTACTGAGTGGTCAATAAAGCCTACAGACAGCTGTTTATTATAAATCCATTGCATTCTGGAAAACAGGGAGAAAATGTAATTTTAAAATGACAAGATGATGCAGATGCAGGTTGTTTCAAAGTCGTGTATGTACTCCTAAAGAACCACAAGAGCAAAGCTAAAGAGCCACATGTGGCTCTAAAACCATAGGTTGCAGATGTCTGGGCTACATGAATAATCTTGATATCTAGAAAAAGATAACACTTATGAGATTTCTACTGAACTGAAATCACCAAAAAAGATGTCACTGGGTCAGAGTAAATAAAGATAGAACACAGACAGAAAACAAACTAATGATGATGTAGCTGTAGCCTAAAACCTCCAGAAACCCACAGCAGACTCTGACCATTACCAGGGCCACATGTTAATCAGATAAAGTGAAGCACGGCAAAATGAATACAGAAATGTTTAGATGGAATCTTTCTATTTGGCATAATAATGCATATTTTGTGTATTTTTCCTAAATTCTAGTTTAGTTGCTTGTTGTTGAAAAGTTTTTAAATTTTGGGTAAAATGAGTCTCATGGGTTTGTAGCCAAGCTTCTTCTGGTCCTTTTCATATGCTGCATGGTTATGTTACTCTATGTTTACCTTACATAATATTGTTGTTTTATTGTGCATACCCTAGAACCATAACAGACCCAAAATGGCTCTGTTAGGGTTCAAGGGCTGCATTTATACAGCTCTGTGCTACTATGGGTTCTCTACGGTCCTGTCTGTAGCGGTCTCTCACACCTGAGCACGCCCCGTGGAGCTGTGAAGAGACAGGCCAGCTGATGACGTGCATGTTGTGTGTCTCCCAGTGCAGCTGAAGCATGCACAGCGCAGATTCCTCGTACACTTCTCACCTTGTTTGTGCTTTCCTTTCTCAGTTTAATTAATTATGTTGTCAGTTTCTTTGTGTAGTAGGTTCAATATTGTTAGATATATAATTTAAAACAACTAGAACAATAAACAGGTTTCCAGGATAAAGTGGAGGAGGCTGTGATTAAGTTTTGTAAATTTATTAGCTCTGCACAAGGCACTTAGTGCAATAATAGGCAATAGCAAAATAAATTAACAAATTAAAACCAGTACCATTATAAAAGACTTAAATAAAAACTCAAATGTTCCCACACTAAGCACACACTAAAATAGGGGTAACACTGCAAAATAAAAAACAAGTCTTAAAAATAACAGCACCGGCTAATAATTTGAATTGCAACCATTGGACATGAACAGTCTGCACTAAAGTGCCAAGTGACTAGAGTATTAAGGCCCGATAAAATGTTTAATAAATAAAACCAATAAAAGAATTAAAATAGTGGGATAAAAAAACAGTGACAGGTAAAAATCAAAGCACAATGAACCAGTCCTAAAAAACAGACATAAGAGAAAATCAAACTAAAACATCCATGACTAAAAGATTACAAAAAGTAAAATTAGTTTTCAAATAAATTAATGGTAAAAGTGCAAGTGCAACTCATGTTAGTTTAACAATGTAACTTCTACCACTGAAGTCATGGATGACTGGAGGTCAATGTGACAAAGTTAGATAAATCTCCTAAAAGACGGACATAATTATACAAATCAATCAATTGTCCAATATACAAAATGCTAAGAGTAAAAGTATTTATTAGGTTCAATTAGTGCTAAAAACACGTTTAAAAACCGCTTACTTTGCAATGGCGTTCAGCACGCTGCAGTAACTGCCGTGATTCGAAATCTGCGAGAGAGGAAGTGCGTCATCACGCACCACGTTATATGCTGTGATGAGTCCGGCTACCAGGGATCTCTTTTCCTACCGGGTCCTAATGCCCATCCTATTACATTTGAATATACATAGTTTCAGCCTTTACACTGCCAACACTACGAAGGACTCAGCACATTTATCTGTTAGCTTTATGTTGCTAACAGCAGTGCTAATTAAGTCTCATTGCAACCTTTGGAGGGAGGAAGAGGAGAGGACCCACAAGAACATGAGCAGAACATGCAGCTCATGAGTCAGTCAGCCCCTGGATACCACTGACTCTCCTTAGGGAGAGAAACAGACCTTAGAATAGCATCTACAGTTTATACTGTATTATTCTGTATATACAGTGTATAATGTATGACACAGCCCTATGTTCCCAATATTATTTTCAAGTAAATGGTGCATGTTTAAAGGTACTGTAAGCAGCATGCACTCATACTGGTTTGAAAACAGTACTGCAGTCTAAATCAAAACAATGGTCTGTGGGTTGCCAGTCTTTCCTATTTTCTGATTGGATGATCGGTAATGCTGGGTTTAGAACCAAAACAAAAATTGTAAACATAAACAACTTGGCAATTACATTCAATGTTTTTTAAATTGTGAATAAGTCAGCTGTACCATTGTTATCAGTAAAACAATACTGTCTAAACATATTCACATGACACATTAAAGGTGCTATGAGCAGTATATACACTGTATTTCCAAAAGTATTCGCTCACCCACCCAAAAGACTAGAATAGGAACTCTGAATGCTTCAGCACCAAGAGATTTGGGACATTTCCATGTTCCCAACTTTGTGGGAACAGTCTGGGGATGGCCACTTCCTGTTCCAACATGACTGCACCGGAGCACAAAGCATGGTCCATAAAGACATGGATGAGTGAGTTTGGTGTGGAAGAAGTTGACTGGGCTGCACAGAGTCCTGACCTCAACCTGACAGAACACCTTTGGGATGAATTAGAGTGAAGACTGTGAGCCAGGACCTCTCATCCAACATCAGTGTCTGACGTGGACGAGAACATCAGATATGTAGATGTCTGACATTCTTGTCCAACGTATAAAGATGCAAAGAGTGTGCCAATGTCATATTAAACCTTATGTTTTAAGAATGGGATGTCACTTAAGTGCATATGTGTGTAAAGGCAGGTGAGCTAATACTTTTGGAAATATAGTGTATTTTTTTTATTTCATAAAAATAACCCACGTCCCAAGATATGAGGTAAACATGTTTAAGTCAAATATTACTTTTACTGATAACAATGGTATACAGCTGATATTCACAAAAAAAAAAAAAAGAAAAAAAAAAAGAATTACATAATGGCCAAGTTGTTTATGTCCACATATTTTGTTTTGGTTCTAAACCCTGCATTGCTGATCGTCCAATCAGAGAAGTGGAAAGACTGGCAACCCACAGACCATTGTTTTGATTTAGACTGCAGTACTGTTTTCAAACCAGCAGGAGCACATGCTGGTTACAGTACCTTTAAACTCAGACGTTGATTTAATTCACTCAGCAGCATTGTTGTACGTTGCTAGCTTGATGTATGAATTTTCACATTTGATCAGAAAACTTTTGCAGCTGGGGTGACTAATTGATAGGCCTTTTACTAATTCAAATACATGCTTTTGGTGGTACAGTGTTCTGCCTAAACCCTTTACTCCTCATGAATCAGTTTTTCTTCCTCTCTTCTCTCTGTAGATATCGTGTTTAATTTCCGCACCAGTTACGTGAGTAAGTCTGGTCAAGTGATCTTTGACGCGCGGCAGATCTGCTTCCACTACCTGACCACGTGGTTCATCATCGACCTAGTGGCCGCGCTGCCCTTTGATCTGCTCTATGCCTTCAAAGTCAGCGTGGTGAGTGACCTTTGACCTGGCTTTAGCACAAGAACATCATTCATCATCACTGGCATTTTCACATCATATTTATAGTCATAGGTTGCTTTTGCTGTACATTGCATCTTTTTACATCTTTCACATCAGAGGCCAAGAAATAAGTCCTCTGATATCTGGCAGCTTCAGTGGATTTTGTGCCAAAGTATAGTTGCATGCTGTTGCTTTGCTGTGATAATGTTATTGATTCCACCTGTAGCATTGTATTATGCACACCAAAATAACAACACTATCATGGTATTGCTGTTCTTCTTCTTATGTTTTAACTTCAAATAAATTGTCAAGAGGTTCTCAGCAACCAGCTCTCAACATCCGCTCTTCAAGAAATGTTCCAAAACTGTCCCATGTTAAGTTCATACCACTGTCTCTAAAGCTTTTCAACAAGATACCCTATTATGCTAAGAAACTTTTCTGAGCTTTTTTATCATATTATAATGATGTTTTCAGTTCAAAAACATACCTGTATTTGGGCTGAGGGCTAAAGTGCTGCCCTTCTCAGGAGCTGAAAACGCTTGGCTTCCACTACCACTCAGGGCTCAAGCCTTCATAGGGCTCTAAGCAGAATATAACTTGGGGCCCCCACCACATCAGTGCCACCAGGGCAAGACTATTGATGATTCACATCCCATAAATGTGACACAGCTGTTATTAGTTGCATTCATAGCTAACATAAATTGTCATCAAGGTTGGGGTCCTTGCCCACACGTGTGTTTCTGGCATAAGTTCTAGGGGCAGAGAATGTCATTAACTTCAACCACTCACTGTTTTTAATGTCACTTTGTTGTCACTTTTTAATAAAACAGACAATATTCTCTGTATGGTGCTTTTTCACAGGTGTCCCAGCTGGCTACAGTATATGTACAATAATGAACTGTATTTGTAATTTAATGGATTTATGTTGTAATACAGTATTTTTAATGAACATGTGTATTCACAATTCAGGCGCTCTTTGGGGGCCCCCTGGTGGCCTTGGGGCCCTTAGCATCTGCTTAGTTCACTTATAGGCTGCGCTGGCCACATTACTAGACATGTGAAGTCCTGCGTCCTCCATTCATTAAGCCAAAAAGCAGTGTACAGCAACTGTTTCCACTGATTCCTCACAAACATTTTTCATTTTGTAGTAAATTTTTTAAAGTAAATAAATAAATAAAAAAAAAGTTTAAGGAAGTGAACAGCTTTGTTCTTCTGTTTTTGTTCAGATAAGCACAATTGAACTGAATTGAATTGAACTCTGCTGGTCACCTGTTTCTTTATGACACCCAAAAATAATTTATCAAAAACATTTTCTTTTAGTCACAAACAAGGTTGTAAAATGTGCTGCTGTTCTAGCCAAGAACGGTTTAAAATATGAATAAAAGCAAAATATTCCCTTTAATAAGTAGTCCCTACCTAAAAGATCATACAGACGGGTGAGAATCTAAAGAGCACAAGTGAAAGTAAAAGTGAAAGTTAGCTTTCGAAACCAGAATATTGCATATAGATGCCACAGTATCCTGCTGAGTTTTCCAGGAGGAGTTACTGGGTGGCTCAAAAATTTGATACTGGTTTATGGCAGTTTCTGAAATCAGGATTTGGTTTTTCACATGCATGTAAACAAAAACTGAATAAACAGGCATACCGTGATAGCCCCGCCCTCTTCCCTTTAAACTGAATGCTATTGGCTGAACTGTGCCAGCGTCTGCCTGATAAGTGCTGCAGCAGCTGCGTGGTCAGTGGTGAAGGGTTCAACTCTGAGTTAACAGAGAAAGTTCAGAACCATCTTCAAGCAACACATGAACCCTGAGTTACTCAGTTTGGATTTGTTTAGTTTTATCAACCCAGAAGTTACTCCACAACTCTGAGTTTGTTCAGCTGGCTTCCAGCAATAGGCCTCTGGGCAGTAGTGGAAAGTAATTTGGTCAATAAGAGTTAGAAAAGCAGCTATTTGTCTCGAGGTGCTCTGTGCATAGTAGTTATTCGGTGGAACTCCAGGTCTATGATTTCGCTATAATTTCTTTTGAGTGTTGTGTTGTGGCAACCTAGATGTTTCACTAAAGCAAATTACCTGTCAGGTGTTTGTTGAAACAATGGCTATGACTGCATAGTCACAGGCCCAATGTGGTGTTTAGTACATGTTTATAAGCTCCTTGTAGCCATTCAATAATCTTACAAAAAAAAAATAAAAAATCGAAAGACTGGGTCAGGCAGGCTAACAGTTGAGGTAACACTGAACAACAATTCATTCAACGTTTGATTAATCTCTGTAAATCTGTGTATTACCCCTGAGTAGTTAGACAGACTGACTGTGACTGAACACACACACACATATATATATATATATATATATATATATATATATATATATATATATACACACACCTAGGGATGGGAATTGATAAGATTTTATCAATGTCAGTGTCCAATGAATTGTCGATTCTGCTTATCGAGCCGATTTTTTATCAATTCTCTTATCGATTCCTGCTCAGGGGCAGGGAGGGTCTCAGAGCTGCTCACACAAACGCAGTTGTCCAAAGCGGGATCAATAAGAGGGATCGTTAACAGCGGAGGCAGACGATTTCAATGATGGGAAAAATTAGAACCGGTTCTCGGGTAGAACTGGGTTTCAATGCCCATCCCTATATATACCTACATTATACTGAGCAGACTGAACATACCTGACCTCTTAGAATGATTTATACTTCTGTGTCAAATGAATGGCAAAACCTAGGCCATAGCCCTGAGGTGCACCTCCCTGAAAACATAACTATGCGCCGAAGTGACACAGACCTGACAAGCAGTGATTGGTTGCTTGGTCTCTTGATGAACTGTGCCAGGACAATAACAACACAGAGAAGAGACGCAGACGTTTGAAGGGTTCACGGTGGTGATATTAGTATGCTCTAAAATAGAAGATAAACCAGAACATGCATGATTTGTTTTTCGCTTAGGCTCTCTCTAACTCAGAAACATTAGCCTTTAGATGTTATGCTGACCTCACAATACAGGACTCTGTATTGCTATCCAGCAACTGAACAAATATAAGGAAGGCAAGGCACAAGGCTTTCTTTTCTCATTTAGAAGTTATTCTTCTTTATGGAGAGAAGAAGTCCCAAGGTTCACACAATCAGTATGTTTACATGGCACTGTATTTAATACTAGGACAAGAGTAAATCCTGGAGTGTAGATGAGAGGCTGGGGGTAAAGATAATGCTACAGCAGTGGCGATTTCTCATTGACTACAAGTGAAGCTGAACCCCTTTCTAAATTTTACAAAATGCTTGGTCAAATATGCACTGTTAAATTTAATAAATGTTAAATTGCAGAAATGCGCTAAAATGCATTTAAATTCATGAGTATGTTGTGCATTAATCAGCTGTTGAGTCTGGCCTTTGATGAAATCTCCCCTTCACTCAGCAGCAGCTCGGTCGCTGCCTGTATTTCCCCAATGACGATGAACTTCAACTGATCTCTATGGGACTGCTCAGACCAGGCTTTTTTACAGTGAAAAAGCCCAACGGTAATTGGATAAAAGCTAAAAAATAACTGGCTGATCAATGGTGATTGGTGGAACAGGTTGAACCGTTTGACTGACAGCTGCCATTTACCAGCAGTGGGACCTGTGATTTTCCAGAGAGGTCACAAGTCTTGTGCTGAAGAGCCACACAAAAAGTAAAGTGAAGCAATTTAGCTTATTTTCAGCTTTTGTAACCTACATATTACACTCTAACCATGGAGTTTGCTACATTTTAGTCTAGTTAGTTTTGTTCATTGAGTATCAAAGTTAGGAAAACTAGCCTGCAAGTTAACCCAGTCAAGTCAGCACAATAACAAGGCAAGAGAAAGCCTTTGTGCTGCAATGGGGAAATAAAGTTGTTGCTGTAGAGTAGAAGCAGCATTAGTGGAGTAGAAAAGTAAATTCACATAAGAGTTATTAAACAAGAGAAAATATGAATAACTATTATAGCCTAATAATAATAATAATAATAATAATAATAATAATAGATAAAACAATTAAACTATTAAAAACCTAAACCAAGGAGAGTTGATCAAAAAAAAAAAAAAAAAAATAAATAAATAAAATGAACTAAAACAGGCTATGTTAATGTAGCCTACTGTTAATTTATAGAATAGATTATATTGGTATTAATGAACAAAGCAGTATAAAATATATGATATAAATATTATGAACTTTCCCTCTTTAAAAGACCAGCAGCCACCACTGCACTACAGTGCACTTCCTGTTTTCTGTTTAGTCCCAGCTTTCTGTGCAGAATATTGTCCACGCTGTGCAATGTTAACAACGATTATAATAATGACTATATAGACCCTTCTTGTGTTTGTAAACGGAACCTATGCATTCCAAAGACTGGTACCAGAAGTTGTTAAAAAGACAATAATACATTTTTAATGGAGCATTTGGCACTAGCCACCAAACATTGTAAATTAGGAATAATCAAGACAGGTTTGGCAACTGACAACCACTCTGCCACATGTGAATAATATCAGAGCCTAGTTTAATAGCATTAGCGAGTGTGTGGATGTTTAGCCGTTTAATGTAATGTTGCAATTAGTGTCTATAATTAGCATATAAGCTAATGGCTAAATAATTTACATTTCTTAATTCCAATGTTACACAGGACAAATAGTAACAGAAATGTGTCGGCTCACAGTAGTTTGCCATGTTGCCATGTTGTATGTTCAGATTTACTTCATCAGTCACCACAAATTGTACTTTTATAAGTTAACTTAAAGCCTCAGTCACAATAACCTGTACAAACAGCTGCGAACACCCTACCAACGATTTTTGGACTATTTCCTATATGGTGCGCTTTAGGCAGCCTTATAAGAATCGTCGTAGTCTGTTCATAAGTTTGTGGCCAGGTCTTGGTCTTGTCCAAGATTTTCTGTGAACGCGAACGCCTAAGAACAATGCACGATGTTCTTAGGCATTCATTGAAGATGGCATTATTGCAATCTTCAAGATGGCAATAATGCCGAGAAGACTACAGCTGCACCTTCTACTGCACCTGTAGAAGGTGCAGCTGTAGTCTTCTCAGCATTATTGCCATCTTGAAGATTACAAATTTTTCCACAAACTTTCTAACAGATGTGATGATGAGGGCACTGAATTTTGGATATATTGGAATGGCCGCCACTTATATCCCGACAAAACGTGCTGAAAGCCCTAGGATCTTCCTAACAATGACTAGAGATTGCCGTGAGTTGCACATAGGGGTGCCGTATGGCAACCTTATGACAACAATTTTCGTAAGATGGCCGTGAGTATATCCTAGGAAGGTTTGAAGGCACCCTTACGGAGAACATAAGAACTCTACGGACAGCGTACGGCCGAAAATCAACTCATTTTCTTGAGAATGCCTCAAGTTGCTCTTGCCAATTGAACAGCAGTTGTACCAACTTCCTAAAAAGGCTGTAGGAAATTATGCCCCCCTCCACGAATGTCTATGACCAGATTTTATATGAACTGGGAGATTTGTACAAACCCATCGTTCGTGAGAACCTTTGTGACCATAGCTCAGATCTGGGTTACATTAATTCAGAGTAATTTTTAATAAATATACAACAACCATTTGTTCCTGCTGCCCAAAAACGTCTAAATTTTTTGCTCTTTTGTAGAAATAAATGGGACAGAACATTAATCACGGTACCAGGCTGTGTGCGCAACTTTTCTAATAACGTCATTCTTGGAAGGGTCAATAACTTCTCTAGTTTGACTTGTGTTAATGTAAATTTAAAAATAAATACAATGTTTGTTTTACAAAGTGAGAGCCCCGCGGTGCTGTCTAAAACACGGAAACAGTTGTCGTTAATAACGGCTGATAACCACTACCTTGTTTTGCAAAGAATAACGACACTTTGGACTTTACTTTTGGATTTACTTTTCTCACAAACCCAACCAATCCAAAGTGCCTGTGCTTTGTTAAGTGAAGCAGTGTTTGGGGTTGTTTCTGTCCAGTGTACCCGCTCCAGCCCTGGCCCGCTGACACTCTCACATTAATGGACCTGAGTGGACACTTCTCAGGCCGGCTCTGTTGTCCACATTGATCCTCCTCTGTTTCACGAAAACAATCAAACCATATCATTAAAAAGTCTTTTCTGTTGTGTTGAGTCAGAGCAGTGGCCCCCCGAAGAACCGAATCTGGAGCAATTAGGCCTCAGCTCTCGTCTGGACGCCGGCTGACTGATGGCACTGATGAAGCGCGATCTATAGGGAGTGTTTGATTGGTTGCTTATACGACTATTTCCTCTCTCTTGTTCCTAATTTAGAGGAAGGACTGTGTGTATGCCGCTGTTTGCGCTCGGGCAGCTCGATAATAAAGACTGGATGATTCAGAGCAGAGCACACCAACAGTGCTTCATAACAGTGAGAGCTGCTGTATAGGGAATTATCATGTGAATAGATGCAACTGTGGGAAATATTTATCTAAATTTGTGCCAACGCAGCCCTGAGAATATTTCTGTATATTTGCTGATATGTGTTTTCATTTGTATTTTCATGATTTCCTTCACATCTGATGATTTTAAACTAGTTATGGAAAAAAAAAAAAAAGCTAAGACAGGTGAGGGCCACTCTGCCCTCCATAATGTAAAACAGATCCATAACTGTCAGTACTGCCACACCACTAAGCCCAACCCAGGCTCACAGCAAAATGTAAAATAGTTACGTTGGTCCACATTGCAAAACATATAACATTTCACAATCTGAGCTCTCAAAACGTCTGTTCTAAGTCACGTGACTTCAGAGTTTCTCTGGCTGTTAGGAAACAAAATGGCCGACTTTGCTTAACTTTTTGAGATAAAATGTAACATTATAGCCTATTTTGGGACTTACAACCATATTTTTTAACATTTCTAGCAAGAAATATAGGTCTTAACTTCATGTTCTTCAAGCATTGAAATTATACAAGCATTCATTTATGACATTAAGTCCCTTTCACAGTGGCAGGTGCACTACTCGCTGCCGAGCTGCGCTGCTCAACTCAGCAGTGGTGTTAGCATGTAGCAGTCGAGGCTAATTTTTAGAAAGGCAATTTAACCTCGTATTCTTTTACCGATGCTGGTGCAGTGGGTTAAAGCATTTGCCCAGCAACCGGAGGGTAGCCGGTTCGAATCTCATCTGAAGCGCATACTGTTGTTGTGTCCCTGACACTTCACCCATCTTGCCTATGTATGAATGTGTCAGTGTGGCTGTGCTGTGTTTGGTGGTGCGCAGATTGGCAGCCACGCTTCCATCAGTCTGCCCCAGGGCAACTGTGGCTACAGAAGTAGCTAACTACCACCGAGTGTGTCTGAGGAGTGAATGAATAATGCAATGTAAAGCGCTTTGGGTATCTATAAAGGCGCTATATAAATCCAAGGCATTATTATTAATGTTTGGGACCACCATAATCCTCTCATAATCACAGCACGAGGGCTACAGCCCTGTAAGCTCAGCTAACTTTCTAATATGACAATATTATAATTATATCAATATCAAATCAACTCAGCGGCAGCTGCTGCTCAGCTCGGAGGCCGTGGCTGCGCTCTAGCATCGTGCTTTTACATACAAATCAAGGGAATTTGCCCGCTGCCCGCCCGCTGCCCGCCCGCTGCCCGCGTATGTTACTTATACCCAAACCTATCTATCAAAAATATTCAATCTGCAAAACTTAAACATTTTCTGTACATAGACTTACAGGGAGACATGTTTGTTCAATACTACTATCTAACACAGTGCTGTACATTAAATCTTGCAATATTTGGTGTGTTCTGATGGGGGCAGCTGAGGACAGTGTCAGGCTGCAGGCTAAGGCCCGTTCTGCTCTTCTCTCTAATAATGGAAATACCAGCATCTCCCAGGGGCCCAGAATGTGAGGAGGACTCACAGTGGAGCAGACATTCTCCACACTGTCCTCTGTGGGCCCTCATCGTGATGTCCCATTTGAGAATGCAGCCATCCCTCACCAAAATGAGCCCAACCCAGACCGCCCATAGAATGGTGGATTTACAATGAACTCGAGTGCTGCTGTAATAAAGCCTTAAACTGTCCCTGTACTCTTCACTTCTCTGACAAAACACCAGAGCGGGAACAGAGATAATTGTGAAGTTTTCAGACTTAGGCTGAATAAAAGTTGCTAAATGTAGCAGTTAAGGTGAAACTACATACTTTCAGTTGTTCCCAAGGACAACCTGGTGTTAATACGACAAAAGAAAAAAGAACTTTTTACAGCAAACATCAATATATGGAAGAGTTTGAAGAATTTGGCCAGAGTTGGGTCTATACAGTTAACTTTAAAAGAGAATTAAAGGTCCCTTAATCTGCTAAACTAACTGTTTAAGATACAGAGGTGATTTTGGCCTTAATCTGAAGCTAATGAACCGGGAAGTTTTCTGTTTACATATGGGGAAGTAATTTCAATCACACAGTGACAGAATGTAACAGGTAGTGGAGCAAAAATGTCAGCGGAATGATCATTTTGGGTCTTCTTCCAGATAATGTGTAATATTTGCAAACAGAATGACATATGTATAATGTTGTGTAATTATTGTCCTAATCATGTCAGGATATTGTGTACCTAATTTCATCATCCTGCCACAATGTCTTCACCTGTAGCACCTCATCATCTAAACTCCCAGAATTCCCTCAGGAGCATGTCCCATAAAAGAGGTTTTTGAGGTCCTGGAACCAAACAGGGCAGAGTTTACAAAAATTATGAATTTGTAATGGGCCAAGATATAAAAAAATAAAAATAAAAAATAAAAAATAGTTAAACATGATAGCAAAAATATTCATATGGGGGGTCTAGCTCCAGGCCTATTACATTACATTACATTATATTATTATATTATTTGGCAACCATGTTAAAAAATGGAAACCATATTGGAATTTCAAGTGGCTAGCACTTTTTTTTTTCTGAAAATCTAATGTATAATGAATAGTTCAACCAAATTTCATGCTTCTATCATCAATTGAACGATTCTGGCTAAAAATCAAATGAAGCCGCTACACTACATTTACAACATTTAAAGGTGTCTAAAACTATTATGAGGCCTTTAAACTTATTCTCTCATAAATGACTTTGCATTAGTGTTCACATAACAAAACTACCTATTTTGAGGCATTGAGACAACATTCATTAATTTTCTTCTGCTTATTCCCCTTGGGGAGTCGCAGGTGACTCCCAGCACCTATGGGCCTTAGGCAGGTTACACCCTGGACTGTGGTAAGTTAGTCACAGGGCTGACACAGACAACCATTCACTCTCACATTCATTCACTAGGGGCAAGCCACCAGTTCACCTAACACATATGTCTTTGGATAGTGGAAGGAAACCAGATTGAACATCTATATTGAGCAGTTTAGATAAAAAAAATAAATAAATAAATAAAGTAGTTGATGATTTTGAGTCTAATTGGCATACACTGATGTGTGTAAATTGGAGTTGGCACCTAAAGCATTTTACATTATATGCATACATTCAGTCTGACAAACAGTGCAGAGACAGGGTTGATCGTCTCGCCCCAGAGACATTTTGACAAAGTAAACAGCAGAAGGAATTTGAACTGCCAATCTTCAGTCATTAGACACCCCTCTGCACCTCTGAGCCATGTCAGCCTGTGAGGAGGGGACGGGCTTGTGTTACCAAGAACAAAAAAAAATCTGACAAAGATGTTTGAGAAATAATGTAAATCTGAAAGTTAGTCATTAAAAAGTTTCTCAGACAAATACAAATGATATGAATCCATTTATTAATTCATTGATTCATACATTTCTTACTTCTTATACCCCTTGATCCTGGAGACTGGAGTTGTTCAATGGTGACTATACGACTTACAGCACTATAGGGGACACACCAAAAATCATCCATTTTGCACGGTCGGATAGCTTGGTGCAGTCGACGACTGTTTGGTGTGTTCTGCACTGTCGGATGTAGTAGGAGACAGTTGGACCTAGTTTTGGCCGGTTGAATGTGTAGAATCGACGTCAGGCATCAGCATCAGCATTGAGGGAGTGCTCTGATTGGCTCTGTACTCCATTTACTATTTATTATACAGCTCACTGTTTACATTCATTTGTAAAAAACCTTTGTTCTAACAACTACTCAACATGTTTCCTACTGTGCTGCAGTTAGCATACCATAGTAGCCTTGTGCAGATGACAATATAATCCTCCCTCTGAGACAAATAGCTGCAATTACTCAGCCTGATTTATTCAGTACTGTAATAAGACGTATTTAATGATAAATACTTGAGTGAACCACTTGATTATTGTTGAGGTTTATTTACAGAAGCCCATTATTCGCAGAGTTTAGCGACTAGTGCCACCTGCTCTTCTAAATACATCAGATGTCATTACGTCTTGCACATGCACAGATCCTACGCACTGCTAAAAGGAATAGAAAGCATTTTAAAACGTATTACTAATTGTCATGTTACAAAAGATATTTGGTCATTTGTTAAATTTCAGTCTTGTTAAAAATATGTATAATACAGGATATATATTTAATACCCACATAATATACCCAATATACAAAACTTAAATGAATGTTTTGGTTTGTAAAAATTACATTATTCTTTGCACATTTTGTTACACAAAGCAAATACTCAAACATAATTTACTGTTACTTATAGTATAAGTAGTAGGCTATAGGTTTATTTTACTTTGAGATGAAGCAGAGCTTTAGGTATCTCTTAAAGACTATAGGAAATTTCAATGTATACATGAATCGTGATTGAAATTGTGATCTAGGCTTTCTGAAAATTGTGATATTAAGTTTTTGCCATATAGCCCACCCCTAGGTGAAATCCTTCATGCATCACTGACATGTCAAGGACACAGAAGCTTGTGAATTTACATGGTAACTTTAGAAAACTAGTATTTCAAACTGATTATAGCACTCTTCCCTAGAGCATGTGAACAGCTATGGAAGCCCAGGGTAACAGATATGTGCAGCCCGTAGGTTACTAAATGTGCATAGTAATTCCAGTTCCATGAGTGTATGATCATTTCACATGAGAATTGTGACACTGAACTGGTGGTGGGTCTTGGAAAGGCCAAGTCACAGACTTTGGTTAAAGACTAGGCAAAACAGCACGAGGAAACTCGGAAAATGTTGCATAACTGCTTTCACTTCCACTGCTCTAATTTACATCCAACTTTCCTCAGGGGGAAGGGCATGATCCAAGGACAATTACTGTTTCCCCAACACTGGAATGTTGTCCCACACAGTATGTCTCTGGCGGAGAGTTCTTGTTCTGTCCTTTACTAATTGTGACTCCAGTGTGGAAGTGCAGCTCTGACCTTCTGCAGACGGACCTCCTCTGGTTCCACTCCAAGGCCGTGGGGATGATATTTCACTGATGAAGTTATTAATAATGCGCTGGTGAACATGTTTTCCTCTCCCCTAGGCCATCTCTATGGCACTGGTGGAAGAGGGAAAGGTGGATATTGGTGGAAAGTGGTGCATCAGTATCATACAAACCATAGTAAACATGAGCAGAGTGGGCAGTGATTGGCTGGTGCAGAGGCGAGGCTGCAGGCACACAAATAATGAGCACTTACTACTTACTGCCTTAACTATTGGACTGGTTTATAAAGGAGCATATTGAACAAAAGAAAAGAAAAATAGAACATTGCATTTTTATACTGTAACTGTATACATTTCTCATCCAAACTATGAATTACCAATCATTCATGAACTAAATCATTAATCAGGGTGGGCTTGATGTCTCTCCAACAAGTTGACTATTTTTCACTTTTTGTTTTTTTATTCTGCATATGTTGGTCTTTCCTATTTTCTGATTGGTTAAATGTGTATCCAGCTGCATTTAATCTCTGTCTATTTCATCCTCAAATTTGAAAAACTCAATTAAAAAATGACCAGAAAAAAAAAAAAAAAAAAAAAAAAAAAAAAAATGGATGTGAGGCTAACGTTATTAGTGCCTCTGATGAAAATTTGGAGGCAACATGTAAAATCAAGTGGTAGGGATGTGATGATACTGCACTTTTTATTGATCTACTAGATTACCAGGATATCTTCACTGGTCACATGTCTGACTTCCTGTTTGGGTCAGTCTGGTCTGGTCAACTTTATGCACGAGGGTCGCAGCATCCGTCAAAAATAGACTCCTTTTTCTGCTGGACACAGACTGCAACACAGCCTACATGAGCTAATGCATTACTTGAATACAGGACATGTAACAGACATGTAACATATTCAGTGTTTATTGGGCATTAAGTTAAATCTGGATGCATTTTCTGACCACTAAATAAGTTTGTGACTGTTCCACTGTTTGGTGCATGGTAAATTGATTTTAAACAAAGTTAGACAGAATGTATTTTATTACCATAAATTTTGCCAAAAAAGGGAAAAAAAAATCAAATTCTTCCTTCACAGTTCACAGAGGCATCTGGCAGACTGTGCAAGGCGTCCCACATGTGTGCTTTCTCTCTGTAATTAAGCACTATGCCCACCCCCGTTTTCCACATCAGTGTTATTTCCTCTGGGTATCATGCTGGCAAATTAATTATGATAGCCCAGGTTGTTTGTTGGTGACCTGGCTTCAGTAGCCCTTGGTCGTCAAGTCACTGGGCACCTAACACTGGTAGGCCCCTTCCTTGGTTTACAACTAAATTGTATTTACAACCTTGGTAGTGTTGCCTGTTGGCCCCTCAGTAATTTTGCGCATGGTCCTATTATCAACTGAGGTGGTACAAATGTTTTAAATTACAATTAAAATAAAAATAAATAGAAAAAAAAAAAAGAAATCTACTGGCCTCAAATCTTTATTTTCTATTTTTCAATAGACAGTATTCTCAAATTTCCAACACAGGTCATGGGGCTCTAGAGCCAAGTCCAACAGTGTCTTACACTTATACATTGTACAGTACATTAATTTGTTGAAAGTGTAAAACAACTTAGCTTCTCTACAGAGATGTGACTTGTTCTACTGTGAGCCAGAAACACCCCAGTGTGACTATATTTCCCTTCACAATAAATACCAAATGCCAATCACTTGGTTACACTTGGTTACACAAATAAGACCAGCATAAACAAGCATCTCCTTTAGACTGCAGCTTTGTGGACAAGCCCCGAAGCAAGTAATCAGAATGACACAGAGCAGCACATATGGCTACATAACAGATGTTTAGCCTCATTTTCAAGATAATCAGAGTTGATGGTACTTCATGATTCATTCAATGTGCAGTTTACATTCACACTTCACCTACTGTATGCATGCCTATTTCTGGATGGTGGAAAGAAGCTGGAGTGAAGTGAGAGAATGTCCAGGGCTAGACTTATCAAAGGTTTGCGTGCACGCTAAACGAAAAAGACGTGCTAAAAGTGGAGTGCAGCTGAGGTTAGTGTGTCTCACAGGTGGTAAACAGATTTTGCTCCAGTGACTCAATGAATATGTAAATTGAGGCATTTTCACCAGAACACACAAAATTCAAGGAGAAGAAAATACAAATGAAATCACTTTGTGGTCGCTATTTGATTTATCATCACTACTGGAGCTAATCTGTGTGTACATGTTGCATGTTGGAGGAGGAGGTGCAGAAGTTTTGTGGAGGAAAAAGTGCAGCATTTAGTGCACAGATGGGGCGTTGAAAATAAGATATGTTTCATAAGAGCTCATTTACAAAGATACAACACTAAAGTGTTGTTTTGAAGGCGGAGACAACAAAGAGATGGACTGTACCTGCAACACTTTTTCATTGATTATTTCCCGTATTCCACTGAACTGCAGCCTTTTACAGCTCCTGTCCCTGGGCTTTCAGTCTGTTCCACGTCCTTTTAAATTTTTATGGTGAAGACTAAGCAATCTTCAGTTTTCAGCAAACGCTGCTGCAGGCTACATGATGACAGTGTCAGTCCACTTGTGTTTATCCCATTGCCTCCCAGTGCTCGCCGTGATGCTTGACTGCCTTCCTGGCTCTACAGGGGCTCGAGGCTACGCTTTTAAACACAGTATAAGTGGATTTGGCTGTGGATTGGAGAGTGGAGGACAATGAAAATATGTTTTAATTTTCATACTTATTCGATCACCATCAAAATTATATATAGGCTACTTGATACATTTTTATATATTATTTGAAGTATTACTGGCTCTGATAGACAGTAAATAGGACTTTCTCTTTTCTCTCTCTCTCTCCACTGTCTCAAACAAAGTGAACTAAAATCACATGGTTCTGGTTAGAATTGTATGAGACATTTAACAAGGATGGACTATGCAAAGTTAGAAGAAAGTGAAATGCATTGCAATGAAATGATGATCCCTCAAAGACAGTGAATATATTCAGTCAACTACAGTCAGCATAGTCCTGTTATGATGTTGGACTCTCATCTTGTCTGTTTCCTTGCTATTGGGAAAGATGCAGTCGGAGTTGACAGAGCAGCGTTTCTCCCTCTATCAAGATGTCTTTTGTTACAAAATTCTCACTGTTTTTACATATAAGATGTGCGGCAGAAGGTATTTGGCCATTTTCTAATAATTGGTCACACACAACACGGCCACAAATAGCAAACTCTATTTTTCAAACTGCAGTCGCAATTTAGCACCCGTCTTTGTAAATCGGGCCCACAGTGTACTGAGAAAGCCTTGTCAACCAGCCTTTCACATGAACAACCACACTCTTTCATGGTTTCGATTTGTAATTTACATAATAGAGCTTCTATTCATTTTTCAACAGTTGTAACCTTAACTACACAAACATAACCCTGCTCTTTTATTAAGTCTGAAACTTTTATGAATATGTCAGGATTTCAGTGCTTTCTTCCATTACACTTCTTCATTATATCCATTCTCTTAACATTCTCCACATAAACTGTTCCTCCCCCTCTCCTGTAGTGCTCGCAGAACCATGTTGACCTCTGACCCCTCTCAGGGAAGTGCTGCTGTTGCTGGAAACTGCTGTCAAAGTGCTGTGGAGAATTTTTTTTTTAGAGTGGTTAAGACTAAATAGACCCGCTCTACTTTTTAATAGCTTTCTGGAAATTAAATAATGCCAGACCAAAACCATAAATCATATGTGAAGAAGCACAGGTGTGACCGTTTGTTATTTATAGCAGCTGATTATATATTGCTGATGACTATATAGATACTGTATTTTCTATGATAATTTCAATTTAATGTTTAGGCTTGGGAGCCACATTTGATATTGAGTAGAAATTTTTAATTTTGAAAACAAGTCACTTTACCACATTACTGTTCCTAAAAGGCTTTACATTACTGCATTTCCATCTGATCTCAGTAGTTCATGGTGAAGGTTAGCCTGGCCCCTCCTACTTTCTTTTTTTGAAACAGGAGAGTCTGGTTCCTCAGCCATAGAGAGCTGGTTCCACCCAACCTATCACAACCACTTATCTGCTTACGTCTCACCCTTCTTTTCTCTGATTAGTTTCTCTGTCTGTGATTGTTCCGAGAGGCACCAGAGACCATCACTCTCTCTCTCTGTTTGGAAAAATATCTAATTGCAATTTTGTAGTTGCAATTTGATTTGCAATATATATATATATGGACCAAATAAGATGAAGGGATTGATGGGGGATGCAGGATGCTGAATGCAGAATGCTGGATGCAGAATACAGACTGAGGGATGCAGGGAGAGGGATGCGAGAGAGGGCTACAGGGAGAGGGATGTAGGGAGAGGGATGAAGGATGCAGGGAAAGGGATGAGGGATGCCAGGAGAGGGACGCGGGATGCAGGGACAGGGATGAAGGATGCAGAATGAGAGTTACTGGGAAAATAGGAGTGGTAGATGAGTGCTGTAGTTGAATTGTAGCTGAGGTGTAGCTTTGCTCCTGAACCTAAGCTAACTCATTAACTAAAAAGTAACTAGACGTGGATAACAGGTTTCACAAAACTACGCATTATGGGCCAGATTTACTAGGACAGGTGCTATATTGTGGGTGCAGGTTAAAAAAAAAATTACGCTTGCTATTTGTAGGTATGTTGCACATAATATACTAAGAGAAACTGCGCAAGTAATTGCGGCCTCAAATCCAATAACAGGAGCAACACTGCACATCCCCTACAGTGACGCAACACAAAAGTCAATCTGAGACTCCAGCCTCAAATAACAGGACTGACTGTAGTGGACTTTGAGAGATAATCATTTCATTGCATTTTACATTCTTCTAAAAACTTTGTGTATGTCCTTGTTAAATGTCCCATACGAAAAAAAAAATTGTCGATGTCCTCCACTCAATCGAGAGCCAAACCCATGCAGCGCAGCCTTGAGCCACCAGCTTGTCAAGTCAAGCGTCGCAGTGAGCATTGGAAGGCAATGGAATAAACACAACTGCAGCTGTCATCATGTTGGCTTTACGCAGCATTTAATTCCCCAACTAAGGAATTCAAGAACTTAAAATGACATGGAGCTGTAAAGGCTGCACTTCAGTTGGATATAAACGAGAATCAAGCAAAAATTGTCACAGGTAAAGTCTGTCTCTTTGTTGCCGCTGCCTTTAAATCAACACTTTACTGTTGTATTTTTGTAAACGAGCCATGTTAAAGCATTATAAATTATTTTCAATGCCCAATCTGTGCACTAAAAGCTGCTCTCTTTCCTCTGCAAAACTTTTGCACCTGCTCCTCCAACATGCTAAATTCTCATGGAGATTTAGCTCCCGTAGTCATGATATATCAAAGAATTGCAAAGCGACTTAATTTGCATTTTCCACCTAAGTAAAGATGGGTTGAGCTCAGTCAGTAAAGCTATCTAAGCCGTGAGTGCATCCACGCTGCAAATATCCTGTTCATCACATCATGAAGGTACACTGATCGACTGATGGAGGCCAGTGGAGACTCTGAACTCATGTCATGTTGAGGAAACCAGTCTGAGATGATCTGAGCTTTGTGACACACTGAAAGTAACATCAGTAGATGGGGTCATTGGTCATGAAGAGATTGACATTGATATCGGCTCTGGAGTTTACATAATACTCAATTGCACCCAGCAAGGAGCCTGCACAATTGATATAAATCAGGATTAGTTGCTTTTATATTAGGCCATAGGGCAAAGATTGTGAAAACTGAACATAATAGAGATGAAAGAAGCAGAACTCATGAGCAGTGTACAGATAATGATCAGACATATGGATGTAAATGTCAGAGCCAATTAGCAGTGGAACGAACTAGGACAATATAAAGGTGGTAAACACGGGAGGCAGTGCAGTGGTACGTGTCTGAGAGCTCCTGCTGCTGTGGGAGAACGCAGTCTCCACATGTGGGCACTGAGAGATGACGGAGAGAAGATGCCATTATCCCTATTATATATACAATACTGAGATCTGCATGTTTAGGAACCGTTACTCTGAAAACAGTACAATTGCTTTTCAGCTATTTCTTTGTGCAGCAGTGGTTCAGTCCTTGCCGATCACACTGTTGAAGTGTCCTCAGAGAATAACAAGGCGTGTTTCCACTGGAGTGGTACAGTACAGGTCATGTCAGCACGAGTTTGGTTCAGTGATTCCAAAAGAGTCTCTGTGTTCAGGAAAGAGACGTCGGCTACACAAACATGAAAGTCTCACAAATGAAATGAATGCAGTGATATAAATCAAATTAAAATATGTATTTTAAAACGTGTTAGATAATGACTTGCCCTGCATAATAATATTAAAAGTCCCCTATTCTGCTAAATTGACTTTTAACCATGTTTTAATGTTGTTTCCACCTCAAAAACAGACCTGGAGAAGTATTTAGTTTCATTCATGTTTGTGTGCTGAGGCTGTGTTTTTCTTGAGCTGAAAACACTCACAACTCTCCATAGACATGGGAAACCAGGAAGTGCTCATGCACGTTTCTAAAGCCCATACACCATCACCCTACTCTTGAACTGTCGTCATTATCTTCGACACATAGTGTTGTGACACTTTCTGTATTTATCATGTATTAATGACTGGTTGTTTTTTGTTTTTTTTTTGTATCTATAGATTATTTACAGTTTGTAACAATGTAAAGCACTTTGGTCAACATTGGTTTTGGTTAAGCGCAATAGAAATAAAAGTTGATTGATTGATTGAATGATTACAATACAACACCTAATCCATGTGTTTTCTGTAAAGTCAAAGTAACAGATAGATAGATAGATAGATAGATAGATAGATAGATAGATAGATAGAGCCACAACTGCCGTGTCAACTGAATATTTCTGTATATGGCATGATGAGGACCTGTAGGCAAAGTCAGCAGTATATAAGATGAATAAGAATGGTGATAGCATTGTTCCTTGAGGAGCTCCAATGTTTGTCACAACAGTTTCTGACACCGTACTCCCCAACCTGACATACTGAGGTCACTCTGTTAAATAATTGTGGATCCATGAGATGAAAACAGGATCCACACCTAATTTCTCAAGCTTTCCTCTCAAGATCAGAGGCTGAATGGTATTGAATGCGCTTGAGAAATTGAAAAACATACCATGCCATACATACCCCCCAGAACCATCCAAAAAAGACAGGGTCCGATGATTCATGTACAGTACTGCGTCCTCTACCCCCATGCTCTCTTGGTATGCGAACTGCAAAGGATCCAGTGTCTGTTGTACCTGTGGCCTGAGGAGCCGGAGTAGGAGCCTCTCGAAGGTCTTCATGATTATGGAGGTGAGGGCCACTGGTCGGTGGTCCTTGGCCCCAGCCGGCCTCCCTACTTTGGGAACTGGCACAAGGCAAGAAATTTTCCACCGGACCGGAAACTGACCCGTTTGGAGACTCCGGTTGAACATAATTTGCACAGGCACAGCCAACTCAGAAGCACACTCATTGAGAAGCTGTGGCGCTATCCCATCAGGACCAGCAGACTTCCCAGAATGTAGCCTCCTCAGCTCAGCACGTACCTCATCCACAGAAATATGGTACTCAGAGGGTGCTCCATCAGCAGAGGTGGAGTAGCCGCTGGGAGGAGTAGAGCAGGAGGTCGCAGCAGCAGAGATGGAGATAGATTTTCCACATATACATTATTTTAAGTTACAACCCGAGTTCGAATGTTTTTTTTTTGTTTTTTTATTATTTGAATAAAATGAAAACTAAAAGACTTTCAAATCACGAGCCAAAATTTAATTCACAGTGGAACAAATATAACATAACAAATGTTTACACTATACCAAGGCGACTCCCAGACTGCCACCGAAAAGACGGAGCGACAGCTCATCTCTTCCCGTCTCCTCTTGTCCCCCCGTTTCCTCACGTTGCATGACCTTTTTCCCTCTTCATACACCGAAGCGACTATCGACCTAAAGACCGTGTTTTGCACATGCGCGTGATGTAATTACCCCCCAAAGCGGCAGATGGCGCTAGCCAGTGAACAAAGATAAACGGAAGTGACACAATGTTTGCGGAGTACATATGCATGTAGCGCGCCTTGGTCTGCCACTGTTCTCAGCTTGTTTGAACATTTAAGAAGCGGTTTGGACATTGTTTTGTGTGGATTAGGTGCCGCTGCTCTGTTACTTGAAGAAGATAACTTTCGAATCGCGAAAAATGTAAAAATGGTGACAGTACGCTGCCACAGCGGTTTTCACCTCTCGTCACTCCATCACTTCCGCTAAAAATCCTGTGAGTTGATTGGCGTGGCAGCTGTAGTGCTAGGCCTATCAGAGCGCTTCGTGCCAAAGACCAAAGACGCCGATTCAACAACAAGGCCACTCGGCAGGAAACTAGTCAGACGGCCTCCGTCCTGGAGCGATGGGGGTAGACGGCGCATACATATCAAAAGGACGGAAATGAGCGACGTGGAAGAACCGTTCAGACGGCTTCAGATGGGCGATCGTTGCCTTGGTGAATGGAGGCCTTAAGACATCTCTTTTATAGCTAATCACGTTACAGACCTGAGATCAGTTAACTTCAGTTTAGTTGCTAGATGTTCTCCCTGCTGAGTCTTTCTATAATTTCTTGCTTTTTCAGCCATTTGTTGCCCCTGTCCCAACTATTTTAAGACCTGTAGCAGGCATCAAATTTGAAATGAACTCATTTTGTGCATAAAAGTGTAACATTTCTCAGTGTAAACATTTGTTATGTTATCTATATTCTGTTGTAAATAAAATATTGGCTCATGTCCTTTAGTTTTCATTTTATTCAAATTTAAAAAAGTCAAACATTTCCAGAATTCAGGTTGTAGAAAACATGAAATACTAATACAAAGGTGTTCAATACTATTTCAAAAAGCCTGAAAAACCATAATATGGGATCTTCAAGGATTATCTCTTGTCCAATCAACATACCACAGTGTTCAGCTCTACCTTTTCCAAAGCATATTCCACAGTTAGGATGCCAGAATATAGTGTGGTACACTTTTTGAACCCCTTTTGGGAATGGAAACATACCCAGACTGCTATAGTGGAACAGGGTTACCAAGTCTGCTATTATGTGTTGCAGTGGGTTGGGCAGAGCTCTTTTACATGCACATGGTATGAGATAATATGATATATGTCAGTAGGGGTTTATTCGGCGTCTGAGCTGCTCTGAAGTGAGACGGTGATTGCTTCGGAGAACCAGACTAAACAGCTAATTAATGAATCACATATTCATCAAATTAAACAAATTCTAGTGCACTTTTAATGTAACATTATGTCTAATTTTATGAAACGCTACAGTGCATATTTGACCATATTTATTTTATAACATTTTTAGGGAAAGTTCAGCTTGCCTTGTTAGTGAGCAATCGGCACTGCAGGATAGCAATACTTTGAGTTTTTTTTTTTTTTTTTTTTTTTTTTTTTTTACAGTTGGGCAAGTTTTAAGTTGTTAGGCTGATTTTGACTCACAGACCTGGCAACTGCAGTGGAAACATGCTTTCACTGAGCCATGTGTGACGCCCTGATGGAGTGTTTGTAAGAGTAGATTTTACAGCGCTGCACATGAAGTGTGCAGTTTTTTAACCTAAATTAAGCACCTCTGGAGTCAATGTGACGGTTAAATGAGTTGTTGCAAGATGTGTAATGCATCCTTTACTTCCAACTAGCATGGGTAAAAAAAACAGCCTTGCAAGAATGGGAGTCCATGAAGACTTGGGTCTTTTGAGACAACAAGCCAGCAATACTGCTTTGTGGATGCCCGATCCCGTCAGACCTCGGAAGCTGCGCGGGGTAGGGCCTGGTCAGGACCTGGATGGGAGACCGCTGGGGAACACCAGGAAGCCGGTGTGAATGTGAGTGAGTGAGTGGTTGGTGGTGGTCGAAGGGTCCATTGGCGCAGATGTGTGCAGCCGCGCTTCTGTCAGTCTACCCCAGGGGAAATTTTGGCTACAAAACGTAGCTTACCACCACCGAGTGTGGAGTGAATGAAATACCCCTTCCCTACTGTGTGTAAAGCGCTTTGGGTGACTTGTGTCACAGTTAAAGTGTGATATAAATACCATTCCCTTTCCCAAATGGCTTTATTTCTTAGATGTTCATTATGGCAGATCAGACAAAAGGCAGAGGAAATCTTTGTATGGATACGAGGAGAAGAAAAGTCAAGCCAATAGTCAAGTGGACTCATGAGTCTATTACTCCCATGAAATGTAGGGGGAGCTCTGTAGAGAAAAATGTGACCAAAATAGCAAAGAAATAGGCAAAGTTGTGTGCTGCTGCTTTTATAAATATGACTATATTTATGTCCAAATTTGCTCCAATCCCTTCAGACAACCACATTAAATAAACATAAAACATGACCTGAGTACTGAAGAACATGATGTCCACAGCACACTGAACTCCTGTTGTACCTTGTTTTTTCTCACTCCTTATGCAGATGTACAGTGTAGAAGTGAAGCAGTGGTCCATAGGTGTAAGGTGGAGGGGGCAGTGACAGATGCAGGGAGAGATGAGGCCTGTCCCTGGGGCTCAGTACAAACCTTTATTACCCGTGTACACTGGGCCTGCTTTAGTGAGCACCACAGCACACTATAGAGAGCAGACTGTTGAGATAAGGACCGTCTGCCTCACCCTTTTTTTTTTTTTTTTTTTACCGGTGTTACATGTAGCAGTACTGTAGCATTTCCATTTCAGTCTCAGGTGAATGTCATCACAGTTCCCTAAGCCTCAGTGCCTGGAGCAGTAATGTATGAGGAACATAAAAGTGTGTATAACCCATATACTCAGCTCTTTATCAGAGCAGTTTGTGAACCTCTCCATCCATCCCATTTTTTCCCCACCTATTATTATAAACACTAGTAAATTTTCACATTACAAAACTGAGATTTTTAAGCACTCTGCCACTGTCTTTCCATAGTAACGCTACAACAGCTTTTTGATAAATTAACCACTCTATTGCTGATACTTGAATGAATTGGAATGGTGAATTTTACTGCAAAAGTAAAGCAAACGCACTGCACATGCTCAGGTTAATCTTGCTCATTTCCTTCTGAATGTTAGTTGATATAAACCTTTCAACAAGCAACATATTCAAATAAGTTGCGCACAAAGCTTGGTACTGAGATTAGTGTTCTATTCAATTCATTTTTATGCAGAACCAAAATTAAAATATTAATCTAGACGTTTATAGACAGCAGGAACAGATGGATGTGTGTTCAAATTTACTATCAATTAATATGTCCCAGATCTGATGTCAGGTCCAGTTGCTAAAGTGATCTTATTAAAGTAGAGTAAGTGATGATTGATCACTGACAAACTGTTGTGGTCCGACACATTTCTGTAAATACTTGTCAAGCGTAATATTAAAATTGTTAAAGAAATGCAAACTCAAACTAAGTTATGTTTAAATGTAAGAAATGGTGTTTATGCTATTTGCAGGAAATAAGAAATAGATTTTTGGTTGTTCAGGTCAATTAGAACCTTTTATAGAGAGAGCAAATTAGTACTCAGTTAGTACCTTACAATACCAGACATGCAAAAAATCTCAAATTTAGATTTTTTTTACATATTATGGCGCTAAATTGTGGAATGAGTATGGAGACTATATGGAATCCTCAATATCAAGTAGTAATATAGTGTTTGCTAGGAACTATTAGGCTAAAAAAATGGAGTACATAAAGATGTCATAACTCTTTCTGGTGCGTATGGTGTAAGCTGCTATATTGGATGTAGAGAACATTTGATGTGTGTGTTTTAGTGTTTTTGGATAGACATACATCCAATCTGAAAACAGGAGCAGTACCACTTTTAATTACAGTAAAAATTGGTGGAATGGGAGTAGGAACTAGAAAGAGTCGAATACAAATGAACACATGAGAATCAGCCTCTAAATTTAAAGTCCTAGCTCGGAAAGTGGACCACAGCACATGCAGGCAGATGTGCTAAGCTAAGCAGAGTTATTTTGGACTCTGTGACCCTGGATGAAGACTTCCATAAAACTTTCAGCTGCTTAAAGGTGCACCAAATACTGCCTTGTGTGTTGAATCAGTGTGATGGACTTTGTGTAAATTTGGCTGCTGTCTGAACCTAGCTTTTTGTCAGCCAGCCATACTCCTACGCTCTGACATAGCATACTTCTGTGTATGTCGCATTTCCACATTTTCAGGATGTTGCAAGCCACAAGTATGGGGCTGTTATTGTAGCAAAAATATTTATGCATGTGTAAATAGATTTGTCTGTAATAAGATCTGTTCACATGGGATATCCAAACAAGTTGTCATTATCATTGGTGGAATGTAATGAAGTAAAATTACTTAGTTACTTTACTTAAGTATAATTTACATGTATTTGTACTTTACTTAAGTAGATTTTACAAAGAGTTCTTTTACTTTTACTCCACTACGTTTATGAGTTGGTTTGAAGTACACAGTATTTTGAGTTTTGGTTTAAAATCATGTGTTTTTGTCGTGCCCTTGTTGTAGACACACAGTACTTTAATATAAAAGATGCAGTAAAGTAGTACTTCTTTAGAAACATCAAATTAGCAAAGATGGAAAACCTCAGCAACAGATTCAGTCTCTTCTGTTGCACCAGTTTGTTTATTATTATTATTATTAATTATTCAAGAAAATCCCTCACATTTAACACAGTGTTGTTGAGTCTGTCTGAAATACTTACTAACTTTTTTACTTGCAAGTATATTTGAAAGTAAGTACTTTTATACTTTTAATTAAGTAGAAATTTTAAGGTGATACTTTTACTTTTACTTGAGTAAATATTCACTCCTTTGTCTGTACTTTTACTTAAGTGAAGAAATTGAGTACTTCCTCCACCACTGAGTCATTATTTCTTACTTCCTTTGTACTTTTAATAGTTCTCTCTATTAAACCATAAAACATCTCTTCCTTGATATAACTGTGGTTTCTAGAAACACAGCTACAGTGGACTTGTGATTCTAGAATGTATTTTCAGTTGGTTGTATGCTGTGCATCTCTCCATCCCTCCCCCCTCTGCCCTCCACTTTCCATCCTTCTCCTGTTCCCTTCTCCTTGATGAACTCACATTACATTAGCTCTACCTGAATGTTTCTGCCCCACTTACTCCCCGCCCCTCCCCCGATCCCCCTGTACCCCTCCATATAGCTGCATACATCCTCACTCAAGGTACAAATTTGCTCTTGTCCTACATCCCTGAAATAATAGCACATGTGATTCCAATGGGGATAGAGCGGCGGTGTGGTGGTGATGGACTGGTGAGGGAGACTGCCTGAGGAGCAGCAGCTGCAGAATGAATGACACTCACATGAGCAGAGCTGGGGGAGTGTGGCTGACTGTATAAGCTGACTGTGGAGGTGAGGCTGGTGCAGGAGGAGGAGGAAAGAAATGATAAGGTGAGGCAGAGGGGTGGAGGTAACGTAAGGCCCCATTTGTTCTGGGATTTGTCCAATTTTTGACCCATCTTTCACTGATGCCCATGTAAGTAGTGTATAAATTGAACAGAGGTGAACAGAGTAGTAGAAACGTTAACCTTCTAGAGTGGTAAACGTGTGCACTAATACTGCTCTGTACTCCTCATTGTTATAGTGGAGGGTTGGTGTTGGTTTTTAAATACTGTACATATATTGTAAAAAAAAAAAAATAGATCTACGGTGGCCCTGAAGGACACATTACACCAACAAATACAAAAACACACACACAATATGTGGAGTTTGTGTGTGTGTATTTTTGAATTTGAGTGCGTGTTTCCAAATTTGTGTGCATGTTTCTGAATTTGTGCCTGTTTTTAAATTTGTGTGCATGTTTCTACATTTGTGTGCATTTTTGTGATTTGCATCCATGTTTCTGAATTTGTGTGCATGTTTCTATATTTGTGTGTGTGTTTTCAAATTTGTCTCTTTGTGTCCGAATTTGTGTGCCTGTTTCTAAATTTGTGTGCATGTTTAAAAATGTGTGTGTGTTTCAGAATTTGTGTGTTTCCAGATTTGTGTGTTTCTTTCCAAATTTGTGGTGTAGTTCTGAATTTGTGTGCATGTTTCTAAATTTGTGTGCGTGTTTCAGTTTTTGTTCGTGTGACTTGCCCTGGAGGGGCAGGATGGAGTGAGCAGAGGTGGCTAAGGCATCTGTTACTGATGCCTGACAGTGTTCTGGGTATGTCCCACGAGACAGAGACCCCGGGGCTGACCCAGGACACACTGGCTTGGAAATGCCATGGTATTTCTCTGGATGAAGAAGTGTCTGGGGAGAGGCTCAGAAGTAAAGGAAGGTGTATTCTTAGTGTTGGTGATAAACCTGCAATGCTTTGTCTTAGTACACAGTGTATTAGTATTAGTATTTGTGATGGCAAAGTCTGTAGATAACAACACTAATGTCATGGATTTAAACATTCAGAAACAAACCAGGAGAGTAGGAAGTGTTCTGTGTGTGGTAGAACTCATGTGAGAGCCACTGATTGCTCTGATTTCCAGTTGAAGGAGGCTTCATCAGGAATCCTCACAGATGATACTGTTGGTGTGTTTACAGACCTCTGTTCTAATTATAGCCTCAGATTGAAGATTGATGAGTGCACAGTCAGAATGGTAATTCTACAGATTACACAAGATACCGACGCCTGCTTTGGTGTGATTCTGTCTTTATCTAAATTGATTAATGACTAATGTGTTTTGCATGCATCGGAAAGTTCTCTCTGGGATCCCCAGCTTCCTCACACTGCCTAAAGACATGTATGCAAGTGTTTCCCACCTCTGAGATAAACTCCAGCCTAATGACTTTATGCCAGGGGTCGGCAAACCCTTGCCCATGGGCCAAACTTGACCCACATCATTGTTTAGCTTATATCCACTTTTATTAATTGCTATTACCTGATTGTATTTAACTCTGTGGAGCTATCAAAGAATGGGGCCACTATAAGGTTTTAATTGCAAGCATACAGCTAGCTCTCTGTCATGGTTTTAGTTTACCATTACTTGATTAGCATTTAAACCCGTGGAGTTATGGGTAAGTGGTAGTGATGGGAGTATCAATACAGCGATATTGATATATTGATACTCATACAATACTAATTTGGGTATTGATTACTTGAATAAAGTATCAATGCTAATTAATACATGTGAAATAAAAGCACATGCATCACTTGGGGGTAACTTTTGTGCCAAAACACCCCCAAACTGCAGCATTTTGGTCTGGTCCATTCATGTCATGTGATGAGAAGTTACATGACATGGCCACTATATGCACTCTTAAGTTATTTAATTTATACTGTGTACATTAAAATTGTTAAATGGTCAGTAATAGTCATGGGATTTGTCTTCAAGAATAACAATTTCTTGAATGAAAAAATTTCACCAACAAGAAATCATGAGTATCGAGTATCGGTATTGGCAAATTCCCCCAAAAAGTAATAAGTATTGTATCAAATTTAAAAAGGGTGGTATTGCCTATCACTAGTAAATGGGCCGCTGTAAGACCCTATTTGCAAGCATACACCGTCTCTGTCAGACAGAGACAGAGAACTGAATGTCCATTCTTGTGGCCCACCACCTGGTGGTTCAAAAATTATTTGGCCCGACTGCATTCAAACTTGCCGACCCCTGTTGTATGTTCTAGCCACATAAGCTGATGTGGAAGAAATCAGTTGAAAAGATTTGCTCATCAGCAGTACAACATAGATCTGCTATGCAGCCTTTGTAGTTTTAGAAAAAAAAGTTGTGTAATTTTTTGGGATTTTACTGTTAAACTGTGAAATGTCCTGCGGTGTGACCGTAGCATTTTGAAAATACAAAGTACAAACATTTCCAGAATAAGTCATTAATGTCTGGGACAGATTCTAACATCTTTGGCATAATATCAAATATTTGCACTTTACTAAAACAACACTTTTAACTGGCATCTGAATCCTACAGTAAAAATTAAAATAAGTTTAACCTTGTAATTCAAATGGTGTCCTGCAGTGTGACATGAAAAATCAGGTTTTTAAACAGGCAGCTGCAACAAAACCTACAGAACCCATCTGTCATTTACAGACCAGACAGATCTGAAGGCTGTATTTTACACTAAATAAAATTCAGAATGTTAAAAAAAATTTTAGGATGGGGGAGGGATATGTTTATTAAGTTAACAGACAAGTTAAATAATTTATGACAAAAATAAAAAAAAAATGGCCAAATTGTAGTGGATGTCCTGCAGTGTGACAGAAAACACGTCAGGACATGGTTAAAACATGATTAGTTAGTTTAGTTTACATTTTTAATTGCTTATGAAAAGCTTTTTTTACACTTTTTATAAAACATTTTATTATTATTGTTATTATTATTATTATTATTATTATTATTATTATTATTATTATTATTATTATTATTTAATATTCTTTGTATTCAACTTAAAATTTGTGTCACACCGCAGGACAAAAAAAAAAAAAAAAAGTGGTTACAACTCCAACCATCAACTACCTGTAAATAAAGTTGATGTGTTGTGATAAATAACTACAGTATTTAGCTGGTCTGTGGCAGCTCTGAAGAAAAGGATAGAAAAGTCAGTCAGTTAACCTTTATTTATATTCAACTTTACAGCAACCAGACTTGACCAAAGTGCCTTACAATGTTAAAAACAAAAAATAATCCATGAAAGCAATGCCAGAACAGTCAATAAAACATGATTAATTCTGAAGCAGTGTGCACCTGGCGCGTTGGACTTGAAGCATGTTGGCCAGCGGAACACAAGGCTCTACTTGGTTGATGATTAAAATCTTACAAAAATATACAGGTGCAAGGCTGTTAATGGCACTAAAAACAAACAACATAAGTTTAAAATGAGTTCTAAACTGTACAGGGAGCCAGAGAAGTTATCAAACAGCTCACTTTAGTACACATAACAAAGTCGTACGTTTGGAGAAGAGATATCGGCTGAATACAGCTGTGGACTCTCGCGGTCATTCATGAAATCTGTCTTGTCCTGGCAGTGTTTTTACATCTATCAGCTTGCACAACATTACGAAAATACTTTTTTTTTTTTTTTTTTTTTACAGTATATCCTCTCATTTCTCATTTTTCCTCATAGTCTGTATGGTTTGTGTTTTTATGCCTTTGGTAAACAGTGCTTTAATCTGTTAGTCCATAGTTTTTAATGTTGGCTTTAAGTTAGTAAGTAAAGTTTATTTATATAGCACCTTTCTCAGACAACAGTCACAAAGTGCTTCACAATAAAAAGACATAATAAAATAGAAAACACTTTAAAATGCATAATATGGCAAAATACAATACCAATCAGTCAGTCAATATTTGTGCTTCGGAAGAATACAGAATACAGAATAGCAACCGAGCACAACAAATACTCTGCTCAGTGTGCCACCATAACTGGAAGTGGTCCTGTTAGTCCATAGTTTGATCCGTATTGTTTTCACACTTAACCACCAGGCGGACCAGAGTTCACTTGCTTGGCCCACACCAGCGTTTGATTGCACATTAACATCTGCACAAACAAACCAGACTTTACCAGGAAACACACCAGAGTTTGATTAAAGTGGACCATACATTCCAAGTATGAACACACCTTTAAACAGATGGTCATAATATTATAGCTGGTAGATTGCTATTAAAAATGTCTAAATTATGCCAACACCAAATATGGACATACTGATTGAGTATCTTGACTTGTTTGTTAATTATAGCTCACTTTTTGACACTTAGTTCTGATGAAAAATTAATCATGCTCACGAAAGTTCCATATGGCACCTGTCAACTCCGACTAATGATGTCTGCTAAGACTGAGCTGGAGTTCCCATCAACACAAATCATGTCAGGACATTCACTTTTGTTATCTCCAGATTAGAAGACAAATGAGAAACGTCACAGAGAAATGCAACTCTGCTCAAAAATTAAAATTAAAAAAGTTTTGCAATAATGAAATATTGTGTATGCGGTCGATTCCAGTCACTCTGTCTCGACGACTCTCCTGTGTACTGTAGCTTGTGTCCAAACATGACTTTGCCTTGAGCAGTGTCGGATCTCTGTGGAGGATGGAGCAGCGCTGGTCTGTCCATGAATAAATACATAGAGTGTGAAGGCAAGAGGCTGGTGATAAATGATCCTGTGTTCTCTTTAGTTTTCAGGATATGCACATTGTAAAGGCCACAGCTCAGATAAGGCAGTCTGTCAGGCACATGCACACACCACAGTACAGTGTTGTGACGTGGGGAAAAGATACTGAGGCACCGAGAGCCAGATATGGGAAAGACTAGGGTCAGATTTGTTCTACAGTCGTGATTTCATATGCAGTAAGTTGTGCTGCAGCTAATAGAACTTTAGACAGCCTACTATCCAGCCAGCCCAGGACAGTTGTCCCAGTCAGTGTTCTAGTGGACTCACAGGTTTTCAAAATCCAAGTTGCTCTTGAGTCCTCAGTGAGTAGTGTAATGGTGCATTCATTTGGTCGTTGGAAACTCGGAAAAATATTTTTCTGAGGTAAAAGATGTGCATGAACACATGCACAAGTCAGAAAAAGAACCCAGGACTTCAGGTCAAAAACTGCTGCTGACTTCCCCACTTGAGGTCTGAGCAGAACAGTCACTGAAGGATTAGCCTTCTGTGCATGTTTTAGGTTAATGCAGGAAATCTGGAGAAAACTCACCCACAGGGAGAACAATCTCACACAGAAAGGCCTCACATGATCAGGATTTGAACTCAGGACCTTCTTGCTGTAAGGTGACAGTGCTAACCACTTTGCCATTGTGCTGCCACTGCATGACGAGAATAAAATTATTACCACTTGAAGCGGGAGCCTGAGTCAGAGTCTAGATTGCCCCCAAAAAATGTCTAGTTCTGGTTTTATATCAGGTTTAGTTTTTGTTTTAGACCTGGTTTAGTTCTGTTTTATTTATTTATTTATTTATTTATTTTGATCTGGTTTAATTCTTGCTTTAGCCCTTGTTTAGTTCAATATTAGTCCTTGTTTTGTCTGTCTTTAGTATTGCATTTTTCTGTTAATCCCTCAGTATCCCTCAGCATATCCCTGGGTTAGTCCAGAGGTTAGGTTTATTTTAGTCTTTGACAGCCAAATATTTTCTGAGAGGGTACTATAAATAACTCCACGTACCTCCTGCAATGTGCTTGCATACTCCTTACCCGTAGTTGGGAAACACTGTTATAACACATCAAAGCGTGAGAAAAACATAAAAACTCCTTATTCAAATGCGAGATAATGCTAACCTAACCTAACTTTGCCACCATGCAGCAAAGGTGGAGACCCAAAATGCACACATGAATCTGATTGGTTGTTCCGCTGTCATATATTTTTGTAAATTGAATATTTGTGACAGCCAGGCATTCGGACTCTGGACATCTGTCCAACAGGCCAGGTGCATCCTACAGGTGATCTAATTGGCTGATCTTTTCAGACCAACATGTCCACTGTCATACTACTGTCAACACTGATGCAGAGGCTACCTTATACACTATATTTCCAAAAGTATTAGCTCACCTGCTTTTACACACACATATGAACTGAAGTGACATCCCATTCTTAATCTATAGGGTCGGCAAACCCTTTGCATCTATCTATGTCAGACATCTACGTGTCTGACGTTCTTGTCCAACGTCAGACACTGATGTTGGATGAGAGGTCCTGGCTCACAGTCTTCGCTCTAATTCATCCCAAAGGTGTTCTATCAGTTTAAGGTCAGGACTCTGTGCAGCCCAGTTAACGTCTTCCACACCAAACTCACTCATCCATGTCTTTATGGACCATGCTTTGTGCTCCGGTGCAGTCATGTTGGAACAGGAAGTGGCCATCCCCAAACTGTTCCTACAAAGTTGCGAACATGGAAATGTCCAAATGGAAATGTCCCAAATCTCATTGTGCTGAAGCATTCAGAGTTCCTTTCAGCCCTGGATAGACCTTGTATAGTGGTGGGAAATTGGGCTCATTTTAGTTTTGCTTTTGGCTCCCAAATGGCTCTTCATTTTACCACCTATGCCTTTTATATTTCAGCCAAATTTAGCACAGTTTTGACAAATGAGTTGTATTGTGTACTCATGTATAACTCAAATACTTGGATTGTGATGAAATATTTAAAATTCTGAAGCTTTGAAACTACCCAATGAATGGTCTTGCTTACAGAATCACTGTGCTACACATAGCATATAAAAACAGGACAGATGTTGAATTTTTTGTTTTAAACACACACACACACATGCACACGTACACACATCTGGTTTCTTCTCTCTGTTACTATCTGCTATGTTTTCAACAAGAATCCTTTTAGAAAAAAAAAAAAAAATGTCTAGCAGATGGGAGCCAACTCTCACCGTACACTTTAAAGAGACGGCAAGTACCGGCTCGTTCACCACACAGTTCACAGTTCTCTGGTCTTTGTGCAGGTCTCGGTGGTTCACCTGCTGAAGACCGTACGTCTGCTCCGCCTGCTGCGCCTGCTGCAGAAGATGGACCGCTACTCCCAGCACAGCACGGTGGTCCTGACCCTGCTCATGTCCATGTTCGCCCTGCTCGCTCACTGGATGGCCTGCATCTGGTACATCATCGGCAAAATGGAGATGGAAGCCAACGCCTACAACTGGGACATCGGTGAGTGATGGTTCGCTCAGAACAGAACCACCGCAGGGGCTGAAACTTATCACTTCATAACTCTCACACAGAACAACAGCTTCCTGTAATTAACTGAATGAGTAATCAAGGGTTTATTAATGTATTTTTTAAAAACAAAACATGCCTTGGTAACTTGGAAAAGCAAACGCAAGTTAATATTTAAGTCTTCACTTTTCGACATTCTGTCAACATGGAGCAGTATATTTGATTTATTCATTTGCAGTTTGCACAACCTCTAGGGATGTAACAATGCACTCAAGTCACCATTTGATTTGATTCACAATTTTATCTTTACAGTTCCGATTCCACACTCAGTCAAGTTTGGCTTTTGAATTGAGCCACATGCGATCAGAAAACTTTCCCCTGAGTGCTCAAATATTTCAGTGGGTGCTCTAGCCCCACAGCACCCATCAGCAGCTTTGATCTGAAGAATACATAGAGTATAATGTACTGTGTTAACTACTGATAAAGCTGAGAAAACACAGGTGTTTTAGGAAAACCTTTACTTTGTCCTGTAGTAATAATCACCTCATCAGTCTACAAAAATTTGGTTGTAGCCCTAATCCATGTACACATCCAGTATGTATACTGACCTGACAGAGGTACAGTGATACAAACTAAGTTATACTGGAGGTACTGTATACATGTACACACATAGCAATATAAAACAACAGGTATAGATATACAAACTTTCAAAAGATGGCTCAGTACAGTACATACATCTTTGGTATGTCCTTTTATATAATTCCACCACATGTCCAATGTATGACTTCATATATACACATCATAATGAACATCATGCAGCCACTCAAGGGAACAAGTCCTTATCACCAACAATAGACAAACAGGTTACCAGTTGTCTAATTCTCTAAATTTGCTTGAATCTCTCCTTTCTAAATTTTGCAGGAAAGGTCCCCTTATGTCAAAAACACTGACTGTGGAGAAGGAATTTTATTTGAATTATTGAAAATAAAATACTAGTGTCTATGGCATGGTAATAACTCACCAGTGAGCAGGTCTGAGTTGCTCTGATGGGCTGTCACAGACTCGGCTCTGCAGGGTTTGGAGGCAGCTGAGACAAATAAATACACAGAGAAATAAAGCGACTCTTACACCAAAACACTTGCTAATGCTAAAGGTTTTCATTCATCTTATGTTGTCCTAAAAATGTGGAATTTTTTTTGTCATTGCTCAGGACCAGAGAAAAGATTGAAATGGAAGTCTTTCTTTAACAGAGGGACTTAGTTTGATGTTTACAGGAGAAAGTACAATGTGGTAATGTGTTATTGTGTGAATACAGAGCAATAAAACCATTGAGCATTTGACTGGCTCTTCTGTTCCGGCTCAGAGCTGCCTCTGTCACAGTCAGAGCTAGATCAATGGAAGCCTTTACAGAATACATGCTCTGTCGCTCTCACTGAAGGCCACAGAACAATGCACCACATGTTATCGATCTCCTGACGTTAATAAAAGAAGACATCATTTTTCTCTTAATCCCACATACATTACACAGCTCCACACCTCTGCCACATTCATTTGTGTTTTATTGCGGCTCGTGTGGGACTCGATAATCAGAAGTCTCCCACAGTATTTCTGAAACGCAGCTCATTATTTACACTCAGACAGAGAATCAATACAGCCACTGTGTGTGTTTCCTAATGGAGTGCACCTGCTTATGAGACATACGTTCTATATCATCATTTGCATTAAAATGTTTGAAATGATGGCAGTGACTTGACACTGTACATTGATTATTAAAACAACTCCAGGTAGGATGGTTACGGAAGGTTTACAAGTCCTCAGTGTCTTCTCATCTGGGGTGAAAGGGGTGCAAAGAGTTTCAAATAAGCATCATCCTAATTTGTACCAAGGCAGAGTAAAGATATGGATTTAAAGTGTTGATTTTTGCTGGTGGAACAAATGATCTTAGATTTACTGTAACTAGAAGCACAAAGCTCCACCAAGGCATCACAGCAATTAGTAAGTAATCATTTGGTCCTTTACTGACCTCGTGTGTTCTGGTAGGAGGTGCCATTTGACATTTCACTAATTAGGCTTTACTGGTCACCAATGATACTAATCTAATTAAGGGTTATGTTGCTTATAAATAATCTTTTTTAAAACAATTATCATGTAAAACATTTCCAGACCAAGGTGGTGTTCTGGATCCACACAAACTCATTTCTTCCTTGGCCTATTGCTGAGCTGAAAATGTTATCAAAATCTCATCATTCATTTTATATGTACAACCATAACCTCCTTAACTACATCAGAAAACATGAAACAATATCAACATACCTAGAATAAACATATGGAGGACCAAAACTGCCAAATCAATCAATAAATTAATTCATAAATAAAATGCTCTCATTAACAAATAATTATTTAAGCAGGACTGAAGATGTAAGTTTTGGTTAAAATAAATAAATAAAGGCCTATAATTTCCTTTCTGTATTTACTCATTTTTGCTTTCATTTATCTCTGCTTTACTGAATTATTTCTTTTTTCCTTTTATTTATTCCCACATTGATTTATTTCTTGATTTCTGTCACCAAAATGCAAATGAAGGGGGCATGTTAGACAAAAGCAATCAAAGCAACAGAAAATCTGCAGAGAGTCCACGCAGTGCTCACTCACCCAGATGTTCTGAGGGCTTTGGTCCTGTTCGTCAGTGTCTGGGGGCCTCTCTGGAGACAATCTGCATGTCTTCACACTAGACTGACCTGGGATGAGCTCCTCCTGCTCTTCTCTTCACATCTCATACTTCAGATGCAGTCAGAGATGCCTGCTCAGGTCCAAATACATGCTCCATTGCTCTGGCTTTAGACTGCTCACTGTACAGAGCTGAGACTTAAAGCATTACTGTAACACTGAGCTGCACTGTTGCATACTCACATGGGACTAGAATAATGGGTTGTTTTTCCTACCTCTATAGAAGAAAACACTTAAAACTTAATACTGTAACGAACAACACTCCGACTAAATCATGCCTTGCCTATGTGAGGACCATGAGAGCAGTGCCATTAGATTAGACAGATTATTTTACTTTATTGATCCCGAAGAAAATTCAAGTTCTAGCAGCAGCTTCACAAAGTAACAAACTGTAAGGCACACAGTATGCAATATTAGTAAGGTGCAATTACAAAGATTATAATAGTTATAACAATATAATATAGATTTTTTTTTTTTGTAGGTAAGTAGGTAAGTAAAAAAAAAAAAAAAAAGTAATAAAAATAACAAAGTATAAGCAGCTTACATTGATCCCTCTTTCCTGGCACTTTTCCTACCCCATCCTAACCCCATCAGGGATATGAGCAGTGGCTCAGTTGGTAGAGCTGTTTGCCCACTAGCCAGAAGGTTGGCGGTTCAACCACTATTCCATCCGTTAGCATACTGTCAATGTGTCCTTGGGCAAGACACTTAACCCACCTTGCCTCCAGTCTCTGTGCACACTGCTATATAAATGTAAGAGTGCTTGTACACTTAAATGGATGAGTAGTTCTTTGATGATGAGCAATTTGAGTGCCAATATAAAAATGTGACCATTGGCCCTGTCCCAAGTATTTTGAGACCTATAGCAGGCATCAAATTTGAAATGAGCTCATTTTGTGCATTAAAGTGTAACATTTCTCAGTGTAAACCTTTGTTGGTTTCTATGTTCTATTGTAAATAAAATTATGGCTCATGTGATTTGAAAGTTTTTGAGTTTTGAATTTTATTCAGTTAAACTCTTCTTATACCAATATCAGTGAGAAGAGCTTACAATTACTTCTCTGTTTGGGGATCATTTGTAGGTAAATGTGACAATGAGATTTTAAAGGCACCCCACTCTGTCTTCATTTACAGCAGACAGTGCTCATGGGAAATATGGCTGCTTCAGAATGAGCTCAGTGCTTTTAGACAACACTAAAACTGCTTAAGCAAGACATTAAAATTTGTTTTCTTCCTCTGTCCCAGGCTGGCTGCACGAGCTCGGGAAGCGTCTGGAATCCCCGTACTACAGCCTTGGAGGAGTGAACGGGAGCAGCAGCGGCCCGTCCATCCGCAGCGTGTACATTGCCTCTCTGTACTTCACCCTGAGCAGTCTGACCAGTGTGGGCTTCGGGAACGTATCGGCCAACACAGACGCGGAGAAGATCTTCTCCGTCTGCGTCATGCTCATAGGAGGTACTGCCTTAGCTGTTACTCAAAACAAATACTGGTCTACTGATTGTACGTCCTTCCTGTTGAAAATAAGATAAACTTAATTAAGCAGAGTCTAGGGCGGCAGTAACTCAGTTGGTAGCGCTGCTTGTCCAATAACCAGAAGGTTGACAGTTCAAACTTCACTCCCATTGTTGTGTCCTTGGGCAAGAAATCTTCACCCACCTTGCCTCCAGTGTCTGCGCACACTGGTGTATGAATGTGAGTGTGAATGGGGGAATGGTTCCTTGATGTAAAGTGCTTTGAGTACCCATGGAGGTAGTAAAGTGCTATATAAATGTAGCAAAGAAAAAAAAAGTTACATAAGTGTACTGTGACTTCAATAATAAGCTTTTTCCATTCAAAAGCATTGAAGGTATACTTTATTGTACCCATAGGGAAATTTGGGGCAACCTGTCAGGAGATACGGGTGACTGCATTGCATCGCCCAGGGACCCTTTTCAAGATCTTGAGCCAGGATTTTGGTCAGGAGTACCTAGCTGGAGGATTAGCCTATTGTGCATGTTTTAGGTTGATGAGAGAAAGAGGAACACCCGGAGACACAGGAAGAACATGCAAACTCCACACAAAACGGCTCACACGGTCCGTGAATCGAGAGGGCTTACCACATTGCCAACGTGCCATCTAGTTCTTTGTCACTGAGCTGCCTAGATTTCCTGCTTACTAACATTCCTTTAATCTGAATAACTTAAATTCGATTACATACGCTTTAAATTATCTTCATAATTCCTATAGTTTGACACATAAAGCTCCTGCTTCCCTTTCTCCAGGGAGCCCCACAGTAAGTCATTTGCATGGGGAGTTTGGCACAGGTTTTCATGGATGGATATATCAGATTTACCCAGGCTTGAGACGGGCACTACATACATGAAAGATGGAAGCACTTACCCCCCCACCCCCACCCCACCCCCGTTTGTGACCCTTGTGTACAAAAATATGCATGCTCAAAAATTGCTATAAAATCATCATACATAAATATTTGTTTATGTTTTTTTTAAATCAATCTTTTATATATATTTGTTTATAATGTTTAGAAGGATGGTGGTGATTAGAGCCTTGGATGTATCAAAGATGAGCAGCAAAATGTATTTGATGGCCTCATGAACTTCCTTTAAAACATGTTTTAATTCCACTGGAATGGCAGTATAAAACTATGCATTCTGCAATTTCAACATTTCATTTTGAAGAAAGGCTCTGAAATTGAATATTTTTACTGTTATTATCAGGAGACTTGACGTCCATTAACACCACATTTTTTAATCTTGCTGTCATTACAGGCAAAAATCTGTCACATCGGCATTTCATTTTGAAGAAAAATTGTGAAACTTGATATTTTTACTGTTTTCCGCCAGATTCCCTCTGTAGACTACTTTGGTAAACACAGGGCTCTAGAATATAATATGGCTTTCATGCATAATATGATTTCATGCATCCGCCTACAATGGGAAAATGATTGAATCTAATAAAATACAGTTAAAATGTAAAATTTCACTACTTTTCTTCAAAATGAAATTCTGGCCTTGCAGAATTAATGCTTTTACACTGCAATGTCAGTGAGATTTAAAAACAAATGTTTTTTTAATGGAAGTCATTGAGGCCATTTTTTTGCTATTAAAATTTTGAAAGCTAGTATCTGCCACTACATAAAAATACTAATGCAGTTACATCAATTTTGCTGCTCATCTTTGAAACATCCAAGGCTCTAATCACCACCAAAGCCCCATCCCTCTACTATCTATTATTCAGAAAATAATTAAGTTTTTGTGTTTTTTGTACATATACATACATTTTTCAAAATGTATATAATGAAACTGGCATTTAAAGGGTTAAGTATAAATGACATGTAAAAGAGTAGGAGTAAAAAAGCACTGGATTTTTAAAAATTGTTTAAAAAGAACATTTTCTATAAAAAAAATATGCCCCAAGCATGCATGACTTTTGGCAAAAGTCACACAAAATGTACAAAAATGTACACAGAGGAGCGTATGGGTTAACTGTCACTTTCATACTCCAGTCACACAGTGATTTGGCAGGGTTTTTACGCCATATAGTGACTAGAGTCAGCAATGTGGGTGAAGTGTCATGCCCGGGGACACAACGACAGTATGCAAACACTTAACCCAGTGTTTCCCCACCAGGGGTACAGGGACCCCTAGGGGTAAGTAAGCACTTTACAGAGTGGAATGATTTGATCATTTCATAAGAAAATATTTGTGATCTTTTCATATTGAACTATTGTGTCATTGACGATTGGTTGATTAAAAATTACTGATTAAAATGAGATGAACTTTAATTAATTTACTTTGTTATTTTTTATGAATATTTTTATTTGTATTGATATTTTAAAAGGAATTTATTTGTGTCTTGAATTTATTTTTCAAAGAAAAAATGTAGGAAACAAAAGCTTTGACAATCAAGTATGAAATGTATTTGTACTAATAAACACAGATGACCACTTTTAAAAAAAAAAATTAACACATAAACAAATAAGGGGGCACTCACAGTTGAACAAAAAGCACATGAGGGTACAACACAAAAAGGTTGGGAACCACTGACTTAACCCACTGTGCCATTGTTGCCCCTAAATGCTACTCACTGAATATTTTCTCTTTATTGGAACATTCTAAGAGATGGCTGTATGAAAATCATAGTCGATCAGTTCATGGCATATTCACGTAAATCTAATGTTCTGTTTAAACTTGGGCAGGTATGTTTTGTACATGTCTTATGTCTAAATGCTTGCATGTAAAAGGCTAATTACCTTTATATAGCTAATAAAGTGGCCTGTAAGTGTATATGGTTATATGGTATAGAAGAGCACTTATACTTGCTCTGTCTGTTCTGTGCCTCATTGTTAAAGTAGGTTAATATTTTCGGGAGTGCATGTTGTTCCCATTGGGCTGGCCCCACACTGATTGGACCCCATCTTAAATGTCTCTGCCCGCCTCAGGGCTTCCACAGTCACTGCCACTTGGGTTGGAACACCCACCAGCACTCCCTAACCAACCACCCCCACTCCATTTCTCAGGTCAGACTAGCTGCATTTATGGAGGAAATTACTTTTTACACGTTCTGCATTTAAAAGTCAACAACAGGAATTGAATACGACCTTAGCTGAAATAAAATCTTGGAAATGTGAGAGGATTCAGCGGTGTAGGTGTGTGATTCACCTGGGGCACTGCTGCAGACTGGATCACATCAGCAGAACACATTGTTGTGGGTGTGTTAAGGACAAGCAGCTGTCATCTCTGTCACCAGCTCGGCCCTGTCACTCTGGTGTAGGGACAGCTCTGGGACAGGACCAGAATACAATTTACACAGGATTATGGACTGGGCTCAAGATAAACAGTGAAGTGATATAGGGACCTGAGTATTTAAAGCCTTGTTGTTAATTGACTCCCACCTCAGTCTGTGGCAGGCTTAAAAAAACAAAACAAAACAAAACAAAACTAAAAAATGAGCCACTGTCTTATTTTACGTTGCATCATGGTGCACTGTCAAAAACCAAGCCAGCTTCTAGTGTGACATATTATGCGCATGCCCATCATGATAAATATGGGGCACTCAAGGGTTTGGGATTTATGGAGCTAGAAACCTGCATAGGAACTAGAAATGTAAAAGATTAGAGTAGTTTAACTCTTTCCCTGTCAGCATTTCCTCAAAAAGTTGCCAGCTAGTTTTTGGTATTTTTCTACAATTTTTGCTGTCCCACAGAAATGTTGTGAAGTGAGTCTCTTCTTTCATTTAAATTTTTTTTTTATTATGAGTTAATTTGTTCTTTTTAATCAGATGAAGGATGATTTATGCAGTATTTAGGCAAAGGGCCATCAATATTTTTAATTTTAAACAATAAATTACACTTAGAATACAAAACAACCATCTTTTAAAATATTTTTTAGCCACTAAGGTTGTTGTCCTCTTCACTTGAAATGTTGAGGTTCTGGTCCGGGACTTCCTCACGGGTAATCCTTATGGGGACGGGCATATTTTTGTCTCACTAACTCGAGCTAAGACCACGTCCTGTCTGCTCCGTGCCTGGGTGATGTTGTCCATAAGTGTGAAATGTTGTATTCTGTCCTGTTGCCAGGGGGTTCTTCTTTGCTGGATTTTCATGTAGCTAGTACTGTGCTAAGAGTACAACAACCAACTGTATCCAGTACCAATGAAAACATGTGAAGCCAGAAGTCCCTGTGATTGGTGGTGAAGCGTGATGTCATGAATGATGCATTGTTCCATGATTGGCTGTCAAAGAGTTAATTATACCATCTTTTTTCAAGTTTGATATGAATTTTCTGTATATTATCATTACTGATATTAAAGGTCCTATATTCTGTTTTTTGGGGGCTTTTTAAAATTGTGTTGGACACCTTTGCATTAGTTTTTCAGGTTTTATAACTTAAAATAATGTATCTGTGGAAAACATCTTCTTTTGGGGAGCTGTTACTTTGACTTCGCAGAGAACACTTGGGTTAAGTGTCTGTCGCCCCCTGCTGGCAGCAGTGGGGACTGAACAGAACATAAAATGGGTAATTAGCCCGGCTATTAGCAACATGACGCTAACAGATAGATAAATGAGCTGACTGCTTCATAGTGATGGCAGTTTAAGCACTGAAATTAGAATGAGTCTGCTGACGGTGTATGGACTTTAGAAATGCACAGGAGCACTTCCTGGTTTTATGAGTTTACATAGAGCTGTGAGACCAAGCGTTTTCAGCTCTTGAGAACATTACTCAAACATGTGAATGAAATACTAAAAAATACTACTCCAGGTCTGTTTAGACAACATTATAACATGGTTAAAAGAAAGAAAGAAAAAAAAGATTTTGCAAAGTAGGGGACCTTAAATTCTAATTTAACACTATCATGCTTCATCTTTAGGTTCTGGAAACCAAAAGCATACTCCACGTTAAAAGCACGCTGTTGGAGCATTTTTTGCTCTTCACAACTGATGCAGTCCTCAATGATTTGCAAGTTCACACACTCACTAAAATCCATTTTGTTTCTCTGAAGCTGGCAGTATTAGAGCAGTGGTGTGGCAGTACCAGCTGTTACTGGAACTACTACACAGTGTTACTTTGATTGGATAATTTGACTCAGTGATGGGCCGTTCCTTCAATCACCTTGAGGTGTTCTCAGAAAACTACCAGCACTTGGATTTGTGTGTAAGCTCTCAGATGAGCAGAAGTTTAGCAGAAATGAAGGACCAACAGTCAGTTTAGTCTTTATGTCTGTTTTGAACTGACTGCTGCAGACTTCCAGGGTGTGCTGACAATGCTGAGATTAGAACTGATCAAGTGCAGTGTTTGAATGTGCTGTATCAACATGTTCATAGCAGAGGTGTGTGTGAACTGAATTGTTTCCCTGTATAGTTTTGTAGTGATATGTGTTTCCTGCTGAGTCTGCACCATTGACCTGGTTAGAGCAGCTCAGAGGGGCCCCTCAGAGAGAGGACCCCTGATGTGACTCTGCACCCCTGTGTCTGCAGCCTGATGGAAACTCCTCCATGATAATATGCAGCAGAAATATACTCCATTCAGATGCACAATCAGGATAGGAACTGGTGTATATAAATAAACTAACAGGAATATCTATTTCATCTTTAACTCACTCTCTATATGCAGAAACAATAATAATAAAAAATTTGGTGTATTGTGCTTTTGTCTTTGGGGTTTGTCTTGCACCTCCGCTGGTGGTTTGACCAGTGGTGTAGCAGTGGTGTCATGGGTGGAGATGCTGATATACATTTATGGAAAGGGAAAAAAAAACTTCCAACAACATTTGTAAAGGTCCAGATGGTTCTGTTTAATGATTTATTCAGTTTAAAATATCTCTGTAACCAGCATGTTACAGATGCAGTAGTTACTTCGTTTTTCTCTAGCTGAAGCTAATATAGCACTGTTCAATGTAGCTTTTGATATCTTTGTAGCTTTTCTAGAGTTCATTTTATGGTGTCTTAGGCTGTGTCTGAACGTCCTCCCTAATCCCTATATAGTGCACTATATAGTGCTCACGCCATTTTGTAGTGGTGCCCGAATGTCTAATGGATGAAAAATAGTGCACTCAAAATTTCCCACAATGCATTTTGAAAAGTAGTGGACAGCGATGGTCACTAGACGGTCAGTATAGACCAGAATGCTTTGCGAGTTTCATAGGAGAACAGCGGGACCGCGACAGGTCTTTAAACTGTACACAACACGTCTGAATGAAACCAGATAGAAACGCCTTTTTTTTTTTTACTTCTTTCACGTCGTAATCAGAAATAAAAAGCTCTTATATAAACCCTTGCAGTGTAAAATTGCTAACGTTAGCTTACCCAGCATTCAGCCTCCCCACGTAAGGCACAGAGCTGGAATAATCCAGTCCGTTTTATTCATTATAGTGATAAATCATGTATCACACGTATGACTATTATGTATAAATAATAATAATAATAATAATCTATAAATATTAAAACATCAAGTGAGTGTGGTCGGGCTTTATCACAGAAGAACATTATCAGCGGAGTTTCGCCGAAATTTTTTTTACACAGACGCCAGAGTCACGTGATCACCGGTGAGTTAAAAATAGTGTGCGACTGTCCGAATCATTCACTAAATGAGTGCACTATAGTCCGCTATATAGTGCTGGAGTATATAGTGATTGAGGGGTTAGGGGCAAGGGATGACGTTCGGACACAGCCTTAGAGTTTTGTGTCTTTTGGGGACATTTTACAGTTTGAGCGCCACCTAGAGGATGGACCCCCACATTTCTGATACAAATCCTGTCAAAACCAATTGTTTTATATCATTAGCTTTCATTGTAGTTGTCATATTGATTACCCACAATACTATGCGACTTTGTGACATCGTCAGTGACATTATTGGCCCTTTACAGATGCATAAGCTGTTGGTAGTAAAATGTTGGCAAAAGCATAGCTGGGTGCTGAGATGTCTTTTGTGCATGATGTAAAAATCTGCACCTACAGTGTTCTACTGTTTGCTTTTCAAGAGTTTATATTTTTATCAATAGTTTTAACAAAAATCTGATTTATACTATTTTTTCTCTCATATTTTCCAATCTAACACAAGGGGGCCTGGCACATAAAAAAAAAAAAAAAATGTTTGTAGAATGCAAATAGGTATACCTACCTACGCTGTTCTCATTTCATATTGCACCTAACACGGGTCTATACATTGTAGTTTACTCATCAAAAGGTTTGTAAACATTTACTTTTGTGATTTTCAATAAGAGAGCTTTTTGTTTTACATCTTGTACGCATGTTTTTTTTTTTTTTTGTTCCTGTTGGTAAAGTAGTTAGTTTTTATTCTCAACTGACATGGAATCAGTTCATCAGTTTTATAAATCTATTTATATAAAAAGTCTAGGCAAAGATAGTTTGCCAGATATGGCTCAGGGTGCAGAGTGTTAACACCAAGTTCCCCAGTTACTTTGCCTTTAACTCTTGGCCTTCTGTCTGTATTAAATGCTCTTATATTTCCCTCCTGTAGCTCTGATGCATGCCCTGGTGTTCGGTAACGTCACTGCCATCATTCAGAGGATGTACTCGCGCTGGTCCCAGTACCACACCAGAACCAAAGACCTCAAGGACTTCATCCGAGTGCACCACCTTCCCCAGAGCCTGAAGCAGCGCATGCTAGAGTACTTCCAGACCACCTGGTCCGTCAACAATGGCATCGACTGCAACGAGGTAACAACACCAGAGTCTGGATCACACAAGACTCAGGTCATTCCACCTCATCTTTATGTTTAGTTTTAAGCCATTCCTAAAAGGTAACTGATCAGATTCATACTTAGCACTGCTCATGCTAAGTACGTGAATGGGTTTGACAGATCAGGCCAGAACAATGAAAAACAGGTAAAACCTAAAGAGAGGCTTCCTAAAATGTTGAATTTTTCTGTTTGGAGTTTAGATAGCTGTGAATATGGTCAGTGTGTGCCTAAAACTAAACAGAGGAGAGACATCTGTCTGCCTGATTACCTCCACCTGTTTTGTTGGCACTGGTTGGTCTGTATGCCTGTTAATAAGAAAATAAAAAGAAGAAAAAGAAATTCTAGTAACATTTTATTTTACACTACACTAGATGAAGTGTAACTACAATACAATTACAATGTGACATATGGTGTAACAAACTGTTATAATGTACTTATGTTGTACATACATATTGGAATTTTATGTACTTAAAGATTCTAAGTAGAAATGTAATAATGTACTACTACTAATAATAAATGTACTTGTTACACTACCTACCTACCTACTACCTAGTAAAGTAGGCATTGTACTGTTTTTGCTGATCCCAAATGCACTTTGGCAGAGTTATATAACAAGTATTTTTATTACACTTGAACCTAGAAACTGTAAGAACACAAAATGTCCTCAAGTACAACATAAGTACTTTATTACAGTTTGTTAAAGCATGTGTTACATAGTAGTTACAGTGAAGATACACTGCATCAAGTGTAGTGTCAAATAAAGTGCTATAGAAATTTTCAGGAAAGGCCCAAACCTGTGATTTAATCCCAATTCCCACCAAGACACTTTCTTCAGTCACATGGGGTCAGAAAAGGAAAGAACTATTACTTATCTAATTATTACTGCTAATTAAAATTATGCCTTGGTGGAAGTCTGCACTGCTTCTAGATAATTTTGAGTTTAACCCCTCGCTGAAAGGTTATTGGGACCTTTCTGCATTTCCACTAATGTTCTGGGTGTTCATAAACATTTATTACCTTCATGTTTGCTACTGTTGCATGAGGAGACTGAGAACATGAGAAATTGATTGAGAACATGCATTTGGAACCTTCATTGGTCACAGAAGGCCTGGTTCAGAGCAGTCCCAGCTGAATGGAGATGGATTAAGGTTCATTGATCAGTACCATGAGTCCACAGAGCAGGGCCATGCTCAGTCTGAGCTGGTGATTCTATCTGCACTTCTGTTTGTAATCACAGCTCTGATGGAGTCATTGATCGTGAGGTATCAGGGTGGAACAGAAAAACATGTGGCTTACATTTTTAACATCACATGGTTAAACCCTGGTAACGTCCTCCTGATTGCTATGCACCTTTTGTCCTCTGCCTGGGATCAGAACAGGGACGTTACTAGACCTGACGCTTTACCTGGGCACAGGCCCCTCTTGTAGCACTTGTAGCACTTTTTTTTTTAAAGTGTGTACCACACAATGTACTAATCACTTATTTTTCTGGTTTATCCCACTTTTCCTGTACTACAGAACATCCCCCACAGTGGACTGGAAAGTAGTCTTGTCTTCTTGTCAGTGGTCTTTGTTTATAAAATGCACTATATAAATAAAGTGGCTTGGATTTGATACAAATAATATTTGGAAAGGTAAATATGGTCATCTGAAATGTTAAAAATGAATCTTAAACATGCCTCTAAGTTCTACAGGACCGTGTGCAGTTGCCTGTTTAAAAACTTATATAATCATGTTTTAACTGCAGTATATGCACATTATGTTTAAGGAAAATGCAGTTTGAATCAAAGCCTCTCAGTGTCTGGATTCGAACTGGGGTCTGTCTGTTGCAGAAGCTTGGTCTGATGAAAGTCCTGACAAATAATGTTAGGGCACGCTATTCCTGGGAAAGTCTGGTTTGTTTGTGGAAGTGTCAATGTGTGCTCAAACTCAGGTGCACCAAACAAGTGAACACTGCTCTGCCTGAAGTCAGAGGTCTCTGTGTGGTGCGGACTAGTGGAAGGAAATGGACTAAAGCACTGTTTAAAAAGGACATGGAAACAAGAACACATCTAACCTGACTATGAGGTAAAATGACAAAAGAGTGGATTTGCTGACTCTAAAGAAAATGTATTTAAAATGTTGTTAACATTGACTATCAAATGTAAAACAAATCCCAAAACAACACAGATTGAATATTATATTAATAGGATATATCCAGCTAAAGATGCAGACTTTTGACCAATAGTTATACAGGATTTCTTCTTCCCAAGTTTATCTTTAGTAGCCTAAATACTGATATGCTGCTCCCTACAGGGAAGGTTTGGTACTGCTTATTCTGCTTACTTGACAGAGCCCAATGTGAACTTGAACCAGACCAATGACTTTTGCCCCAGAGCGCCCCAAGTCCTGCAGACCAGCAAGTGTGAACACACCCTAAATGTACACTAGTAAATGAATAGGAGAGTGAATGGTTGTCTGCAGGGCTTAACATTAACACAACTGACCAAATGCGGGTAGGCTGCATTTTCTTTTAGGCTATTAACACAAATGCTCCCACTAACCTCTTTGACCAGTTGCATTTTATGCATTTATCTTAACTTTAGAGGTTAGGTCTGAATCTATGTTGCACAGACTTGAGTGTACACCATTCAGTTTACAGTAATTTATCATGATTGAAGAAAGAAAAATAATTAGAACAAAATGCACATGCAGAGAGATGCCATTTTTTTCTCCCTGAAGAGGTAAACCTTTTTTTGTATTTGATAAATCCCTGTCCATATATGAAACCAAATTTTACATTTCTATAGGCTTATTGTATACAATAAATAAATAAATTAATACACACAAAACTTAAAGATATTAGGGAGGATCTTTATAAATTCATTTTTTGCAATATTTATTAAAACTACCTTCATTGCCCTGTATAAGGCTTATAAATTGGTGTATTAGAAACAATAATAATAATGTTAATAAACTGTGAAATCTGTGGGACTTAAAAAAACTCAACCAATCGTTTTTGTCATGAGTACGGTAACCATTGTTCCACAGACTTGCCAATCATTCCGACTTCCTGGTTTTGGCAACGTGTGCGTTCTTGTGCCTGCGCATGCATACACACTATGTTTATGTAGTCCGGCGTTAGCTGAGCCTCATCGTAGCGTGGACAGCCTGACTTTGAAGAGCACAATGGCTGAGGAAAACCGTGAACCGGGCGGTCACAAAAGGAAAACTGTTTTTGAAGTGTACCAGAGGAGGAGGAGAAAAACTGTAGAAGAGCAGAATAAAACCCATGTAGTTATTGGCGATTCCTTCAAAGGACGGCGTGCGCTGTAGGAACAGAAAGGGCTTCAGACGATGCATTGGTCGCCAAGTTTCTGCTGGACAGGTAACGTTTATCTTATCGTTTGAAAAAAATGCCTTTTTTCTTTATCTGTTGAACCTTTTCAACTGTACAGCAACCGTTAGTTTGCTAATGCTACCAATAGCTGCAGTACATATATTTTTGGTCACATTTAGGGACTGTGCATGTGACTGGGTCTGTGTGGGGAACTAGGTCAAAGGTCGCGCAAACAAACAATGCTGGTCTAGGTTTAGGCGAATCTCTGCTGATGCCGGCTGTAAACAAACACTCGTGTTCCAACGCTCGTGCACGTCGCTGTGGAGGAGTTCCTTGGAAAGGAACAGTGAAGGGCGGGGCCTGATGCATGCGCATTATTCAAAAAAGGACAAACAGTCCCTGGTTTCTCAGCAGTCAAAAAAAATCCTCCCTAATATCTTTAACTAATCCATTTGTGGCTAATAAATACATTAAGTGGCTAGCAACTTTTGACAAAGACTACCCAGTAAAAGCAAAAAAGTCAAGCCTTAGTTATGTGTCTTTGTGTGTCTCTGTGCCAGCCCTGTGACTTACTGGCACCTGTCCAGCCTGTACCCCACCTTAGGCCCATAGTTACTCTGGGACAGGCTCTGCGTCCCCTAATGAGATTAAGCGTGAGAAGATGAATGAATAATTGTTAACTGTTTTTCTTGCATAAACGGTTACTTATTCATCTTTCTCTCAAAACATGACAAAACATGGGTGAGTGGTTATTTTTTTGGTTTGTCTTTACTAATTTTTCCAAATGTTGGAAACACCAAAACAATATTTCATACATATTTCTCCACACCCTGCTGAGAATACACAATGTAAAAAAAATGTTGCAAAACTCAAAAATTCAAGGCAACAGGATCCCTCAAGATTTTGGAGTTTTGGGCCAAGTCAAAATCTCAAAAGTTGTTAAAATTGTAAAATTGTTTTGTTAAATTTAGTATTCTAAGTTTTTATTATAATCTACAATAATACTTTTTCTGAACAATGGATAGTAAGTTGGCTCTAAGATGAGTTCAAAAAAATAATGATAGTGAGCAAAACTTAAAATTGAAAGTTTTTAGACATAGGAATGTTAAATTAGGTGAAAAAATATATAATATTTGTTGAAAACTTGAGATTTTGAGTTGGCCTCAAAACTCAAAATTCTTGAGGGATCTTATTGCCTTGAGTTTTTAAGTTTTTGCAACATTTTTTTTTTTTTTTTTTTTTTTAACAGTGCACCAGTGACCCAGTTTTACCACCACTGCAGAATGCTGAATGTAATGTCCTGTTCGCCTGAGTCTCTGTGTCCTCTCCTGTCCACAGCTGCTGAAGGACTTCCCGGACGAACTGCGCTCGGACATCACCATGCACCTGAACAAGGAGATCCTGGAGCTGTCCCTGTTCGCCTCGGCCAGTCGCGGGTGCCTGCGCTCCCTGTCCCTCCACATCAAAACCACCTTCTGTGCCCCCGGAGAGTACCTGCTCAGGGAGGGGGATGCGCTGCAGGCCATCTTCTTTGTGTGCTCGGGCTCCATGGAAGTGCTGAAGGACGGCATGGTGCTGGCCATTCTGGGTACGTCTCACACACACACACACACACACACACACACACACACACACTCCTGAGGCAGGCCTGACACAGGAGTGGCTGTAATGACCCTCTGAGAAGCCCATTGTGGACGCTGCTGTGTAAATGAGCCTATTGTTAAGACTGGGGGGTTATTACAGCGGCCTGGAGGCTGCGATCCCAGAGCGGCCCATCAAATCTGCTCTGTTATGTGCTCTTTAATACAATGAGCTGCAGTAGGGATGCATCAGCCTGAGCGGAGAGGAGCACTTTATCTAACTTTGTACTGAAAGGTCATTCTGTGGTTCATTTCACTCAGATGATAGCTCTGTTCATTCTGTGTTATTAATAGCTAACGCTAGTTCAGTTCACATTCTGATGTAGTCATATTACTTGTAAACAGAAAGTTTTCAGCCTCAGTTATGCATCATAACTTTTACATGATCTGCAGTTAAACCACTCACTCTATCTGGTGACATGTATGAACTCAAGTCCTTAACTCTTATCCAACCAAGTGGGGTAAAATGTGAACAAGGGCATGAATTTATTTATTTAACCATTATTTATCCAGTATAAGATTCAATGAAATTTACAATCTATTTTTCAAGGACATCTTGGCCAAGATGAGCAGCAGCACAGACTAAGTGCAGGATACAATTAAACATTAAACAGATGTACACATAATCACTTTTTACAATCAAAAGCTCAAGCAAAATATAAAATCTTCAGGACAAAATTAAATGAAATATAAAAACAATATAATCCTGCACAAGTAGATGTTACAGGTGCAGCTGGTGGCTACAAACTACAACTGCTGACTCCGAGACTTTGAGTGCTATGTTCTTGGAGCAGATAAGAAGGCAGCTTGCCCAAAATGGCCTTGTGTATGACCACATATCAATGCATGCAGCATTGCAGCATATTGTCATACACAAGGCCTGCAAATATTTAGTCAGGAAAATCCAGCTGAGTATTATTTTGGTCATATTGCAGGGATGCTTTTGTTTATCACTCTAATTTTTCAGGACTTTGTTGGGCTACTTTACTTTTTTTTTTTTTTTTTAACACGTATCATCATCAATCAACAACATGACTATGAACTATTTTTACCTTTGTAATTTTAATGTTTTGTTTTTTTTTCACTTTCTTTCAGTTTTTCTTGCTTGAGGTGCCTGAATGTATTTACATTTTTATACAGATTCTGCCCTTATTATTGATAAAAAGTCATAAATGAGGGCTTAAAACAAACTGCTAGCTGTTTTTCTTTTTGTAGATTTTTAATAAGATTATTCTATGTTGAAATAATACACCCCTGCCCACGTTTACTATAAAATATGACTAAAGAGGAAAAAAATCTCAGTATTTTGTTTATTGTATATTTTGTTACCCCACTCCCAGTAATCCCCAGTAATCTCTGTAAGTAAAGTAGGCTGGTAGGATGAGAGTTAACCAGACTTACCAGATGGTCTGTTCCATTTGACTTTGTGGATGCTTCACAAGAAAGCCTTACCAAAGATACTTTAGAGGAATCCCTGAAGCAGATCAACATTTTGTCTAATCAGTATCAGAAGGTCCATGTCCAGTAACGCATGGCGCGCCTCTCTCTCGTCTCCCCTCCTGTGCTCCGCCTGTGACCTCCGTGTGGACATGTCCTCTCTGAACCAAAAGGACTGTTGTCTCCTGTGTGCATCAGTCAGCTGTGATGGTCAGAGAGACGATGAGCGGTGCCTTGAAGCAGCGTGTTTGAAGGTGAAAGTAAAGTTGCGCGGAGGCAGCCACCTCTGCCCCGCAGTTACCTGTGGTGCAGTCCAAAGGCACATTTTCTGTTCACAGCTGAAATCCACACAGATTTGTTGTTTTGGTCAGTGTGGATGTCCAGCACTGATTACTGTGCGCCAGAAACTAGGTCACTGAGAAAAGTTCTGTGTTGTCATAGACAAGTGCGATTAATTGCGTTAAGTTTTTTAACGCGTTAATGTGGGCAGGGAGGTTATGGTTTTGCTTACCTGCAAATATTCTTTACCTTTATGGAGAATTTGCGAGGCATTTCAATGGTTTGTTTTTTGTCACTGAAACAACTTGTTCACTATTGTACACCTCTGGGACCTAGGTAACTGCCTACCTTGCCTACCCTTTTGTGACACTCTGGCTTCTAGACTATTTCAACTTTTATTTAAGCCACTATCACAACAACAGTAATCTTAAAAAGCTAACTGGATCTAGAGGAACATGATGGCTGCTCCTGTGGCTTTACTGCCATCTTTAGGAAGAACTACTAATCTCTCTCTTTAACAAACTCCATGTTGTTCTGTACAGGCGTGTAGTGCCCCAACTTGTTCTGCAGTATACAAGAGCATGATGTTTCACTGTTGTTCCATCGGCATCACTTGCAGCAAGCTTGGTACCATGGACTGATCAGTGTTAATGACATGGAATGCGTATGCGTCTTGAAGGCTTCAGGACATTGGAAAGTGGACAGTGCTTCATTCTGCAATCTCAACAACATAGAAACCAATATCTCCAATATGTTTTTTCTTTTTAGCACAAGTCACAATAGTGCTAAAATAGAGACTTTCTAGTCAGCCATTATTGAACAGCCAATCAGAGTGTCTCTTATTGGAGTGTGCCAGCAGATTAAAATCCCCATATGATAACATAAAGTCCATTTTTTTCCCCACAGATATTTCATATATATAATATACTATATATGGGAGGTGTAACAAGCAATTTATAATTTTAAGTGTAACTGTTGTTTCTACATGTTTTAACAATGTCCTCTGGTGTGAATTTTTTCCGTCACACTGCAGGAAATTCACTACAATTTGGCCATTTGAATTTAATATCATAAATTATTTAACGTGTCTATTGTGCTAACTTAACAAATCTAAGTCCAATCCTTAAAAATAATTTTTAACATTCAGAATTTTAATATTGTGAAAAATACAGCTCTCACACTGCAGGACACCAAATAGGTACACGTTAATAGAGAAAATTAGGATTTTACTAAAATTAATAAGAAAATAACAATAATAACAATTACAAGCCTCTCAGTACGTCTCACAGGTCTCTCTGGTCTATAACTGACAAATGAGGTTCTGTAGCTTTTATGGCAGCTGCCTGCTTAAAAAAACAAAACAATCTTTTATATCACACCACAGGACACCATTTTCATTACAAAAATTAGGATTCAGGTGCAATTAAAAGTGTTGTGTTAGTAGAGTACAAATATTTGACATTATGGCCAAAACTTTGTGAATTTTGGAAATGTTTGTATCTTGTATTTTGGAAATGTTACAGTCACACCACAGGAAAATTTACAGTTTAATAAAAAAAAAAAAAAAAACTTCTTTCTAAAACTTCAAAGCTAAGTTTTGCTAAAACATCATTTAGCAAAACTTTTCAATTGATTATGGAAAATGTGGGTGTCACGTCAACCACTCAGATTCTGTTGATTACACAGGGGTTCTCTAATCCAAGGGAAAACTGATGTTCCAGTTTCAGTGTTGAAACAACTTTGGTAAGAAACCTAACTCTGCATTTGGTTTTATAAAAGAACCACAGTGACAAAGTGCTCCTGTTTGACTCGATGGCCTCCACACTGCTGCCCAGCTTGCTTTAGAGCCAAGAACCTCATGAAGCAACTGCTCAGTGACCGCCACCATACTTTATCATAACCCAGTTCTCTGAGAGCTGTGAGACATCAGCTCAAATATTCACATCTCACCTCATATCTTTATATATGCAGTGTAGCGTACATATTTAAAAATATATATATACACTGAACTAAGACAAAGATTAAGAGTGATAATTCCACATTGGTACCAGTTAGCCTTGCGCTAACGTGCAGATTAAAACACCTAAACTAATGTCTTAAGAGGGAAGGATTGACCTTGCCTGGAAATTCCAGACTCACCGCTGTACCAGTGGATGAGTCTGGTTGCCATAGAATCAATTCGATTTCTAGCGCGGAGCAAACGGGCAGCGGAGTTAGCCAATCAGAAAATGGCGGACGTGACGTTAACAAAGCGACAAGAAAGTAAGCAACGCAAAAACATTTTTTTTTTAATATATATAAAGGCTTCTAGTGCTGCAAGCTGCTGTGGTTTTAATGACTCGATATGTTTGTGGTAATTTAAAAGGGAATTTACCGCTGAATGAAACAAACTCGGCTCCTCAGTGCGCCACCTTGATTGTTGTTGCGGACGCTGCTCGCGAAGAACACGTGACTTAAATAAGCAAATCAAAATGCACGGTACGGTTGGGATTTGAGTAAACCACTGTGGACGGCGTGGTGACCAGACTGATATTTCTCTGTACAGAGAAATATCAGTCTGGATTTTCCAGGCAAGGATTGACCAGGAGGGAATCAGTTTAATAGATATAGATCACCAAACTCAACTTAATTTAGATTAAGTATAACGTTTATTTACACAATAAGGCAGAATAGTATACGGGTAAATATTGAAAGGAATGTAATTTTGAACAGAACCGTTATGCAGAATTACTGATTAATTAATGATGAATTGCAGTGGAGTAAGCTATAATATGACTTATTAAATTATTGGAAATTTAGGAATAAGGGAATAGACTCTGAGACTATAAGCGCCAAGTCTGTCACATACATAACACTGGTCTTACTGCGCTCGGACAGGAGGGGGAAGGGCGGTGACGACAGCCAGCCCAGGTTTCAGCCAGGGGCTCGGATATTGGTCCTTCCTTTATCCGCGGGGTGTAGCAGGGCTGGTCTTCCCCACTCCAAGCAGCGGTTCGTGGTTTGTCCTCCAAAAAGATCCAAAAGCCAGTTGCCAGGTGTCCCGTTATGTTGAACAGTGAGCGTGATACCGCTCAGGGAGAGTTCAGCTGTTGCCAGCGTAAGGCAGCGTCAAAGTCTCAGAGTATGGCAAATGTCCTTTTAATGCCAAATGAAAAATTCAATAAAAATCCTTTCACAGCGATTCAAAACTTTAGAAGTATAACTTCTTAAAATAGCTGCTTTGGTCAAGGCGGATGTTGCGTGGCGCGAGGCTTTTCAAAATAAACTACAAAAATGATACTCGAACAAAAGTTTGGCGACTTATCGTGAAAAGATGTTATCACCGGCAAAGTAAACTTAACGCAACAAACTGATGAGAAGAAAGGAAAAATTATACTTCGAAGACAAAGTAGACGGAGACGAGACAAGACAAAGACTAAGAGAAGACTAAGACAAGACTAAGGAAGACGGACCGCACCCCAAGATAAGACTGGAAAAGGGGGTGTCTCTGGTACAGCCCCCTGAACTGATAGTGGAGAGGATTCAAATTACCTCTGCTAGACACAAAGTAAATGTCATAAAAAGAAATGGCTTACTCCACTTCAATTTATGTACCCTTAAAAACATGTTACATTTGTAGCAACATAAACATACTGGTGAATAATGATACTGAATAAGCATATATCCAATCAATAATAAACATGATGATTTCAACAGTTTGCACAAAACATAGCTATGACATTTTCCTGTAAAGTAACATGTTAATGCATGAGATCCGTCTCTTGAACAGGTGAGTGACAAAGTCTTTTAATACGCATAACTTTGTTGGGATGGACAAAGGCGTAGGTTAGTTATCTGGTTCCATCTGTGGTGCCGTTTGTACCAGGTTTCTGCTTCATATCACAGAAGCGAGGAGACCTCTTCTGACATATTTATTGGTGCAGGTCAGTAAAACCGGTCATGCAGTTCGTATAGGACAGATATATGTCTTTGTTTGCGTCCTTGGTGGGAATGTCCATTTTTTTTAGAATTTCAGCAGTGGTCCGATACTCCTACAGCAGTAATTCAACCCTCAACTCTGTCCTCTCCTCTGTCCTGTTTTAGTGTCCTCTCTGTCCTCTCCTCAGTCCTGTGTTAGTGTCCTCTCTGTCCTCTCCTCAGTCCTGTGTTAGTGTCCTCTCTGTCCTCTCCTCAGTCCTGTGTTAGTGTCCTCTCTGTCCTCTCCTCAGTCCTGTTTTAGTGTCCTCTCTGTCCTCTGCTCAGTCCTGTGTTAGTGTCCTCTCTGTCCTCTGCTCAGTCCTGTGTTAGTGTCCTCTCTGTCCTCTCCTCAGTCCTGTGTTAGTGTCCTCTCTGTCCTCTCCTCAGTCCTGTTTTAGTGTCCTCTCTGTCCTCTGCTCAGTCCTGTGTTAGTGTCCTCTCTGTCCTCTGCTCAGTCCTGTGTTAGTGTCCTCTCTGTCCTCTCCTCAGTCCTGTGTTAGTGTCCTCTCTGTCCTCTCCTCAGTCCTGTGTTAGTGTCCTCTCTGTCCTCTGCTCAGTCCTGTGTTAGTGTCCTCTCTGTCTTCTGCTCAGTCCTGTGTTAGTGTCCTCTCTGTCCTCTGCTCAGTCCTGTGTTAGTGTCCTCTCTGTCCTCTCTTCGGTCCTGTTTTAGTGTCCTCTCTGTCCTCTGCTCAGTCCTGTGTTAGTGTCCTCTCTGTCCTCTCTTCGGTCCTGTTTTAGTGTCCTCTCTGTCCTCTGCTCAGTCCTGTGTTAGTGTCCTCTCTGTCCTCTCCTCTGTCCTGTTTTAGTGTCCTCTCTGTCCTCTCCTCAGTCCTGTTTTAGTGTCCTCTCTGTCCTCTCTTCGGTCCTGTTTTAGTGTCCTCTCTGTCCTCTCCTCAGTCCTGTTTTAGTGTCCTCTCTGTCCTCTCCTCAGTCCTGTTTTAGTGTCCTCTCTGTCCTCTCCTCAGTCCTGTTTTAGTGTCCTCTCTGTCCTCTCCTCAGTCCTGTTTTAGTGTCCTCTCTGTCCTCTCTTCGGTCCTGTTTTAGTGTCCTCTCTGTCCTCTCCTCAGTCCTGTTTTAGTGTCCTCTCTGTCCTCTCCTCAGTCCTGTTTTAGTGTCCTCTCTGTCCTCTCCTCAGTCCTGTTTTAGTGTCCTCTCTGTCCTCTCCTCAGTCCTGTTTTAGTGTCCTCTCTGTCCTCTCCTCAGTCCTGTTTTAGTGTCCTCTCTGTCCTCTCTTCGGTCCTGTTTTAGTGTCCTCTCTGTCCTCTCCTCAGTCCTGTTTTAGTGTCCTCTCTGTCCTCTCTTCGGTCCTGTTTTAGTGTCCTCTCTGTCCTCTCCTCAGACCTGTTTTAGTGTCCTCTCTGTCCTCTCCTCAGTCTTGTTTTAGTGTCCTCTCTGTCCTCTCCTCAGTCCTGTTTTAGTGTCCTCTCTGTCCTCTCCTCAGTCCTGTTAGTGTTAGTGAATGTTCCTCTGATCCAATCACTGCAGTCTTTTATAGAGCTGTGTAATTCAGTCCAGTCTGCTTCCATCTGTGTTTCCTCCTGAGCCCAGTCCATTACATCTGTCCAACTCACTCACGCCTCCCATCCCATTCCTCTCTCCTTACTCCTAATGCCACTCCACTAACCTCTCTCCTCTCTTCTCACTCCTCTCCCCTTTTTCCTCTGCTCTTTCCTCTCTCCTCTCCTCTCTTCTCTCTTTCTCTCTCTCTGGCACAGTTCATTATAAACTTATTTAGGCCCTGTCTTTCCACTCTGTAAACCCTGCTTTGTTTTGCCAACAGCTAATTACATTATCAGACACTCCACAAAGTTCTGTGTTAAAATTAGAGCTAAAGTATATGATATCCTGAAATTAATGAAAAGGTTATGATGCTAAAAGTAAGTTTTACTTTTAATTAACAAAGAGATAGAAACTGCAAGATAAAGGGCTTGGTCACAGTGCAGTGTAAAATGTATAAATATATAAGAAAAAATCATTCATATGTTGCTATATTTGACAGCATTTGTATTGTGTGATTATCTCTGCTAAGACTGTTGTGTTTGCACTGGCGTTGGTTTGTTTGTTGATGAGATAATGCTAAAAAGTGATGGTCAGATTTTAATCCCATTTTCATAAAGGGACCAAAAAAGAAATTAATTGTTTTTGGTGTGAATGAAGAGTTTTGAGGCAAGAAATGTTATAAGATAAATCTGTACCATTGTGAGATAGGGCAATTTCCTGTACTAACTCCAGCCTTGAGCAGGCAGAAAAGAAACAAAGTATTCTTTTTTTTTTTTCATAGGCACATGACATTTTTGGCTCAATGGATAGAGCATTTACCACTGAATATTCCTGTCTCTTTATTATTATTCATTGTGAGGTTAAGGTTACGGTTAAGGCAGACTTAATTGTCCCTGTAGGGAAATGTGTTCTCTGTATTTGACCCATCCTTCAGTGCCGCTAGGGCAACCTGTCAGGAGCAGTGGGCAGCTGCAGAGCAGTGCCCTAGGACCCTCCTCCAGATCTTAAGCCAGGATAAGTCAGTACCTAGCTGGAGGATTAGCCTATTGTGCATGTTTTAGGTTCTTGGGGGAAAGCAGAGCACCCACAGGAAACCCACCCAGACACAAAGAGAACACACAAAAAAAGACAGAGAAAAAGCCTTGGCAGAGGTTTGTGCTCGTCAGGTGTTTATCGTCAATTTTAATTTTAAGGCTACATCCACAAAGAGATGTAATCTTTTTTGTTTCAAAAACATTTTCCATAATCATGATAGCATTTCAATAAACCACTGAAAACACTATAATACATATGCCAGGCCTGTTAGAGGCACTGTAACGCTGCCACAGAAACACACCTAACACAGACAAGAACACACGGGGCACGTGCAGAAAACGTGTGCAATGTAAACATAAGAACATGGCGGCGAATATTAGAATGGCCATGTTGGTCAGAGTGATAATAGTGGAACAGAAGATTTTGCTATAAAAGTCATAACAAGGTTGATAGCTTCTGCAGCTCAAATGCAACAATATCAGCCGCCATTGTTGTTGTTGTCGGGGTTAGCGCAGGCGGGTTAAGCCAGAGATGTACTTGCTGTTTGAGTACTCATACACATGCACATGCAACCTACATACATGTAAAACCTACATACATACATGTAAAACCTACACGTTTTATATGTATGTAGGTAGGTAGGTTTTAGATGTATGTAGGTAGGTTTTACATGTATGTAGGTAGGTTTTACATGTATGTATGTAGGTAGGTTTTACATCTATGTATGTAGGTAGGTTTTACATGTATGGGTAGGTTTTACATGTATGTAGGTAGGTTTTACATGTATGTATGTAGGTAGGTTTTACATGTATGTATGTAGGTAGGTTTTACATGTATGTAGGTAGGTTTTACATGTATGTAGGTAGGTTTTACATGTATGTATGTAGGTAGGTTTTACATGTATGTATGTAGGTAGGTTTTACATCTATGTATGTAGGTAGGTTTTACATGTATGGGTAGGTTTTACATGTATGTAGGTAGGTTTTACATCTATGTATGTAGGTAGGTTTTACATGTATGTAGGTAGGTTTTATATGTATGTATGTAGGTAGGTTTTATATGTATGTATGTAGGTAGGTTTTACAAGTATGTATGTAGGTAGGTTTTACATGTATGGGTAGGTTTTACATGTATGGGTAGGTTTTACATGTATGTAGGTAGGTTTTGCATGTATGTAGGTAGGTTTTACATGTATGTAGGTAGGTTTTACATGTATGTATGTAGGTAGGTTTTACATGTATGGGTAGGTTTTACATGTATGTATGTAGGTAGGTTTTACATGTATGGGTAGGTTTTACAAGTATGTATGTAGGTAGGTTTTACATGTATGGGTAGGTTTTACATGTATGGGTAGGTTTTACATGTATGTAGGTAGGTTTTGCATGTATGTAGGTAGGTTTTACATGTATGTAGGTAGGTTTTACATGTATGTATGTAGGTAGGTTTTACATGTATGTATGTAGGTAGGTTTTACATCTATGTATGTAGGTAGGTTTTACATGTATGGGTAGGTTTTACATGTATGTAGGTAGGTTTTATATGTATGTATGTAGGTAGGTTTTACAAGTATGTATGTAGGTAGGTTTTACATGTATGGGTAGGTTTTACATGTATGGGTAGGTTTAACATGTATGTAGGTAGGTTTTGCATGTATGTAGGTAGGTTTTACATGTATGTAGGTAGGTTTTACATGTATGGGTAGGTTTTACATGTATGTATGTAGGTAGGTTTTACATGTATGGGTAGGTTTTACATGTATGTATGTAGGTAGGTTTTACATGTATGTAGGTAGGTTTTACATGTATGGGTAGGTTTTACATGTATGTATGTAGGTAGGTTTTACATGTATGGGTAGGTTTTACATGTATGTATGTAGGTAGGTTTTACATGTATGGGTAGGTTTTACATGTATGTAGGTTTTACATGTATGTATGTAGGTAGGTTTTACATGTATGTGGGGCCCCAAAATGTATGTGCACTGCAACCTGCGGAAAACACCTCTTGAACACCTCTTGGTTGAGTAACTGATTTTTGAGAGCAAATATGACATCAGAGCACATTTACGAGTAAAGGCTGTGAACAAGGTCGTGGATAATGCATAACATAAAAATATAATTTGAGTATTTGGCCTTTTATATTTTGTGAAAAATCTTTTATGTTGAAGCTTGTTGAAAAGTGTGATTGTCAGTAGTCATATCCAGAATAAAGATTAGTTAGATTTGTAAACACAGACACACACATGCAAGCGGCGTATAGAAATCTTTCCACTTGTTGGGCTCCTGAAACGCTGGATCTGTGTTGTATAAAAGCTATACAATAAAAAATCTCAAGGCCTATTTTTATTCATATGATCCAATATCACAATACATGTTATCTGAAATGTCTGAGTTGTGTCTGTGTTGTTATTCCTTCAGCCATCTTCAGGAAGCATTGTTGTTTCTCATTTCCCTCTACAAACTCTACTTCTGTGTAGTGCCCCAACATGTCTGCTCTCTGTCTGTGGGACATGGTGTTTTACTGTTCTTGGCTTCTTTGCGCTCAACCTGCTCCTCTACTGGCACGAGCTGCAGAAAGCTTGGCTCCTGTATGGACTTATCAGTGTTGTTGGCAGGGAGTGTTTTGTGCATCCCAAGGGCTTTTTTGGTCAGCTTGGTTACAGTACAGCTGGCAAAAAGGGACTTGGTAATGCTTTGTTGATGTGTGATTAACCCTCCCTCACCCCTAAGACTTTTTTTTTTTTATGTTTTGTAACTGTTTTTTGTAGATAACGTTTGCTGTGTTGACTCAATTTTTATTTTTATTTTTTACAAAAATCTTTTTAAAATGCTGTCTAAAAAATAGTCACACGTTTACCCCTAAGACATTTTTTGTGTGCCATTGACTCCCATTCAAACGACATTTTTATAATACACTGTCATTGCAATATAATTTCACATTTTTATCAAGTATTTCATGGATTCATGATAGCGAGGGATTGGAATTTTAGTTTTTATTGTTTTCTACTAGGTGGCGCCATTTCCCCATATATGGTAGATAGAGGTATAAATGGGGAATGAGCTTGCCTGCAAAACCAATAAAAAAAAAAAAAAATAAATAATAATAATAATAATAATAATAATAAACTGAACTAAAATGATTTGAGTGTGTTTTAGGGTTGTCATAATTTTGGTATGACAGTGTGTGTTGAGAAATAAGTTTAGTTGTGTTTGCGTGTGCGCACATCCAAAATGTAGTCTTTACTTAGTCTTTACAGTGCACTGTAGAAACTGGGCCCAGACTGAGCAGAGCCTCTGTTTGTGCTGGATGTGTGTGCGCCACATGAACTGCAATTTAAGAGGTTACATTTCATAAACAGAATTAGTTTTTGCTATTTATGGTTAGGGCTGAAGTTAATCATTGAAACCATGAAAAAAACTAAAAACTAAAAATGTGACTAAAAATGTTTTATCTGCTACTACACAGAAATGTAAAATCTAATAAAATCAATCAAGCTCTGATAATCCACCAAAAATTTGCATTTACAGAAAGGAAAAAATATATATTTTTTGTGACAGTAAGAATTTTTGCTATGTATGATGAGGACTAAAGTTAATCATTGTAAACCATGGAGTGAAAAAAATAAATAAAAAATAATCGCATATTAGAATTTTTTTATGACTTTTTTGTGCCTTAAGGCAAAAGGTGTACCTAAAACATTAGGGGTGCAGGCGGGTTAAGCAGCCCAGTCTTTCCAGTCTCCACACAGGAAAGTGGTAGAGCTGGTGAAGTTCTGTGGAAGTCAGTTTGGGTTTTGCTCTCTGGAGTACTGTGTGAGTATGTGGACTGTGTAGCACGGTGCTCTTTGACAGGCGGGGAGCATCCTGCGGTGTTTACTGTGGACCGCAGACAGGAGCATGGTGCTATGTTTTTGTGTTTTCTGAGAGGAAGGTCAGGCTGACATTGAGCTGATGAGGAAAACAGAAAAGAAAACATGGCCCCTTTGTCTTTCTCAGTTCGCAGTGAGACACAGCCACAGCTCATGTGAGTGAGGGGCTGAGGTGGGGGTCAGGGGCAGGTCTGAGAATGATGTGTGGGACTAGCTCAGCACACGGTTCCCACATTTTACACACACATAACAGGTGCGGGGTAGCTCAGTGGCTCAGGGGTAGGACACTTTGATAAATGGAGCAAGCATGTTCCAATCCTGGCTATAGGCTGTCTGCTTAATGTCACTGCCCCCCTTGATTTTCCATCTTACTAATGTTATGTGTGAGGTATAGGTGGCAGAGTGGTTAACAGCACCCTTTCTCGCAAGAAGAAAATCCTTGGTTTGACCCCTGTATCTCCATGTTTGGGTCAGTAGCAAAGGCAAGAAATTGAAGGACAAACACAAAGCAATAGCCAGGCATCTGATTCTAATCTCACCATCTGCTCTTGTTTGTCGCCAACTGCATGCCTGTTTAATTACACACAACTACCACTAGGGGCATTAAAGAAAGAGTCACTAGGACACTATCCTGACATGAGCAGTAGTAATTAACAACTAATAATATAATAATGGCCAATAATGTAGTAACTTGCCAATATTGTAATAACGTTTTTAAGCCAATAACACTGACTGCGCAACATCGGAAAAACATCTAAAACTCTAAAAAACAAGTCCAGCTGTGATTTATTTTTAAACATTTTTTGTTGTTGTTATTGTTATTGATGTAGATAGATGGGATGACTAAGAGTCTTCTCAGACGTACCTAAGCAAATTAATAATATTCTAAATAAAACATTTTGTACAAGAAAAAATTCTAAAACTGGCTCTTACAATCATAATTAACTATGCCATCCACTGAAGTGATTTCTGATGAGTAAACCGCACAAAACTGCAAATAAAATTTAATAAAAATAAAAACAAAAAGAAAGCATCATATTTCCTAAAAATGCTGTACTATTGATGTATTATTATATTATAGGTCGCAGTTATTACGTTTTCAAATAATTTTATTTTTATTTTTATCCTAGATCAATAATGTATTAACCACCCAATAAATAAAATATCTTATTACATTATTGGCAAGTTATTACATTATTGACTTATTACATTTAAAATTGCCAAAAGTATTACGTTATTGGCAGGTATTACATTATTGGCCATTATTATATGAGTTGCTACATATACCTTACTAAGTGTCCTGTAGTTTCCTCCTCAGTGACAGACACACTCAGATGATGGATGTGCTGAGAGCAGTAAGACCAGTCCCTGAAGGAGGATCAGGATTTCATTTGTTACAGATAGATGTCTGAGCGAGAGGCAGATAACCAGCAGCCCTTCAGGGAATGTTGTGTTTGTATGAAGTACTTTTGTTAGGCCTTAAGCATTATCAAATAGAATAGAATAGCACTGTATGTGTTAATCGTGATCCATTCTACAGTTTGGTCATGTGGTGTGTGGCAGGACAGAGTTATGTTGGACTAGGGCAGCACTAACATACTTAAAGGGGACCTATTCTACTAACTTGACCTCTCTGAGCTTTTAACCTTGTTACACTATGTTCTCCTCCTCAAAAACAGACCTGGAGTAATATTTTGTTGCATTCACACATTTGAGTAATCCTGTATGCTGAGGCACTGACCTTCTCAAGACCTGAAAACACTCATTCTCACAGCTCTGAAGGCAAAAATTACAGTGTTTTTACTTTAGAAGACTTTAAGCTTTCTAAAATTGTTTGCTTCATGTCAATAGGCCCATGTTTCACAGAGATATTAACCGTTCAAGATATTAAATATGACCATGAAAAAGATGCATGACTAATTAACGCTCTATCGGTGGTGGGAACACATAGCGTTCTCAAGACATCTTCTGACACTCTACTCACAAAATGATCAAATGAGACAGAGATATTTACTTCTCATAACTTAGTTTTTATGGCCAGAAGAATGAGAGGAGCTGTGTCTCTGAGCTGAGCACAGAGAGAGGGGGCTGCTGGGGACAAGACCGAGAGCAGCCACAGAGACACGAGAGGTTCAGGGGGAGAGCAGACTTTTAGTCAAAGAAAAAATAGACAGCACGCAACACACAGGTCTAAAGGTGGATCTCTTTTCCAACATTTCTCCCAGTTGTGCAAAGTGTGGACTTCAAGAGGCGAGTTTAGCTCATGGCTTCATCTGTTGTCATAAATTGTTGTTCTCTTGGTCTGTAATATTTGGTGTTTCATCAAAGTTACTTAACTCTCTGCACCTTAAAAATGTACATACACTAGTTACCTTAGGGACCCGTTTGGGACCTCTCATAAAATAGCTATAAAAATGTCAAATATTATTATTTTTTTTTTTTTACTTTTTTCACATTAAATCCTTTCTACTACTTCAGTCCTAACCATAGATATGAAGTTTATTTTCATTTATTAATAATTTATATGTTTTCATGACCATTTTGTCATCAAAAATCCTGTTATTTTAGATGACAAAAACACAAATCTGCCATTTTATCCAAAAATGAGTTGCAGAGTGGATCACTTGGGGTGAAGTTATTAGAGCCTTGACTAAGTCAATAATTAATAACAACATTGGTTTTGATGCATTTTTATTTTTGGAGCAAAGACAGGTTTTGGTAAAAAATTACACTCGTTACCTTAAGTAGGTGTTTGGAGTAGAGCTCCTGCTCCTCTACATTGAGAGAATCCAGCTGAGGTTGATGCTCTCTCGGACCTGGGACACTTTTCTCCAGAAACCCAAGGGCCTCAGGATAGACCAGCAGGGGGCGTGATCAGGTCCTTCAGGCTGACCACAGCTGATAAAGACACGTCACAGCAGTCAGATGACACTTCTGAAGAAAACTGCTGGTGTCAGTCAAAACATGACAAGGAAATACACTGAACAAAAATATAAATGCAACACTTTTGCTTTTGCTCCCATTTTTCATGAGATGAACTCAAAGATCTGAAACTTTTTCTTCATACACAAAATAACCATATCTCTAAAATATTGTTCACAAATCTGTCAAATCTGTGATAGTGAGCACTTCTCCTTTGCCGAGATAATCCATCCCTCCTCACAGGTGTGCCATATCCAGATGCTGATGAGACAGCAATGATTATTGCACAGGTGTGCCTCAGACTGGCCACAATAAACGGCCACTCTGAAACATACAGTTTTGTTTTACTGGGGGGGTTTACTGGGAGGTCTGGGGACTCCAGTCAGTATCTGGTGTGACCACCATTGGCCTCATGCAGTGCAACACATCTCGTTCGCATAGAGTTGATCAGGTTGTCGATTGTGGCCTGTGGAATGTTGGTCCACTCCTCTTCAATGGCTGTGCGAAGTTGCTGAATATTGGTAGGACCTGGAACACGCTGTCGTATACGCCGATCCAGAGCATCCCAAACATGCTCAATGGGTGACATGTCTGGTGAGTATGCTGGCCATGCAAGAACTGGGATGTTTTCAGCTTCCAAGAATTGTGTACAGATCCTTGCAACATGGGGTCGTGCATTATCATGCTGCAACATGAGGTGATGTTGGATGTATGGCACAACAATGGGCCTCAGGATCTTGTCACGATATCTCTGTGCATTCAAAATGCCATCAATAAAATGCATCTGTGTTCTTCGTCCATAACATACGCCTGCCCATACTATAACCCCGCCGCCACCATTTGCCACTCGATCCACAACAGTGACATCAGAAAACCGCTCACCCACACGACGCCACACACGCTGTCTGCCATCTGCCCTGAAAAGTGTAAACCGGGATTCATCCGTGAAGAGAACACCTCTCCAACGTGCCAGGCGCCATCGCATGTGAGCATTTGCCCACTCAAGTCAGTTACGACGACGACCTGGAGTCAGGTCGAGACCCCGATAAGGACGACGAGCATGCAGATGAGCTTCACTGAGACGGTTTCTGACAGTTTGTGCAGAAATTCTTTGGTTATGCAAACCGATTGTTTCAGCAGCTGTCCGAGTGGCTGGTCTCAGACGACCTTGGAGGTGAACATGCTGGATGTGGAGGTCCTGGGCAGGTGTGGTTACACGTCGTCTGCGGTTGTGAGGCTGGTTGGATGTACTGCCAAATTCTCTGAAACGCCTTTGGAGACGGCTTATGGTAGAGAAATGAACATTCAATTCATGAGCAACAGCTCTGGTGGACATTCCTGCTGTCAGCAGCCAATTGCACGCTCCCTCAAAACTTGCGACATCTGTGGCATTGTGCTGTGTGTTTAAACTGCACATTTCAGAGTGGCCTTTTATTGTGGCCAGTCTGAGGCACACCTGTGCAATAATCATGCTGTCTCATCAGCATCTGGATATGGCACACCTGTGAGGAGGGATGGATTATCTCGGCAAAGGAGAAGTGCTCACTATCACAGATTTGACAGATTTGTGAACAATATTTGAGAGATATGGTTATTTTGTGTATGTAGAAAAAGTTTCAGATCTTTGAGTTCATCTCATGAAAAATGGGAACAAAAGCAAAAGTGTTGCGTTTATATTTTTGTTCAGTGTAAATGATAAAGGAAACATCACTCCTTCCTCTGTCTGAAAAGATATGATTCTGACTGACAGACTTCAGCAGAAACCTGCTGTACCAAGGTCCAATGGGAGAGAGGAGGCTCTCATAAATGTCAACAGCCTGTTTGACTCTGATCACTTGAATCTCAAGTGATCAGAGTCACTTGAGTCACTTGTGATCAGTCACACACACACACACACACGCACACACACACGCACGCACGCACGCACACACACACACACACACACACACACACACACACACACACACACACAGAAGATCCACTTGTTTATAAACAGAGCTCATTTGGCTTTGAATACTTGAGTTTCACAGACTCCCTCATGACCACACAAACAAAATATATTCTCAGCCACACTCCCACCGCTCTGTTACTTCGATCCTAACGCACCAAGACCAATTTATTGGTGTTCAGTGTTTTTATTCCCATGCATTTTGCAAGGTAGGACAACAGAATTCCATTGAAATAAAGTAATAAAGCTCTAATAAAGCTTTGCTGCTCCTGGTGCTTTAGGAGGTCAATCTGACCAAAAACTTAATTTCCCTTTATTTTAAAGGTAAAGGCTTAGATTTATTAGGTTTTCATGAAAAAGGTATTATAATATGTCAGGATTGCAGGATGTCTAAAATCTGTCATTATAATGGAAGTCAATGGCCCCAAATGCGTACTTAAGGTAAAGAGTGTATGTAAAATGCATATCTCCTGTTCTATACACCTTAGAACAGAGGGGGTCATGGCATTTTAAAAAACAACTTAAAACAAATATTCTGGCCAAGTTTCACACCAGCAGCTTTTAAACTGATCAAAAAAGTAAAAACAGCAAAAAGTATCCGTTAGGACCCTAAGGTGCCCAGAGGGTTAATTTCTTATTTGATCCTGATCCAGAAACAGTTATTGTAGGTACATCAGAAAAGGTTACTATTACTACTATTAATAAGCTATGGCATTTGGGTACGTATTACTATTGTGCACGAGCCAAATTGAGGTGGCTTTTAACAGGTTAAATTTCTCCCAATAACAATTAATTTCATATGGCCTCATAGTAGCAAAGAAAATATAATAATAATAATTAATACTGAAATTCTGAAAAAAAAACAAAAAAAAAAAAACACACACGCACACACACATTTTTTTTTTTTTTTTTTTTATGAAGATGTAAGTTTTGGTTAAATAAATAAATAAATAAAGGCATACAATTATTCGTTTTATGTATTTTTTTCTATATTTATTAATTTGTTGTTTCATTTATTTTTGCTTTATTTTATTATTTATTTTTTCCCTCTTTTATTTATTCCCACATTTATTTATTGATTGATTCCTGTCACCAAAATGCAAATGAAGGGGGCGTGTTAGACTAAAGCAATCAAAGCAACAGATAATCTGCATTTGTTGTCCTGTTTAAATAATGTGTATATGTTTGCAGGTAAAGGAGACCTGATCGGAGCGAACCTCTCCTTAGATGACCGTGTGATAAAGACCAACGCAGATGTGAAGGCCCTGACCTACTGCGACCTCCAGTGCATTAACTTGAAGGGGCTCTACGAGGTGCTGGACCTGTACCCCGAGTACTCCCACCACTTTGTCCAGGACATTCAGCAGGACCTGACCTACAACCTGCGGGAGGGACTGGAGATCCACGTGAGCACCACACTTCCATCAGGCTGGCTGTGATGTTTCAGAAAATATTCCATCTTCTGCATAGGGACACACAAGACAAAAAATATTGAGTTGTGATTTATTTAGTGAAATAAAATAGACTGAAAGATCACATCAAGATTCTGTAGGACAAGCAACCAACAGAGGAGCAGAAGGAGGCCGTCATGATCGACTGTAAAACCCTTAACACTTATTGTCACTAAAATAAATCAGTTATTCTCACTTAGTTCTGCTAAATAATTAGAACATCTTGCTCCAAATGTGTTAACTAGATTAAAAACTAATTATAATCATAATATTACCATGGTGAGTAAATCTATTTTGGTAATGTTGTTTAAAACACTTTTAGCTTTACTAGCCTACTTAACAAAATTAACCTAAAAACATCCTTTTATAGAATAGCCTTTTTTAATGTATTGCATTTGAATGAATTTGTTTTATTGTATGTTTATAATAATGTTTATAATAATAATAAAAATAATAATAATAATAATAATAACAAAATAAGTAATGTTGAGACATCATTTAAATAAAAAACAGTTTTAGAACATAAATAATAAGTCAAATAATAAAGAAGTAAAAGACAATCATATAAAGTATAATGATGTAACATTTTACATATGTTTGGATACATAGAGTATTTTACATATTTAATAGTTGAAAACATATAAAATTTAATTAAAATTCACTTAACATTTACTGGGGCGCCACAGACTTTTAAAATAACTCTATAAACTTAGATAAGTTAGTTCTAAGACTTAAGATGGCACTGTCAGTTTCCTCTGTTCATTTGAGTTGAATTGACTTGTCAGGTTGTAGACGTAGTGTTCACAGTGAAGGTAGGAACAAGATGACATAACAAGTGTGTACCAACAGCAGGAGGAGAAGCTACAGAGGAAATAAAGAGTGAATGCAAGTATCAGTGAAGAAGAAGACACATGTTCCTGGAACTCTGGTAGAGGCTGGGTATGGTTCAGGTGTCCAGGTTTTTACAAAGATAGTGTGTTCCATTAAAAAATAATGATAATTAAGAAAAAATAATTATAAAGGGAAATAATAATTTCCCTATTGGCCTGGCATATGTACTGCAGTTTATCTCACATCTGAATACATGTATCTGTCTGAACAGCCCCTCTGCAGAAAAAGATGGACACGAAACTGGCAGCATGGAGCCAGCATGGAGGTATATGGAGGTGTAGTAAGATGGTCACATGACTTTTGACAGACTTAACTTAGCTCTTAATGAGTTCAGTGATGAGCTCAGGCAATCAGAGGGACAGCTGCTGGACATCTGCAGGTTCAGAGCACAAATAAGAGGATCTACTGGAGAACATGTGGAGAGAGCTGTGTGTAATCAAGGGACGGGGGTTATAGCCCTGGTATAGTCCTGGTTTAGCCCTGGTTTAGCCCTGGTTTAGCCCTGGTTTTGTCCTGGTATAGCCCTGGTTTAGTCCTGGTTTAGCCCTGGTTTAGCCCTGGTTTTGTCCTGGTTTAGTCCTGGTTTAGTCCTTGTTTAGTCCTGGTTTAGCCCTGGTTTAGTCCTGGTTTAGTCCTTGTTTAGCCCTGGTTTAGCCCTGGTTTTGTCCTGGTTTAGCCCTGGTTTAGTCCTGGTTTAGCCCTGGTTTAGTCCTAGTATAGCGCTGGTTTAGTCCTGGTTTAGTCCTGGTTTAGCCCTGGTTTAGTCCTAGTATAGCGCTGGTTTAGTCCTGGTTTAGTTCTAGTATAGTCCTGGTTTAGTTTTGGTTTAGTCCTGGTTTAGTATTGGTATAGCCATGGTTTAGTCCTGGTTTAGTTCTAGTATAGTCCTGGTTTAGTTTTGGTTTAGTCCTGGTTTAGTATTGGTATAGCCATGGTTTAGTCCTGGTTTAGTATTGGTATAGTCCTGATTTAGTAGTGGTTTAGTACTGGTACTGTCGTGGTTTAGTCCTGGTTTAGTCCTGGTTTAGCCCTGGTTTAGTCCTGGTTTAGCCCTGGTTTAGTCCTGGTTTAGTTCTAGTATAGTCCTGGTTTAGTTTTGGTTTAGTCCTGGTTTAGTCCTGGTTTAGCCCTGGTTTAGTCCTGGTTTAGCCCTGGTTTAGTCCTGGTTTAGCCCTGGTTTAGTCCTAGTATAGCGCTGGTTTAGTCCTGGTTTAGTCCTGGTTTAGCCCTGGTTTAGTCCTGGTTTAGCCCTGGTTTAGTCCTAGTATAGCGCTGGTTTAGTCCTGGTTTAGTCCTGGTTTAGCCCTGGTTTAGTCCTAGTATAGCGCTGGTTTAGTCCTGGTTTAGTTCTAGTATAGTCCTGGTTTAGTTTTGGTTTAGTCCTGGTTTAGTCCTGGTTTAGCCCTGGTTTAGTCCTGGTTTAGTTCTAGTATAGTCCTGGTTTAGTTTTGGTTTAGTCCTGGTTTAGTATTGGTATAGCCATGGTTTAGTCCTGGTTTAATACTGGTATAGTCCTGATTTAGTAGTGGTTTAGTACTGGTACTGTCGTGGTTTAGTCCTGGTTTAGTCCTAGGATGTGTTCACACTTGTTGTGTTTGGTTTGCTTCAGTCAAACTCTGGTGCGCTTCCTGGCAAAGTTCAGTTCGTCTGAGCAGCGGTGAGCACGCAATCAGACTCAGGTGTGCATTAAACAAGTGAACTCTGGTCCTCCTGAAGTCAGAGTCTGGTCCTTGTCTGGTCCTAGTCTGGTCCTGATCTGGTCCTGGCCTGGTCCTGGCCTGGTACTGGCCTGGTCCTGGCCTGGTCCTGGCCTGGTCCTGGTCTGGTCCTGGTGAAGTGCAAACGGAACACGTACCAAACTATGGACTAACGCCAGGAAGTGGACAACAGTACTGTTTACCACAGGCATAGAAATATATTTAGTATGCGCATATTCGTATTTTAGTCATGCATCTAACGTTACCAAAATACAAATGTACTGTAAATAAAATGTATTTAAAAGGTTGCTAACAATAGCAAACCAATGTAAAAACTCTGCTGAAACAACACAGATTTCATATTAATCACTGGAGAGAATCCACAGCTGTGTTCAGTCGGAGCTGAAGAGGCGGACTTTTGACCAATAGCTGAGCAGGGTTTCTTCTTCTTCCCAAGTTTGTGCAGACTTTTGCCCCAAAGTGCACCGAGTCCTGAGGACCAGCAAGTGTGAACACATCCCTCATTTAGTCCTGGTTTAGTACTGATTTAGTCCATACACTCTTGTGTGTGGACTAGACCACCTCAGATGAGGAGCTGGAGGAGAGACTGACGCCTGTCCACTGTAATGAGACGCTTAAACCATAAAGATGAGATATGAGCCAGTCTAATGGCTGATTCCCACAGAGCTGCAGGAGATAGAATCTCTGTGAATGAATGTGTAAAAACAAATTCCATGACTTGATTGCTCTCTTCCTGTGGTTTAATGGATTTTTTCTCCTCCAGGTCAAACCACGGCTGTCCACAACTGCTATAGACACTCAGGTACGTACTCAGATCATATACTCTCTGTCAGCGCAAGATATACTGTATTTACTGAGTTTGTATATTAAAACCTCAATGGGCTTCTGAAGTCCAGCATATGTGGTTCTCAAACTGTGGTATGGATACCATTAGTGATACGCGGGCTACTGCTGGCAGTATTCAGGAGTCTTTTGCAGTTCTGATTTGTTTTAATCTTGAGTCAGTTTTATTATTATATTAAGTCCTGGCTTTGTACTGGTTTAGTTCTGCTTTAATTCAGGTCTAGTCCTGGTTTAGTAGTGGTTTAGTCATATTTTAGTTCTGGATTAGTTCTGGATTAGTCCTGGTTTAGTCCTGGATTTAGCTTTCATTTAGTCCTGGTTTAGTTCTGATTTAGTCCTACTCATGTTAAGTCTTAAATTTGAAGTTTAGATCACTGCTTAGTGCTGGATAAGACATAGTCTTGGTTTAGACCTCATTTAGTCTGGTTTAATTCTGGTCTTTGTTTAGTCTGGGGTTAGACTTTGTTTACCCCTGGTTTAGACTTGGTTAAGACCTGGTTTGGTCCTGGATTCACTCCGCTTTAGCCCCAGTTTAGACCTTGTTTAGTCTTGGTTTAGACCTCATTTAGTCCTGGTCTAGCCCTAGTTTACTCCTTGACTGTGTTGTGCTTAGTTTTGTTTTAGTCTTGGATTAGACTTTGTTTAGTCCTAGCTTTGTCCTGGTTTAGACCTGGCTGAGTACATTAAAGCTGGTACTTGTAAAGCCTAATATTGTCTGAGATGGTTCTTGGTTTGAAACGTCTGAGAATCACTGCTCTACAGTAATTCTCACAACCACTCATCTGCTCTTTAGTTTGACAGACAGGTTTGTGTCTTTAGAGAATACACAAACCTGGGCACAGTTTATGTTTAAATCCTTTAAATTTAATGTTTTGTTTTAAGATCTAAATCCAGGCAATTGTATGTACTGTTAATAAATATATGTATATTAAAATCTGTTAAAAAGCTATAGACAGTTCCACTGCAGCAGTAGTAGTTTGAATCGTTGCTGAACTAAAGAGCAGATGAGTGGTTTGATTATAAATGCAGATTACACTGTACCATATATATACTGAGTCTGAGCAGGTTACATCTTTTTGGACTGTGAGAGAAAAATTACACAATAATGAGAATCTTTTTACATTTTTATAGAAGTGCACAATACATTTTGCAGATGGGCCACAGAAAAGAATCTGCACAGAGATATGTAGATACACAGATTTAGATTGAACTGTAAATGTATGTCCAGAGCTGTTTATGAGCATCTGGACCAGACTGCACTCTCTGCTTCAATAAAAAAACATTTATCCATACACTGCAGTCAGTTTTGACCATTATGCTATTTGTGCATTACACTTTTTTGGCTGTCTATCATTTTTGCTTCTTTCACTCAGAATTTGTGGAAACTATTGAGTATACTGTATATTATATGAAGTAACAGATGCTAGATAACCTCTAGTAACACTGTATAACTGTTTAGCATGAATCATCTGTGGAAAAGTTATAAATGTCCCCCCCCACCCCACCCAAAAAAAAAGCTCCCACAAAATAATAAAAAAATGCTAACAAGGGAATTAACATCAAACACGTATAAATATGGCCAATGCAAGACATGTTTGATGATGCAGAGTTACAGTAATTGCTACTTGCGTTGGTCTAAAGTAAAACTCTCCTTAAGCTACAAGTTTAAAGGGGCTATATTCTGCTAAATCAACGTTTTGTTTTGTTTTTTTTAAGCTTTCTCCCATGTTGTAATGTTGTTCCCTTATCAAAAACATACCACCACCCCAGTGTGAGGAGGCTGAAGGCTGGCTCATATACTGTGCATAGCAGCATTATCTAGGACTGGGGCTTCAAAGGGCATTAGGGAACCACTTTAAGAGAAACTTTATATCAACGCAGAGACAAAAACTATCATTTCAAAAACGTTTTCCATAAACACACCATCTCAGAAAATATGTGCATCCACATGGGTCCGCACAAAATCAATGAAAACGCTATAAAACATCTGCCAGGCCTGTTAGTGGCGCTATAACTCGAATACTGAAACACACTAAAACAGGGCATGCACAGAAAACTGTTGCGATGTAAACATAAGAACATGGTGGCGAATATAAATGTGTGAGCTACAAAGGAGAACTTAGTCTGCATAGAGAGAAGCAGAATATTTTCCTGTAAAAGCCATAAAAAAGCTCCGTACCATCTGCAGCTCTAACACAACACCGTAAGACACCGTTGTTGTTGATGTTGTAGGAATTTAGCTCATGCTATTTAAGGGAGAGGTGGGACTACGGTATCATCTTTTCAGAAAAGATGCATATAGGTAGTAATCACAGAAACATGCATATGGCATTTTGAAATCTTTCCACTCTGGGAAGTGGTTTCAAAAATGATTGTGGTGTGCATAAGTATTCAGCCCCATTTACTCTGATACCCCTAACTTAAATCCAGTGCAACCAACATCCTTCAGAAGTCACCTATTTACTAAAAAGAGTCCACCTGTGTGTACTTCAGGCGCAGCACACAGCATGTCTGACACAGCAGAAATATGGAATAAAGTGCTCTGGTCAGATGAGACCAAAATTGAACTTTTTGGTCTGTAAACAAAATGCTAGGAAGGAAGGAAAGAAGGAAATGTTACACTGCGCATCAACCTGAACACACCATCCCCACATAGTGGTGGCAGCATGGGGATGCTTTTCTTCAGCAGGGACAGGGAAGCTGGTCAGGGTGGATGGGAAGATGGATGGAGCTAAATACAGGGCAATTCTGTAAAAAAAAAAAAAAAAAAAAAAAAAAAAAAACTGTTAGCGTTAGCAAAAGACTTGAGACTAGGGCAGAGGTTTACCTTCTAGCAGGACAACGATCCTAAACACAGCCAGTGCTACAGTGGAGTGGTTTAGATCAAAGCATATCCATGCGTTAGAATGGCCCTGTCAAAGTCCAGACCTAAACCCAATTGAGCATCTGTGGCAAGACTTGAAGATTGCTGTCTACAGACACTCTCCATCAAACCTTGCAGAACTGGAGCGATAGTGCAAAGAGGAATGGGCAAAAATGTCTGTCTCTAGATGTGTAAAGCTGTTAGATACATACACCAAAAGACTTGCAGCTGTAATTGCAGCAAAACAAAGTATTGACTCAAATGGGCTGAATACTTATGTGCACCGCACTTTTCACATTTTTATTTGTAAAAAATTGTAGATACCACAATCAATTTCCTTTCCCTTCACAAATATGTGGTACTTGGTCTATCACATGAAATCCCAACAAAATACATTTAAATTTGTGGATGTTACTTGACAAAATGTGGAAACGTTGTTATTGTATATATACTTTTGCAAGCAACTATATAAAACTGCCTCCGCCTCTCCCACAAACCCCCGCCCACTCCATGAAGCACTGACCAATCAACAAGTCCTCTACATCCAGTCTGCTCTCATTCATTTATCCACAAAACAGTGTACAGCTCTGTTTCCACTGATTCCTCACAGATATTTTTGCTTTTGGAGTAAAATGGCATCACACAAAAAGTTTAAGGAAGTGAAGTGCTTTTTCTTTGATTATGTTCAAAAGACCACAACATTCTGCTGCCCTCTGCTGGTCTCTTCACCTGTTTCTTTATGGCACCAGTAGAGAACTTCTAAACATTTTTTTAGTCAGTTTTTAAAGGTTGCAAAATGTGTTGCTGTCTAGAGGCGAAATATGAATAAAAGCAGAATATAACCCCTTTAAGTCTACTAGAAATATTGATTATTTTAAACAGTAGTGCACAATATAGTGATTAATAAACAACCACAAATACATAGCACATTATAGACTCGCTCTGTCCATCAACCTCTCACTCTGATGTAGCCATATTCCTATTAAGGTCAACAGGAAATTGACAGCTTCCTGCTCCTAAAGTCGTTACATTCAAACCAATCTGAGTCATCCACGACGCTCCACATGTGGCCTGGCTCTTCCATCACAAATATAATCAAGTGTATCCAGGTATTTCACAGACAGATCAATGCACTGGGGGGGGGGGGGGGGGGGGGGGTCATTAACCTCCCCCTCCCTCCTGATCAATAGGTGAGTGAGGGCCCCGCTCCCCTGATTGAGTTTGGCCCTCATTATAAAGCTGGGGGCACTCATGTGAGACTGAGGCGCTGACTATAAGCAGCATAGGTCAGAGTGTCAATATGGAGACGTCATTACCCCATAGGTCAGGCGGCAGGGGTGAGAGCCGAGAGGAGGGGCCCCGAGGTCAGTCTTGTCACGCAGAGGTTAAGGGATCAATAATAATGTGTTTTACAATATGTTTACAATATTCTCATGGTCATCTGGGAAAAGGATTTTTGCCTTTAAGCTGTTTGTTTACGTCAGGGAAAAGTACCACCGTATGGAAAACTAAGACTAACCCAGGTCTAAGTAGTGAAACAGAGATTGTGCCAGCAAAATTGATTACTAAAGAAAGACTAACCTGTGTCCAAACCAGGACTAAACTAGGATTTAACTAGTATTAAACTAAAACTAAACCAGGTGTAATCCAGGTCCAATTCAGAACCAAAACGGGACTAAACCAGGACCATACCAGGACTAAACTAAGACTTAAACAGGACTAAACCAGGTCTAATCCAGAGCCACAGCAAGATTAAACCAGTTCTGACAAAAAAGGACTAAACGAAGTCCAAACCAGGTCAGAAGTCTAAACCAGGACTAAACTAGGACTTAAACAGAAATAAACCAGGATAAAATATGGACTAAACCAGGACTAAACTGGGACTTAATCACTACTAAACAGGATTAAATTTGGACTAAAACAGGACTAATCTATGACTCAACCAGGACTAAACCAGGATTAAATATGGACTAAACTAGGACTTAACCAGGACTAAACGAGGACTTAACCAGAACTAAACCAGGATTAAACTAAAACTAAACCAGGACTTATCTATGACTCAACCAGGACTAAACCAGAATTAAACCAGAATTAACTTAGGACTAAACCAGGTCTAAAGTCAGACTTAACCAGGACTTAACAGTGTAGACACCAGTTTACACCAAGCTCTAAATAACCTAAAATAACCAGTACCACTAGAATAGGCCAGCGTACCACCAGTGGTACCTGCACGTTAGTTTGAGAACCACAGAACTAGACTAACCTCTCCCTGTCCCACCAGACCTGTGTTCCTCTAAACAAAAAAATGAGATTGGTGCTGTATTGGTGTATAGGCGCTCAGTAATCTGAAAGACTACATGGTCTGCTTGCTGGGACTTATCTCATGTCACGTCATGTCATGTTAAATTAAAAATCATTGGCTTGTCTTGGCCTGGAAAGCTATTGATTTAACTTCTTCTTAGTCCAAGACCAAGACTAGAGCTGTGCAACATTATGAACCAATTTGTTGAACTGCACTGGAGGTCCCCCATTTTGGTAAATTGACTTTTTTGAGCTGTTAACCATGTTATAATATTGTCTCCTCCTCAAAACCATACCTGGAGTAGGACTTTGTTTCATTCACATGTTTGAGTAATCCTGTATGCTGAGGCCGACCCCTTATCAAGAGCTGGAAATGCTCGGTCTCACAGCTCTAAGTAGACACATAGGGCCATATTTACTAAGATGAATGCTAAATTGAGAGTGCTGCTTAAATAGCGTTTGTATTTGTGGGCATGTTGCATGTGATATATATATATATATATATATATATATATATATATATATATATATATATATATATATATATATATATATATATGTGTGAAGAGAAACTGCACAAGTAATTGCTGCTGCAAGTCTGATATATAAATGACAACTGTGTGAGCATAGCAACACTGCGAGAGCAATGCTGCTCAGCTCAGACTGCATCTTACCCTACAGTGGTGCAACGCAAAAGTCAATCTGAGAGTCCAGTCTCAAATAACAGGACTGACTGTAGCAGACAGAAGATATTTTCATATTTCATTGTATTTGACTTTCTTCTTTTAACTTTGCATAGTCTGTCCTTTTTAATCCTTGTCTCATGTGATTCTGAGTCACGTGACTTTTGCTCCCGTTTGTCAAAGCCAGTAACCCTTCAAACAGTTATACAAAATGTATCAAGTAGCCTCTATGCAGTGCTGATGTTGATCAAATAAATATAACAATTAAAAATCAATGTCCTCAACACCAACATTCAGAGCTAAATCCACGCAGTGCAGCTTTGAGCCACAGCAGCTGTCAATCAAGCGTCACAGTGAGCATTGTGAGGCAATGGGATAAACACAAGTGAGACTTCATGTAGAAACCGTAGTCACCTGTACAGATTACGTGGAACAAACTGAAAGCCCAGAGACAGGAGCTGTAAAGGTGACAGTTCAGGGAAATACAAGCGAGAATCAAGGAAAAAGTGTCACAGGTAAAATCTGTCTCTTTGTTTCCTCTGCCTTCAAATCAACACTTTTCTGTTGTATCTGTGTAAATGAGCCTTGTTAAAGCATTAGAACTTATTTTTAACGCCCCATCTGTGCACTAAAAGCTGTTCTCTTTCTTCCGCAAAACTGTTGCACCTTCTCCTCCAACGTGCTAAATTTTCACAGATTTAGCTCCCGTAGTCGTGATAAGTCAAACAGCGAATGGCAAAGCGAGTTCATTTGCATTTTCTCTGCAATTTTGCGCATTCTGGCAAGAACGCCTCATTTTACAAATTCATTGACTCAGCAGAGCAAAATCTGTGCTGCCTTCATTTTGCTCCTGTGAGAAACGCTAACCTCAGCTGCACCTGGGTTTGCTCCACTTTTAGCGCATCATATTCATTTAGCGTGCACACTAACCTTTGATAAATCTGGCACTTAGAGTTGTGACACGTAGGGATATCTAGGTATGTTTTTGAGGTGGAAAGATTATAACATGGTTAGAAGCTCAAAAAATATATTTAACAGAATAAGGGACCTTTAAATTATCGTATTTTCCGCACTATAAGGCACACCTAAAAGCCTTTAATTTTCTCAAAAACCGACAGTGCGCCTTATAATCGGATGCGCCTTATATATGGATCAATGTTGGTTAATTATGGCTACCGTATTCAGGGGGCGTCGCCGAAGTGACAGCAGTAAAAACGGTAAAGGGGAATTCCAGTCCCAGCTGTTCATGTGTGCCATAGGCGTGTTTATGGATCCTGCCGCAAAAGAACAAGGAGGCGTGGCCTTTGCTCCATCTCAGTAGAAGAGTTGCGACATTGAGGGGACAGAAAACTGAGCGCTCGAACGCTGTTCATGTAGCTTTGAACTGTGACAAATGGAGTTGGAAATACATTGTTTTCAACGAGGGAGTTGTAAGAACGCTGGTTTGTATTCTATTAATAAAGTTTGACTGACTTATCTGACTGTTTTATTGACATTCCCTTTAGCGCAGCGCCATCTAGTGGATGCGCCTTATAATGTGGTGCGCCCTATATATGAAAACAGGTGTGCCTTATAATCCGATGCGCCTTATAGTGCGGAAAATACGGTATATGTTCCAGACTTATTATCTATTGTTCATCCTGAGACTATTGTGGGCCAGTAGGGAATCTTTGTTGTGTGAGAAACACTGGCTAACCATGCTCTTAACCTTGAACAACTGTTCAGTGATTTCAGTTCAACCAAACAAAACCATTTCTCAAAATCATTTTGCCCCAAAAAAGTAGTTCTCAAACGATTTTCACCACAGAAAATAGTTGGTTCTCCAAGTACCATTTTACTGAAATAAAATCAAGCTTAACCAAGGATAACGTAGGGATAAACCCAGAAAAATGCATCACAAAATAAGGACTTAACCAGGACCAAACCAGAATTTAAAAAAGGTCTAAACCAGTACTAGACCAGGATTTGACTAAGTCTAATCCCAGCCTAAGCAGTGGATAAATTATACGTTAATCTAAATCAGGACTTGTGAGTTTATCTGAAGAGGCCCAGGTACTGTTACTTTAATATGCTCTCCATCACCAATAGAAATAAGCTTACTAAGGCCACACACACAGCATCCAAAATTATCAGTTTGCCCACTACTGACCTCTCTCTCCTCAATAATAAAGCTGTTACACGTATGTTACAGTCAGCAGAGACTCGGACCACCCTCTCCATACTCACTTTTCTCTGTTGCCCTCAGGCCGCAGATACAGAACACTTAGGTGGAAGCAGGCACGCTTCAGTAAAAGTTTTGTCCCTTCTGCCATTGCTGTCTTGAACAGTGTATAAGCTGTAAACATCCTCATTGTGTGCTGTCCTTGTGTGTGTTTAATGTTTGTACTTCTTATTGTACTGACAGAGTGTGTGGAAAGAAATTTCCCCTTGGGGACAATAAAGGTCTATCTGTCTATCTATCTATCTATCTATCTATCTATCTACTACCAGTAGAACCGGTCCCACAGTTTGAGAACCACTAGCCTAAAACATACAATATAATATAATAATTATGCTTTTCCTCATTTTCCTCCATTTTTTATCTGACTCATGTTGTGACCAAAGAGCATACATTATTGTTATTATTGACACAATGCTAAACAAATGACATGTTTTTATTCTTTTCCACAAGTGAGAATAGTCAATAAATAAAGTAGTATAAAACATAAACAGTTGCACAGACAATCATAAGCCTGTCAGCTGCTTTGTAAATGATTCTGATGTCATATGTCCTGCCCCTCTGTCCTCCATGTGGTGTGTCCAGGCTGGGGAGAAGAGGAACGGCCGGCTGGTGCAGGGCTACCCCCCAATTGTGGAGGCCCAGGTTGAGCGCGGCCAAGATGAGGATGGGGAGAGGAAGAGTGTGTGTGTCAGGGACAGCCAGAGCAGCCAGAACCCCTGCCAACATGGCACGTCCCACACTAGGAGGACCCAGGAGATGACCCTGAGCACGCTGGACCCCTCCAACCTCAGCCCCAGGTCAGATAGCAGTTAGCTCTTTCAAAAGGTGTTCTTTGTCTCAAGAGCTATCAAGAAAAGAAGTTAATGTGCAGCAGATATTCAGCAGACCACTTAGGTGTTTATACATTATACAACTAGCTTGCAGCACAATGGCAAAGTGGTTAGCACTTTTGTCTCAAGTAGGTCCCGGGTTTTATTCCTGGACAGGGTGGGGCCCTCTCTATGGAGTTTGCATGTTCTCCTTGTGTCTGGGATGGTTTCCTCCGGGTGTGCTGGTTTCCCCCAGCAACCTAAAAATCGCCATAGGCTAATGCTCCAGATAGGTACTCAGGATTCTCACTCAAGGCCTGGAGAAGGATCCCCTGGTACTGCTCCCACCATCATCACAGAGCCAACCATAGTGGACCAGAGTCTGCAGGACACCTCTACCTGAAGGACACAAACCACTCCTTTGAGGACAGTGAGGTCTGAGTCTTAGAGAAAGGATGGCCTGAGTGAGGAGTTAAAAGTCAAAGAAGCAATATTTGTCAAAAAAGAAGAAGAAGAGCTTGTGGATATGAACCAATGGAGTAGTACATGCGTTGACCATTGGGAAGACTAGTGAACACAGCTCAACAGTCACAGCTGAAGAAATGGCTGAACTTTTTAGGAGTGACTAGAACAGGTTAGTCACGGTGTATTCAAAGACTGAACAGACCTACTGTTAGTTTCCCCTCATTTTCTTGGCTCTTTTTCTATAAATGTGATATAAAAACCTTTATCAGCACCGCCGTGTTTGTTTACAGTCGCTCTTGTTCTTCCATCTTGGTAAAATCTTTGACTGTCAACAATCGCCCCCTTCTGCTTAGGTAACATAACACAGATACTTACATAGAAAATGGTTTAATAGTAAAAGTGCTGTGACACCAACAACACTTGGAATGGACAGATTTATTTATGTATGAAATGGGAGAATAAATGAGACTTTACCTCTAATGACTTGAAACCATTGAGCCTGTATTCTAAACCAATAGAATTTAGTTTTAAAACTCCTTCCATGGAGCATATGAACCAGCTCTCACCAGTTTAATTTCAGAATTGAGACAGCCTCTTGGATGAAGATAAAACATCTTCAACTTTGAAAACCAAGTCTAGAAAATCAAAGTCTTTTTTTTAACCTTTTTTGTGACTTAATATACTTTGCTATACTTTATTGCTTTTTGAATGCATTCTGTTGGTCCACTCCTACTTGTTGGTAGGAGTGTATCTGTCCAATCAAATGTGAAAACCTCTCCCGTGCCATTCTAGCATATTTTAGCAGTGATACAGCAGTTATTTTAGCAATGTGCAGTCCAAACACTTCAACAGTACAAGTCATTTCTGCTCACTCTTCTACACATCTGTCCCACAAACCGAGATTTAAAGTGTTTTTGTAATATTTCATGTATGGACAACTCATGCAGCATCCAAGATCACTCATTTATTTACCACACAGATATCAGAAAGATCATCTTCTGCCTCTGACTGAATAGCAGAGTAAACTGCAGTATTCCTGGATATCTCATCTCAGCTTACTGGATGTAGAGGTTGTTTTGTATATTGTGATTGACTGAAACAACAATCTTGTGTATCTGAATGTATTTAGCACTGACAATGCAGTCAGTCTGTCTGGTTCTCGCTGAATGAGTTGATCTTCACATGTAGAGGTCTTTGTTTTTCAGGATAGTGGATGGGACAGAGGACAGCGATGGGACAGAGACCTCTTTGGCCTTCTCCTTCTCCACCACTCGGGCCTGTCCCTTGAGTGGACCCACCAGTGCCTCAGCATCTGCCACAGGTATCAGCAATACACCAGCTCTGTGCCTAAACATTATTCAGAAACAAAACATTACAACAAAAATATGAGAAGTAGACCAGCCTTACATTTCTAAAGAATATGTACTTTCTGAGTACTATTTCCACAGAAAACTTTTACTTGAGTACATTCTGGAGGGGATTTGACCTTGGTGGTAGTGGGTTGCACACATCTCACAAACAGAAGGTCCTGGGTTCACGTCCAGGTTGGAGCAATAGCAGTAGATGAAGTAGTATAGTAGTTTTACAGTAGTAGTAATAAATAATACAAAAGTAAAATTTCATACTATCCATTCATGTCCATTGTATATTGATCTTTTGTGGTACAACAGACACCCAGCAGGTGAGCACGGCAGAGCTAGCGGCCAAAGCGGAGGAGACCAGAGGACAGCTCCGGACCCTGGCCCAGCAGGTGAGAAACATAAATATCACACTATAGAGTATTCAGGCAAGGACAGGTATGAATATGGCATATGGTCATACATGTGTAGGTCGAGCGTGAGAGGGGTCAGAACATCGGGGGAGTGGAGAGGAGCTGAAAATAAAGAGCTAAAAATAAGCTGCTGGTAAAAAAATAGAGCCAAGAATCCCACGGTCCTGGGTGTCTCTGAGTAAATTTCCAGTTTCTAGGGGTGAGAAAAGAGAAGACTTAATAGTATACAGTATAGGTTTATGACATGGTTTTAGTATGCGTTACTGCATCACTCATCAGTAACACATCTAGGGTCTTTGAGTTGGATTGGAAAGGACTTGTGACATACTGTGTAATAATAATAATAACCATCAGTTTTATACATCGCTTTTCTAGACGCTCAAAGTCACTTTACAATTTGGTTTATTTATTATTAATTTACTTCTCTGTCTCACTCGATGGTGGAAGCGTGGCTGCCATTTTGCACCTACGGCCCCTCAGATCACCACAAACTCACACTCACACTGACACGTTCACACAGGCGGTGGGTGAAGTGTTGGAAACAACAGTATGCAATGCCGGCAGCAGGGCTTGAACCACCAACCTTTGGGTTCAACTGTGTATTTCAACTACAGGTTTATGAGTCTGTAAAATCAAATAATCTGCCTGGTGCAGCTTAAAAAATATGAATTATATTAAGATCTGTGACACATAACTGATGACAGTGTTCATTTAATGCTATTCATTTTTATTTTATTTTTTTATATATTTGGGGAACAATCCAAGTGGATTTGAGGATGTAGCCCATTTGAATGAATATATTGTCTGGCAAAAAAGTTATTATAGATAGATAGATTTCTCTGGTGCTGAGTTTCGGAGGTCTCACAGCCCTCTGCAACAAACCTTTCCAGGAAGCACTGGTCAATCAACAAGCCCTCTACATCCAGTCTGCTCTCATTCATTTATCCAAAAAAACAGTGTAAAGCTCTGTTTCCACTGATTCCTCGCAGACATTTTTACTTTTGGAGTAAAATGGCATCATACAAAAAAATTAAGGAAGTAAAAAGCTTTTTTTGTTTCTGTTCAAAAGAGCATTAACACTCTTCTGCCCTCTGATGGTCTCTTCATCTGTTTCTTTATGGCAGTTATTGAATACATTTTATTTTAGTTAGATAATGTTTTTAAAGGTTGTCCTTGTTAATCCTTGTTGTTTGGAGTCAGTAATGTCAGTTATGGCTAAATGAGTTCCTGCAGGTTGAAAAAAGTCCCATGTACCTCCTCTGGTGTATCTTGACAAACCAGCCTTGAGGAAGAATGGGAGACCCGGTGTCCCTAAAGTCGTAAAATCACACAGCAATGGCTTTATGTCTTAGATGTCAGTCTTGGCAGAGCGGCCAAGAGGTAAAGGAAACCAATAGGGGGAGCTCTGCAGAGAAAAATGCGACCAATACAGCAAAGAAACAAGCAAAGGTGCATGGTTCCTCTTTAAGCAGCGATCTCTGAGGTGTGGAGCTGCAGTCTGCACTTCCTCCTCAGGTCAAGGGCACACACGTCACAGCCTCCTTCCCCTCCACAGTGCTCTGTCGTGACTCAGAGCCTCACAGTCAGCCTAAATGGACTTTGGCTGGTCCCAGTAGTGAGCAGGAAGTCTCCCAGCATGCACCTGTGCACTGCTAATCCTCAATATCCGTTCACACCGACGGCCGAGGGAGATGACAAGTGCTAAGTCCTGGTGACTCAATCAGCACCACTCTGGTTTGTCCAAATGCTGCATGGACTGGCACAAAGACAGATTCTGCAGACGTGCACATGCTTTATCAGTTTTACAGTCAGATGAAAAATAAATTCAGTTCAGTTATGTTCAGAATATTTCAGGACAAAAGTCATTGCAAAGCAGGTATTTCTTGGAAAAGTAATAACACTACAGTGCAAAAACACTTATAATTTATGAGCAGTTTATTAGTCGCAGGTTATGGTTCAGCTCTCACAACAGTTTGTTATTTTTAGCTCTGTCTCAGTGGCCCTAAAGTAACATATATATATATACATACATATACTGATCAACCAGTGTCGGTGGAAGTTAATGGTCCCCTATTCTGCTAAATCGACATTTATGGGCTTTTAATCATGCTATAGAGTTAGCACCTCAAAAACAGACCTGAAGTAGTATTTTGTTTCATTCACACATCAGTAGTCCTGAGTAATTGCTGAGGCGCTGTCCTTTCCGAGAGCTGAAAACACTCACCACTCTATGTAGACACATGTAACCCTGCCTTCTCCAGGAAGAGCTCCTGTGCTTTAGACTTTAGCGCTTAAACCGTGGCCACTACGAAGCAGTAAGCTCATTTATCTATCTGTTAGCTGTTAGAATAGAATAGAAGTTTATTGTCATCGTCTGGCAAAAACAATGAAATACAGTTTAGCGCCCCACTGGTCCAGCAGCAGTAAAGCAGCACTATATAAAATATCTATTACGTACAAAATACAATACAATAATAAATAAGAAAGATTGCATTAAAATATAGCAAGTTACATTTACCGTTACATAAAGTTACATAAACTAGGCTCTAATATTACTCACATGTGGTCAAGGTTTCTTGATTATTTGTAATTTGGGATGTTTGGTGGCTAGCTCTAATTGCTTCATTAGAAAAGTATTACTGTCTTTTTTAACTTCCGTTACCAGTTTTAGGAACACAAACTTTCTGTTTACAAACAGAAGATGGGTCTCTATGCTGGTACCATTTAATTTTAAAGATTCTTCTTAAGCACATCTGTTCTGGAATAGCTTGATTCTTTTCTTTTGACTTTTTCCTTCTGCGGTCACCACAGGAAACAGCTGCCTTGTAGTGTGCGGTGTTTCATATATAGATTTTGGCATAGTTTTATGCCACGTGCCCTTCCTGACAACCCTTTCCATTTATCCAGGCGACTGGCACAAAGAGTACACTGGCTTGCTGGATTAATGCCATTTAATTCAAAATTAAAAGTCCCCTGTTATGCCAAATTGATGTGTTTTAGCTTTTAAAGCAAGTTATAATGTCTCCTCCTCAAAATCAGACCTGTAGTAGTATTGTGTTTCATTCACATGTTTGAGTAATCTTGTATGCTGGTGCACTGCCCTTCTCAAGAGCTGGAAACGCTCGGTATCACAGCTCTACGAATACACATGAAACCAGGAATTGCTCCTGCACATTTCTAAAGCCCATACACGACACTGGACTTATTCTGATTGTTTCAGCCTTAAACCGCCATCATTACAAAGCAGTCAGCTCATTTATCTATCTGTTAGCTTTATGTTGCTAATAGCTGTGTTAGTTAGCCATTTTATGCACTGTCCAGACCCCACCGTTGCCAACAAGGGGCGATAGACAAATGTTCTCTGTAAAGTTAAAGTAACAGCTCCCCAACAGATGCCCTTTTCCATAAATACACATTATTTTAAAGTATATAAAGTATTTTTTTTATATTTCATATAAAGGACCAACATGTATGCCAAGATATGAAAATCAAATATTAGTTTTACTGATATAAATGGTACAGCTGAGTTATTAACAATTAAAAATATATTTTACATAACAGTTGTTTTTAATTTTTTTGTATTGGTTATAAAACTGCATTGCCGATCGTCCAATCAGAAAAGCAGAAAGACTGGCAATCCACAAACCATTGTTTTGATTTAGACTGCAGTACTGTTTTCAAACCAGTACGAGCGCATGCAGCTTACAGTATATAAAACCTGAAATACTAATGTAAAGGTGTCCAACACTATTTCAACAATCCTGAACAAAGCAGAATATAGGACCTTTAAACTGAAATGGTATAACTTTCACCATCAATACAACTAAATGTCCTCTGGAATAGTCTCTGGTTGTATTTTCAGCTTGACACCTACATAGAAAAGACCCCTGGATAATGCACCAAATGGACTACAACTGTATATGTGAGCAAAAATCAGATGTATCTTTGCTCTCTGACCTTTGAACCTTTATCCTTTGACCTCATACTGCATGCCTGCGGTCAGTGAAGGGTTTAAATCCAGCGGGACATGAAAACACTGAAGTGTCATGGAAAACACAAGAGCTCTGTCATCAGCCCGAACTGGACAACAGCAGGTTCAAGAGAGCTCTCAGGAGCAGAGCCATGGCCCTGTGTTGCTGCAGCAGGTTGGGGCAAACCAGAGCTCGGGGCCCTCCTCAGAGTTTATTTTTCAGTTTAGAGTTATCTATTGGAGCCATTAGCATTAAAGCCCAGGAAATAGCATTCACCATGACAATGGTAAAAAGAAAAGTTTTTCCTGACTTATGTTACTTATTATTATTATTATTATTATGTTACTTACTAATTAGCATTTCGCAGAGCTAATTATTCAGATTTATTGTTAGCCTTCTGACTCTTGAAAAGCTGAATGTAAATAAATTTAGCAAATATACAACTTTATAGCTCGATTGGCTTTCATCTCTCTGATGCGGGTGACAGCTCATAGTACACTCATTATTAGTAAATCAGCTACTTTTCTGCTTTGTCCATGAAGCAGATGACATCAAGTTGGAAAGTCAGGCAGCAGGTTTTGACCCATAATTGCAAATCCTGTTTCTGAGTTTGAGCAGACGTTCATGTGCATTTTTTAAATTGGAATATTGTTTTCCCGAGTTTCAGAGGACCACAACTCTGCAATAGATCTTCTTCCCTTTCAGCTGTTCCCTTCAGAGTTCGCCACAGCAAATCATCTGCCTCCTAGCGTGCAGGGATTTGCATATTAATAGCATAAGTTTTATGTCAGATGACCTTCCTAATGCAACCCTCTCCATTCATGCCTGGGACTGAAATAGTTTTCATAATGGACACCTTTGCATTAGTGTTTCAGATTTTATAACTTAAATAATGTATGTGTTAGGAAAAGGTCTTTTTCAGGGAGCTTTTAATTTGACTTTGCAGAGAATGCTTGGATTAGGTGTCTGTTGCCCCCTGCTGGCAACGGTGGGGACTGGACAGAGCATAATATGGCTAATTAGTGCATTAGCAACATAACGCAACAGATAGATAAATGAGCTGCTTTGTAGTGATGTTTATTTGGTCCAGTTCAGTTTATTATTGATGTGGACACCTAGGTATCTGTAGCAGCCCACAATGTCCACCCCAGTGTCCATGATTGTTATTGGACTGGGGAGGTCCTCTCTCTCCTAAAGTCCACCACTAGCTTCTTTATTTGTGCGATATTGAGCTCCAGGTGGTTTAGTCCTTACTGATCCACATTCAAAACAATTCTTCTGTACTCAGCCTTCTGACCCCTGCTGGTGCTACCCACAGTCGCACAGCTGTCTGAAAACTTTTGTAGGTGGCAAGACTGTGAGCAGTGTCTGAAGTCAGATGTGAACAGTGTGAACAGGAAGGGAGAGAAGAGTGTCCCTGGGGAACCCTCATGCTGCTGTCAGAGATGGTGCTCTTCAGCCTCACATATTGTGGCCGACCTGTTAGATAGCTGTCAATCCAGGTCACCAGTGGACCATCCACCTGCATGTCTTGTCTTCCTCAGGAGGGCAAGTTGCACTGTATCAAAGTTGCACTGGAGAAGTAAAAAAAAAAACATGACTCTGACAGTGTCTCTGGGCTCCTCCAGGTATGTGTAGCTTCTGTGCTGCAGGAAAATGATGGCATCCTTTTCTCCAGTGGTTCCCAAAGTGGGGTCCGGGCCCTCTAAGGGTTCGTGAAGGTTATCTAAGTACCTTAAAAAGAAATTGACTTTGACATGAAGTTATATACTTGCGGTTTACTTTAAAACAATTTTTAGCAGTGTTTTTTGTAACGTTTGATGATATAAACATCGGGTAGTCTTTTGAATAGAGTGAGGTTTTATTGTTGGGGTCCATAAGAGATTTTCAAAAATTTAAGGGGGCCACGATACTCTTGACTTTGGGAATGGCTACTCTACTCCAATGTGCGGCTGGTGCAACCACGCTACGAAGGTGTTTCAGGACCAGTCTTTGCAGTGACGTCATCACATGTGAAGTTATAGACATTGGACTGCAGTCACAATGCTCAGATGATTGTTTCTTTTTAGGCACTGAAACAAGGTAGGTGGTTTTCTACACAACCAGAACAGTCATTAGAATCAGATTCAATGTGAAAATGTGCTGGAAAACATCACACAACTGTGGCACATTGCTTGAGACCTGTTGGACTGTGTCCATCAGGTTCAGCGGCTTTATCAGGTTGCAGTCGTCTGAACTCTATTCTCACATTCTCTGAGGTGATGGTGACTGAGGGCAACATGAAAGTTGTGTGGCGATCAAGTAATCTAACCCAAAAAACCTCACCGACAGCTGGACAGAAGCTACAAATTTCTTCATGAAGAATTTATTTACAATTATGAAGGAAAGTAAAGAAGGCTTAAATGCTATTAACAATTAGCATTAGCTAACTACAGCAGATAAACAGTGTAGTATTCTAGTCTGTTAGATTCAAAATGTCTGAATTAAGTAATATTATACCAAAGACTTTCATTTACAGCCGATTTTGACTCACAGTAAGATTGATGTTGATGTTATATTTTGTAAATGACAACATGGACGTTTTTTTAAATAGACATTTTTATCATATTGGGGATAAGGTTTATGTATCCACATCCATTTGCAAAGAGCCCAAGAAGAACTTAAATACTAATACCAATAATTCATTCATTCATTCATTCATTCATTCATTCATTTTCTACCGCTTTTTCCCGTTAGGGGTCGCGGGTGACTGGAGCCTATCCCAGTAACTTTGGGGCCGAAGGCGGGGTACACCCTGGACAGGGGCCAGCTTGTCGCAGGGCTGACACAGAGACGAACACAGACAGACAACCATTCACTCTCACATTCATTCGGGTCAATTTAGAGTCACCAATTCACCTAACACATGCATGTCTTTGGACGGTGGGAGGAAGCCGGAGAACCCGGAGAGAACCCACGGTAACACGGGGAGGACATGCAGACTCCACCCAGAGAGATTGTGTGATGGTGTGTATTGGTCCGCCCGGGGCTCGAACCCACGACCTCCTTGCTGGGAGGCTAGAACGCTAACCGCTCTGCCACCGTGCACCCCTAATACCAATAAATAAATACCAATACCAATGTTGTGAGGTAGCATTTGGGAGAGATCTTCTATAAGAAGAGAAACCTTGGAAAACATCATTGCTACACTCAGGGAGGCCTTACAAGCTGAAGCAAACAAATAGATAGAGTAAGTAAGAAAGAGAAGGCCTACCAGGAGAGAGAGATGCAGTGGCAAACAAAGGTAAAGAACTGGACAGAAGAAAGAAAGAGGTTTGAGAGAGATGAGGTCTGGAAACAGAAGATGCTGGAAAATGAAGAGCAGCAAAAACAGTGGGGCAAAGCCAGGTGGGACTGGCAGTCCAAGGAACAGTTCTGGTTAGAAGAGCAGAGAGAGAGGGCAGAGCTCCAGAGAGGAACTGAGAAAGTGACTAAGTCTCAGTCAGAAACAAAGCCTCATGTCACTGAAGTCCAAAGTGATTTTGAGTTGGGAGCTGAGATGACAGGACAGATATCAGCAGATCTTCTGATAACACCTCTCATTCCTGAAATCACTGTGATCAGTTTAACACCAACCAAAGCTGGAAGAAGAAAAAGATGCAGAAGAAAAAAGAAGCAGGAAAAGGTTAAAAGTTGAAGTTAAGGAGCTCTCTAAAGCTCCTGAGCTGAAAACTCTAAAGAGCCTTCAGCTCAGCCTCAGGACACAGAAGCAGAGGCAGAAGCTGAGGAGGCCAACACTGTGATGGTAAAGACCCAATCTGAAGACCAGGAAGATCTCACCTGCCACAAACCAGCAGACAATGAAGTGAATGAGATCCAGGACTCTAAGGACTCTAGTCCAGGGTCAAAGTGGTCAGTTTAACAGAGCCAGACACAACAAGTGTTGCTGAAATGACTGTGACCACTGCAACAACGACCAAAGCTGGAAGAAGGAAGAAGTGTAGAAGAAGAAAGAAGCAGGAAGAGGTTACGGAAGAGTGTTCAGCTGAGCCCCAGGACACAGCAGCAGAGGCAGAAGTTGAAGTTGAGGAGCTTGAGGAGTCTAAAGAGTCTTCAGCTCAGCCCCCGGACACAGCAGCAGAGGCAGGAGTTGAGTACGTCAACAGTGAAGACCAGGAAGATCTCACCTGCAACAAAGCAGCTAACGATGAACATCCTGAGTCCCACACTGAACGTGCAAAGCCTGAGGTCACTGACACTGAGGCTCAGCGTGACTTTAAAATCACTACAAAGCCTTCCATCCCAGTAAAGGAAGCCCAGGATGGTTCAGTGAAGAAGCATCATGTTGGAGAAAAGATACAAGTCACTCCAAAGAAACAAAATAAGAAAACAAAACCAGAGAGAAGAAGAAAGAAGCAGCAGGATTTTTATATTATATTTTAATAATATGAAAGTTGTATATTATGTTTCTATAAAATAAAAATATAAATAAACATGTATTTTTCCTCAAATGAGCAGGTTGGGCAGTGAGGAAAAAAGGCCTGTTGCTGTAGCCCAAAAGTGTGCACATACACACAAGTTGCTTCTAAATAAAAAATACTCAAATGTACTCTAAATTGAGACTGCTGCCTTTGTCCGACATTATGGAAGATGAGTGTAGATGCGTGTAGTTAGACAATTGTAAATGAAAGAAAATGACTGAATGAATGAATGAAAAGGTAAATAGATGCTTGTAGTGGTGAGTAGAGTTTTTTAAAAACAATCTAATCACTAAAGTGTATTACATCTTTAGGACCTGTCCAGACCTTAACCATATTAGTCACAATGAATTATGGAGAACATGAGAGAGGAAAAAACACAAGGAGCCTCTCAACACCAGCTTTACAGATATCTGTGGGATGTGGGGAAGTTATATATATTAATAAAAATATACAATATTTTAAATGTTGACCTTATTTGAAGCCTAAATATTCTTTTAATAACATGAAATAGTAAAACAGATACTGTACATATACTAATAAAACTAAACCATAAAACCTGTGGTAAAATCACTTTGAAAAACAGCTTTGTTTATATAAAGAGTGGGCCACTATCAGAGATATTCGTAGAAATTCCAATGGCAACCACGAACTTACTCTCAAAACAAATGAATCACACTACAGTTCATTTGGAAGAGGACGAAAATATATACATCCATTTTTTAAAAGGCAAATTTTTTATTAGGAAATTTTTAACACTGAAATATTACAGTGAAAATTAGATAATGAAATTTCAGTGACTGAAATTCAGAGACAAAAATATTCAAACACCTATTTCAGTGTTAAAAAATTCAATGATTGATGATGAAATTCAAAGGCATTTAAAATTCAAAATGTGATGAGACACATTTGCTTCCATAGACGCCCCACTTTCAGATTCATATTCTTTTATTAATGACCACACAAGGTTGGCTTCTGGTACAGCATGACATGCACAGACATCACAATCGTCTGTGTCAGAAATCACTGAACACAACAAACAACAGAAACATAAAGAATACACACTGATCAATAAAGACAGAAACAGATTGTCCTTCAGGTCATGGTTTGATTTAGTGTCTGTATGGCTGTGGGGAAGAAACTGTTTTCAAATCTAACTGATGATGTTGACAAGGACCTGTGGCGTCTTCCAGAGGACATATGTGTGAACAGGTGATGGGCGGGGTGAGAGGAGTCAGAGGTGATTTTTAATGCTAGTTGTGTAACTGTGATACAATGCGTCTATGGATGCAGATGTGGCCTGTGATTCTAGATGGTTTGTCTATTATGCTGTACACTGTAGTTTTTCAGACGGAGGTGGTAAAGTTTGTCCAAACCAGAGTGTGACTTATAGCTTTCACTGCGCCTCAAATGAAATGTTCTAATAAGTCAATCAAACTTGTCAATCAGATCAAAATCAGGTGTAAAAGCACCATAACACTGAAGAGTACAGAGATATAGATATATTACATGATCAAGATTATAGCATCAGAAGTTAATATGATAGCTCTAATATCTTTAGTTGTATTTGTTGATGCTAACTCATTTGCTTTCCTATGGAACTAAAGTGTTCTGTTTTCTGCTTTTTTTCTGGCTTTTTGAAATAGTTTTTGACACCTTTGCATTAGTATTTTACCTTTTAAACAATATAAACACTTGGATAAAGTGTCTGATGTCGCTGCTAGCAACGATGGTTACTGAACAAAGCGTAAAATGACCAATTAGCACAGCTGTCAGCAACATGAGGCTAACAGATAGATAAATGAGCTGACTGCTTTATGCCTGTGGTTTAAGCCCTGAAATGATCAGAATGAGTCCAGTGATGGTGTATGGGCTTCAGAAATACACAGGAGCACGTCCTGTTTTCATTGGGTCTACGTAGAGCCATGAGACTGAGCAGCTACACCTTAGCATACAGGATTACTCAAACGTGTGAATGAAACAAAATACTACATCTGTTTTTGAGGTGGAAACAACATTATAACATGATTAGAAGGTCAAACGAGTCGATTTAGCAGAATAGAGGTCCTTTAAGATGGATTCCTAGTGTCCACAGTCAGCCATGTCCAGCGTGGTGTTTCGTTTCAAATCTGGTGCAAACTCAGGCAAAATTTGGGAGGCACAGCTGCTCTCCACAGTGTAAAGGTGTCTCTAAAATAGCCCCACAAAAACAAGAATAAGTACAAATTAAAGAAGGTTTAGCTGTAACAAATACCACATAACCTTGCTACTCTGATTATCTATCCAATTGCATTTAGTGTTAGCTTAAATTAGGCCTAACTTAAATAAGAACAATACTTAATATAGATATGATATAGACCCTTCTCAGCCAGCGTCATCTGATCACGTGATTTCCGTGGAGAAGCACGGAGCGGCCATGTTGGATGGCAAAAGCCGGTTGTCATGCCCTGATTTGGATCAGTCCTGCTGTCTGTTAGCCTAACAAATTAAATTTGTTTTACTCATCAAAAATAGTTTAATGTGTCCTATATCTGTGATAGCATCTGCCAGCTGTCTGTTTAAGTAAAAAAGTTAATGTTGCACTGTTTGACAAAGTTTATTCTTTAAAAAAGTCACATAAAAGATCGTTCCTGCTGTAATCATCAAATAAAGTAAAAACTGATCTGAAGTCAGTTCTTACTGTCTGCTCAGGTTTATTAGCAGGGTAAACACGTTTTCACAGACATTTAGCAAACTGGAGAGAAAAAGAAAATACAATGTTCAGGACAGCTTGGTATTTGTTCATTTCTGCATGAAGATATGGCGATTACAGGATTATTTTCACAACATGGAATACTTTTATGGAAATATTTACTTGTGGATTTATATGAACTGATTGAGCGTGACTTATCCTGGATTGACCTGGTTTTGGACAGAACCAGTGTTCAAAGGTAAAAAAGTCTGTTTTTTCAGTTTGGGCATACTGAGGAATCGTCATTAATTACACATATGTCCCAATTGAAGCATAGAATTAACTTAATTCCCATTTTGTACAGAACATAAGCTTTCTAACGATGTATATCATGCCTGTATTGACAAAATAATAACTGCAAATTATGTTTTCGTGGATTTTCTTTCTGAATGTGGTCACCGCTAGATTGTATGAGGTTAAACATATGTAAATACTAATACTCCGTATCTCAGCAAATTTGGGACTTTTTAAGATCTTAGATTCTGATTAATAATTTTAGACTTTTAAACCTCCACAGAGCCTAGTTTATTGAAGTATTTATATTGCCTTTTCAGTAATCTGCTGTCTCTCTTCTGCCTACTCACATGGACAACAGTTGTTTTCAGGGCCATACTTGAAGGTCTGTCACCCATCCTGCCACAAAATATTGTTATGCCTCTAAGGAGCTCTCTGCCTCTTGTAAGCTTTTAATTGTGCCCCTATAAAATGAGATTGTCAATGTTTGTCTAAATAATTGTAAACATTACAGTATTCCAAAGCAGATTGTGTGTTGAAGGCTGGTAAACTGTAATTTTGACATATCCAGTGTTGGGTTAGTTACTAAAAAAAGTAACTAGTTACAGATTACTAGTTACTCTTTTCAAAAGTAATATATTACTTTACTTAGTTACAGACTCAAAAAAGTAACTTAGTTATATTTCTTAGTTACATTACTTTCGGATTACCCCCTAAAATCATGTTAGGTGTAAATGAACGAAATTGTAAATACAAATATAAACTTACAATTGATTATGTTGCACTTTTTTTTTAAGACATTTAAGATCTCTCTTTAACACTTTTATTAAAGTAATGAACAGGGCAGTTGTTGAAACTGGCTCGAACAGCACAGAAACTGTGTTTGACAATATAACCATAATGCAAATAGTAAAGTTATCATTCTGCCATGACAATATAAAATCATGTCTATGAAGCGAAATTCAAGCCAGGGCTGCTTACATGGTGTTGGTGTTAAAGCATTGTCTCTGGCAGCAGTGTCGCACGGGCTCTGGGGCTCTTTAGCAATAAGCTTAGTGTGCGCGTGTTGTCTTTTTAAGTGTTTCAAAGATTTGCACTCAACAGTCATATATTGTCCTTCCACGCATCAAAACCAAGATAGAGAGCATACTTCCACCTGTGCAATGACGCCTCACTAGCCTGGCTAATGCCAGCCTAATCACAAGTGAGATTAGTCTGGGAACCACCTATTCATTGTCCAGAGCCGTTTATTGGGTGCTACGGATGTCTATCATATGCGTCTGTACGTAGCCCATAGCGAATTGTATCACCACAATGACCGGGGTCTTGCTAAACCCCATTAGCTTTGCCACTAACAGGGCTAGTTGGTAGATTAAGCTTTTGCCAAATCCTGTTGTAAGCAAGGCTAAATCATATTTCTTGGTGTTGATAAAAAATTGCAAAGCCAATTGCTGTTCTTCCTTTAAAATAAACTAAAGCATACATGTCAAACTCAGGCCTGCGATGATATAATTACTTTTGGCCGGCGAGATAATTTCCAATTTATACACTGCTCAAAAAAATAAAGGGAAAACTAAAACAACACATCCTAGATCTGAATGAATGAAATATTCTTATTAAATACTTTGTTCTTTACATAGTTGAATGTGCTGACAACAAAATCACACAAAAATTATCAATAGAAATCAAATTTATTAACCCATGGAGGTCTGGATTTGGAGTCACACTCAAAATTAAAGTGGAAAAACACACTACAGGCTGATCCAACTTTGATGTAATGTCCTTAAAACAAGTCAAAATGAGGCTCAGTAGTGTGTGTGGCCTCCTCGTGCCTGTATGACCTCCCTACAACACCTGGGCATGCTCCTGATGAGGTGGTGGATGGTCTCCTGAGGGATCTCCTCCCAGACCTGGACTAAAGCATCCACCAACTCCTGGACAGTCTGTGGTGCAATGTGGCATTGGTGGATGGAGCGAGACATGATGTCCCAGATGTGCTCAGTTGGATTCAGGTCTGGGGAACGGGCGGGCCAGTCCATAGCATCAATGCCTTTGTCTTGCAGGAACTGCTGACACATTCCAGCCACATGAGGTCTAGCATTGTCTTGCATTAGGAGGAAACCAGGGCCAACCGCACCAGCATATGGTCTCACAAGGGGCTGAGGATCTCATCTTGGTACCTAATGGCAGTCAGGCTACCTCTGGCGAGCACATGGAGGGCTGTGCGGCCCCGAAAGAAATGCCACCCCACACCATTACTGACCCACTGCCAAACCAGTCATGCTGGAGGATGTTGCAGGCAGCAGAACGTTCTCCACGGCGTCTCCAGACTCTGTCACGTCTGTCACATGTGCTCAGTGTGAACCTGCTTTCATCTGTGAAGAGCACAGGGCGCCAGTGGTGAATTTGCCAATCTTGGTGTTCTCTGGCAAATGCCAAACAGTCCTGCACGGTGTTGGGCTGTAAGCACAACCCCCACCTGTGGACGTGGGGCCCTCATACCACCCTCATGGAGTCTGTTTCTGATCGTTTGAGCAGACACATGAACATTTGTGGCCTGCTGGAGGTCATTTTGCAGGGCTCTGGCAGTGCTCCTCCTGTTCCTCCTTGCACAAAGGAGGAGGTAGTGGTCCTGCTGCTGGGTTGTTGCCCTCCTACGGCCTCCTCCACGTCTCCTGATGTACTGGCCTGTCTCCTGGTAGCACCTCCATGCTCTGGACACTACGCTGACAGACACAGCAAACCTTCTTGCCACAGCTCACATTGATGTGCCATCCTGGATGAGCTGCACTACCTGAGCCACTTGTGTGGGTTGTTGACTCCGTCTCATGCTACCACTAGAGTGAAAGCACCGCCAGCATTCAAAAGTAACCAAAACATCAGCCAGAAAGCATAGGAACTGAGAAGTGGTCTGTGGTCACCTCCTGCAGAACCACTCCTTTATTGGGGGTGTCTTGCTAATTGCCTTTAATTTCCACCTGTTGTCTGTTCTATTTGCACAACAGCAGTGAAACTGATGTCAATCAGTGTTGCTTCCTAAGTGGACAGTTTGATTTCACAGAAGTGTGACTGACTTGGAGTTACATTGTGTTGTTTAAGTGTTCCCTTTATGTTTTTGAGCAGTGTATTAATAATGGCCCGACAGAATGCTGCGCTCAACTTGTTTTAACTACATCTCCCATAATGCACTGCAGAAACGGCGCCACTGCACACCGGCACTGCCCCTCCCCCGCTGTTTTAGCAAGCGGCATTTAACGAGCCGCAGGAGCAGGCAGAGAGGAAATTTTAACTTTCCACAAAAAATGGACAAAGAGGGGTCAGTGAGAGCAGGAGCTTCTTAAAAAGGTGGGACTGTCTGTGAACACTCTACACTTTGTTTGTTAAGCTAATGTGGCAGTGATAAAAACAGGCTCTAACTGCACAGCAGTGTAAGAACATCACCTTTACAAACCCTGTCTCCAAAAAGAAGCTACAGACCACAGCAGTTTAAAAAGAGCCTGTGTCAGTAAAGCCAAGTTATCAGGCTGAAGAGTTGTCTAAGTTCATTCATGGCACTGCCCTCCGTCGCTCATTCCTCGTCACTACTTGTGCTCTAATGCACTCATTAACAACACACAGCGACCTAAAGCTGAATAGAAAGAGGTAAAAACCTGCTCCATACTGTGTCCTGCAGATGACTCAGAGGTGGACAGTGGTTTGCTCTGTAAAAGTACAGTAGGCCTGTGTTTGTATGTAGTTGCTGACTCCTCTGCAGGATTAAGTTGTGCTAGGATGATATTTATTCACATAAGGGGCTTGGCATGCACCTTAATATTTATCTGCTGGTAGTACCCACTGTCACAGTAAAACAGAGTGGACCTGGTGAAAACACCTGTCTTATATGGGGAGTTAGGTAAATAATACTTCATAAATAAATAATTGTTCAATAATAAATTAATAGTGTTTTTGAGTTCTAAGTTCTGATTTAATACCAAGCCCCTTAAAACCACAAATCTACATTTGTAGTTCTGTGGGGATGTATTATTCCATAATAAAAGGCCTATTGTATCCTAACTGAGAACAAAAATACAGTAAGCTGGCTTTATTATTTATATAATACTCTTATTCGGCCCACAACCAAGACTGGTTTTCTAATTTTGGCCCCAGCTCTGATTGAGTTTGACACCCCTGAACTAAAGCTTGATTGAAAGCTAGCTTTGCATCTGCTGCTGCCATGTTGCTTCCGTAAACAAACTACAAGCTTCTGTCTGTCAAATAGTAACGTATTTTTCGCACTATAAGGTGCATCGGATTATAAGGCGCACCTTCAATGAATGGCCTATTTTAAAACTGTTTTCATATATAGGGTGCACCGCATTATAAGGCGCATAGAATAGAAGCTACTGTAGTGGCTGGGGTTGCATTATGCATCCACTAGATGGAGCTGCGCTAAAGGGAATGTCAATAAATGTCAGATCAGTCAAGTCAAACTTTATTAATAGAATACAAACCAGCGTTTTTACAACTCCGTTCACTCCCAAAACAAGTTAGTGCATTCACAATACGGTACTGTACGTACCAGTAGCTCTTATTTGTGCCGCCCTCGTTGAAAACAATGTATTTCCAACTCCATTTGTCACAGTTCAAAGCTACATGAACAGCGTTCGAGCGCTCAGTTTTCTGTCCCCTCAATGTCGCAACTCTTCTACTGAGATGGAGCAAAGGCCGTGCCTCCTTGTTCTTTTGCGGCAGGATCCATAAACACGCCTATGGCACACATGAACAGCTGGGACTGGAATTCCCCTTTATCGTTTTTACCGCTGTCACTTCGGCGACGCCCCCTGAATACGGTAGCCATAATTAACCAACATTGATCCATATATAAGGCGCATCGGATTATAAGGCGCAGGTGTGCAGCCAGGAATATAAGGACTATAATATATAAGGACTAAAACTGTCCTCCCTGACACAAGGGGCAGTAACCAGAAATTTTGAAATAGAAAAACTATGGTTATCCCTCTACACACAGGAAACAGTGCACCATTTGAAAATGGAGGAAAAAAATATTATTCAATTCAATGATTTACAATTATAAAAAGAATAATAATTTTCACTGTAACGGGTTACACTGCTGCGTTACAGAAAATTGTAATCTCGTTACAGTAACATGTTACTCTCAACACTGGACATATTATATGGGTCTTAAGCATCGACAAGTGAACATTTCTCTAACTATCGCTGTCTGACCTGACCACTTAACGTTAAGTATTGAACTGATGCCTGATCACTAATCGCTAGCCAGCTACACCGGCTTTTTGCCATCCAAAATGGCAACGCCAACAAACCAAGTCACGTGACTGAGAAATGTCTATATAATTAGGATGGCTGAATAGACTACAGATACACTTTATAACTGCTAAATCTTAGTTTCCTACAGATGCTAAACTTATAACTGTAGCTCTTTGTAATATTAGAACCTTTCATTCCACAAATACAGGTTCACTAATGTAATCTGTAAACTCTCTTCAGAGATCTGGCTTTAATTCTGGCTGTGGGCTGCAGATACAGTGGTTACAGTGAGCTTACTGCTACTGCTGCTGCCCATCTGCACCGCTCTGAGTGTGAGGTGGGAGTACAGCCATCGTGTTGACAGCGTGTCAGATTGGACTGTCCTGTGGCTCTCACATGGGCTATTTTTATCTGACCAGCTCTAGAGACCAGAGAGGGACCAGAGAGGGACCAGAGAGGGACCAGTGGGTCGAGTGGTGTTCTCAGGGACTCTGAGACACACCTAAAATTAGCCCCACACTTATGCAGATGATAATAACTAATTGCTTATCCACCAAAAGCAGTGACATTTGACAAAAATATGTCCTTAAGTGGATGTGATGGATGGTTCTGTGGAACTCAACAGGCTCTCAGTTCTGATGAGAAACATTCTAATGTAACAAATGTGGTTCCTGTGCTAATAGCTAATTGTTCCTTTCTCATTAGTGCCCCGGGTAACGAGAAAGCAAGATAGCCTGGATGCTTTATTCACAGATCTGGCCAGTATTTTAGGAAATATAGGCAAATCATAAGGGCGCAGAGGGACTGGGAAGGGGGGAGCCTGCTACTGCCTTCTGTGTCAGCACACAACAAGGCTTTATGAGTTTGATCAATAACAGTATATACCTAGAAAACATGGACACTAGGAAGAGTTTTGAGTCCATGTGTTCTACACTTGTCAAGCTTTAAGTCACTATTCATTTGATGACAATCGACCTTTTACTCTTGGAGATACGATCATAAACAGCTCGTGAAATGAATGAACACGTGCAGCAATGAAAGACGCAATCCAAAGCACACTTTACTACGGCGGTGGGTGACACCTTCTCACAATATTTTAGCTGTATTATTCTAAAAGCAACATAGAACATGAGTCCAGACGTCCTGACAAAAGCTTCTGTAGCCTGTAGTGTTCTCTGAAGACTCTGTGACCCTGTGCTGCAGGGGCGGAGCAGAGCTGGGGGCCCCACTGCGGAACCACTAACAGAGAATTTCCACACAAGTAATAAGGAGCATGAGTAAAACATTAAAAAACTAGAGCTAAATCACACTATGCTCTGGTTTGTGCAGAGAAGCAGCTCATGTTTAAAATGTGAGAGTTGTTACAAGAAACAATGTTTTGTCTTGAAACTTGAAGAGAAGTAAAATCATAATTTGTTTCTCTTTTTTACTACAGTGTAGTAGCTGCTGAAAATCATATTTGAACATTTAAAATGCATCAGATAACAGGAAATTACATCAATTTTATAAAAAAAATTACGGGAAAAGGACCCCCAGATCCCCTGCCTACCTATTTTACTTCATACAAACCTATTATAAAATACATCAGGGCACAATTCAGGGAGAAATCAATGTTAATGCTTAGTAAAGTCTTATCAAATGTAGCCTATTTTCTGTTTTAGTGGTGGTGGTAGGGGGCAAAATTTAAAATCTTGCTTAGGGCAGCAACAAAGTTAGGGCCTGCTCTGCTCTATTCATATACATTACAAAAACAGGGTATAGCGCTTAATTAATCTAATAAGTTCTAAGTTACATCTAAACTGCAGTACAGCTGGAGCCCTTTAGTCACAATCTCAAAAATAATTCACTGTATGTGTTTATACCACAAACTGCATAATCAAGCAACTTTTACAGAAAGTACTTATTACATTATATCAGAAAGCATAACAAAGGCCTTCATTTTGTGAATGGATTTCAGTGTTACCTTATACTTTGGTGTCTGCGTGTCATCTCTGTGCTATTGTCCAAGGACACCCATCCATTGGTGAAGTGGTGACTCTACTGTTGACTCTAATGTGAGAGTAATCAGTTGTCAGTGTATGTCCCTGTATCCTGCCTCAGGCCCATAGTTGCCCCTATAGGCTCCAGCCTCTGACATCAAACAGGTCTCCTCTTAGCACAAGGTTGGCTGCTGAGAAACTGTATTGTGTTTTTACAAATTTATTTCTTTGACTTTCTTCCTTTTATTCATTCGTTCATTCATCTTCTCCTGCTAAGAGAAGTAAATTCCAGCTACTGTGGGTCTTAGGCAGGATACACCAGTAAGCCGCATGGCTGACTCATCCTCACATTCATTCACCATGGGACATTCAGAGACGCGGTAACACAGGAGGACATGTGACTTCACTCAGAGAGAATGTGTAGGCTGAGTTACTGTATATCTGCTTCAAAAGTGCCACTACTGTACTGTGTCATGTTTTGTCATTTATGTAAAGGTTTCATGGCTTTTGAGTGTTAATTTGATCACTCTGACCTGAATCTGACATTTTAGTGACCCAAATAAAATCTTTGGAGACCCACTTTTTAGAGGTGGGAAAAGTAATTATTTTTCTAACACATCAATTGTTTCTTTCAAAAGATTCTGAATTGATTAAAAAAAAAAAACTAACAACCAGAATTTTGTAAAGGCTACACATTGTTAAAATAGGCTGTGTCCCATACAAATCTTATGCTACTAGGTTGCAAAGAGTCAGCTCCGGCAAATGCCTGCAGAGTTTGCAACATAATTATTAGTTCTCCAGTTTTAGTTTTTGGATTAGAAAGTTTTTAAAATTACATTTCAGATGTAAAATAGACAAATAAAATGAATAATTGTTGAAGAATTAATGCTGACATGAACCAGAAAGGTGCGGATGCGTTGGTGAATCAACGCATCAATGAAACAATTCATGGGCCTCTGAATCAAAATCAAATTGTGAGATGCCTAAAATTCCCACCCTACCACCTGACCCAGAGATGCTCATTCAGTTTAGTGAAAAGATCACATATTGGAAATGTATTGTACTGTATTGTATTATTATTATTGTTGTTGTTGTTTCTATTTGGCATTTATTGTATTGTTTTGTTCTACTCTTTTATTTTTATTTATTTATCTATTTACAAAACATTAAATATGCAAAACACAATATATATTAATCTTCAGTAAAAATTTTGTAAAATGGGACTCTCCAGAAGCTCCAGAGCTTGTGGTCAGGGCCCAGACATTTAATAACATACATGGAATATATAAAGAAATACCTACCTAACTCTATCTCAGACATAAAACCCTAAAACATCCTAAGATTAATTCATCGACACTAAGATGAAATTTTACCCATAAGATATTGATATATTAACCCATTATTGGGAACCCATTCAAATAACTGGAAATTCAAATTTTCAACCATAGAGTGTTATTGCAGGTTACTACAAGACCCTATACCCACTGTTAGATTTTTTAAATTTTATTTTACATCTTCATACAAAAAATTAAGATCAATGAAGTGACCATATACGGTTCCTTATATGGTTAGCTAGAAAAAAAGAAAAAGAAAAAAAAAAAAAAACACATAAACTTAAGGGAGCATTCATTTGAACATATTTGATCAAACATATCTTTCTTGATGGCTGGGTCAGCTGACCCACCAGTCTTCCTCTTTCCCCTGCTCAGAAAACAAGCCCACAGCCGCTGAGCTGTGGGCCAGGACAGTTCTGATTTCTTGAGAAAAGTAAGTACATAAATAACAATGTTTCCACTTGTTGGCATTAGCCATGCCCACTTTACATTTCTGACTAATAGCACAACAGCTGTGAGATCCCACATGAGCAAAATCTTCTGCCCTGATGATATGTCAAGAAGGAGCTGTGAGAACTCCCAAACCAGGGCAGAAACAAAGACTGATGTCATGTTTGTGTTGGTTTGGGAGATTTCTCAGCTTGCGAGAGGTAATAAATGTCTCTGAGCTTGCAGAATATGTGCAGGCCTTTACCATCCATAATAGGCAAATGACTAAAAATGGACATTTCATATTCAATATTTCTTTACCTTAATCGGCCGTATGATCAAATATGGTCACATCATTTTTCACACCACAAATTTTATTAACATCACTAATCCTAAAGAAATGACACCTACCTAAACATGTAGTACTGCTATTCAAACATATAATGTGTAAGTTTGGCTGTTAGCCTATTCCCACAAAAGAGTAAAGTTTGAGATGATTTGGGCCGCTGCTAATTGTTACAATTTTTTTTTACAGTGTACATTGTACATCATACCAGCATTTTGAAAAAAAATTGTGCTCAGTGAGCTTCAGAACCGTACTTAGAGGATCAGAGGGAGAGTTTAACTTTATGAATCAAAAGAAACATGAATAGTCCATCCTTTTAAACCTCTGTTACAGCTGCATTTCTTTTGACTTGAGTCCTTTTCATGTGAAAGTGCAGTGCTAATGTTACTATCACCCACCTGAGTGAACAGAACAGAATAATGCCTGTGTGACACATGTCGGAGTAATCATCTGTGAGCTGCTAACCGCTCATTATCTCCTCACAGTAGTTCCCTTTTATATGTTCATCATCAGCGTATATCTCTGCCCACTGTCGGGCCAGTCTTTGACATTCTCCCACTGGGTGTGCAGCGGTTTCCTTCCATGTTCCGGGATCCCACTGGGGTCCCACTGGGGTCCCACTGGGGTCCCACTGAGGTCCCACTGAGGTCCGATGTACTTCCAGAGTCACTGGTGTGATGTGATTAGCCTGATGAATGGTCAGGAGGATGGGGCTGGCACTAGCAGATGGTCAGTTGGCAGGCTGTGAGGTGTGCTCTGGATGGCACAGACGGGGAGCAGGTTGACCTCAGTGTAATGCCAAGTTAGTCCAGCAGGGTGTCACTTGACAACAGTCTGACATTTGTAAGGACACTGTACTCATTTGGCTTTCAGTTTTGGAAATGCGATATGAGATAACGCCCTGCATGTGAATTAGCCTAATAAATAGGGTTTCTGCATAATCAGCCAAAATGTCGGCTCAGTAGGATAATGATTACATGCTGTTAATCTAATCAAGGGTTGTACATTATGATAACATTGTGATATGGAAATCCACACCTCACTCCTCACAGCTCTTCTTTCTACTCTGCATATTCAGCTAAGAAGGTAAAAAAGTGAAAAATAGCCACGTTTCTTAAAAATCTGACTCAGATTCCTGATTAAATATGTTCATGGGTCTATGGAGCTTTAAATGTTTTTTTGGTATACTCTTTAATTGCAGTTCCATGCAAACAGGGGTTGTAGGCAGCATGTTGGCAAAGTGGCTAGCACTGTCATCTCACAGCAAGAAAGTCACAGCAGAAAATCCTGAGTTTGAATTCCAGACCACATGGGGCTTTTCTGTGTGGAGTTTGCATGTTCTCTCTGTGTCTGGGTGGGTTTCCTCCAGGTGCTCCTGTTTCTTCCATCAACCTAAAGCGTGCACAGTAGGCTAATCCAGCAGCTAGGTACTCCTGACCAGGATGAATAAAATATACCTTACCTTCCAAGGATGTATTGGCTCTCATGGTCATGATCTATGGGACATGACAGAAAGGACAAGATCTCCAATACAAACATCTTAAATATGTTTCCTCTCCTGGGTGACAACCTTAGATACAAGGTGAAAAGTTCAACCATCACAGGAGCTCAAAGCTAGACTGGCGAACCAGACTGTCCTACTTTTTTTTCCAAAAGCAGGACAGTCTGGTTCCACAATTGGAGGGAAGTGTTTCTCTCTGGACGATTTGAAACTGGCCTATCACAGCCGTGTATCTGCAGCATGTCTTACAAAAGCAGAACAGTGTCCTATAAAATATAACCAAGATGGCGCCCACTTATACAGACTGAATAAAATCACTTCTCTGAGCTGATTAACAGCTTTTAGTGCTTTCCTTCATTACTTGTTGGTTCTGCTTAAGTCCTCGTTGTTGTTCAGTCAGCCCTCCTTTTTAACAACAGTAAAGTCCTGTTGATGTCCGACCTAATGATCACATTCAAACAAACCAACTTTTTCCACAACTCTTTGTACAACTGACTTCTGCTGCTGTCCCTGTTCAGAAATAGGTAAAGAGCAGCTCAGAATAGAGCGTATTCTGGTGTTTTATGGCAAAAATGTCCAACCGCCATGTTTGTGTGGGTCAGTGGTGCACTGCTTACGTCTCAATCTTTGTTTCTCTGATTGGTTACTCCCCTGTGATTGTTCATAGAAATTAAATTTAAGTGAAGGAGTACCAGACTAACTTCTTTGTATAGAATAGGAAAAGAGTTTGATACCTCCAGGATCCTTCATGGGGAGGTGCTCAGGGCATGGTGCAAAAAGAGGAGGCCCCAGAGAAGGCCCAGGACACACTGGAGAGACTTATTGGAATACATACTGTAGTGTTAAAGCAGGTGTAAAGCTATGGGAAAACAACATAGACACAGTAATCATTTTAAGGCTTAGGTTAAGGTATACTTTATGCTCCCTTAGTTCTCTACATTTGACCCATCCTTCAGTGCCACTGTGGCAACCTGTTAGGAGCAGTGGGCGACCTCTGTCCAGCACCTGGGGACCTTTCTCCAGATCTTGAGCCAGCATCCTGGTCAGCAGTACCTAGCTGGAGGATTGGCCTATTGTGCATATTTTAGGTTGATGGGGGAAATCAGGCGCACCCAGAGGAAACCCACTCAGACACAGGGAGAACATGCAAACTCCACACAGAAAGGCCCCACATGGACCTTCTTGCTGTGAGGCAACAGTGATAACCCCTAAACCACAGTGCCACCCCATTTTGCTCCTTCCCTTGTTTCCTTGTTAGACTGAAATGCTGAAGTGTTTTGTTCTTGTCCCCAGGTGAGCTCTCTGGGGAAGGAGGTGGCAGACCTGGGGCAGCTCATGATGAGGATGGCCCAGCTCATGGACTCCTTCATGAGCCGCACCCACCCGCCCTCAGTGTGCCCCACTCACTGCTCCCCTCATCACACCTACATCCCCCACCCCTCACCGCCCGGCCCCCCTCACGGCTCCCTCTGGACGGACACGCCCACCTCGGTGCCCTGCTCCCCCCAGCCACACGCCGCTCACTTCCACAGACCCCAGGACCTCCACCTGGGGTTTCCGCCCATCTCCAGCTCCACGCCGCCCCCGACGCCCAATGCCCCCGCCCTGCACCCCCAGCACAGCCTGGCCTCCAGCGCTGCACTGATGCCTTCCACGATGTCCCACAGACCAGCACAGAGCGGCCTGTATTCGGACACCCCCCAGTCAGTGGGACACAGCCCCCCTCCGCAGGACGGGGGGGACACACTCGGGGAACACAACCGGAGCGCGACTTTGTAGCACATCTCCTCTGGACCTGACTGAATATGCAGAACATTAACGATATTTATTACAGATTAAAGATTATTTATTGGATCTTTTATGACTGAGGGCCAGGAATGCAGCTCATATCCCTTTTGTTTTTTGAAGGCACGATTCAAAGCCAAGTTGCATGAAAATACCGATGGCTTAGGTGTGTTAGCTTTACCTTATAGAGACGTAGTGTTCTTAGAGGAAACGTAGAGGTGTGTGGGTCAGCGACACGAGGGCCCGCTCCACCCCCATCCCTTTAACCCCCCTAGCCGCTGGAGGCCATAAAAGAAGAGGAGCGGTGTAATGGGCTGATGGATGTCCCTGTCACTGCCCCCGGACAGTGTTTCAGCTCGACTGCCCCATGGAAGAATGGAGCTCAGGAGGCCGTGTCCCAAATCACTCACTCGACTCTATATTGTCCCCTATATGTATCGGAGATGGGTCTGTGTGTGCAGTGGATTCAAATGCAGTATCCCAGAATGCATTGTAAACAGGAGTAAACAGACAAAGGTCACTAATTGGACCACACATGACATGCAGCACTCTCAAATAGCTGATGGATGAGAAAGATCAGGACAAAAATACCTTTCAATGTAAACAGTGCAGCAGCTGATGTACAAGGGAAAGCATTGACACATTAACACCAGTATTACTTACATTTTATATGCATTTTAATTCACTATACATTAGGGCTGCAGCTATCATTTTGTTTATCACAAAATCTATCAATTATTTAGTGTGATTTATCAAGTAATCAAATACTCTTGCGTCTGTATATTTTACGAAGTAAAATATTTTAATACACATCTGTGAATCTGTCAATATAACATTAAGAATTATTTTTTCACATTCTGATAAATTACATTGCAAATAGCATTGTAAATGTAGGTTTTCTTATTACAAATTATGATATACAGTAGCCTACTAATTTTATACTTACTTATACTATACTTTTACTTACTTATACTATATATTATTATATACTTATTATATATATTTAATCAGAATATTTGTATGCTAAATGCCTGAACAAAACAATGCAAAAGCTGCAACAGTGTGCATTCCCCTCACAGTTAAAAAGGTATTTTAGTTGTAACCTCTGCTTCTAAAAGTGACATCTATTATAATTTATACATCCTGCGAAGCCTGTTAAAAGACCTAAACTCCATTGAGCTCACATGACTATTGAGCATACATAAACAAAGTATTAAGGGTGCTCCAATCAGGATTTTTGAGGCCGATCACCATTCAGCCTTTGCTGTGATCGGCCGATACCGATCATGGCTGATACCGATCACATGGTCTTCAATGTAGTAATGTAATGTATGCAGGCTAAAAAAAATTTTCACTTGAAAAATACTATAGTCTTTGTAAATATAAAAGTACAACAAAATTCTACTTATTTTTGTTTTAGAAGAGGTTTTGTTGCATTATTGGCCTTCAATGTGTGCCCACAAGTGTCTTGTGGCTTTGTTTGAATGCTCCGCTGATGTAAAAATCAGCTGTTCTTAATTGGTGCCTTTAGTGCGAGTCCGCGGGTGCAGCGCTGCGTCCGCGTACCGCGCAGCCAAACCAGGTTGAAACACAGTGGACTAAAGAGCAGACAGCTCCTGCATGCCAGTTTTGACAACGTCTGAACAAAGAAAACATGCACAAGAGCAGAGAAGACAACGATGAAAGGTGCTCCTCTCAGACACACTGGACACATGGGCTGCCTTTTTACTTTCTCTTTCCATTAGCAGCCATTTGGTGCAGTTTAAGCTACAAGACGCATAGTTTTCTCCGCGTAACAAGACACAGGCATACTCCGAACTTTCTTCATGCTTTTAACGTAAATATTAGTGGGTTAGCTGTAGCTCTATTTGCATTGGCGTTTGCAAATACACACACTGCTGCTCCTCGGTTCTGTCCCGTGCGCTCCAGGAGCAGGTGGGGACAAAGCGGGGACATAAAGCAGCAGCTCCAGGGCAGGTTTGTGTTAGTTATAACCAGGGCTTAACTTAAAAAAAAAAAAAAACACTGCTAGAATTACGCTACTGCTGTTTAATCAAACTGGAGCTGCAGGACAGTAAATGTGAGAACCTCACGTGTTTGTTGTAATTCGATCGGCCCATTTTACCAATCACCGATCACTCTATTTTTAGTCATGATCAGCCGATCACCGATGGCAGCCGATCGATTGCAGCACCCTTACAAAGTATGCAGCTGCAGGCTGCACATCACACTACGCTGTTCAATTTTTCCAGTTTGCTGCCACCTACTGAATGAAAGTTTTACAGAGGTAATACAAATTCTTTTTCTGTGTGATTATTAGTGTTTTTAGCATCTGCAGGGTCTCCAGAGTCAGTATTTACGCTCCTCTGTGCGCTAGCTGTAGCATTAGCCAAACAGTGTAATGTTTAGAGGACGCTATTTCCTCTAAAACCACTTTTACGATGGTGCTGTTTTCTGTAGTTTATACATAAATTTATATATAATTTATATATAAATTTAAAACCAACCTCTGCCCTACTCGCGCCAGTGTTGTGCATTAACTGTGCAAAAATATTGTCCGATGCATACAAAGTTCCCAGCGCTATGCTCCAGTCTTGTTTACATTAATTAAACAAAGCTTTGAGGCGAAGAATTTTAATCGAAGCTTTTTACTAATTGAATTACTCCAATACCCTGATGAATTGTTGCAGCTCTATTATATATCAAATATACCAGTACATTTACATGCAGACCATAGTTGGATCTTGGTGAAATCTAGCTCAGGACAGACCTACTGAGACCACTATACTCTGCTCAAGCTACTGCTTTATATCAGCTGGTATTTGACATTCAGTCTTTGTTAGAAAGAGATGGTATACCGGCAAAGTTATAGTGCCCAGACCTGGACTCAGACCAGGGGTAAATGCTGTATCCATTAAGACACAAAGCACTTGTATCTGACATCTACTGAAATGTCCTCTTTTGTTTCTTTACTGTCCTCTTGTAGCCAGAGTATCTTTGGCCCTATCTTATAAGAAGCCTTTCCTCATGGAAAACAACACTCACTATGTTTACATGCAGGATGTTAAAACCAATTTTTTTTCAGACCACTTGAATGACACAGCACTGTTGTCTCACTAATTCAGCTCTCTGCTTCGCATGTAGACTGAGACAAGAGTGATTTGACCAGTTCTCTGGAGAAATCAGAATAACTAGCATAGTCGGAGAATGTTCTGCATGCAAACTTAGTGACAGATGAAAACATAATTACATGATTACACTCTTTGGTGGAGGTAATCAAGCACACAGTCCACACAAGCATTCCTAACTTAACAACTGTGCCTTCTGACAAGCACAAGACTATAACCAACAGACAGGTTTAGCCAGCGACAAAGTGACCACAGACATAGAGAAAGCCCTATGTTTTTTGGTACTCGGGAGTGAAAAGTTTATTTCTCTACCTGCCAACCTACCTGCATGTAAATGTACTGATGCACAAACCATAGGCATGTTTATTTTTACAGGACATTTTAGCCATGCCATGACAACAAATCTTTTGGAGAAAACCGAAAAGTTAAAAAGGTGCCACACACTGGCATGAGCAGTCTCTGTGTGCCGCCCATCCAGCCTTGAGTCCACTGCCCCAGACTTTTCCTCAGTCAGTGCAGGAGTGAGTGACTGGGACCGGGTCAGGAGCGCCGGAGGGAACAGGGCCCACACCATGCCCCTCTCTTCTGCCTCCTCTGTTTGTCGGACTGTTTCTGGGACATTCTGCTCCTCAGCTCTGACCCCCTTTACCCCCTGGCCAGTGGGGGTTGCTCTGATGGAGGAGTGAGAGTGTGTGTGTGAGTAGGGAGTCCTGCCTGGAGCACACCTCTCCTCTGACATGGGGGACTCTTCTCCTTCCCCTTCCTTCTCCTTCTCCCTCTCTCCCATATTTGAGGCCATACTCCCCCCTGTCCTGCCCCCTGTCCCATCCCGTCCCCCTCCCTGGCTCTGCATGCCTTCTGCCTTTGGAGTAGTGCCTGAGTAGACACACATTAACATGCTGCATGTCACCCTGTGCTACCCAGCCTGACATTTATCTATCTATTTAAAGACTCATTCTTTTAATATCTCCACTTGACATTTACCCATGCATATATAGAGATATTTATCAAACATGGGCTCAGTTTAATCTGGTAAATTTTAGGCACAAGGTAAATGGAGACAGTCCTGCTGTGAGGTGTCCTGGAGCTTGTAGTCCACAGAGAGAAAGAGAGATTTCAAACCACGCCCACAATGGGAACTGTAACTGCTCTCTGCTGACTTTCTGTTGGGACTGTGTCTGTCAGTCATGAGTAAGTTTGTACAACTTTTCGACCATGGGCAGACCAGACAGAAGGGATGCTGCTGTCCCAGGTACAGTAGGATGTGTGCCACAGCTAAAGCAGCTGGCAAATTAAATTAAATTAAATTATTAATTAGTCTGGTATGCACACAGCAAAGTTGAAGAAGTTTCACCTCTCAACCAAGAGGCTTTGTCCTCTCCTGGAGTGACTGGGACAGTCATTAACCTGAGGGCCATTAAAATAATCTGATCCTTCTGATATTAATTGGCCTGAGTGCTGTTTTGTCATCAGAAGGATCAGATGCTAATGGCCTTCAAGTGGGTTAACAGCCATCCCTCTTTTGTCCTCTTGCAGAGAACAAAATTACTTCTAATGATTCAAAACTGGGCTAAGGCTTTAATCCCCTCTAGACCAATAGGATTTAGTTTCAGGTCTAATACTCCTCCCTCCTAGGAGCATATAACCCAGCCCTCTTACCAGTTTAATTTCAGAATTAACAAAACGTCTTGGATGACGGTGAAATGGTTTCAACGTTAAAAACCAAGCCCAGATGACTTCTTTTTAAACCTTTCGGGCCTGGATGACTGAGACTCTTCACAGACGCTTTAGAGTGTAAGGTTAAAAAAATATTGTTTGATAGAATGTTTTCCACTAGAGCTGGCACTCAGAATTCTAAAAGTCAGCATTCAGTCACTCATTCTCCCACAAAACACGCACTTTCACACAGCAGCATCACAGACACTGAAGGGAAGGTTCTGTGTTTTGCCCTAGGGCACTTTGACAGTGTGACACTGGAGGACTGGGAATCAAACTGACAACCTTTCACTTGTTCAACAGCCTGCTCCTGTGCCATGGCTGCCAAACATTTGCACTGGTACATGCACCTAGAGGCATTTTACTTCTCTTGGGTTATATTACTGACCACATTATAAGACACACCTGTTCTGATGCTTTGTAATGCAAATATGAAAGCGCTAAAGTTCAAACCAAACATCAGAATGGAGAAAATGGGATTTAAAGAACTCTGAATGTGGCAAAGAATTATCTGAGTATGTCAGAAATCACCGAGACTGAGATTTTCATGCACAACTGCCTACAACCATCTTTACAGAGAATGGTCTGTTCTAAGACTTCATCCAGGCTCACCCAAAGTGGACACCCGGACATTAGAAAGACGCTGCCTGGTCTGATAAGTCTTGATTTCTGCTGTGACATTCAGATGGTAGGATCAGAAAGTGGAAATCATGAAAGCGTGCATCCCAAGAGTGGGCCCAGGTGTGGTCTTCTATTGCAGTAGCCCACTTTGTTCAAGGTTATAATAATTATTATAAATCTTTATTTGTATCACTTTAAAAAAAAAGTTAACAAACAGCATCAAATAAAACAATAAAATCAACAAAGAGAAGGCACAGACGACAAGCTTATAGCCAGGCAATGGTAGAACACAAAATAAATAAAAGATAAATAAGTTATACAAAAGGCCAGTCTATAAAAGTGGGTTTTAAGAAGAGACAATATGGCAAAAACTTCATATCACGATTTTCTCAAAGCCTAGATCATATATTGATTCATTATGATTCATGTACACACTGTAATTTCCTATTGCCTTTAAGAGATACCCAAAGTTCATCTGAATGTAAAGTAAACCTATAGTCTCTATACTATACTATTTTGCTAATTTAAAACTAATATAATCATAAGCAACACTAAATTATGTTTTTTGTATTTGCTTTGTGTAACAAAATGTGCAATGAATAATGTTATTTTTACAAACAAAACAGTTTGCGTTTTGAACTTTAGCCTGCCACAAAGCGAATGTTTATCAATGATATACAATTTTTAATTCCCTTGATTATATTAAGTTTTTATTGTAATGTTTGTCAGAAATTGACTTGACATATTCAGTTCACTACAGCTTGAATAGGCGAGTAATGGTGATTTTAGTACACTTGTCTGGTCCTGGTTTAGATCATTTTAGACAGACTGTCCTCAGACAGAGTTAAACTTCTGACAGATTAGTAATATGCAACATGGAGTTTAGCTGGACTGGGTCTAGGCTGCAACACCAAGCTATGCACTATTCCTGGCAACAGAAGCGCGAGTGCCCGTGTGAATAAAAGCGTGAGGTCGATGCGTGCTTTTTAAGAACCAGCCCACAGAGTGGATAAGTTTACCTGAGGTAAGAGAGTCGAGGGCTGGGGCCTGGGCCTAGCTACTACAGGTTCAAAATGTAGAGCCATATTAATGAGCAGTACAGCAATAAAGCCCCAAACTCTTCAGTGACAGACGGAGTGCATGCCCCACTGCTTCAGTAAACAAAGACCACAGGGAGTGAGAGAGTTAACACTGAAGGACGAACACCTTTGGACCTGGAGAAAACTACAGATCTCCTCTGTGTCCCCCATGGTTAAGAAACCAAGGCAGGGACAGTTAACACTACAGCAGGCACCACATACACTCAAATCAACCAACTTGGGATTGTGCGCATAAACATCAGTTAGAATGTGTGTGGGCTCAGGTCAGGCCTATAATTACATGTAACAGTTCAGGTTCAGTTTGGACAAAATGTGTACAGGATCTTTTTGGGCCTGATCTCTGCTCTAATTTAGTGGCAGTTAGCGAGAGCTAATAAGACCCTGGTTTATAACTTTCACAATGACAGATGATGAGTGGCAAGAAGCATGTCCTCATTCTCAAGCAGCACATCGGGGAATTAATAGGAGGAGAAAGGGAGAAAACAGACAGCATGTGTCTGTTTGAGCATGGAGCTGCACTCAAAGAAAAGTACTAAAGAGCGATACAGCGATCTAGGGATGGGTATCGTTAAGATTTTATCGATACTACTCCTCTTATTGATACTGCTTTTCGGTACGGTATTTTATTGGTATTCTTATCGATACTTTTCTGTGTGAAAACAAGGAGGGAGAAGACAAATAAACTATGTACATGAAAACCTTTTATTTTAGAACAATTTAAAACACAATATATTAATTTAACGTCCTTTGCAACACTAAAATAAAATTATCAATAAATATTGAGGCATAATATTATATATTTCAGCCTTTCAGTTATTATTATATGATAATTGTTTTTTACAGTACTGGTAGCAGTATTTATTTACCCCTTCCTTTTTATAAAAATTTCATGCACTTATCTTTGATAAAAAACACTTTAGTTACGTGCTCCACGTGTGTACCGCTAGCATACAGACCTGCTGAAACAATAGCAGTGCTAGACGTCTCACTTGGACGGTCAAACACTTTGCGACCTTCTGTTAGAATATGGTGTATTTTAGCGAGGTGTTTGGTCAGGTTACTGGTGTTACCGCTCTCGCAAGCCACGTTTGTGTTACATTTGAGACAGCGTGCGCTGTCTGCATCTACTTTGGAAAAATACAGCCACACTTTGGACCTTTTTGCTCGCGGTCGCTCTGCCATCCCCGTGCATTTGTTGTCACTTGTCAGTGGAGGAAGACTTGTGGCTGAGTGAGAGCGTGAGCAGCCCCTCCCTTTCACACTGGAGCAGGAAAAGCAGTGAGGAAAGAGGGAGATATGGCCCGTCATTTTAAGCCATATTGAAACAAAGTAGTACATGCCATGTCCGCGCTGTTGCCACGCCACTACGCCGGTACCGTTAACTATACCGTTAAGGCTGAAACTTATCGGTCCGGTAAAAATTGATGACGTGGCACCGGGGCCAAAAAAATATCGGGTTTTGGTACCCATCCCTACAGCGATCTTTCCCAAATGGCAGATCTTCAGAGGTTCAGATCTAATATTGTTATATCGCACACCCCTATGAAGAGATGATACTGAATTTTCCAGCCTTATCTCCTCAGGCATGCCATCCCAAAGTCAGGGGGCTTGGATGGAGAAAACCCTGTCACCTTTGGTCTTGAGTCTTGACTTTGGAACAGCTATCAGGGACTTGCGTGAGACTCTGAGGCAGCAGAGAGGCTTGTAGGGTGTTAGTAACTCTGGAAGACCAAAACAATCTTTAAAAGTGACCAGTAAAAATCATAAGATCAATAATTAAAATGCACAGGGAGCCAGAAGCTTAAACAGGCAGCTCCAGTGTTACCGTCTGTTAAAACCAGTGAAAAGCCTGGCTGCTGTGTTTTGAACAAGTTGGAGGCGAGAGAGGGATTTGTTATGGAGACCGAAGAGTAGAGAGTCGCAGAGGTCAAGACGGGAGAATGTTGTGTGTTCAGAGAGTCTTTTCTTTGAGTACACAGGGCTGTGACGAGTGGTTAGCTGACTCACTGCTGCCTTTCTGTTGTTTTGAAAAAACTCTGGCTATTCTCCTCTGACCTCATCATTTTCACCACAGAACTGCCATTTACTAGATTTTTGTCAGCCCATCCGCGAAAAACTAGAATTGGTAGTGCCTGAAAATTACCTTCAACCTTCAGCTCCTTTCTCCATTCTGATGCTTGGTTTCAGTAGGATTGTCTTCAACATGTCACTGCCATAATCCAAAAAGGTTCATTTGGTCTTCTGCTAATATTAATATGAGTCTATAATTCTTCTAGACAGACCAATGTTTTTGTATCGTACCTTGGCATGTTTCGGCCGCATAGTTTGTGTGGTCCTCCTCAGAAGTGTCAGGTGACGTTACTGTGACGTGTCTTGTCAGCTGATTTAAACAGGCTTTGGTGCTGTCTTCCTACCTGGAGTGAAAGGATGACAGCGCCATCTGCATTCCTACCTCTTCAGAACAGTATCCCAGGAGTGAGAAATTTGGTACGTCCCCTCGTCCCGATTTATTGTCCTGGGAGTCGGTTTCCGGTGTAGGTACAAAATGTACTCAGGTAGAGCTGCTTAATGATGACGTTCCGCATTATGGTTGGATGAGACTTCGAGCGAACAGCGTTCGCCTCACTAACACAGAAGTGTCAACCCGAACAAGTTTGACCACTGAAACCGAGCAGATTTAGCAGATATGACCAGACCAAGCTTGTTATGATCACCTATTAGAAAAATATATATTCTTAGCTATTTATAGTTTGAATAAGTATTTGTTAAAACAGAATATGGAATAAAAAAGTACATTCATTCTGTACTTTTCTTAGATTTATTGATGCTTTTAAATGATACCTTGCTCCCTGTTGGAGTTTATTATATTAATATGACAAGTATGAATGGAGTGTATACAAATGTGTACAGCAGTCAGTCTAAAAAATAAATCATGAGCAAAACTGATTACCCCTGATTACCCCTTCATATTTAGTAAGTATGATTTTTAGTTGCCATAATCAGAATATCTTATTTATCGTAATTTATTTCACTGCGTAGTCTTAAAGGGCATTAATCAATAATGAGAAAAAATAAAGCACTTACAAACATCTACTTTTAAACAGAAGATCCCATTAATATAGTTTGCTGACATCATCAACATGTGACGTTACTATCCTGAGTACATTTTTTTACCTACACCGGATCTCAATGGCCTCCTTGATCCATTTATATTCTCATTGCAAAAAGGAAAATCATATCATGTATTGGGACAATGCAAGAGTCATAGGCACTGAGAAAATTCCAAATACAAAAATACTGGTCTGTCTATAAGAAATCTATGTATTAATGTCACTGCCATGTGATTCATTGACGAAATATTTCCATTTAAAAGAATTAAAATTGGTGTATATTTGTGGCTATGTCTCCAAGCTTTTACACAATGCTATGCCAGATTTAAAAGCACATTACACCTTCCTATACAAAACAAATGGACAGCAGTGATTGGTTCCCACTGTCGTGGGCGTGGCTAAAAGACACAGCTCTGTATAAACCAGCTCCAGACACAAACTGCAGGACAATTCTCTGGTAACCACTATGAAGGCAATATTCCTCATAAAAGCACAATGAAAAAAATATAAGAGGCTTTTATATTTCTGTGAATGTATGAATATTATAAAGATGTATTTTTTTACCTCAAAGAATGCAATGGGACGACAGAAGAGAGGCCAGTGCTGTCCCAGCGATGCAATCCTCTGCTCCCTTCAGTCTGCTTCTGCAAATGGAATGTACTGTATTTACAACACTTTGAACCATTACATTTTGATATTTATTAGATAAAAAATGATATGCCAATAAATGACTAATAAGACTGTTGTTATGTCCCGCCTTTTTTATCACATTGTCAGAAGGAATGTGGCACTATTTTTGGGGGAATAATGAATAATATTTTAACAAGAAGTTAACCAGGACCTATGCCTTAAATATGCTGTGTAGAATAATGAGCAAGATTTAGTATTCATTTTCCCGTAGTCCAAAAAGCCCTCAAGTAAAAAATAAGTGGAGTTGATCTTAAAATCATATTTTTCAACAGGCAGGCACTGTCATCAACACAGACCTTGAGACAGTTCTGTTGCCATTGTTTCAGCTGAGGATGAGACTCACAGTACTTGGACAAATGATCACCAACGTGACTGCTGTGAGACCAAGGCTATATCCACACAGAGACAAAAAGAAAAATGTTTTTTCATAAATATGGCACTGTCTGTGGGTGTACACAAGGATCCATACAAAACCACTGAAAACAATGTAATATATCTGCCTGCTGACATATGATGCTGACACAGAAACAAACCAAAAACAGACAAGAACAAGTGGGGCATGCACAGAAACTGGTGCGATGTAAACATAAGAACATGGCAGTGAATATCAATGTGTGAGCTACAAAGCGGGCTTTAGTCTGTAGTAAAAGTGCTTGCTATTTAGCTGTGAAAGTTATAAAAAGCTCAGTGAACACAACACTGTAAGGCCCCGCTGTTGTTGATGTTGTTACACAAGATGGCGGATCTGTGTGGACTAAACACCTATACGATAAAAAACCTCTGCCCATACTTCTAAGCTTGTGTCTGTGTGGACAAGGCTTAAGAAACCTTGTGTAGTTTTACTTTCAATATTGTTGCTATAATAAAGAACACTGCCAGTGCTTATGCTGTACTGTACTGCCTATGGCGCTGACACTTTACTCTGCGAAAACCCAAACTGATTTCTGTAACCATGTTCAGAAAACAACATGCTGTCTGACTCACACAGAGGTGCAACATTAGTTCTAAATTATTTTAAGTAAACATACTAAACAAATGTATTACTTAAGTAGGAGCAAAAAAGCAGTGAGTGTAAAGTTTACTTGAGTAAAAAGTACTTATTACAACTGCTACACTTACTACTACTATTACTAGTACTGGGTATTGTTAAGAACCTCACGATTCAATTTGATATTGATTCTTTAGTTTGCAATTCGATTCAATATCGATTCGATTCGATATTGATTTAAATGCTTCAATACTGATTCAATAATAACTACATAAATCAGTGTTTCCCACAGAATTTTGACAGACTATGGAGGGTTGAGCGAGATCGCATGATAATAGCCATAAATAAAGATGATAAAGGAATGAGACCAAAACAATCTTTAATCACAAGAGGAAGGACAGAAAACAGTTTAACTTGAGATCACTTTGTTGTTGTTGTCATTGACATCACTTTACGGACTTTTCCTCTACAACACTTGAGTTTATTGAGTTGGGAAAAGTTTTGTTGTTGCAGAGTCGAATTGCGTGAGTATATAATACAATTTAATGGGAAATTTACATACATAACAAACGTGTATGCAAATATATAGCCTATTATCATAAAAATGTGATCCTCCGTGTACAGTTTTGGTTTCTACTTTGAAAATTCAGATGCTGGACTCGTTCAGTATCTGGTTTGGTATGATCTGATCTGTGTAGAGTGACGAGGCTCCTCGTCCCTACGCTCCGCGTCCCTTTACCCTGCCCCGTGTTCATTCGCCCGTGTACTGGAGTTGCAGGACTGAGCAGCCTGACAGTGGCCCTCTTCACTGCACTGACTGTCTGTTTGCTGTATGTATGCCTCGCACTGTGAGCAAGTTGAGTCAATTCATAGGATTTTCTGAATTGATATTGAATTGAGAAAAAAATAATTCCAATGCTTTGAAGAAGCAATATTTTTCCCCACCCCTATTACTACTACTTTTACCACTGCTGCTACTATTTCAACTGCTGCTATACTATTGCCACTACTATTAACTACTACTACTACTACTACTACTACCACTACAGTTACTACTTGTGGTTCTACTACTAATTCTAATGTTACAAAACAGAGATAAACAGTGTTGGATGAATTTCAGGGGGTTTAAATAGAGTTGCTGGAAAAATGGGAGGTGTGGTTTAGGAGTACTGGTACCTATTAGTAGGAGTACCTATTCAACATATGAACTTCATTTCTCATATTGACTGATTTGGATTACTTACGTATTCAGAGTATGTTTTGGTAAATCTTAGTGTTGCTATGATTTATTCTGGACCCCTAAAGACCCATCCAGTCCACACATCTCTCCACATTTTATTCTCCTCCTTGATCGTTTATTCACTGCCCTTTCTTTTTATCCACCATCTGCAAACTGCATTTTACCCATGACAAACAGGATTCTCCATCAGAGTTCTGACTCAGAGCAAACAGAAAATGTGTGCATTGATAAACTTATGCAGGTGAGCTCAGCATTCACAATATTTTCCACACCAGCACTGCATAAATATGTCTTTTATCCTCGCGCTGATGTTGTGTATGTGCTTAATAGACCGCATTCAGAATCTCCAATAATGGCCTTGACCCAAATACACTAACTATTCATGTCTGTGGAGCAGCACACTCGCTCTTCCATTCAAATGAGTGCTTTATCCTGCAGAAAAGAGTCTCTTCACTTGTCCCGCGCCCCAGATTTCAGCTCTAAAAACATGGCAGCGGTGCAAAAAAAAGGTGAGATCTCTGGCAGGCAGGTAGCTTTAAAAAAAATCTGCCCATTCCTGTGCTTTTATCTGCAGACATAATGGAGATAGGCTGAAATGGGAGGTTGCTGCGTGGGGAAAGAGCATTCAGCCCGTCCGAATTCTGGACCAGGACAATGGGAATGTGCCTGGTGTGTGTGTGTGTGTGTGTGTGTGTGTGTGTGTGTGTGTGTGTGTGTGTGTGTGTGTGTGTGGAGGCTTAGGGGGGGATCACAGAGAGGTGTAGGGGATGTTCAGGACACAGCAGGGTTAAAGGCTAAGGACAGGGGTTTTGTGGAGTGGGACAGTAAGTCTCATGTGGTGTTCAGATTATCAGTTCACAAAGTAAAAAATTACACTGCTTCTAGGCTGAAATTCACTGGCCTTTCTGTGAAGAACATGGTGAAAATTTATTTTGATTGTGAGAATACAAAACTCAGCCCAACAGAGCTGTTATGTTACAGGGGCCTGGTTGGGTATATTTAAATGTTTTTTGTAAATGTTACCCCCATGTGAACTTTACCATATGCTATAGTGCTGTTACACACTCACTACGTTTACACGGTGACCATGCTCATGTGTGTTTTTACTCCAATATTTCCAGAGTAGGGATTTTACAATGTCAAATTTTAATATCACAATTTTTACAATTATTGGCACCATGGAAGGAACTATTATTTTTAAGCACTGCTAAAGCTACAAGGACCATATAGACATGTAATAACTGGGAGCCAATTTGTGACCACTGCTACGACTTACTGATGGTAACTGGAGTTTGCCTGGCCGGCCAGACAAACTCTTTTCCTATTCTATAAAAAAAAGTTAGTCTGGTACCTCTTCGGTAACATTTAGTTTCTGTGGTGGAACAATGGCAAAAAGAGTAATCAATCAGAGAAACAAAGGGCAGGATGTAAGCAGCACAACGCTGACCCAAACAAACATGGATTCATAAAACAGCTCAGTACTTATTTCTGAATGGGGACAGCAGCAGAACCAACAGGTGATGAAGGAAAGCACTAATCAGATCAGAGAAGTTATTAAATTAGCTCGGTAGCCAGCGCTACCTTGGTTAGCTCTTGCAGATAAATTGCTGTGATAGGCCAGTTCCAAATCAAACTGGAAAAAACTGCACTCTGAGAGGGGAACCAGACATGCCTGTACTTGTTTTTTACAAGCAGGACAGTTTGGCTAAACTGGAGTCAAACATCAGGGGAAATTATAGCACATGCACAGCTCACACTGTACACACAGCCTCATCAGGAGTCGTCAGCCCCTCCCCTTCAGCCGCTTTGCTAACTTTGACTGGGCAGACTAGTGTCCACGCAGAGGACAGTGTTCCCAGCGTTTTTATCAGTTTCTGTTTGAGTTTGGCTCAGAGTTAGCATGTATATTTAGGTATGAGGTGAGAGAGGGAGACAAACATGAGTTTGACTCATGGTGGGATGAAGTGAGGGCAAGATTATGAATGCTCTGAGAGGTGGAGGAGCTTAAGAAGTGACGCACAACACAAGAGCTCCCGCATGATACCGTAGCTTCTAAAATTCTTACAGTTATCCTACACTTATAATTGCAAACAACAGTAAAATCCTGACATCCCTTCTACAGAGGACTGGTCAAACCACTCTTGTCTCACTCTATATGCAGCATTCAAGTGATTGGGGGATTAACTAGCTGAGTTTTGTAGCGCTAAATACAAATAAATTCTGCAAATTTACACAATAATTATGGTGTTACCAACAAAAATAAACAGTAACACTTTTACTTTACAAAATTTTTTTTTTTTTTTTTGAGAAAAAAGCATTCCACACATGGTAAATGTATCTCACGCAGCCCCATAAACGTATCAAAGCTACAGCAGTTTAGCTTTCACTTTTAAACACACTGGACCAAAACACAAGCGGTGGAGGGACCCAAAATATGTTTGCCTTTGCTGATCTACAAATGCACAAGTATGTCTCTTAACACTGGACTAATGTTGTTCTGTCTGTTTAGTCCTGGTGAATGCCTCTCCGTCCACTCTGATTAAAATACATCTGAATATGTCAGAGGGGCAGGTTTACCGGCAGTAAAAAGGCAGTAATTTGGTTTTCTCACAGTGCATGTAAGTGTGGTGACTGTCACACTCACATCTATCCTAAACAGCAGTGAAAACACAAGTCAGTCCAGGTGGTCATCAGGAGAAACTCTTGTGCTTTTGTTGCTGCTTTTTATGATGGTGTCCCCTTGCACACTGTCTATATACACAAATGTACAAGGCACCACAGAGGCCAGTGTTACTGCCCTCTGAGTCTGACTGGGATTGAGTTTAGTTGCACTAATAAACCTGTATAATGATGTTTATTATCATGAGGGAGACCTACGCTGGACTTGAACCACAAGGTGAGTCCAATACACTTTAATTACCACCCAGACATCTGTGATCACCATTATAACAGCTGTGTTCATATACTCACTCACTCAGGAGGGACAATAGCTTCTTGATCACAGTCTGCCAGAGCCTTAGCTCTGTGGGAATATCAAGAGTGCAGCTGATGGCTACAGCTGATTCCTGGACTGTTAAGGCATTACTAACTCTATACTTTATTTGTTTTCTCTTTCTGTTTTTTTTTTTTTTTTTTTAGAAAAATTATTAAATCTCCTTATAGTATGTTGAGTTAATGTGGAACTCAGTAAATTTCCTCATTTCTTCTGTGTTTTTGTCTCATTTTCCTCTATAGAGCTCCCCCTACATTTGGGAGTAAAGCACTATTGTAAAGACCAGTTGACTCTTGTGTGGCCCCTTGTTTGGCTTTACTTTCATTTTCTCCTTTACATATCTGTAGAAAGTTTTTTTTAAGTTTTTTTGGCATTTGACTGCTCTGCCATGATGAAAATTGAGAAATAAAGCCATCTCTAGCTTGTTGTTTGGCTAACTGCGATGTGCAGGCTCATTCCTGCAAGTGTGGTTTTCGCCCTGAGACAGCAGGGGGAGATGCAGGATACTTATTTACCCCACCACAACTCATTCAACCATCACACAGACTCCGAAACAGGGATTTACGGTAAAAAAGTTACTGAGTCTGTTGCTAACACAGAAAGTGGCTAAGTCACTTCTGTTTACATTCTTATGGGCGAGGTACACCCTGGAGAGAGGTTAGTCACGGGAGTGATGTGCAGTCCAGCTCTTTACAAAGATTTAGCTCTTTTGGCTCTGCTCCCTTAGAAGAGCCCACTCTTATGGCTCCCAAATGGCTCTTCATTTAGTATCACTCTGAACATTTTTGTAGGCATAATTTAGCCATTATGAATGTGTTTTTGTCCTGGTAAACTATTTTTCTTATTAGTGTTTTTGTAAAAGCCTTATTTTTATGCAGTTTGCACAAAATATAGTTTGGAAATTCTGTATTCACCTTTGCAGTCTCCAGTATAATCAAAATGCAGCCAGATGCATACGCTGCTTCTTTTTGGTTTTTGCTCATTTTGTCACTATATTCCAAAGAGCTTGTATATGAACCTGTCTAACCCATTACCCATCTCTCTCTGTTGCTCTGTGTACCACCACACTCGCTGTCTTTGGAGCCCTCTTTACTTCTTTCACATATTGAGATGATCATAGTCTGTCCTCCTATGTGATTAGCTGCATGCTGTGCCCATCAAAATAAAATTTTAGAAGAGCTGAGTAACAGCACCTAAAGATTCGGCTCTCATCTACAGGTGTCAGCTCCTCCGATTAGCTCCAAAGAATCGTCTCGTTTGCGAACAACCCATCACTAAGTCACAGGCCTGACACAGAAACATGCACAGACAGACAACCATTCATTCACTAGGGGCAGCTTTAGGGTGACCAGACGTCCTCCTTTACCTGAACACGTCCTCTTTTTGAGACCTTAAAAAACGTCCGGCCAGAATTTTTAAATCAGCCCAAAATGTCTGTGATTTTTAGTCTACAATAGTCAAAGAGCATTGTTGTGCTCCCAGTGTGTTCTCCCCAGAATGTAATGCATCACTTCCTTCCAGTGTTTTGAGACTTTATCACTTCACAGAGCGCCCGACACGCTTTCCCCCTTCATCCTGCTGTGAGTCACACATTTTTGGAGTAACACCTGTGCTGCTTGTCTCCTTTCATCTCTCTCTTGTGCACATTGTGTTCCCCTTGTTGTGCGCAGATTAGAGAAGCGAACTCAAGTTTAACTCAAACAGAAACTGGTCTTAACTAACTGCACAATGTGTCCCAGCAGAGGACAGGGATGTGGGCTGTAGTCTGCTCAGCTGTATCTGTTACAGCCGGCCCATGGTATAGGCGAGGCAAATTCTAAGAGCGCAGAGTGACAGGGGCTTAAGGCTTAATGAGCCTGATCAATAAAGTATGGACACTGAGGAGAATTTTGAGTCCATAAATTTGATCTATTCTTGTCAAGCTTTAAATCACTTTTTGTTTGATGACAATCTACCTCTTACTCATGGAGACACAATCATAAACAGCTCATGAAATAATATGTGCAGTAATGAAAGACAAGATTCTGTTTTTACTGGGGCAAAATCTATTTGAGGCAGAAAGCAAGACGTGCAAATCTGGGACTTGGGCTACGTGTGTCCAGTAAAGGTGCCAGTGATTTAGTCCATCTAGTAGTTTGGAACATTACTGCTGCCAAAGGCAAAAGTTAAAATCCAATGCTACAGAGTTGAAGTTGTCTCTTGATTTTGCCACACATGTCCTCTTTTTAAAAAAACAAAATATGGTCACCCTAGGCAACGTCCAGTCACCAGTTCTCCTAACACATGCATGTCTTTGGATGGTGGGATTACCCAGGGAGAACCCACAGTAACATGGGGAGGATATTGTGTGACAGTCGACCTGAGGATCAATATTGAGACCTCCTTTCTGGGAGGCAAGAACACCAACTACTCTGCCACCTGCTATAATTTATCTGTTACAAATTGGTCCAGCCTTCAGTAAAATAGTCAAGTCAAACTTTATTTCTATAGCACATTTAAAACAATCTTGGTTGACCAAAGTGCTGTGCAAGCCATAGACAGAATTTTACAGCCATAAATACGCACACTTATAAAGGACAATAAAAGCAGAAAACAATAAGTAAAAACAACATACAATAGAATAATGAAATGAATGAAAAAAAAAGAAAAAAACAATTAAAATGCAAAGTTAAAAAGGCCAAGGTGCTTGCTTAATCAGTGTTAAATAGCAATGAAAAGAGGTGGGTTTTTAACAGAGTTGTAAAGTGTTCAAGTGTCTGTGCAGCTCTGATGTGCAATGGGAGGCTGTTCCATAGTTCAGGTGCATCCACCGAAAATAAAAGCAACCTAGCATAGATGTCAGATTACAAAACTGTCCAGTACCTGCGCCTTTAAGGAAGTTTTTATCTAGCAGAAGCATGACTTACCCTACATAAGAAATGAAATATAGCATATGAAAGATTACATAAGCACTGTAAAGTCATTTTTGCACATCTCCAAGTGGCAGCACCATACATCCAAACATCTCAGCACACACCTGATTATTTCACTCTGTATATGGACGTTTCCAAAGCAGATATGAACATGAAAAGTCAAGGGCTCTCCATTCATCAGTTCCACTCAGAGCCTGCACATCCAGCTGCCTCTGTCTGCATGGTGATAAATGAGTCTGCGCCGGTCCCATGGGTGCTGCTGTGGAACCAGCGACGGTGAGGGAGGTGTGGGTGGGGGGGATCCAGAACAATGCACATGCCACGCACAGAGATTAATGTGGGCCCTCCTGTTAGCGCTGAGGGTCCGCAGTGCCTATCAGAGAGCTGTTTTGTTTATTGTGGCCATGTAAAACACCTGCTTCAGACTTGTACTCTGTTGTGCTAAAGAATCAGCGATAGACTTACACCCGGTGACATTTACAAAGTGCTGTAAACATGAGTTTGATTGGATGTCTGCAGATGAACACATGGTGGAGATGATGGTTTGTAACTGGGTTAAGGTGGAGGAGATTTGGAGCAGTGCAGTTTCAGCAGGTTCCTCGGTGCACACTTGTTTTTGTGTCACCTGATGCCGGTGAACAGCTGCAAATATTAACTGTGCCACATGGAGAGGACCAAGAGGCAGGGAGGGAGGGAAGACTGAGGAAGGAACTGGTTTAAAAACACTGCATGTAAGCATTTTGGGGGGCACAAAATGAAGAGGATGGCTAAGAGGAAGGGGAAAACTGAGAAAAGAGATTGGGGCTTGATTAATGCACTAAAACAGGGCCATAACAAAAAGGAGAACCATACCAAATTTAAAGTGCTTAAATAAGAAGATTTATTAAATGCAACATATAATGGTAACAAAAATTACAATGAGGTCTGAGAGTCAGCGTCAGTGGTGTAGTGTAAGTGCTTGGATGCATTGTGTGTATGTGTGGGAAAGTGTTGTAGTGAAACAAAAGGGGAAAACAAACTCTATGCATGAAGAGGGGTTGAGGCCTGAAGCACAACTGCACAGCAGCGGTGAAGTGAAGCAGCAACGCGGCAGTGAGGAGAGAAGGAAGGCAGGAGCAGGCGGGCCCTTTATGGGCTGGTACACAGGTGTAATTGCAGAAATTACCTGCACAGAGGAGAGGCGGCAGAGCAGGCACACACACGGCCCAGGGACTGTAAATAAAGCTTGTTGCAAACATTTCATTTTAAGCATAATGTTTATTTGTAGATATTTTAACCTCGTCACTACCTGATTTGACCTTTTTGAAGTCTTATATTCTTAAGTCATGAACTATTCACGTCTGTTGTGCTAACAAAATGAACTTTCCACACTAAAAACTACTAACACTAACTCTGGCACATTTTCAGCTGAACTGATGAACACATGTTAAGTAATGTGCACTGTCCCATATTAAATAAAATAAACAACAAAAAAGACTTTTTACCATTAAGTTTCTTAATTATTTTTATTAAACATATAGCTGTCAAACTACAGGACACCAACCGTAAACATGTTCATAGTCTCAGAGAGACTAAGGATTTCATATGTCTCAGGTGTTAGCCCTGGCAAGGTGGGTAAAGTGTCTTGCCCAAGGACATAACAGCAGTACATGATGCTGGCAGTGGGGATAGAACTGTCAACCTTCAGGTTAGTGGGACACATCTCAGCTGAGCTACTGCTGCCCCAATGCTCTTCTTCCTCTAGCTCATACAATCACACATTACATGTACAGTATGTGCATAATATGGGCCATCCATAAATCAAGAGAAGTTACAAAATACATGTTAAGTTACAACTGCACAGAGACACAAAAAACACAGAGAAAATGGTAAACCTATAGCTCAGAGTTTGATGAGCTCAGTTTGATGTCATCTGTGTTTTTATGTAAATATTCTGTTGCACTGGTGGGTGATGTGGGTTCAAATCTAGGCTCTGACAGTTTGCTGAATGTCTCTCCCTGATTTCCTACTTTACTCTGTCCCACCAATAAATCCTAAAAAAATGGCTAAAAGAAATGTTACCAGAAATGAGGAGGACGTGGGTGAAGAAAACAGCACACGGAGAGGGAGCACCACTGGAAAACTTTTTAATAACAACCAGTTTAACAGTCCACTTGTTTCAATCTGCACATGACCTTATCACCACTCCTATCTTTCCGCCAATATAATTCTATTGCTATAGTCCACTGAACAGTAGTACGGCAGTAGTAAACATAAATGATCTCACACTTTGATAATCACCTGCTTTTTCAGAAGGTACAACAATTTGCACATCTTATCTTGTTTACCATGAGAACAATAACATTTGTTAGAATTTGGCTAGAGGAACCCAAAAGCAGAGTTACAGAACTGGTAAAGTTTTCAACAGTTTATTAAACAAAAAGCAGGCTGTGGAGGCAGGGATCTGGCTGGCTTTCCAGGAGGACATTAGAGGAACAGCAGCAAGACACGGAAGGGACCTGGGCACAAGAAAATGCAGGTAAGTCCAAAAGAAATACTTCCAGCAGCAAATGCAAAGAGCACTACTAAATGGGACGGAATTATGTGGCAGAGTAGCGGTGAGTAGACCAGCCCTCTGTAGTCATGCTGGTGAAAGGATTATGTGCAGGTGTGTCTCAGCAGCTCAGGGAGAAGGCAGCCACACCCCCTGCCACACACAAGCACATGTCAGCTCCTTAAAAACACTCAGGTTGGTTTTAATTTGAAGTGGTCATCTGTTGTAGTAAGAAAACATGTTTAAGTAGATTATCTTCTGTCATTCACTGGCTCAGATCAAGGCCACTCCCGCTTCTGCTGAGGATTCTTCAGATTACTGTGTTCAGAATCATTACAAACCATTACACAACCACAGTCATGTTCTCTACAGCCTCTCTTTTATTTCTTTCTTTATTTCCACAGCTTGAACAGATGACACAGTGGTGGAGAGAAGAGCCGTTTCAAGGCCTTGTAGAAAGAAAAGTGCTTTTAGAAATGAGCTTTGACTCAGATTGTGTTTTGATTTCTCTGTGTGAGATCCACAAGATTTCACAGATTTAATTAAAACCATTTCCACATGAAGTTATAATTAAGTCAGATCTCTTTTTATTAACGCTGTGATGTTATTAATATGTGGAGCTGTTTGCTCAATGTGGCAAACGTTTAAACCCTCCTGCACCCCTAACCTTTTAGTCACACCTTAAGCCACAAAAAAAAAAAAAAAAAAAAGCACCAATAAAGACTGCCATAAAAAAAATGATTTGATAGTCAATAATACTTCAGTTGTCTTCATACATAGCTGAAATTTAACCCCTTAAATTCCATACACACATCCAGCACACACAGAGGCTCTGCTCAGTCTGGGCCCAGTTTCTACAGTGCATTGATGCAGATCTCAGTAAAGACTGTGTGCTCACACAAACACAAATAAACTGATTTCTCAACACACACTTTTACACCAATTTATGACAACCCTAAATTACACTCAAATCATTTTAGCTCAGATTTATTTATTTATTTATTGCCTTGCAGGCTCGATAATTTATACAAATACTAATGGAGCCATTTCCCCATTTATACCTCTATCTACCATATATGGGGAAATGGCGCCACCAAGTAGAAACAATAAAAACTAAAATTCCAATACCTCACTATCATGAATCCATAACATTTTTCATAAAAATATAAAATTACATTGCAACAGTTGGAATTAAAAGTTGCATAATTTGAATTACCAATCATTGCTGATGTGTTTAAACTTTGTTATTGTGCATAATGTGTGTTTCTGTGGGTTTTATTTATTTTATTTTTTTTTAAATATGTACTACTAAGAATACAGTACTGTGTATTTTTGTGAATGCCATGCTAAATGAGATTTCACTAGCAAGGAGGATGGACTGGATAAGATTAAGATCTAGTTTATCACTATGTTAACAGTCCGCTTTACAATTCTTTTACAAACTCTTTTCCTATTGTATACAAAGAAGTTAGTCTGGTACCTCTTTGGTAACATTTTGTAGCTGTGGCGGAACAATGACAGGTGGAGTAACCAATGAGAAACAAAGGGTGGGACATAAGCAGACCTGTATCCTAAACAAACATGGCTGATTCTTGACGGTTTTTCCAAAAAACACCAGATTACACTGTATTCTGAGCAGCTCTGTACTTATTTGTGAACAGTGACAACAGCAGAAGCCAGTTGTACAAAGACTTGTGGGAAAAGAGGGTTCGTTTGAATGTGGTCATTACCTTGGATGTCAGCAGGACTTTACTGTTGTTAAAAAGATGAAGAAAAAAATCCCACAAAGGACTGAACAATAATGCTGACTTAAGCAGAATCAACAGGTGACAAAGAAAAGCACTAAACACTGTTAAATTATAAACACTGTTACTATATTAGATTAGCTCGGTAGCTACCTTGGTTATTTTCGTAATCATAAGACATGCTGCAGATAAACATCTGTGATAGGCCAGTTCCAAACTGACTGGAGCGAAGTACTTCCCTCCAAGTGGGGAATCAGACTGTCCTGCCTGCGAAAAGCAAGTAGTACAGTCTGACAGGCTAGAATTCTTATGGGCCATGACCTAAAACAACTAAAGTTTCTTGATGTGAGATGCACTAACCACTGTGCACTCCAATTTGTAGCGATGGATCAATGTATTTTTTATAATTCAACAATGGTGTTTACTGTCTTCCATCCCGATTATTTTATTTTATTTTGTAGGAATGGGAGAATATAGGGATGGGATTCATAATTGTTGAAGAATCCAGCTATCCGCCAGCAGAGGCCGCCTAAGGGTGCGTGAACGTGACGTCACACAGTGCTTATAATATGTTTAAGTAAAAGCTAAAATATTGAATTGCTTGAGGGATTAATTTGCTAAAGCTAAACTGCTATGAATGCTTTTTATTATTACTGTGTTTAATGTTTTTTATGTTGCTCATTTAATCATGATAAGTACTAAATTTTTGATAACCTTTGCTTTACTTTTGTTTTACATTAATGCTTTTGCTTTGTACAAGGGGATGTAATATTATACCTATTATGTGATATTGTGTGAAATTTGGATTTGCAAAAATGTATGTCAAAAGTTAAAAACAAATTGTTTTAAGTATATGTCAAATACCATTGCGGCCTATGGCAGAGTAAATAGTCAAAAGTGAAGAGACTGTAAGAGGAAATCTGCACAGCTGCACAGGAAATAGAGGAAGTACATATAAGGGCTTAGTGGAAAGTCCCTGGAAGTGATGTCATATCCCTTGAACTGTATATAAGCTGTGCCGTTTTGAGCGCTAGAGTAGATTTTTCTCTACTGAGGGGCGATGCTGTTTTTATTTACTGAATATTGTTTTGCCTAGTCGGTCTGCCATCGCGTGATTCCCTGTGTTTGGTTTTGCATGACTCTCGGTCCTTTTGTATGCTATTCAAGGCTCTTGGGTCCAGGATCCGGAATCTAAGTCGATCTGAGTATCGGCTTCTATTTCTGAGGGAGTGAGTGGTGAAGGAAATCGATGTCTACCTGTTGCCTGGCCGACTTGGTGACTGTTCCATTTGTAGCGATTTCTTGTCAAATCACTCAGGCTGCCTGATCCTGAATTAGGCCCAGAGTATTGCGTAGAGGACTGCTTTCATGCCGAGTCAAGCTCTATAATCACGGATTCGTGTTCTGACGACGAAAGCAGTAAACACCCTAAAAAAGACATACACTGACTGCATTCCATTCTTTGCCTCCTTGAGAAAGTCCTTCTGAGTGTTAAAAAGTTAATAATCTGATAACCAACCCAACAACCTCCGCTTCAGAAAGGTAAGTCTTCTCTCCTTTTTGCACTTTTCATAGCTGGAAGGTCATCCAACCCTGTGTGGTAAAAGGGTTTTAAGCAAGGTTATTTTAGTGGTCCATCGGAGCACACCCTCAGGAAAAGTTGTTAATTTTGCTCTGCTGCTGAGGCAATTCAACAATAATCAAAACAGAGGACAATAAACACTAACGTTGGATTATTGGATTAAGAAGGCAGCTGAGATCCAGAAACAAGCTGACAGGACAGTGAACCGGGACGAGGGGGCCTACCTGCTCTGGATGCTGTTCTGAAGACGTCCAACAGATGGCTTCCACTTCCCTTCCACTCACAGACAGGAGAACAGCGCCAAGACCTGTATAAATCAGCCTGACTACTACTTTTTACTTTACTTTACTTTACTTTACTTTATTAGACCATACTGGTCTAATAAAAATGAAAACTCTGCCAACAGACTTTTGTGAAAGACCAAATGAACCTCTGTGGACTAATGGATCAATGCATTGTCTAATCCTAAATATGCTGAAAGTGCTTTTGTGTAGGAATGCTCCCTGTGTGCCCCAGAGTGAAGCAGACAGTGAAGAATTGTTAGTGTCTGACCTGAATTCTGCTGCTGAAGTTTTAGTCACATTTTACTTCACTTAATCTCTGCTCAGATTCAGAGACAGCTCCAGGGGCAGCAGTGACTGTAACTGCAACAGTCCGTTCTGTGTGTTCTGATGTGGAGAGGAGAAGACCCCCATGAGATGTCTTCAGCAGGGCTTCAGAAAGAGGCCAGGGCTGAAGTCTGTCTGCGTCACCAGGGTTTAGAGCAGGGAACACTGAGGAACAGGTGGAGAATATGAGGACAGTGGGACAAGGAGGAACACAAGCTGCTGATTTAGAACTCACCTCATTCAAGTGCACCAGAGCTGGGCTAATGTACGCCAGCCAGACCTGTGTTCACCATCAGTGGGCGCAATAACTGGAGACATTTTTCACAATCTTTTACTTGAGTTACATATACTCTTCATTCAATCATCTTTTTCTGTTTTGTTCTGTTGAGGGTTGCAGATACTGACCTGCCCAGAAACTATGGGCTTTAGATGGGGTACACCCGGGACAGTGGTTAGTAGGCACAGGGCTGACACAGAGGCATCCACAGAGAGACCACCATTTACTGTCAGGGCCTGCAGTCATGCCACCTCTGATTCACATTTACATGAAAACACTGAGGTGTAAGGACAATGAGTAATAAGCAGAGGAAATCATACTTCCAGTCTGCAACTCCCCAACTACTTTAGGGTCCTGTGGTTTTCTGGAGCCATTCTCATAAAGTCTTCAGTAAAAGAGTGAGTCTAAAAGTACAGCTTGCACATGAGTTACACATGACTTTATTGATTTCTTGACTACGTTTCTGTGTTTGATCATATTGTTCATATTGTATTCCCACTGAGGAGCTTCTTACCTCAGTGACTTCAGCTGAGTGATGAACAGGTCCACTCAGAGTCCTCCGTCTTTCCTGTCCCAATGAAGGGTGTGTCAGTAGGGATATTCCATCCACTGTCCAGCAGAGTCCCTGGTCAAGGTCAGCACCTCCCCATCACAGCTGCACAGTGTTGGTAAGGCAGTGTTTAACCCTCCTGAGGGACCAGACAGTGTCCAGAATCTCTTTGAGGCACACCCATTTTGTGAAATAGGTTTTACTGAGTACTTCTTCCACCACTGCCAGCCAGGCTCGATAATACTCCTTCTTTAGCTTGATAACATCACTTATTCCAGTGTTCACCACCCAGCCTTCAGCTGACAGCACAGCCACTCTTTACCTCTGTCTCTAAAACATACAACAACATTAATCATCATTCTAGGACAGTAAACGTCAACTGGCAGCCTGGGGGCCAGATCTGTCCTGCCAGAGCTTTCCATCCCAGAATATTTGTGAATATAGGAATAGCCTAGTGAGGAGAAAAATATAGGTGCCTATATACTTTTTTCTGAAAGTAACTTATGCCATAGTCTGTCTAATAAAAAAATTACAATAAACTCACTCTAAACATTTTATTGTTTTACATGCTCATTTTCTCTATAGTCATTTTTCACATATATTCTTGTTTGGGCTTTTCCCCTCCGCATATGTACAAGCCTTGCACATAGCAAATAGCTGTTATAAATTTTATTAGAATTAGAATGTTACGCTTTACATCAAATTAAGCAGGCCTAAAACATAAAGACAGATGAAGTCAAACCAAAAAACTTTTTTTTTTTTTTTTTGTTAATGGGAAAAATTACAATTCCCCCTGATACTATCATTGTAATATCAGGCTTAACAGATCAGTCAGGCTTATAAGAATATTAAGATATTACATAATAATATATTACTTTTTTATTTTATGGGCTCATCTGGCCCTCACTATGTCTGGCCCTTGGATAAAAGTAGTTTATGGCCCCCTTATGCATCCACTCTCACTGCCCATGTCCCAGATGTGGGAGACTCAAGTCACATGACTTGACTCAAGTCAGACTTACATGACAAATATTGCAAAAAGGCTTGACATGACTTTGACTTGCTCTTTATGATTTTAGACTTTACTCGGACTTGAGCTGAATTACTTGAAATGACTTGTTTTTACTGAAAATTCAGGATGAATTTGCAAGTAACATAAATACATTTAAAAAGCAGTTCATTTGTGTTTACTTATGCTAATGATATTTAGGAGTTTGTAGACAAAGTAAACAAGTGAACTGCATCAGTAGACACAGCTGATAGGACCAGTGTCTGTGTAAAAATGGTAAGAGCTTAATTCATACATGCCTTCCAAATACCTGAGGAATCTAAAAGTCTGACTAAAACATCAGAGCTAACTGGGTACAACAACCCCAAAAGAGTTGAAGACAAGCTGTATTTTGATGCTTTAGTTTCAGATAAAACACACTTTGACAGCCTTCCTATACACTGTGCCTGTAGCCTACCTCTGCACCTTACTCGTCTGTCATCTATGTCTCATAGGCATGCTACTAATCAATATAGCCACATTAAACATGTCACAGTGGTTTTCTTTACCTATTTGTGTCTTAATGCTGTGTTGTGAATCATACAAATACCTCACTTCACATGAGGAGTTAACTGTATAGTTATGGTTTTGTGAAGTTGGCTCAAGGGTCAAATTGTTTGTCTGTCAATTGATTTTTCCTAATGCAGTGCACTGTAATTGGATTTATTTGCTTTATTTGTAGAAATGATGTCAACCTTCGGTCTGTAATTACACTTACCATATGTATGTCTTTAGTGTCAAGGACAGGACCACTCATTTTTAGACTGGCCCGTGTGGAGTGGCTACACCTCAGATGAATGTTCTCTGGGACTCTTTCTGCTGCAGATGTGTGGATTATGTGAAGACACTTCTATATCACTATATCTCTGTCCAGGTTTGATGCAATCCTATGAGCTGACATAAAGTTGTTAGATAAGACCACTTTCTGTTCCCAGTGTGGTTCTGAAGACTATTACACTAATTTTAACTGCTGCTTTTGGATTTTTGACGATACTTTTGCTGTAAATTAAAGCAGTGGTTTATTATTATTATTATTATTGTTATTATTATTATTATTACAAGAAGAATAAGAAGAAGATGAAAGGATGTAGATGAAAGAAGCCTCCGAGCCCACAATGTATGGATGATGCCCTGTTGATGTGAATAATTAATGAAGGTGACAGAGATGCGAGCAGCTGAAGACAGAGCACGGAGACAGAGACAGATGTAAAAACTGACACTGAACTGCCATTTCTTATTGCCTGCATTATGAAGTGTAGCCTAATTTTGAATGCACACATAAAAATACATGTATTTGCTTGCCTATATTTTTTTCCTCATAATGCCTTTTTTCCAACGCCATGTTTCTAATGCTGACCCAAAATAAACAACAGCCTCTGCTGGGCTTTAGGCCTTCTCCAAACCAGAGCAAACTCTGAGCCATTTTACCCAAACTGGACACATTTATCTGTCTTTTGGATTCGGTTTACAAACAGGATAATGAAACAAGAAACCACACAGGGAGAACTCAGTTACTTTGTTTTTTAACTCTCTCTCTCTCTGTATTCTGTCTTCAGCTGATTGCAGCTGTCGCCTTCACTAATTATCCACATGAACAGGACATGATCCATACATCGCAGGCACAGCGTTCTTTCATCCTCACAGGGAATTTTTGCATCCTACTGTACCCTGCCCTTCTGAACCCTTTTTTACCATAAGAAATAAAGATATTTAAAAGCTGGATTTATGGCACAAGAGCACTTCCTTTGTGACCTCGGAGATTTGGATGAGGACGGCTCTCAGCTGTGATGTAAACTGCATTGCATATTGGATACTTTTATGGAGAGGAAAAAAGCTCACCTGTACAACACCACACCCCGGCATTGGCGGGGGTCTGTCTGTGTCAAGACAAGTGCACGACAAGATAGAGCCTATAAAGTCATGACAATATAAATGTGTAACTTCTTACATACAGTGGGTGGCTCCACTTACTCTGCCCTCGCCCACAAAGGACAAAGCCCTTCTCTGAGCTCTGTGCTGGAGCCTATAGTTATGTAAGAATGAGAGGATATATTAACCCTGTGAGTGTCTGGGCCATACCCTGGAGCTGCTCACGTCTGACTGGGTGCACAGAAAAGCTGCAGTGACAGGGCTGATGTTCACTCTCAACCATGACATAAATATATTCTATCCTTTAAGCAGAGAGAGGATGGATTTATTGACCCTCACAGTCTGTGTCCTGGAGCCACAGACGGCTGTTACAGAAAAGATGCACAGGGGTAGCTCAACTGTGACAGACACTTACTACTCTGCCTCCTGTCTAGAGGACACCCACCAGCACCAGGACTGCCCTGGGACCCTCACAGAACTCGGCCTGGCCTGGACTGGACACAAACATTGGCACATTAATATTTCAGGACAATCTGACCACATATCACGCAGGACAGACAAAATACAAAAATCACCTGCCACACTCTCCCCTGTTAGAATGGGATTCTGTGGCTTTTCTGCTCCCACCGTCCAAAGTTACACATGTATCATCTAAATGTCCCATAGTGCAGTGATTCTCAAACCTTTCACAACAAGTGGCTTTCAAAGTATCATCTGTCATGGTTCTGTCTAAACTAGGACTAAATGGGGACATAGCCAGAACTAAAGCAGGTCTAAACCAGGACATAACTAGAACTAAACCAGGACTAATCTGTATCTAAAAGAGAACTAAGCTGTGGTCTACATGTCAAACTTAATCCCCAACCAGAGTAGGACTAAATAACTGCAATAGCTGTCTCTAAACTAAACCAGAGCTGAAAAAGCCTCCTGAGTAACATCAGAAGCCCACGTACCACAAGTGGTACCTGTACCACAGTTTGAAAACTACTCACCTCCTTGCACTAACTTCCTGTTCATTTTAGGATTGATTTTAAGATTTTATTGTTTATTGTTTGTTTTATTGTTATTTATTATTTTTTAGAATATTTTATTTGCAGCCCTGTGGAAACTGTCTCTGTTTATAAAATGTGCTATAGAAATGAAGTGGATTTGGATTGGATAGTAAATGATGTTGTTGTTGTATGGGACAGCAGGGTCAACAATAGAATTTGGATGAGGCGTTAGTCAGTGCAATGGCTCCCCCTGCTGATGATCAGGCAAAAAACGTATGGCAGTCAAACAGAAAAGTTCTGGTACCAAACACAATACATGCCATTTAACCCTCAGACCTTCCTTTAAAAAACTCAGGTTCTTCCTCTTAAAGCCCTTTTAGTCACATTTAAAAATGTAAAACATTAAGTTTTTTTTAAACCCATGTTTAATGCTTTTATGCTGCAGTGTTTATTTTAAATTAACTTTTTGTTGTACTTAGGAGTTGAAAAAGTGGTGTATAAATAGCATTCATTTGTAGGTTCACAATTTGGAAGCACTGTGAGTTGGCTACTACCTTACCTGAACCATTTTTTGTGGGAAACACTCATGCTGCTAGACTCATGTCCAGAATTGTCATATTATGAAAGTGTTATGGAAATCAGAAGGATGTAAGCTGTATTTTGTGGGTCCAGTAGGTAAATTATCTTTACAACCTATACTTTGTGCATTCAGTTGAAACCACCAAACAGAATTTTAATCCACATACACAGTAAAAATGATATGCAAACATACAATTATAATGATTTAAATATTTAGCCTTCCTTCATCTAATCTTTAAAGAGTCTATATTCTGCAATTCACTTAAGCTTTCTCCCATATTATTATGTTGTTCCCTGATCAAAAACACCCGTTTTGCTTCATTTGCACCTATTTGAGTAATCTGCAAACCTCCACCTCTCCCACGAACCCCCGCTAACTCCAGGACCAATCACCAAGCTCTCTACATCCAGTCTGCTCTCATTCATTTATCCAAAAAATAAATGGTCCACAGCTCTGTTTCCACTGATTAATTTTTCATTTTGAACTAAAATGGCATCATACAAAAAGTTTAAGGACGTGAAAAGCTTTTTTCTCTGTTTTTTATTTCTATGTTTCTGTTCAAAAGAGTGTAACTCTGCTGCCCTGTTTCTTTGGCATCAGTAGAGTACTTATTAAAAACATTTTCTTTTAGTCACATAATGTTTTTAAAGGTTGTAAAATGTGCTGCTGTTCTATATCCCCTTTAATTCTAATCAATGTATGAAATTAATACAGTTGGTTTTGTATGTGATTGTTTATTGATTTTACATACAAAAAATACAATATTAACCAATACAAAATACATAAGTAATCAGGTATTAACCACACAAGAACATATGCTGTAGCATGTATTGTGCAATTCATCAGATACAATAAATGTTCCTTAAAACAGGAGCAAGAACACTAGCAATAAGAAGTACACATGATACTATAGCATACATACTTTTCTAAATACTATTATACAAATATCATACAACGTAAGACATGTTGCCTTTACATCCACTCAGTCATCCCGCTCAGGAAGCTTCAGGATCCACGAGCTGCTCAAAGCTCCACTGCTGTGTGGGGAGGTGTGAGCAGGGCCTCAGCAGCACAACACCCACACCACCCACAGCACCCACACCAGCCCGAGCACCCACAGCACCCACACCACCCACAGCACCCAGAGCACCCACCCCCTCCTGTCCAGGGACGTTCACTGCCTCCAGACACAGTTGGGACTCAGAGTGGACCAGCTGACCACTCGCCTGCAGGCCAGAGGTAAACTTCAGTTAAGAAAAGTTCTAAGCTGGTCACAGGTGTGTTTTCGCAGGTTATAACAACTGATAATGTAAAAATGGGCAATAATGTAATATCTGCCACACTGTAAAAAAAAAAAAAAAATGTTGCAAAAACTCAAGGCAACAGGATCCCTCAAGAATATTGAGTTTTGGGGCCAACTCAAAATCTCAAGTTTTCAACAAGATTTACTCACCAGGAATTTTTTTTTTTTTTTTTTTTACTCATCTATGCTACGTTCACACCAATCACGATTGAGGCGTCTGGGGCGTCTGATTTACATTAAGTCTATATAAACGCACGTCTAGACGTCCTGCAGCACAAATCAAGCATCCAGCACATTGAGAATGGGGCACTGATGCGCAAATGACGCAAGGCGAATTGAGTGTTGACGCATCTGACCCGCAAATTGAGCATCTACGCCCAAAACGATGGAGTTGAAAAATCTGAACTTTGGCAAATATTTATGGCACATAAACCAATCAGGATCTATCCTCCTGAAGAAACGTGGGATCCTTCAAAACAATCACGGTGAACTTAACAAGGCTTCAGCTAGAACCTGGACATATAATTAAGCTACAGCAGCTCTGCTACTTTAAAAAAGTCTGGAGTCAAAAAGCACTGAGATGAGCTCGATTGATTAGCAGTTACAAAACTCTACAAATTAACCACGAATAAAGCGAATTTGATGCTCGACTGAAGCTTCTGACTTCAAAATGTCCAAGCATCCAACTAGATGCGAATGATGCAAATCTGAAGTGCGATTCAGTGTGAACACAGCATTACAGCCAACAGACTATCCATTGTTCAGAAAAAAAGTATTATTATTGATAACAATAAAAACTTAGTATACTAAATTTAACAAAACAAGTTTTTCTGAACAATGGTAAGTTAGCTGTAAGATAAGTAAAAATAATAATAATAATAATAATGATGAGTAAAACTTAAAATTGAAAGTTTTAAGACATATGAATATTAAATTAGGTGGAAAAAATATTATTTGTTGAAAACTTGAGATTTTGAGTTGGCCCCAAAACTAGTTTTTGAGTTTTTGCAACATTCAATTTTTTACAGTGCAGTAACGAAATAATTTTGGCAATTGTAAAAGCAATAAAGCCAATAACGTAATAACTTGGGAATAATGTAATAACATTTTTGAGCTAACGACGTTGACTATGCAACATCCAGCAGAGACACAAATCATAAAAAGTCTCTGGAATGACACAAAACATCTACAACTGTAAAAAACAAGTCCAGCTGATTTATTTAGTAAACATTTTTTGTTGTTGTTGATGTAGACAGCTTGGATGACTAAGATTCTTCACAGACATTTCTAAGCAAATTAATAATATTCTAAACAGAACATTTTGTACAAGAAAAAATACTCAAACTGGCTCTTACAATCATAATTAACTATGCCATCCACTGAAGCTATTTCTGATGAGCAAACTGCACAAAATGGCAAATAAAATAAAAACAAAAAGAAAACATCTTATTTGCAAGAAATGCAGCCCTATTGATGTATTGTTACATTATAGGCTGCGGTTATTACATTTTCAAGGCTTTAAAAAAATTCTAGGCCAATAATGTTATAATTTATTACATTACTGGCAAAATGTTATTAGTTATTGGCTCAAAAACTTTATTACATTATTGGCAAGTTGTTACGATATTGGCTTTATAACATTTGAAATTGCCAAAATGATTACATTATTGGCAGATATTACATAACTGGCCATTATTATATTATCAATTGCTACACAGGTTGTGCAGAAATATGCTTTTTGTGTTTATATTATGTGAGGATGTGATGAGGTTTAAGGTTAAAAGACACCAGTAGAGACCTGATGCTGACCCTTGCTCCTCACCTTCCTGAAGCTCCAGTGCTGTGAGCTGGAGGCCGCTCTCTCTCTGGCACACACAGACAGAAAGACTTTCTCTTTTGCAGCATCCAGACACAGATCTCCCATAGGCCCCCAGCGCAGCTCACCTTCAGAGTTCAGATCACAGTGCTGCGGATACAACAGATCTCTCATCACACTGAGCTTAACTTTCTCAGGAACATGAATGTTATAATGCCAACAGGAATGGCATTGCCTGGAGTTATTGTGTCTTTTTTCATCTATAACAACTTTAGAGGCTACATTTCTCATAAATGTGTTTCTCTGCAGCCCTAGTTGTGATGCTCAAGTGTGTTGGTTACCTGTGCTCCTGTCCCGCTGCAGGGGACCGTCACCACGTCCCGTCTGTGTAGACCCTCTCCTCGGGGGTAGTCCACACAGCTGCCACTGCCCACATTATACAGCTGCACACAGACACAGAACTTATGTTATTGAATTATTTACTTATTCTGACCACATATTAGAGAGACGAGATTCTACAATATCTACTTTTTCTGAGCCTTCTCCCATGTTAAAATGTTGTGCCCTCATCAAAGAAGTTGTGTTTAGCTTCATTCACGCCTGCCTGAGTAAATTCTCTATTCTCTGGCATGGCCTTTTGAGGTCTCAGAACATTCAGTTCCATAAGTCTGCTCTCATTCATTTATCCAAAAAAATATGTACAGCTCTGTTTCCACTGATTGCTCACAGACTTTTCTTTTCATTTTGGATTAAAATGGCATCATACAAAAAGTTTAAGGACGTAAAAACCTATTTTTCTTTGATTGTTTCAAGGTGACCAAGGCTTAAAAATAAGAATAAAAGCAGAATATAGCCCCTTTAAAGGACAAAGCACAATCTATGTCAAACAGTAATAATAATAAAAAACAATAATGCACCTGTCTTATGCAGCAGCTATTTTCTTAACACTCACTGCTAGTGAGCTACTTCTGTAGCCATAGCTGCCCTGGGGCAGACTGACAGAGATGTGGCTGCCATTCTGCTCCTATGGCCTCTCTGATCACATTTTACAGGCAAGGTGGGTGAAGTATCTTGTCCAAGGACACAATGGCAGTATGCAATGTCTGTGGCGGGGATCGATCCGTCAGCCTAGTGGCTGAACGGCTCTACCTACTGAGCTACTGCCACATTATTATATAATAGGTTATAACCATATAACTAAGTTATATCTTATTGCTAGGTTTTTCAGAAACCCGTTAGAATAACTCTAAAGGAAGTGTGTCCAAACTATGGCCCGGCTTCTAAAGTTTTCTCAATTGGCCGAAATTGCCACAGTACTTTTTACCACAAGGTTTAATGTGTAGGTAAAAATATTCATATTTTTGTAGATAGACCTGGCATCAAGGAAGAAAAAGTGGAAAGTAATGGTTGATGGCACCATTAAAATTCAGCCTTTTATGTCCAGTCCCAAGCCCAGATAAATGTGGGGTCATGGAAGGGCATCAAGAGTAAAACCTATGCCTAAATACCCATGTAAATGATTCACTGTGGAGACCTCTAAAAGAAAGGGAGCAGCCAAAAGGGACTTTTTAATGGTGAGGCCACATCTGTCATCACTGAGTGGGACCTCCTCCACAAATATTTTTCAGTTTGTGGCCCTCAATGAAGAAAGTTTGTACGCACCTGATATAAAGCATTAGTTAAGTATTAGTTAGTGTCATTAACTAGTTAACTGATTATTTACACACATTATTTCAACTTTAATGATCACCATTAAGTTAACATACTGTAGTTATTTAGTTTTTTTATTCTTTAGATACAGGCTCATGTAGATCAATACTATTTTATATTGTTAATTGTTTATTGTTAGATACTTAATAATGCTTTATTACAGCTTAATAGAGGTTATTCCATAAATCCTATGAATGTGTGTGTGTGTGTGTTACCTCTCCAGATCGTCCCGGCTGGTCCTGGGGTATGTACAGCTGAGGGTACACAGAGGACAGATACCAGTGGAAGTCCCTACAGCCCAGAGACCTCTTCAGCTGTAACCGCTCAGTGATGTTCGGGGCCTCAGACTGCACAGACAGCAGTATTTTACTGTTATCTTTACATCCTCAGAGTAAACACACACAGACAGAGCCTGCACTCACCTGTCTGATGAAGTGTGCCAGTGTGTCTCTGCTGTAGAACGCCCCTCTGTACTGCCCCAGCCACGCCTCAGCCACACGGATCTTGTCCCTTTGGAGCTGCTCCTCGTCCGGGGGGTCATACAGTGGGCTGGGGTCTCTCCGGTGGGCCACACGAGAGCAGGGCACCACCTCCAGAGAGCCCCCGCAAGACCACACCTGAGAACAAGATGGCATGTTATACAAAAGCTATCAAAGCAACAGATAGTCCACTCAGTGATCACTCACACAGATCAACCAATGACATCGTCACGACACACACACACACACATACACACTGCTCAAAAAAATAAAGGGAACACTTTTTTTATTTATTTATATGGGACAGCGTGTATTAATGAACAGCAGCTAGTGCCGTAAATACACCAGATTATAGCTCAGAGCTAATTTCCATCCGTAGTCCCCACTCACTCACTCACATTCACATTCACACTGGCTTCCTGGAGTTCCCCAGCGGTCTCCCATCCAGGTACTGACCAGGCCCTACCCTGCTTAGCTTCCGAGGTCTGATGAGATCGGGCATCCACAAGGCGGTATGGCCTTAAACAACACAATGTAACTCCAAGTCAATCACACTCAAATCAATCAATCAAACTGTCCACTTAGGAAGCAACACTGATTGACATCAGTTTCACTGCTGTTGTGCAAATAGGAACAGACAACAGGTGGAAATTACAGGCAATTAGCAAGACACCGCCAATAAAGGAGTGGTTCTGCAGGAGGTGACCACAGACCACTTCTCAGTTCCTATGCTTTCTGGCTGATGTTTTGGTCACTTTTGAATGCTGGCGGTGCTTTCACTCTAGTGGTAGCATGAGACGGAGTCTACAACCCACACAAGTGGCTCAGGTAGTGCAGCTCATCCAGGATGGCACATCAATGTGAGCTGTAGCAAGAAGGTTTGCTGTGTCTGTCAGCGTAGTGTCCAGAGCATGGAGGCACTACCAGGAGACAGGCCAGTACATCAGGAGACGTGGAGGAGGGCAACAACCCAGCAGCAGGACCGCTACCTCCTCCTTTGTGCAAGGAGGAACAGGAGGAGCACTGCCAGAGCCCTGCAAAATGACCTCCAGCAGGCCACAAATGTGCATGTGTCTGCTCAAACGGTCAGAAACAGACTCCATGAGGGTGGTATGAGGGCCCCACGTCCACAGGTGGGGGTTGGGCTTACAGCCAGGACGTTTGACATTTGCCAGAGAACACCAAGATTGGCAAATTCGCCACTGGCGCCCTGTGCTCTTCACAGATGAAAGCAGGTTCACACTGAGCACATGTGACAGACGTGACAGAGTCTGGAGACGCCGTGGAGAACGTTCTGCTGCCTGCAACATCCTCCAGCATGACCGCTTTGGCAGTGGGTCAGTAATGGTGTGGGGTGGCATTTCTTTGGGGGCCGCACAGCCCTCCATGTGCTCGCCAGAGGTAGCCTGACTGCCATTAGGTACTGAGATGAGATCCTCAGACCCTTGTGAGACCATATGCTGGTGCGGTTGGCCCTGGGTTCCTCCTAATGCAAGACAATGCTAGACCTCATGTGGCTGGAGTGTGTCAGCAGTTCCTGCAAGACGAAGGCATTGATGTTATGGACTGGTCCGCCCGTTCCCCAGACCTGAATCCAACTGAGCACATCTGGGACATCATGTCTCGCTCCATCCACCAACGCCACGTTGCACCACAGACTGTCCAGGAGTTGGTGGATTAGTCCAGGTCTGGGAGGAGATCCCTCAGGAGACCATCCACCACCTCATCAGGAGCATGCCCAGGTGTTGTAGGGAGGTCATACAGGCACGAGGAGGCCACACACTACTGAGCCTCATGTGTGTGTGTGCCTGGCAGCACAAATGAACCAGCTGCTAAAGGTCATTTCAATGTTCAATGAGAGCATTCTCTGTTCCCCCATGGTTATCTCCAAAACTAGATAAAAAAGCGTTTTGTGCAGTGCAGTTGCACTTTATCTCACAACTGCAACCCCGAACGTGAACGTACATAAAGTTTAGGGCTCCCCCTGGTGGTACAGGGAGGTACAGGACACCACAACTACTCAGTGTTAAAAGTTCAGACCATGGCTCTCTTCGACATAAAATGTATTTATGTATTATGATCACCACTGCCCAGTAATATTGTTGTTATTGTAATGTGCTCTATGAGGATGTAAACAGATCTAACTTTATCTCAACTTTGACCAGAGGTGGAGGAAATACTTAGAATCTACTGTATACTCAAGTAAAAGTACTGTTACTTCAAAGTAACGTTATTCAAGTAAAGGTTTAAGGGTTAGGGTTAGGGTCAACAATGCATTTAATTAAATACAATGTAAAGTGAACTTTTATTTAGGTGCAAAGTACGCTGGGTTTGTTTAGTCACAACAGTAAAACATCAACTACGTTTGAAAAAAATAATTTCAGTAAAAAGTATCTATTTAATTTCCACTTCTGACTCTGAGCAGTTGTAACCAGTTCATAGAGACAAATCTGTCTCTGTAGATCTGCTGTATTATGAGCCTTTTTTGATTCTCCAGTTCACCTATTCATGTGTTTGGACGGTGGGAGGAAGAGGAGAGAACCACAGCAAAATGTGGTAATGCAGATATATTTAGCTGAGTGAAGTAACTTATTATTGCATTATGTATAGAAACTGTTCATGTATTAATCACATTTTGAGTGATGTTTTCTTGAAAGCTCTATAATATTGTCTATATTCTTATTCTTTCATTTATTTGAGAATATGATCCATTTGAGAACATAACTAATGTCACCTGTGTATTGTGATAGAAAAGCGTTCCTGTCTGGCTTCAAATGGCTGCTACAGTATTCTCAGGTGAAATCCTTTGTGGGTCCACATGAGATATAATAGAACATTCATCTGCACTATGTCTGTCTCTAGTGTGTGTTCCTTTACCCTGATGGACAGCTCCACCTGCTGGGGGGCCCACAGCAGTGTCCGTGGGTCATAGGCTCCAATACTGTCAAAGAAGTGTCTGTCCAGGGCCAACACCTCACCTCCTAACACCGGGCTCCTAACAGGGGAAAGATAAATCATCATAAACACTAAGTAGTATACATAATGATAATAATAATAATAATAATAATATAAAATACAGAGGCAGGCATTTCTAGCAGATTTAGGTTATTAAATAACGGCTTCATGTTGTCACTGTGATGCTGAAATGTTGACTAAAAACTGACCATTATTGTACATCATTTCATACAGCACTGCATACTGCCATTGTGTCCTTGGGCAAGACACTTCACCCAGCTTGACTGTATGAATATGTCAGTGTGATTATGTCTTTGCCAGTCTGTTCCAGAGAGGCTGAGACTACACCATAAATATAACAGACAGGAAACCACAGTCATTTCAACACTGTGCAATTTTAGAGAAGTATAATATTCTAAGTTCTGAGAGTTTAAAGCTATTTAAAAGTTGACAATACACATTGCTCAAAACCTTTTATCTATCACAGGCTGCACAAGTTGGAATACTTGGACAGTGACGATTAGACTTTAGCCCCACGTCTGTTTCATTTAAAAAACAGCTCAAAACATGGCTAAAAAGCATCCAACACAGTAAGCATTAGGAAAGCACCTTAAAATAAGTACTGTAATCCTACAAGCACTTTACCATATGCACAACCTAATATGAGCCATGTAAAATAATAGCACTTTAGGTTAAGATAGGCTTAACCCAACCAGCTCTTTACTGCTGCCTTATTAACTTTTACGTATATTGTTTTTGTTACTGTTACTGTCCTTGGTGTTTTGTTTTATGTCTGGGACTACGGATGTGAATTAGTAGTAAATTTGATGTATGTATTTATAGCAATATTGTGTGAACTTAAACATTCACTCAACCAAATAAACTAATACATGAAAATGAAAGTAGCTCACCATCACCGAGTGTGACTGAAGAGTGAAGGAATAATGCAACTAACTGTAAAGTGACTTTGAGTGACTCAGAGTTATAAAAGACTGATTTATTATTACTCATTAGTAATAATAGTAGTAAGTAGAAGTAAGTAGTAGTAGTAGTATGACATCATAACAGTAGTGCGTTGGTTCTTCACTCACTTTAGCGGCAGGACGTCTGTGTCCTCCTCCTGCTGCTGCTGTCTCAGAGGAGAGTGGTCCCAGTGAAAGTCCAGCCTCCAGTCCCAGACTCCCCTCAGCGGCCACTGGGAGGCGCTGTACTGGAGCGTCTGAGGGATCTATCACATCCATGAGAGGAGACACTACCCTGGTTCTAGGAGGGGAAAACAACAGTTGAGCTACAGCAGAGGAATATTAATCAAACACATTAGCTTCTTATTTATCGTGCAGACAAAGAACTTTCTGTTTGGACTTTAGAATGGAAGGTAGCTTAGGTTAGGTAGCATTTTATTGTCCCTATTGGTTTGTGAAAAACAAACAAACAAACAAACAAACAAAAACATTCATCATATATAACTAGACATTTATACTGTAAGCACATAATGTTTAGAGTACAACATCCAACATAAAAACAAGTAGAAAACACATTGCTTAGACCAGGCCCACCTATGCTCAGAGGTCATTTCACAGATCACCTGTGTTATACTGAAAAAAAAAAAAAACTTCAACCTCATAGGAAATAACTATTTTGTTATTTAAAACTATAACATAGTGAAATGTAAAATAGATTGAGCCCTGTACAGACCAGCTGTGCACTCACCGAGCAGCTCACTCTACTGCCCTCAGGATGGAGGTAAAGGGCCCGGGTGCAGGAGGGCCAGCTTTGGAAGAAGCCTGATCCCCTCAGCCAGTATTTGTATCTGGTCAGCAGTTGACCAGACAACCACAAAGTTCTATTCTGTCAGCAGGAGGGTAAGAATTTTGGATTGATGCGATGGTGCCATAGACAGCTTTAAAAACAAACTTCAACAGTTTATAAACAATCCACGATCCTAAAGTGCAGTGTTGTGGACAAGAATTTCCCTTTGGGGACAATAAAGTCTAAGTCTGAGCAGGTTAAAAATGGTTGTTTTACCATAAACTATGATGAACAAAAAAGACAATGAGAGTCTAGTTGTGAGACACTGTCTTAGTACAAACATTTGGTTGAAGTGGGACAAATACACAGAACACACACACACACACAAAAAACAGCCAGCAGAGGCTAGACTTCCTTAAAAACTGGTGTTTTTAGAGTGGACAAAACAATGCTGAAAACAGTGCTTTTGTGGAGAGTGTGCAGACTTTGTGCATTATCAGCTGGTTTGGGGCTGCGACCGAGGCACACACACAAAAAAAATTGTTATCACTGCCAGCAAAACACAAGGCATCACTCCCAACAGTCTGCAGGACATTTACTTGACTACAGTTGATCTGAGGACAAAGCAGGACATTGCTTTTTAATGTGATCGACCTGCTCCCTTCAGGTCATAGACTGTCAACACCCAGCTATCAGCAAAAACACAACCAGACAGAGGTTTGTGCCACAGGTGACTGGGTCACTGAAGAATCCTGTAAGTCTAAATTTTTAATAATACAGTGTGAGGCTCTGGCTGTGTAAAGTCTTGTTCTGTTGAAACTGCAGAGCAGGTCAAGGCCTTGCTGAGGTTTGGTGAGTTTGGTCTTGTTTTTGACAGAGAACATATTAAAAAAAAGCAGGTGGAACAATAGAGCAGGCCTGGCTGAATGATGCTTTGATAGAGCAGTGATAACAGATGTGGAGCAACATAAAGAGTCATTCTGCAAAATCGACTTCTCCTTTCTGCCTCACATGTTTAATGTTCCCTCAGCAAAAACATACAGTAAAACATACAGTAAAACATACAGTAAAACCATATACACTATATTAGTCTTTAAGGCTACAGATGACTGTCAGTCTTTGTTGGGTTTTTCTCTGAACGTCCATAATGTTCAGTAGGACACATTTGTGCAGTAACACCTCCCATACATCATTTTTGCAACATCAACCCTGCTCAACGTATTCACAGTGTACATGTTTTCTTAGTTGTTTTTTTTTACATTAGTTAGTTCTGTGTATGTTCGTCCTGCTCTGACTTCTGTTTGGTTGTGTGTCAATCCCTTGTGGTGGAAGAATTACACAATTTCTTTACTTAAGTAAAAGTACAGCTAAAGGAGCAAACATTTACTCAAGTGAAAGTAAAAGTATCACCTTAAATTTTCTACTTAAGTAATATAATTGCAAGTAAAAAGTAAACGTACACTGCAAGCCATTTTTTTTTTCATCACATTTTGAATTTGAAATGCCTTGGAATTCCTACCCTTGAATTTTTTAACACTGAAATAGGAGTTCAGTCACTGAAATTTCAGCATCTCATTTTCACTGCTTTATTTCAGTGTTAAAATTTTCAGAATAAAAAATGTGCCTTTAAAAATTTCAATGCATATATTTTCGAGTCCTCAAATTCGATTGGCCAAATTTGGAGTCTAAAATATATCATCAAAAAATGTGCATGAAACGTCCGTCTGACTTGTCCCATTTGTACCAGAAGCACTAGTTGCCATTCATGTGCACATGCACAAACAGAAATGTTTTTGGTAAGGTATTTTTGTTCTTAATTGTGTTTTTTACTTATTTAAATAAGCTGTACTTGGTTTTAACAAGTGAGACAATAAAAATACAAATCTTTAAAATGTTTCTTAATTTTATTGTAATTTAACATTGACCATCTTCACCGTGGTCATGCCTCTCTCTGTTTACAGTCACCGCCACAGGAGCTACTGAACCAAGAAGGTGTCTGCGGGAGAAAGTGCTACTTTTTGTTTAGTTTTTATAGTATTTTGATGTTTACATAACTTCATGAGTCTATCATGGAAGTGAACAGCACTGCAGTCAGGGGCAGCTGCTTCTGCCACTCAGATCCAAACAGCCATCTGGGAGCCAAAAGTGCTGGCTCTTTTTGGTGAGTTGAACCAAATGATCCAGTTCACTGAAATGAGCCAAAATTCCCATCACTAGAGGGTACGACAAAAACACATGATTGTATACATAAAAGTAGTGAAGTGAAGTACAGATACATGAAAACTGTACCTAAGTAAAGTAAGTAAGTACTTTTACTTTGTTACATTCTACCACTGCAGTCCATATTAAATTAAGTAAAACTGTGTCTGTTTCTTCCTCTCCTTGAAATCCAGCTCAAATTAACCAACAAGACCAATTCTATGTATGAATAGAAAACAATTCAGATGGCTAGACAGATCATGAAAACACAAATTACAATGCAAACACAAAACATATCAATTTTGTTTTTCGAACCAAGCCATGCTGTTGCAGCTGTGCAGAGTTGTGTCCTCTTCTCTTGTTTCACATTTACTATAGAAACACTTGTGAAAGGACAGAAAGTGAGGCTGTGGGAAATGGACTGAAGCAGGTCAGACATGTGGCTCACAGTCAGGCTAATTACCCCAGACTGGGCTAATCAGAGAGGCACACTGCAGGAGGCTCAGACCACAGTCTCAGAACACATATACCACCAGCATACACTCCCCGGGCTCTGGGGAACACAGCCCAGACTAAATGTGGGTCAAGAGTTTCATTATGGCTCATGCTTGGTGCTTGGCTGATTAATCACACTTCATGTTTTTAAGTACTAAAGAGTCCAGCTCACAAGTTATAATTATCTTGATGTAGCTATAGTCATGTGGGGTTGAATTGAGGCAGATAGTTTAAAAGTCAGTGCACTGCAGAGTTAGACGTGAGCACAGCCATAAGTATTTGGACACTGATCCAAGTTTTGTTATTTTAGTTGTTTACCAAAACATATTCAAAATACAGTTATATAATTCATATGTGCCTAAAGTGCAGACTCTCAGCTGTAATTTGAGAGTATTCACATCCAATTTGGAGAAAGGGTTTAAGAATTATAGTTCTTTAAAGTGTAGCTGCCTCTTTTTCAGGGGCTCAACAGTATTTGGACAGATGAACATTACCATGAATAAAATGTTCATTTTTAATACTTTGGCAGGCAATGACTGCCTGATGTCTGGAACCCATGGACATCACCAAACACTGGGTTTCCTATTTTATGTTGCTTTGCCAGGCCTTTACTGCAGCTGTCTTCAGTTGTTGCTTGCTTGTGGGTTTTTCTGTCTTAAGTTTAGTTTTAGGTGAAGTTCATGCTCAGTCAGGCTGAGAGCTGGTGAGTGAATCAGGCCTTTGCAGAATATTTCACTTATTTGCCTTAAAAATCCTGGGTTGCTTTTGTTCATCTGTGCTGTGGAGCACTGTCCTTGAATGTTGTGGCCTTTCTCTGAATCTGAGCAGAAAGTTTATCCCTGTGCAGAATTCATCCTCTGCTTCTGTCTCTGTCACATCATCAGTAAACACCAGTGACTCAGTGTCAGTGGAAGTTCTGCAGCTCATGCATCACACTGCTCCACCAGGTTTTACAGAAGTTGTGCTTTTGATCATGAGCAGTTCCAAGCCTTCTCCAGACTTTTCTCTTCACATAGTAATTATATAACTGTATTTTGAATGTTTTGGTAAAAAGCTAAAACAACAAAACTTGTGTCAGTGTACAAATATTCATGGGCCTAACTGTACGTGTGCTGAGACAGAGGTGTACAGAATAACGTATGTTACAAGGTAAGTGCTGCTGACAGAGTGGAGGACATTTATATGAGCCAGAGAAGGTGCAGAGCAACCTTCACAATCAAGGATCCATCCCACCCAGCACATGAACTGTTCACACCTCTCTCTCAGACAGAAGGGCACAGCCTCGCAGCCAGAACAGCCAGGTTAAAAAAGCAGCTGAGGTGTGGGGACCCCTAGGGGTAAGCGAGTGCTTTGCAGGGAGTATGTGGAATTATTTCATAATTTATGTTGAAAAAAATAAGAAAATATTTGTGATCTTTTCATATAGAACTACACTTAGGAGGTGCAACTGCTGAATAATATTATTTGATTATCAGAGATTGACATTTACTTTATTGCTCAAAATGTTTCGTGTTTTTATTTTATAGCATACGATAAGTGCAAAGAAACATAAAATTTGGTTTTATATATGGACAGCGATTTATAAAATATTTATCAAAAACAGCTTTACCTCAGCAGAATTAATGATATCTCTGTGCATGTGATATCACATCTTTTAAATTTTTAATCATGGTGAATTATTATATACACAATGTTGTACACTCAAGCAGAGCAATATAAATTCAGGCCAAACCTCTAAAGTTTAGATACAGTACACAGGTAAGTGCATAAAATTCAACCATCTAAAGTGGCTAATGGGAGTAGCAGCTAAAATGAAAACGTAAGTGCATTTGGCCAGGTGGCTAGTGTTAATGTCAAGTCCTAATTATTATATTTTGTGAAATTTATTTTAGGTTTAAGGGCTTGTTTTAAAGGAGAGTTATTCAAATCATTTAAAAAAAAAAAAATTTGTGGTAAATTTATTAGGAGTTGTATATTATTTTGTATTATTATATTATATTTAGAATTTCATTTTTTTTCCCATTTTGAACAAAAGATTAAAATAGATGCAAAAGGAGTTTGTATTGTTACATTTTTATGTCATTATAAAGACAAACTGATTTTTTATTTATTTTGTTGGTTTTTCATCTGGTATTTGAAGTTTAAAATGCAGGAGAATTAGTCTTCAATAAATTAAGTATAAATGTACTTATAAAATGTATTTTAACCAACAAATACAGATGTTTTATCTGACCACATTTTAAAGAATCATAAACCTGTATGAGTAAGGGAGGTTCTCATGATATGACAAAAAAAAACCACAAGTACACAAGACAAGAAAGATTAGGAACCACTGTCTGCCTTATAACTGAGAACAGACCATGATGAATAGTAGCATGTCTTTAGTTTTCTTCCCAATATTTATATAACATGAAAAACTAATGCAAAGGTTTCAAAAAGCCTGAAAAAGCAGAATATAGGACTTTTAACTGCTTCATATTGTCTGATTTGATAAAAGCCTTGTACGTACCTGTCCTGGGCCACTCTCTCCAGCAGTGGCTCCAGCCAGCCTCTGTGGCACTCACAGTAGGAGTCCATGAACACCAGCACCTCCCCTGTGGCTCTGGAGGCCCCCAGACTCCTGCAGCCCCCGGCCCCCAACCGCCTGGGGCTGCGAATCAAACGCACCCTTTTCAGACGGGACATGTACTGGGTCAGAGTGCTCTTCAGCTCACCTGGAACACAGCACACACACAGGTGAGAGGGAGGGGCTGTGCCAAATCCCTGCAACTATGTTCATACTGTAAACTTTAGGTATTTGAATATGAAACAGATTTATTATTTCACTAGAGCCTGGTCTGTTGGTACCCACCGAGCTGACTGTGGTCGTCCACCAGCAGCAGCTCTCTCAGGTGCTGTGGGGGGGCTGTGTCCAGGACGCTGTGGACCGTCCTCAGCAGAGTGGACCAGGGCTCGTCCCTGAAGCAGATGACCACACTGGCAGAGGGGAGGCTCTCACTATACTCCTCCCCCAGACAGCTACGGGACAAGAGACAAGAGACAGCTGGAAACATGGTGACCAACACAGATTTCTTTACATTTCTTTATATTTTTAGGTCTTTTTCTGCTTTATTGGACAATGTTTCATGGCGGAGAGAGCAGGAGCAAAGTATTGAAGTCCAGCCACAAACCCATGACACCGAGGCAGGCTGTAGTTGCTGTGTATATGTGCTGCAGCTCTACCAACTGAGCTATACTGCAGCTCACCAACACAGATTTCAACAACTGTTCAGTATACTGTATACAGAACATCTCTTTCAGCTGCTTCCTTTATTTCAGGGGTCTCCACAGCAAATCACTCACATGGGTACTGTTTTTATGCCAGATGCCCTTCCAGATGCTTCCAGTCACATACTGTGACACAACATTGGTGCAGGTTCTCAGTCAACCAAGAGAAGTTTAGTAAAAAAGGTTAAAGAAGGTCATCTGGACAAGGTTTGTTTTCTAGAAGACTTTGGGTCCTATCTAATAATAATAATAATAATAATAATAATAATAAACCCCTGCTCATTGTGGTGGTTTCTCATGCTCCACACCATGACCAGATTTAGAGCAGGCCGCCTCATGACACAGCTCACCTGTACAGCACCATGCCCCGGTGTTGGTGGGGGTCTGTCTGCGCTAAGATCAGACGTTTGGGCCCTTCATCCGAAAGACTTAATCATTTCTAAAGTTAACTGTGAGTAGGAACTTATCTACAGTAGGGTTAGACCTGATGAAACTCTGAGACTCTCTCAGGGCACACAGCAGCAGAATGGCCTGACCTGGAGACAATATATCATATCAATATATACATATCAATACAGCCTACATAAGATGCTGGTGGTTTATTGATTAATCTTTTTACTGTGATATTTCCTTTTAGTTCTATTACTTCATGTTCCTACAGATGCCTAAAGGACAAACAGGAGATGCTCACTGTTTTCTTTTTAAGCACAGGTCTGCAGCTTTAGGCCTGAGTCTGCATGCCTACTGTATAATAAACATACTATAGGCAGTATTTTTTTTATATTTCATAAAAATGAACCCCCAGGAATGATGTAAACATGATTAAATCAAATATTACTTTTATAACAATGGTACAGCTGATTTATTAACAATTTAAAATATATTTTACATAATGGCCAAGTTGTTTTTGTTTACATTTTTGTTTTGGTTCTAAAAACCTTGCATCACTGATCGTCCAGTCAGAGAAGGGTAAAGAGCTCTGGCTGCCACACAGACCAAGATCTGCAGCAGCAGCTGTGGACACAGCTCACAGCAGAGCTACAAAACCAGAGGCAAAAGAGCAAACTGTGACTGGAAACCCACAGACCATTGTTTTGATTTAGACTGTAGTACTGTTTTAAACCACTAGGAGCGCATGCTGCTTACAATACCTTTAAAGATGTAAATATAGTTATGTCATATAATTATAATTAAAATAAGTAAATAGAACAGCTAACACTGAACACCAGCAGATACCGTGTCTTTTATTAGAACTGAACTACAACACAGACCTTAACCCCTGAGACTGCTCTGTGGACTCACCCCGGGGCTCTGGACTCGGGCAGTCCACCGTGCAGGGGGACTTTTTCACTCCGCGCGCTCTGCTCCGGACCCCGCTCCTCGCGCGTCACAGGCGCACTGCCGCGCGGCTCTTTACTTTGCCCTGGGATCAGCAGCTTGTAACTCCTCTTCGTCTGCTGCTGCGCGATGTGTTTGGGTTCTGACGCGGAGGGCACGAACAGAAGCTGGTCTTCATGGAGAGAGTCCAGTGGTGGCACATCCCGCTCGCGCTCTGAGGCAGGGTCCCGGGAGTCCACAATTACCTCCAGCTCGGGAGGACTAGCGAACCGCTCCAGGGGACGAAGAGGGACCACGGTTTTAGCCTCAGTCCAGTTCTGGTATTGGTTCTGGTTTAAGAGGTCCGTGAGCATCAGAGAGACCGCAGTGAACCCGAGGAGCAGCAGCCACAGGCGGAGCGTCCTCCTGCGGAACGGCGCTTTGACGCACGGCCTCATCCCGGGGCCGCGCTCACTGGTCCGGCTGTGCGCTGAACTCTGGGCGCGCGCTGGGGCTCGGTCTACAGGGTCTCTCGCTGTGAGTGGACACAGTAAGGCTGAAGCCCCTCCTCGTTACGTCCTCGCATGACCCCCCACTTGCTCTGGTGTAACGGCCAGTTGATATTTTAACCCTGTCTAAATTTTCAATTGGCTATCATTTCTTTGCCTTGACTTGAATTTAAGTCTCAGTCTGAAACCGTGAGCACAACGATTTTAGTGGCCCTAACAAGATTTTGCTTGTGGCCCCCAAATTACAACAAGCAATACTAATTAACACACTGTTTCAACACCATAAAAACACAAACTTCTTTATGTTGGTTCCCCATCTTTGCCCCTGATGTTGTATAGTTTTCATGAGGAGCAAAATAAAGCAGGGGGTCGGGGTGGCTTCCCCTGGAAGTTTTGAACAAATCGAGTGTAATTTCATGTATTCTGGTGCACTTTAGATGATAAAAAATATGTTCAGCTCCTACTATATTATAGTAAAAAAAAATGATACAATTCATAGTTTTCCTTTTCTCCAAAATTCAAGACAAAACTCACAAAACAAAACTCTTTTTTAATTTTCAAATTGAAAATAATAAATATCATCAATATGATTAAATAACAAAACTATGAGACAATAAAAGACAAAACAAACAAACACCACACATAAAAATGAAGAAAAAAAGGGATGATTTAAAATAAATAGGCATCATTAATGTAAAAATGTACAGTCAACAATCAGCACACATCACCCTAAATAGACTTAGAGTGTTTTTTGTTTGTTTGTTTTGTTGTTGTTGTTGTTGTTTTGTCAAAGTAAAAAAAAAAAAAAAGGAGGCTCTGGACATAAATGACAAAAGATAAACATAAATTTGTTCTTTTTTTCTAAAGGTGGACGTGCCAGTGTGTCTGTGGGGCCCTTGGGGTGGCCCTCAGGGTGGACCTGTTGGCAGTACAGTTTCCCAGCCTGTATCTCTTGATCATGTGTGTGAGGTGGGGACCTCTCTGTCATTAGCCCGTCCTGAGAGAATGGGCGGGACAGTCTTTTATCAGGATCACAGGGCTCTGAGGGGGTCCTGATCACAGACCTCACATGGAGGGGCAAATTCTGTACCAAACATCCCAAAAGTGTCCTGTCCTTTACTGGGCTTTGATAACCTGTTGACTTTGGTTCAGTGTAACAACAGAGAGTCAAGCAAAGTGAAAGCTAAAGGAAAATCAAAAAAGGCAAGATGAATGAAGCTTAAATGTTTTTGTTTGGTTTTGTTTTGTTTGTTTTGTGAATAAAAGTTATATTATTTAAATACAGAGAAATCTTTTTCTACTACCATGTAGTTCATACTGTCATTGTGTCCTTGGGCAAGACACTTCACCCACTTTGCCAGGATGAATGTTAGTGTGACTGTGTGTTCAGCAGTGGTGGACAGTAACTAGATACTTTTACTCACAGAGTTTACTTAAGTACATTTTTTGAAGAAGTACTTTCTGAGTACATTTTGTAGAACATACTTTTACTTAGAGTACATTTTTGATGTTTTTGTACTTTTACTGGAGTAAAAGTTTAAATTGTTTAAGGAGTTAAAAGTAGTTTTTAACTACTTTTTTTTCAGAAGAAAAAGATTTTGCAACAACATTCAAAAGTACTTTCTACTTACCTTCATTTCATAAGCAAGGCAGTTTATTTTTTTTTACTTTTACCAAAGTATCATTTTTGTTAGATACTTTTACTTCATCCCCCACTGGTGTTTGGTGATCAGAAAGGCCATAGGTGCAGAATGGCTGCCACATTCCCATCAGTCTGCCCCAGGGCAGCTGTGGTACAGGTACAGAGTGACTGAGGAGGGAGGGGATAACAGACCTAACTGTGAAGTGACATGTGCTGTGTAAGTCTGAGGCAGTACATCTGTGTTAGAGCTGTGTCCTCCCTCTGCATGTGTGGGCCATTAGTAGAGGCTCAAATGAAGCACTCACAGTGCAGACCCCCACAAAGGCCCTATCTCACAATGGTAAAGATATAGTGCTGGTGCCCAGACCTGAATTTGATCAAGTGATCTTCTAGTTCAGGTGTAAATGCTCTATCCATTGAGCCTATTATATCTCATTATGGTAAAGAATAAACTATAACAAATAATTTGTTCCTTTACTGCCCCCTTGAGGATGGAGTTTGTATCTTTGGCTCCTGTCTCACCATGAAACAAAATCCTTTGAAAATCTCTGGATCCAGACTGTGTTCCAGCCGTTAGGACCCTTTTAAAGAACTTTGATGCAACATATTATACAGTAGGTCATGGTCTTACTGTGGGCTATTTTAAAAACTTATATGGTGTTGCCTCAGTAAACATGACCAAAAAAGACATAAGTGCAAAATTATAAAGTCTAGATGTTGTGAGACTTATAAATTACCTTTATTACACCCTTACTGCATAAAAAGAAACCTAATTTTAAACCTTTTTTTTTCAATACTTGGCCAGAGTAAACATGCAGTTTTTTTCTTCAGATTGCCCCAGTTTTCAGTTTGAACCGTTCCACTGTGAGACAGAAGTGGACTTCCATCAGAACTTCTGCAGACACAAACAAGCGGACACAGATCCAGGGAATGTGCTGCTGCATTCTTCAGTCCAACAGCAGCCAGGCCGTAAAGACGCTCACACGCTGCCTCTGCACATGCGCCGTGAGAGGGACTGAGGACAACACCACAGAGACACAGGACACCGTGGACAAACTGCTCTTCATTCACACTTTTACAACTACCAAGGGCCGAGCTGAGAACACAGGGAGGACTACTGCCCTCTGCTGGACAAGAAGAGCAAACCTTTTATGGGATATAATGGAAAGTTGAAGTGTGAGGGTTTTGAAAGTAACCAGATACAGGAAATTCATTTCAAAATACTTCATAAAATACACCCCACAAACGAATGAACCCTCTGGTACCGCTCAGTGCATTTTATGCTTTTCATGTTTTCTCTTTTGATCATTTTGCCTGTGTTCATGCAACTGTCCATGATTTTTAGTGAAATGGTATATTTTTATGTGATCTTGCTGTTTCCCAGTCAGCTTCCACAGAGAGTAAAAAAAAAACAAAAAAAAAAAACTTATGTTCAGATTGTTAAGGGTGTTAAATGCGCAGTTCATTTTGTTGATATAAAAAAAGTTATAAATTATTTTTATATTCTACTTTCATTGATATATTCTTGTTCTCCCACATCTCTAACTATTGTTACCAAATATTCATTCATAAATTCAAGCCAGGTTTTTGCAATAATACCACCCTGTTTTTGGATGGAAAAAAAAAGAGAGTTATTTTCAAAATAATAAATGCACTGTGGATTTTTTAGTGATGATTTATTAGAGCCTGGGACAGGTCAACAATTAGCAGCAACACTGATTTTCATGCATTTTTAGTTTTTGTTTAGTGCCAAATACTGACATTGATAGCACTAAGTGCATTTTACATGCTTTTAATTTTGTAACTATAAAAAATATGATAAATTATAATTATATTTTGATTTAACTCATTAGAATCAGCTACTTCTCTGCTAACTAATAATACCAAATATTATTATATTTAAAAAGATTTAAGACCCTTAAACCCCAGGTTTTTGAGACAATGCCACCACATCTTATATTATCACAAAAACCTGACATTGAAGAGGTTAAAATATTAAAAATAAATATTTGGTCTAAATAGTTAGGTCAATGGTAGATAATGAAAAAATGGTCAATGAAAGAAGAATATAAAAAGACTTGATAACATTTTTTATAGCAAGTAAGTGAAGTGCGCATTTTACATTAACAATATGAATGTGATTATTCTAGAAGTGTGCCAGAAGGTGTAAGCGGAACTCAGTAACTCTGCTCATTTCTTTGCTCTTTTTTCCTTATTTTCCTCTGTAGAGCGCCCTCTACAGTTCAGAGTAAAGCACTATTGTAAATACTCCAGTCCAGTTGACTCCTGTGTGACCCCTCACTTATCTTTACATTCGTTTTCATGTATCTGTACAAAGTTTTTTTTTTTTTTTTTTTTTTTTTTTTCATTTGGCCGCTCTGCAAAGGCAAAAATGAGAAATAAAGCCACTGCCAGCTTGTTTTGCTAACCGGGATGTGCCTCTTTCTCACGAGACCCAAGACGTCTGTGACACTGGGTCAGAGGCGCTCGCTGCTGCAAGTGTCACGTTCAGCCCAGCGACAGCAGGGGGAGATGCTGCACATTTCATTTACCCCACAACAACTCTTTAACCATCACATGGACTCCGAAATGGTTTATAAAGGATAAAAAAGTTACTGAGTTCTGCTTTAATATCCACATTTTTAGACACAGATACAAACTGTAGTTTCTGTCGATTGCATACAGAGAATATCACTCACCTCTTCTTCACATGCCCAGAAGGTTTTGCATTCAGAGAAAATAAATAGAAATTCACCTTTCTCAGAAAATCCAAACCATCATAACACTCAAAGAAAAAAACATCATCGCTTACTTCACACATCAGGACAAAAAAATAAAAAAATGTGTCAATTTTTTAAATTATCTTTGGCAAATATCACATTAATAAAAGCTAATTTTGCAAACCCAAACCCCCGACTCCAATTACTCCTGACTGAAATAACTAACTACTTTAAATCATTAAACTATCTAACAAACAAAAAATCAACCACCATAACTAATATATACAAAGATTATCAATAGCTTACTCTGCCTCACAATTAATATACCCATTTTTATTTTTTTATTTTGGTTTTACATTCTTTATACCTCGGTCAATACATACATGTTTAAACAATCTACCTTTGTGGTTGTGTGTTTGTTTTTTTCCCTTGAAGCTGAATGTCTGGTTATTATAAATATTGTATATATTGTTTTATATTGTGTTATATTTTGTATAAATAATTGTACTACTTTTAGTACTGACAGTTATGGTGAGGCAGTAAAGTATAAATGAGCAGGTATAGTTGGTCACCTATAGGTTTCAGATGAAGGACCTGTCTTTTGTAAAGGCTTTCTGTTGGACTCCAGATGGTTCTGTAGCACACGTCAGGACAGGAGAGAAACAGGACACACACAGAAGTGGAGCCAACCCAGACTTCTGTGGAGATTTAAATATTTCCTTTTAAAGCCAAGCAGATGGCAAAAGTCTTATGACATAATTCTGACTCACCCAAGTCCTGTTTGATTAAACTTTTTACTCCTAAACTCAAGTAAATAGGTTGGGTTCAGGGAATGAATTTATAAGATCCACTGAGATCCTAGAGTCTGATAAGTCTGTGAACTTCAGGCACAAAATAAATAGACTGAAATCACATGAAAACAATTATACAGTTAATTTTATAATTGAATAAAGGAGCATGCAGCACGAGTTATTAGTAAACATGACCACAGACACAGGTCTCATGTTCAGAGCTGCTGCAGTGTGGACACCAAGCTCTAAATGCAGAGTGACCACCTGAAAAAAGTTGTGATTTGGTGGGACAAGGTACTCCAGAAATCAACACATTCAAATCTAACTCACCAGCTCACTGAGCCTAAACCTTATCTAGGTAAAGATACAGCTGCTACAGTTTAGGGCCTAGAAAAATCTGAATACGCCGTTTTCATCCCAGCTTTATTACTTTGAATTAAAAAGGTAATGAGTTCTCTTCGTCTGCATTTTCTCACCCACTCCTGCAGCAGCTCCAGCTCACAGCTCCATGGAGAGGCCTGTCCTGAAACACAGGGGCTCAAAAACTCAAGGCGACAGGATCCCTCAAGAATTTGGGGGGCCAACTTAAAATCGTAAGTTTTCACATGTCTAAAAACTTTCAATTTGAAGTTTTACTCACTATCATTTTAAAAAAGTTGTTGCTAAAATTGTAAAATTCTTTTGTTAAATATAGTGTACTAAGCTTTTATTATTATTTTCTGAACAATGGATAGTAAGTTGGCTGTAAGATGAGTTTAAAAAAAATAATGATAGTGAGTAAAATGTCAAATTGAAAGTTTTTAGACATATGAAATAAAGTATTATTTGTTGAAAACTTGAGATCTCAAAAATATTTTTTAGTTTTTCCCTTTTTTTTTTTTTTAATGGTGCACCAACAATATACTCAAACCAGAGACAGGACCCCAGAAATATTTTTTCTACGTTTTACACAAGGAATACTGATGTTACCTTAATATTCTTTTATTTATTTATTCATTCAGCACATAATAATGACTATGTAGATTTACAGCATGTATATAATCAGAGCAGTTTAAGAGCAGGGGAAAGGCAAAAAAAACCCATAATGGCTTATTTTAAAGCCACCACATTATAATTCATATACAAATAAAACTTCTTAACTTAAATCTCACTTTTTATCAGATCCTCTGAGCACCAGTGAAACTCTGGGACATTATCTTAAGAAGTGGGATGGGAGACAAAAGCCTAAATAACTCTGCAGGACAAGCCAAAGTGGGACAGGTGGTCACTTTGTGGACATTATTGTCCTACAAACCATTGGTGGAAAGTAACAAAGTAAAAGTACTTAGTTACTTTAGTTAAGTACAGTTTTCTGTACTTTACTTGAGTAAATTTGACACTTTTTTTTACTTTTACTTTTACTTGGCTACATTTTAAAGCAAGTATCTGTACTTTTTACTCTGCTACTTTTTTGAATTGGTTTGAAGTAAAAAGTAGTCTGAGTTTGGTTTAAAATCATTAGTTTTTGCTGTGTTGTCATTGTAGACACAGTATATGAGCATAAACAGAGTGACAATAGGAAGGCAGGCAATTGCCCTGGGGCCCAGAGCTGAATGGGGGCCCCCAAGGACAGTCATTTACCTGTACAACAGTGAAGGAGCTGTTTCAGTGACAGAAAACAAGCCACTGAAGTGATGCTGCTTCACTTTTCTCCCTGACTGGACAGAAGACAAACCATAAATTGTAGCCAGCCTAAAATATTATTTACCATCAAAAATGCACCAGAAAACAGGAAATCACATCTGTTTTGTTCATATTTCCTGGGGGAGGACTCCCGGACCCCCCTGTCTTATACTGTCCCACTAGTTCATCTGTCTGTTATGCATACAAGGCCACAATTTAGGATACGAGGCAAAAGAAGAGATTATATTCATACTTTGTAAAATTTTATCAAATAAACAATAAAAAAAATGGAGCCTATAGGCCCTCAGTTTCAGGTGTCTCAACAGCTTTAGGTAAAAGAGACAGTAAAGAAGTACTCTTCAGAAAAACCTCACTACAGATTCAATCTCTTCTATTATTCGGGATTAACCTTTAGTTTACTGCACAGTTTTCAGAAAAAAACCCTCACATTTAACACATTCATTAGTTCTTAAGTCTGTGCTAAATACATTTTTACTCATAAGTACATTTCAACGTAAGTACTTTTATACTTTCACTTAAGTATCCATTTTAAGGTGATACATTTACTTTCACTTGAGTAAATCTTCGCTCCTTTGTCTGTACTTCTTCCACCACTGCTATAAAGGTTTTCATCACACAAGCTTATTTCTTAAAAAAAAAAATCTAAGGTCTATGGAGGCACCAGTGAGGGGTTCAGAAACCCTGCTCATGTCTGTGCTCAGAAGTCAGTGAGAGTTTGAGTGAGAACACAGTGCAGCTGCTCTTGTGACTGACCTGCTGGGGAACTGATCACATGTTCAGTCTGTCCATCATGAGCTGTCCATGTCACTGTGACGCTGCGTTTAATGTCCCCAGAAACATCTCATAACTTCCAAACTTTAAATAATTACATCAGATCTAATTAAGTTCATCTACTGCCTTTTAGCTCATATCTGTCTCTGCTTTTACATCTTCATTCTAAATGCAATCAGTTGTTGTAAGAAGAATACATTATCATCTGGAACTATAGGAATTCTCATTTTTTACCTCCAAAAAACATTTGGCCCTATAACTTTGTGCGTAGCTACACATATAATTTAATGTTGTGTGGATAAATTCAGTTTTATTAAAAATAATTCTGGGTAAAATGTTCTACTCTTTCTTCCAGAAGTAAAATGGCTACAGCAGTGGTTTCCAACCTTTTTTGATCTTGTGTGCCCCCCTGGTTTGGACCCAGAATAGTCCTGGTTTAGTCCTGTTTTTTGGCATGGTTCAGTTGTGGTTTAGCCTTAGTTTATTTCTGGTTTTTGGCATGGTTTAGTCCTTGCTTAGTTCTGGTTTGGACCTGGAATAGTCCTGGTTTAGTCCAGATTTAACCTTAGTTTAGTTCAGGTTTGAGGCCTGGTTTAGTCCTGGGTTAGTCCTGATTTAGGTTTATTTTATCTGTGAAAGCCAAATATATAAAGTGTGTGTTAATCATAAAACCCCTTGTACCCCCTGCAGTGTGCTCATGTACCCCTAGGGGTCCCCGTACCCCTGGTTGGGAAACACTGGGCTACAGTAGAGAAAGGACAGGTTATATCAGAGCATTGATACAGTAGTTAAAGTATAATAAGTCACTGGGACTACTTTTTTACAATCACAATATATTTTTAGGGTGAATATGGAACACTTTTTGAAAATGCAGTTTCTGTGTTATTTGAATTTTGATTCAAATGCAGAACCTTTACCATGATTCATTTTTAAACAGCTTAAAAACTCAGTTGTGTAAAGTGCCTTCTGTATTTCATTTGTACATAAAAACATGTTCTCTTTACTTAAGAAAACTTTGGAGATTGATTGCATGTATTATTTTAAGTTGCCATAGCTTAAATTGGAAGATTAATAATCCATCAAGTCTGCTAGTATTAAATATATTTGTAGTAATAAATACATCACAGTTAGTTAAATTAGAATAATATGGTACTCTTACTATATAAGCTTAAGTTAAATTAAGTAAAAAAAATAATAAAAAATAAAGAAAAGCTAGTTTTACTTAATAAAATAAGATTACTAACTTTAAGTTTTTCAAGTAAACTTTACTAACCAGGGTTTACACCAGGAGTGTCAAACTCAATCGGAGCTGGGGCCAAAATTAGAAAACCAGTCTTGGTCGTGGGCTGAATAAGAATATTATATAAATAATAAAGCCAGCCTACTGTATTTTTGTTCTCAGTTAGGTTACAATAGGCTTTTTAACATAGAATAATACTTCCCCACAGAACTACAGATGTAGATTTGTGGTTTTAAGGGGCTTTGTAGTTTTGTTTTAAATCAGAACTCAGAACTCAACAAATAACAACAACAAATAGGCCACAGACTACTGACTAACACTGGCCAATTATTTATTTATTAAGTAGTATTTACTGTCACAGTTACCTAACTCCTCATATAAGACAGATGTTTTCATCAGGTCCACTCTGTTTTACTGTGACAGTGGGTACTACCAGCAGATAAATATTTAGGTGCATGCCATGCCCCTTATGTAAATAAACCCAGCACAACTTTAAGCTGAGTCAGCTCCTACACAGAAACAGGTATTATAGGCCTACTTTACTTTTATTGAGCAAACTACTGTCCACCTCTCTGTCCTCACAGTGTGAGCAAGGATTATAGCTCTTTCTGGGCAGGTTTAGCTCGCTGTGTGTTAATGAGTGCATTAGAGCACAAGTAGCGACAGAGAGAAAGGAAAAAGAGCGACGGAGGGCAGTGCTGTGAATGAACTTAGACAACTCTCTGCTGATAACTTGGTTTTACTGACACAACTTGGTTTTCTGTTTTTGGAGACAGGGTTTGTAAAGGTGATGTTCTTACAATGCTGTGCGGTTAGAGCCTGTTCTTATTGCTGCCACATTAGCTCAACAAACAAAGTGTAGAGTGTTTACAGACAGTCCCAGTGTTTAAGAAGCTCCTGCTCTCACTGAGCCCTCTTTGTCCATTTCTTTTGTGGAAAGTTAAAATTTCCTCTCTGCCTGCTCCTGCGGCTCGTTAAATGCTGCTTGCTAAAACAGCGGGGGAGGGGCAGTGCCGGCGTGCAGCAGCGCCGCTTCTGCAGTGCATTATGGAAGATGTAGTTCAAACAGATCGAGCACAATATATCACCGGGCCATTATTAATATACTGAGACTGCTCTGCTCAAAGTGTCTAATGATGTACGGATGGCTGCCGACTCTGGAAGGTACTCAGTATTGGTTCTTTTGGATTTATCATCAGCTTTTGACACAGTGGACCACAAAATGCTGCTTGACAGATTGGAAAAAGAGTACGGTATTGCTGGGCCCATTTTAAAATGGTTTACCTCTTACTTAAGTGACAGAACCTTTTTTGTATATGCTAATGGTATTATGCCTGAAGCCACTCCTTTCTTGCACGGTGTCCCCCAGGGATCTGTCCTAGGTCCACTGTTGTTTTTTTAATGTACATCAGCCCACTTGCAAAGATTTTGAACAATTTTAACAATGTGTCTTACCATTTTTATGCTGATGACATACAGTTGTATTGCTCGTTCAATGATTCTGAGTTCCACAAACTAACGGATTTATTGGATTGTCTTTCTTGTGTTAAGTCATGGCTTGCAAGTAACTGTCTCCAACTAAACACAAAAAAGACTGAAACCCTAATTGTTGCCCCAGAAAATATAACCCCATCAATCGTTCAACATCTTGGCTCTCTGAGCTCCTCTGTCCAGCCGAGCATCAGAAATCTTGGTGTCTGGTTTCGACCAGTCACTGTCTTTGGACCGCTACTCTAGACTTTTGGTCAGAAATTGTTTCTACCATCTAAAAAATATTGCAAAATTGAGGGCAATTTTATCAGACTCAGATCTTGAGATGGTTATTTATGCTTTTATTTCTTCTCGTTTAGATTACTGTAACTCTCTTTTTAATTGTTTTAACAAATCTGCTCTTACTCGTCTCCAATTGGTTCAAAATGCTGCAGCAAGGCTTTTAACAGGATCTGGCAGAAGGACACACGTCACACCCATTTTATCCTCCCTACACTGGCTTCCCATCAAATGTCGTATTGATTTTAAAATTTTGGTTTTAACTTTCAGAGCTTTAAATGGACAAGCTCCACAATACATTGCTGATTTGTTGTGCCCCTACTCTCCAGGCCGGGCCCTCTGATCTTCCAGCCAGAGTCTTTTAAAGGTCCCAAAGACTCGCTATAAAACCCGGGGAGACCTGTCCTTTCAGGCTGTAGCCCCCAGACTCTGGAACGCCCTGCCCCTGTCCCTCCGTGTGGCCGACTCTGTCGATTTTTTAAAAGGCAGCTTAAGACACTGTTATTTAAACAAGTTTTTGGTTAACTGGGCTTTATTTTGACCTTTTACTTTTATTGATTGTATGTGTTTATTATTATGATTGCACTTTGTAAAGCACTTTGAGATTTTATCTGTGAAAAGTGCTCTATAAATACACTTTACTTACTTACTTACTTAATATAAAATGGAAATGATCTCACAGGCCAAAAGAAATTATCCTGCAGGCCACATTGAGTTTGACACATGTGGTTTACAGTGTACATATTACAGATGTAAACAAGTCAAATCTTAAACACAGAATTAAAGATTCTTCCTCAAACACAGACTGACCGTAAACATTGTTTTTAGAGGCAGCATTGGTAAAGAGGGACACTTAAACAGATGAAAAAAATGGCATGAAAACACACTTAAGTATATACAACAGGCTATAAACAAACAATAGGCTGCAAATAACAACCACCACACAAAATCTAATTTAACAACTGAATGAATATGAACAATATGGCTAAACAGTGATATAAGACAGGTCACGGTGAACTACAAATTTAAAACTTCACTGAAAAACTCTGAGTCACTACAAAAACTTGATATAGAAGTAAATTCTAATTTAGAAACTAGAGTTAAATTGCTAATATTTGAGGGAACTATCAAAAGAAACTACAGTAAGTTAAATGGCTGAAAAGGTTTAAGAAAAGTACACTGTTCCACATGGGACAGGGTCAAAAACCCTTAGGCTTATATTAAGAAAAAGAAAAAGTAAATTTGAGGGTTTTTATTCATAAATATATTCTAATAAATAACCATTTTACAAAAAAAAATAAGTGTGTTTTAGTTTTTAAAAGTTATAATCTTAAGATCATTCATCCCAAGGTGATATGTCATTGTACAAACCTTCACTTTTTTACTGCTGTCCTGTAGAGCAGTGGTTCCCAACCTTTTTTCCAAGTGAACCCCATTTTTTCAGTTCATATATTGATGGCCCCACCCTTGGCCTCCCTTACACTAATAATTAGGAAAAATTAAGTAGTTTATTGAGTAAATTTCACTGCAAACCAAAAATATCACATAAGTATTAATAATCTACTTTTAACCATTTTTAAACACATTTTCTGTGACCAGTCTTCCTGGCATTATCATTCAGCCCCAGCTTGGACTTCTTTTTCAAGAGGCCCTCATGACCCACTGTGACGATTTGGTGACGTCAACCCCCAGGTTGGGAATCACTGCTGTAGATTATGATTTGCCACACCCCAGGAAGTGATGTCATACCCAAAAAAACACAGAATGATTTTTAATTCTGTACATTCTTGTTTGCTTTGTGTGTGTGTGTGTGTGTGTGTGTGTGTGTGTGTGTGTGTGTGTGTGTGTGTGTGTGTGTGTGTGTGTGTGTGTGTGTGTGTGTGTGTGTGTGTGTGTGTGTGTGTGTGTGTGTGTGTGTGTGTGTGTGTTTGCGTAGAATACAACACTGCTCAAAAAAATAAAGGGAACACTAAAATAACACATCCTAGATCAGAATGAATGAAATATTCTTATTAAATACTTTGCAGGCGGGGCCAGTCCATAGCATCAATGCCTTGGTCTTGCAGGAACTGCTGACACACTCCAGCCACATGAGGTCTAGCATTGTCTTGCATTAGGAGGAACCCAGGGCCAACTGCACCAGCATATGGTCTCACAAGGGTCTGAGGATCTCATCTCAGTACCTAATGGCAGTCAGGCTACCTCTGGCGAGCACATGGAGGGCTGTGCTGCCCCCCAAAGAAATGCCACCCCACACCATTACTGACCCACTGCCAAACCGGTCCTGCTGGAGGATGTTGCAGGCAGCAGAACGTTCTCCACGGCGTCTCCAGACTCTGTCACGTCTGTCACATGTGCTCAGTGTGAACCTGCTTTCATCTGTGAAGAGCACAGGGCGCCAGTGGCGAATTTGCCAAACTTGGTGTTCTCTGGCAAATGCCAAACATCCTGCACGGTGTTGGGCTGTAAGCACAACCCCCACCCGTGGATGTCGGGCCCTCATACCACCCTCATGGAGTCTGTTTCTGACCATTTGAGCAGACACATGCACATTTGTGGCCTGCTGGAGGTCATTTTGCAGGGCTCTGGCAGTGCTCCTCCTGTTCCTCCTTGCACAAAGGAGGAGGTAGTGGTCCTGCTGCTGGGTTGTTGCCCTCCTACGGCCTCCTCCACGTCTCCTGATGTACTGGCCTGTCTCCTGGTAGCACCTCCATGCTCTGGACACTACGCTGACAGACACAGCAAACCTTCTTGCCACAACTCGCATTGATGTGCCATCCTGGATGAGCTGCACTACCTGAGCCACTTGTGTGGGTTGTAGACTCCGTCTCATGCTACCACTAGAGTGAAAGCACCGCCAGCATTCAAAAGTGACCAAAACATCAGCCAGAAAGCATAGGAACTGAGAAGTGGTCTGTGGTCACCTCCTGCAGAACCACTCCTTTATTGGTGGTGTCTTGCTAATTGCCTATAATTTCCACCTGTTGTCTGTTCCATTTGCACAACAGCAGTGAAACTGATGTCAATCAGTGTTGCTTCCTAAGTGGACACAGTTTGATTTCACAGAAGTGTGACTGACTTGGAGTTACATTGTGTTGTTTAAGTGTTCCCTTTATGTTTTTGAGCAGTGTATATACAAGAGTGGAATTCTGTACAGTTATACACTGTAAAAAAAAAAAAGCTGCAAAAACTCAAGGTAACAGGATCCCCCATGGTTTTTGAGTTTTGGGGTCAACTCAAAATCTCAATATTATAATAATAACTACATTTTTTTCACCTATTTTAATGTTCATATGTCTAAAAACTTTCAATTTGAAATTTTACTCACTATCCTTCTTTTCTAATTCATCTTACAGCCAACTTACTATCCATTGTTTTCACATGTAAATTATTCATTTCTGTTATAGTTGTATTCAAGCCCTGTTGTTGCTGCTGTTTATTTAAATAAAATATTTCTGAGCACAACTGTATTGCAATTTTTTTGGTTAAACTTAGTGTATTAATTTGATGTATTAAACATGAAATTAGGCAAAGAAAAAATATTATTTGTCAAAAATTTTGAGGGATCCTGTTGCCTTGAGATTTTGCAAAAAATGTTTTTACAGTGTATTTAAAGATATAATGTGCTTATGAATTCAAGTCCTTTTAATAAAAATATATATAAACATTTTGCACATTCTTATTATCAACATTGTGTTTTTTATTAAATGAAAAAGACAAATTGAAAGATAATCATTGCATATTCACCCTAATTTGTGGAATTGCAAAAATATAGCTTACACACATTTGTCTTTAATTATATTAATGCATCAGGCTATGTACAATTAAGTTAAACTCTGAGTAATTTCAGATGACACAGACATTTTAGGCAGGCCATACTTTTAACCTGAATAAATAAAGGTCAGAGTGTGAGTGAAGTGTATAAAGTTGAGGAGAAGCAGAAGTGGGCCGTGCGCATGTGCAGTCAGAAGTTAATGAGAGATGCGCTGCACCTTGTTAGTCCCGTCACATGTCCGCACACCCAGAGGCCTCGCATTAAATTATCAGAGCCCAGGAGGAAGGGCAGCAAGTCTGGGCAGAGCTACAGAGCTGGACCGGGACACACCGAGGAGCAGAGAGCCTGTTGGAGCAAAGTTTTATTCATATTTAATAACTCCACAGACCGCAGAGAGATGGGGAGCTTTTACTGCGCAGTACTTTTAGTGTGTACCTGTGTTGTGTATCAAGGTGAAGGGCGTAAAAGTAAGTAGCCTAACTCTGCTGTGACTAGCTAACAGCATATATATCCTCTAAAAAAACATTTAACATAATATTAAATGCAAACTTAATAAGCAAGGCCTAATTAGCCTAATTGTAAAAAAAAAATCTTTATGAGCTAAAAGTACTTACTTACTTACTTTACTTGAGTACAATTTTCATGCATCTGTACTTTACCTGAGTACATTTTACAAGGGGTACTTTTACTTCACTACATTTTAGAGCAAGTATCTGTACACTGTAAAAAAAAAAAATGTTGCAAAAACTCAAGGCAACAGGATCCCTAAAGATTTTTGAGTTTTGGGGCAAACTCAAAATCTCAAGTTTTCAACAACTAATATTTTTTGTTCACATAATTTAATGTCCATATGTCTAAAAATTTCCGTTTTTACTCACTGTTATTATTTTTAACTCATCTTGCAGCCAACTTATTCTCCATTGTTCAGAAACAGTATTATTATTGATCACTTAATACACTAAATTTAACAAAGAATTGCAATACAGCTGTGCTCAGATTTTTTTTTTTTATAAATAGCAGAAACAACAGAGATTAAAACTGTGAATACAACAAAGTGTTAAAGCTACAGTTGTAAAATAAGTTAAAAAAAAAACAAAAGATAGTGAGAAAAATTTAAAGTTTTTGGACATATGAACATTACATTAGATGAACAAAAAAATATTTGTTGAAAACTTAAGATTTTGAGTTGGCCCCAAAGCTCAAAAATCTTGAGGGATCCTGTTGCCATGAGTTTTTGCAACATTTGTTTTACAGTGTACAGATACTTGCTCTAAAATGTAGTGAAGTAAAAGTATAAGTACCCCTTGTAAAATGTAGTCAAGTAAAGAACAGACACATGAAAACTGTACTTAAGTAAAGTTACTAAGTACTTTTAGCTCCAAACACCAAGTTTTTTTTTTACAGTGTACTTTTTACTTCACTACATTTATGAGTTGATTTGAAGTCCAAAGTATTTTGAGTTTTGGTTTAATTTGTTTTTGTTTTAACTTAATTATACACCAGTGGTGGAATGTAATAAAAGTTCTTAGTTACTTTACCTAATTTTTACAAGGGATACTTTTACTTTTACTTCACTACATTTTGGAGCAAGTATCTGTACTTTTCACTCCTCTACTTTTCTGACTTGGTTTGAAGTACAAAGTATTTTGAGTTTTGATTTAAAAATCATGTGTTTTTGTCATACCCTCATTGTAGACACACAGTACTTAAATATAACAGATGCAGTAAAGTAGTACTGCTTTAGAAACATCAGAATAATAAAGACAGAAGACCTCAGCGACAGATTCAGTTTCTTCTACTGCAGCAGTTTGTTCATTTCATCTGGAATCAGAAAAATCCATCACATTTAACACATTCATGAGCTGTTGAGTCTGAGTGAAATACTTTTACTTTTTTACTTGCTTAAGTAAATAACTTTACTTAGTAAATAACTTTACTTAAGTAGAAAATTTAAGGTGATACTTTTACTTGAGTAAATGTTTGCTCCTTCATCTGTACATTTACTTAAATAAAGAAACGGAGTACTTTGTCCACCTCTGCTAGCAATATGTAAAAAGTATTTGGTTATATTTCTGTCCCTGTTTGTGTGAGGTCATCCTCTGTGTACAGTCAGAGTCCCATGAGCTTAATTAAGGCTCCTCAGTCAGTGACATTCTCCATTCCTCCAGCAGTAAATACACAATTTAACGCCAAGAAATGTCCTGTTTTTCTCTTTATGTGGTGGTTTTTTTTTTTTTTGTGTGTGTACGTACAGCTGCTCTTGTGTGTAAAAAATGTCATTATTAAGAATGTGTCAAGAGACGAGTCAGGCAGGCATAACACAAGACAGGGAATCATCAGAGGTGGAACCTGTGCACATTTGAAAAATACAGTTACTTTAGAATGATACCACTCTACTGCAAGTATAGATACAAAGTTATTACTGAAAGTTACAAAGTATTGACAGCCTGGGTATAAACTCAGGACCGTCTGGTTGTCATTAAGACAGCACCCATCCACCAGGACACCAAGACCAAAACATGTGAGGCTACCACATTTTACCAGACTGCAGTGGTGAAAAAAGTAATTTTCTTAAGTAGAAAGTACATTTGGATGTTTTTGCAAAATCTTTTTCCTGAGCTGGTATTGGACCCGCAACCTTCTGACTGCAAGTCACCATCCACATTACCCACTAGGACTGGGGCGATACACTTTGGTCACAATACAAAACTGTCATGATACTTTGGTGCTGTATTGCACTACAATTATTGCAATTCGATATTATCAATTACTGCAAAATTTTCTCCTTAAATGAATAATCAAGTTCATTTATCAACCTAAGTATACAAAAAACAAGTCATGTTTCCAAAAGTCAGTCTAACATTTATTGAGTATTTAGAAATACTTTAATTAGCAAAAGTGCTCAGAAGTGCAGTGCTGCCCTCTACAGTTCTGGCAGAATTCTTGATGATTTTTGGTCACATTTGACTGAGAAACTGTAGCAGTATTACTATGCATGACGTCACAAAAGTATCAAAAGTATTGGTATCAAAGTACCTTAGGACACACTGGAGAGACTCTGTCTCTCGGTTGGCCTGGGAACGCCTTGAGATTCTCCCACTAGAGCTGGAGGAAATGGCTGGGGAGAGGGAAGTCTGGGCTTAGACCAATGCCTCTGCGACCCCTGGATGAGTGGTACATGATAGCAGGAGATTGAGTAAAAGTACCTTCTTACTTTTCAATACTGCTTGATTGAAAGTTTTTGTTTCAAACACCAAAACTGTGGAAGGAGCTGCCTTTGCACATTAGACAGGCCTCTTCTTAAAACCCACTTGTTTACATTTGACACTTCAACACTGTCTGAGATGTTGACATTATTTCTTTGATCTTATTCTGTTTTATACGTTTACTTTTTTATTTTTTATTGTTTTATTCTTGCTTTATCTTGTACAGCACTTTGGTCAACATTAGTTAGTGCGTTATTAGGGTCTCTGCAAGGCATTAAAAAGCATAAAGTCATTCAATTGATTTTTGTGAAAATTAAGGCCTTAAATGGCATCTAAAAAGCCCTAAATTTAATTCAGGCTGGCATTTAAAATGTTAATTAGTTTTGAAGTAAAATTATTGACATTATTATTTATTTGTGAATATAAATATGTATAAATAAGCCTACACTAGCGAAAGAGATGATCAAAACAAGTTAGAATCGAGCAGGACCAAATTAACCAAAGATCTGATGTTAGACTTTCAACATTATTGGTGCTTTAGGAACTGTACTTGACAATAGTTGCAAATACATTTTGACTTTTTAAGCTGCCGTGATTTTATGTTTGTGGCATCAAAATGTTAAAATGGCATTAAATATGCATTAAAAATCATAAAATTAGACTTCCTGATACCTGCAGGAACCTTGTTTATAAATAAAGTTGCAGTTGCAAACAATGTACTCATAATGTACATTAACTTTAATAATGTACTCAAATATATCATTAAGGAAAAGTATCTGGTTACTTTTCACACTGCAGCCATAGTTTTACATGAACTAAATAACTTTGATTAATTTGACCACTTTTACAGGAGGACTGCAGTAATAAATATGGATACAGTTATTTTCAGGGCTTATAGTGGTATTTAAGATATATAACAAATGATGCCTCTGTCTGTGAACATGGAAAAAATAGGCAGAAAAATACTAAAAAGAAGTAAATGTTTTAACTGGGGAAAGCCTGTCTTCACATGGCCCAGCTGTTCTGGTCAGTTCTTAGACATTCTGGAATAGTTTAATTAGATTACTTATTCTGATTATGTGTCTCCTGATCACCTTAAATAAATCAATTAAAAGAGTGTTTCCCAACCAGGGGTACATGGACCCCTAGGGTTATGCAAGCACACTGCAGGAGGTACGTGGAGTTTTATGATCATTTACAGTAGCTTTATATATTTGGCTTTCACAGACTAAAAATAACCTAAATCAGGACTAACCCAGGAATAAACCAGGTCTAAAACCAGAACTCAACCAGGAATAAACCAGGTCAAAACGAGGAACAAACCACTATTCCAGGTCCTAACCAGGATTAAACCAGGTCCTGGAGATACACAAGACCAAAAAGATTGGCTGAATTAAAACCCAGTTGATTTCATGACATGTGTATTCTGCCCTGCTGTTGGCTGAAGTGTATTTTGAACAGAAGATGAACTGTTGTCTCTGTTGTGCAGCGTATGCAGACATGTTCCCCCACAAACACACTCCACCAGGCTGGTTCCCGTTCCCCATACCCCCCATCCCCGGCTGGGACCCCGACACCAACCCCTGGGACGACTACATGTACCCGCCTCTGAACCCCGGCCCGAGGGAGCTCACGCGGCACAGAGGTGAGACTGGAACCAATCACTGCTCTTTGTTCATTACCAGACAAGACCTTCTTACTGTTAGGGCACATTTTACTGAGCGGGACGGTTCAGCCTGAGGAGTGGCCTGTAAGCCTCACATAAGCAACAGATAAAACTGTGCAGGGTTTTGTTACTATTAATGAACTGTTTAGTCTGCCTTATTTTCATGAGCAGTCTGCAGTGCTTTTTTTTTTTTTTTTTTTTTTGCTGAACTCACATTTGTTCCTCTTAGAGCCCTTTTGGTCCCATTGCCTTACATTAAAATCACTTATTTTCACTCTACTGCCATTGCAATACAGAAATGTTAATTAATCATGTTAATTCCACTGTAACCCTGTCAGTCAGAGGCTAAAAAATACACAAACAAAATAAAATCACCACCAGTTCCACCATTTTCTCATTGCTTTGTGGGAAATATTCCTATTAGATAACAGTGAGTGTAGACCAGGCCTTTTAGCTGTTTAGGAGGAAGAACCTGAGTTTAAGACCTTTTTTGTAATGGCACAAAAATTAAAAATGTATTAAAAGCAGTGTTAGGGCTAATTAGAGACTTGTCCAGGACTGGTAATCCCTGCACAAACACAAAAAATACTTTGCATCTTTAAATAGTAAATAGTGAAGGTTTTGTGTATAAGAACCTAATTTGAGATGTTTTGAAGATAAAGCTGGATTTTCAATGAGACTGAGATGGTTTGGACATGTACAGTGGAGGGATGGGTAGAAGGATGTCCAGGTTAGAGGTTAGGCCTAGAGGAAGACCACAGAGGAGATTAATGGATGTAGTGAGAGAGGACATGACATGTTAGTTGTTGTGAGGGAAGAGGATGCAGAGGAGAGGGTTAGATGGAGGCAGAGGATTCACTGTGAGGAGAAGAAAAAGAAAAAGTGCACTACAATAAGCAAGGGATAAAAGAACTAAATCTTTAAAACAACGTAAAAGTTTCTGAGATTATTTGATGAGACGCCATGTTATAAATAGGTACAGTTCATTTATCTGAATTGTTTTTGTGTCATAGAGTTATAGTCTAGGCCTAAACTGATAAATTATAACAATATATTGAAATGTCGCTAACATTCTTTGTGATAAATATAATAAATCCATCTATGATCTCTTTGCTTATTTGCTGTCTGTTGGTTAAAATGAGAATATTTTTCTGTTGCGGTGCAGGTAAACCCAAGGTGGTCCTGACCAGTGACAGCCCAGCCCTGAACGGCTCCTGTGTGTCCTTCACCGCCAAACTGCAGTACCCCCCCTGTCAGAAAGAGGATGCTAACGGGGAGCTGGTGTGGGACGAGCACTGCGAGGACGGTATGGAGCTGGAGGCCTCAGGTGCTGCTCAGAGCCAGGCCGGGCCACGCCCATCACACTACATACTGTACACATCCTGCGGTCATGTGAGCTGACAATACTTCAGTGTGCACGTGACTGGGCAAAACACTTTTATCTTTTAAAATCCGTTACTGAGGAAGTGGGCAGAGCTGGTACAGTTATATACTTGTTTGGAAAAATATTACATTAAAACGATTTTTAGCCAACAGTCAGTGTTTTTTATAACATTCTTTAATAGAAATATATGGAGAAAAACATAGCACATAGTCTTTTGAATAGAGGGAAGTTCTATAATTGGGTGTATGCGTGGAATTTTCGGAAATTTAAGGGGGGCGCAACAGTCTTGACATTGGGAATGGCTGCATTAGATGTTATGTGGAATTAAAAGAAAAGTTATGATATGACTTTTATCAGGGGGGAAAATTATTCGATACCAAGTTTCAGTACCTAGTGGGACCTTTAAAGTTCTTTAGCATAGATAAAATAAATAACACATAATTAATAATAAATAAATCATACAAACTACTGGTTTTAACTTACAGCTAAGAATTTAGCTCCAAAAATTGGTCTTTTATTCAATATTATTGTGTTTTATGATTGTGGAAGATGAATTAGCTCATCATAGCTATCAGAAAAAGTATCACTCAGGCACTGGGATTGAAAACCAGGTATCGTTTAAGAACTGGTATCAAAAAAATCGAAACAGTACCCAGCCTTAGAACTAACTGCAGTGACAGAGGGAAGAAGAGACAAAGACAGAGACAGAAGCTTTTATTTTTACATAAATGCTCCTGACTGATATGGTTGGTACTAAGTGGAAATGTATTATTATTTATGTTAGATTTATTTGATAGGAATGGATACAAAAACAGACTGTAGAACATCCATGCATCATAATGCTTTAGCAAGAGTTAATTTGCAGCATTGTCTCTAGATTGGCTTTTATGAACAGTAAAGACTAAAACAGAGAAAAGTGAACAGAGTGATGTTAAAATATAACAATTATGAACAAGACGCTTACAGACACCTATAAATAAGAACAACAAAGGGACAAAGCCACATGACAGCTCAAACACATTAGACTTGTGCACAGTGCTGCTGCTGCTGCTGCTGCACATCCAATATTTAGTGTGTTTAAAAAGAAAAAAATAAATAAATACATTTTGTCACAGACTTTAAACTGACAGGAAGCAGATTCTAAAGTCCAGCACCTCTCACAGAAAATTCAGTTTGAGCACCAGAGGTTTTGCTAAAGGCACCTTACAGTCTCTACTGAGGCTGCTCTGATGGATCTGTTGCAGCTTTCCACTTTACTCACACATTTACTCAAGTCCATTAAAACAGTTGAAAGTCAGTTTCAGATAGTTGATGCTATACTTTGATCAAATATTACAGTTATGATATTTCATTGACTTTTGGTCTAAAACCATCAAAGCCCGGTTGTAAAGGCTTTCAACTGTTTAAGTGTGGTCTCGTTTGTCTGTGAGCAATAGCTTTAAAGAGAAGGGTTTTCAAACCTACTTCACTTGTCATGAGTTTCACTGGGATGTTAAGTATTTTATTGAGTAATGTAATGGCAGCACAGTAGTATGGCTTCAGAGACTTTATTTGCAATATATCAAAGGAGAAATAGCCATAACACTCATTGTCATTCAGCTCACTTTATTTATGACAAATGACACTGTTTTTGTTGACCTCTCACTGTTTTTCTAAAGCTTCTGACTTATTTTAGAATGTGCAAAATAAAAACATGAATTATTTAGTTTTGATTTAAAGGTCCCCTATTCTGCTTAATCAACTTTCTTTTAGCTTTTAACCATGTTATAATGTTGTCTCCTCCTCAAAAACAGACCTGGAGTAGTATTTTGTTTCATTCACATGTTTGAGCAATCCTGTATGCTGAGGCATTGACCTTCTCAAGAGCTGAAAACGCTCGGTTTCACAGCTCTACGTAGACACCTGAAACCAGGTGAAAGTGCTCCTGCACATTTTTAAAGTTCATACACCATCATCAAAGTCATTCTGATCATTTCAGTACTTAAACTGCCATCTTCTATGAAGCAGTCAGCTCATTTATTTATCTGTTACCATCATGTTGCTAATAGCCCTGCTAAACAGCCATTTTATGCTCTGTCCACTCCCCACCATTGCCAGCAGGGGGCGACAGACATCTAATCCAAGGGTAAAGTAACAGCTTCTCGACAGATGATGTTTTCCACATATACATTATTTTAAGTTGTAAAACCTGAAATACTAAGGAGTCCAACACTATTTCAAAAAGCCTGAAAAAAGCGGAATATGGGACATTAAACATAATTGAACAAACTCAAATTGAATTTTAAACAAATAATAAGACTATTAAAGCAGGCTGAATATTTCAGAATTAAATCTGACATAATCTGACCTTTAACCCTCTCTCTGCAGCCAACGGACAGGTGCGCTCTGGGTACGTGTACAACTTCACTTCCTGGTTGGACGATTATGGATTTGGGAAGTGCATGGACCCCACCAAATGTAACGTGTTCCCAGACGGAAAGCCCTTCCCTCAGAGCAACGACTGGAGACACAAGAACTACGTCTACGTGTGGCACACCAGGGGTATCCACTCACTGTTCTCACCTCCCATCTTAGTGCTGTGCCAGGAATTAGTCTGTTCCTCATCAAGCAAGAGCCAATTGTTACCAAAAATACTAAATTTATATTTGTGAAGTGCAACAGTTTTAATGTATTAAAGTTGCTTAGCCTATAATTGAAATGTGATAGTTCCATGACCTATGGATGACCTACCCTTTAATAGACCACTAAACAGCTGTGTAATACACTGGGGCCAGAGATATTCAGAGAACTGGAGTTACATCCAGTAACTATATCTTGGTGCTGTTTATTTTATTAATGGGTGTTGTCTGGCCAATTAAGGCTAAAAAGTGTGTTTTTTTTATAATTAAAAGTCCAAGCCAACTCTGGAAAACAGAAGGACAGTTTTAAATTTCCAAGATGATGCTGATGCAGGTTGTTTTAAAAATGTACACTTGGCTACTTATTTATCAGTTGATCTTAATAACATAACCAGATGTCAAATGGCGGGGAGTCGAGAGTGGGCGCCACATGTGGCTCCAGAACTATGGTTAGCAGATGGATGCTCTGCACCAACACAGTTTTAAAAAAGCATTGCAAAAAGCCTGATAATTTTAGAGCGTTATGAGAGATCCAAAAGATTTTGGTGAGACTTGAGACACATGAGAGGGGTTCTTAAAATCTTAAAGGCTCAAACACTAAGTTGATAATAAGGAAGCCATGCCAATATAGTTAAATTTCCCTCTGAATCTTGTATATATATGTTTTTGTATGTGTCTGTCTCAGGTCAGTACTATGAGACGTGCGATGGCTCTTCCTCCAGCCTGACCCTGAACACCAGCAGCCTGCCTCTGGGGGCGGAGGTCATGGAGGTGCTGGTCTACAGACAGAGAGAGAGGAGGAAGTACAGCCCTCTGACCACCGACAGCGCTGTCTACCACATCACAGGTATACACACAGGCCACATCACAGGTATACACACAGGCCACATCACAGGTATACACACAAACCACATCACAGGTATACACACAGACCACATCACAGGTATACACACAGACCACATCACAGGTATACACACAAACCACATCACAGGTATATACACAAACCACATCACAGGTATACACACAGACACATCACAGGTATACACACAAACCACATCACAGGTATACACACAGACACATCACAGGTATACACACAGACACATCACAGGTATACACACAAACCACATCATAGGTATACACACAGACCACATCAAAGGTATACACACAGACCAAATCACAGGTATACACACAAACCACATCACAGGTATACACACAGAGCACATCACAGGTATACACACAGAGCACATCACAGGTATACACACAGAGCACATCACAGGTACACACACAGAGCACATCACAGGTATACACACAGACCACATCACAGGTATACACACAGAGCACATCACAGGTATACACACAGAGCACATCACAGGTATACACACAGAGCACATCACAGGTATACACACAGAGCACATCACAGGTACACACACAAACCACATCACAGGTACAAACACAGACCACATCACAGGTATACACACAGACCACATCACAGGTATACACACAGACACATCACAGGTATACACACAGACCACATCACAGGTATACACACAGACACATCACAGGTATACACACAAACCACATCACAGGTATACACACAGACCACATCACAGGTATACACACAGACACATCACAGGTATACACACAGACACATCACAGGTATACACACAAACCACATCACAGGTATACACACAGACCACATCACAGGTATACACACCGACCACATCACAGGTATACACACCGACCACATCACAGGTATAAACACAGACCACATCACAGATACACACACAGACCACATCGCAGATACACACACAGACCACATCGCAGATACACACACAGACCACATCGCAGGTATACACACAGACCACATCGCAGGTATACACACAGACCACATCGCAGGTATACACACAGACCACATCGCAGGTATACACACAGACCACATCGCAGGTATACACACAGACCACATCGCAGGTATACACACAGACCACATCGCAGGTATACACACAGACCACATCGCAGGTATACACACAGACCACATCGCAGGTATACACACAGACCACATCGCAGGTATACACACAGACCACATCGCAGGTATACACAGAAGCTGGCTTAGAGAGACTTGGCGAGGTAAATTTGTTAACCCTCGGTTTTAGGTACTAGGAAGCTGGTTCACATTCTGTTGAGGTAGAGCTTTTTGGAGACTTACGCTGAATGGCTAACCTGGTCCGGAGCAGGTTAGGTTCCAGTTAAAGATAAGAAGACATGTTTTTGACCAATCAGAGATAAGAAACAAGCTGGTCTTTGACCAATCAGTGATGAGAAACATTTATTTATAATCTAGTCTTTGGTTCATAAATTTGACACTTTATTTCAAACCTGGCTTGAGAGCAGTAGATTCTCAATGGTGGTTAAGGTCTGGACTCTGTAGTGGCCAGGCCATGAGTGAAAATTAGTCTCATTCACCCTGAACCATTCTTTCACAATTTGAGCCTGATGAATCCTGGCATTGTCATCTTGGAATTTGTCCCTGCCATCAGGAGAGACAAAATCCATCGGTGGAATAACCTGGTCCTTCAGTATATGCAGTTAGTCAGTTGACTTCATTCTTTGGCCCCATAACATTGCTGAACCTAGACCTGACCAACTGCAGGGATGTGCCTACCTATTTTCTTAGTTAAATCCAGGTGGTGACTTTTTTTTTCTTTTTTCTTTTTTTTTGGCAAGGCAGTATATTATGAAACGGATAAAATCCAAAACCATCTACTTTCTCCACTCTCAGTCTCTCCCAGTTCTACTTGTATTTAAATAAAACATACATTTAGAAAGCAAATGTGTCCCTGACGGCTCCTGTGCTCTCCTCAGATAAGATCCCCGTGGCGGTCAGTCTGTCCCAAAAGTCTGCGGTGAACCAGTCTGATGGAGTGTTCTTTCGAGGGGAGGAGCTGCTGTTCCAGGTGCAGCTCCATGACCCCAGTGAGTACCTGAAGACGGCCACCTCTGTGGACTTCATGTGGGACTTCATGGATGGGAACCAGCTGGTCACCCACCGCAACGTCATCACCCACACCTACAGCACCCCGGGGAGACGGAGCGTGAAGCTGGTGGTGGAGGCCGCCTTCCCCACAGAGTGTCCTCCTGCAGGGGTCACACCAACACCACACATCTCCACAGCAGCACCCACCCATCGCCCAGGTACAGGCTAGACACCTTTAGTGCATAACAACATGCACTTAGGGGCGCTCAGGAGCCAGTCACCCACCAACTGGAAGGTTGATGGTTCAAACCCTGCTACAACCAGCGCATACTGCCATTGTGTCCTTGGGCAAGACACTTCACCCAACTTGCCTCCAGTGTGTGTGTCACTGGTGTATGTATGTGTTAGTGTGATTGTGTGTTTGGAGGTGGTTGACAAGGCTGTTTGTGCAGTATGGCTGCCACATCTTCATCAGTGTGCCCCGGGACAGCTGTGGCTGGAGAAGTATCTCACCACAACAGAGTGTGACTGAGAGGTGAATGAATAATAGACTCAAGTGACGCAGTTTTAAAGAAGCATTTAATGATGTAATTTATTATAATAAAGTATGTGATGGCACGATGGCAAAGCGGTTAGCCCTGTCACCGAACAGCAAGAAGGTCCATGGTTCAATTCTCAGTGTACATTACTGTATTTAATAGTAATGTAATTTACGTTTGTGTTTTTTAACAGCATCAACAATGAACCCTGGCACTCATGCTCTCACTATCAGGACAGACACCACTCCAGGTATGGCTTAACTTTTTACATGTGTTTCTGTGTTTTATTTATTGTTATTTTTATTTAATTATTCATTTGACAGGGACAGTGCAATCAACCATAGCCACCAATAGGTAACCAATGCCATGTATTAACTCTTCTAACCACAGGCTTATTTGCACCCGTGTCGGCTGTGTCATGAGATAAAAGAGTTTCAGAGAGAATGAAAGGAAAGGTGAGCAAGACAGTGGTGAGAACAGCAAAGATGTCCAGTTTAGTGGCTCTGAGGAACAGACAGGAGGCAGAGCTGGAGGCAGCAGAACTAAAGATGTTGAGGTTCTTTTTGAGAGTGACGAGGATGGGTAGAATTAAGAATGAGTCCATCAGATGGAGCGCTCATGTTATGCTTTGGAGATAAAGTCAGATTGGGCTCTTAACCTCACCTTCTATGGACTTCTCAGACCCCTACCCCACCCCCTCCCCCCCTGCTGCATCCTTACAGACCTGACCTATGATACTATAGATGGACTCTATTTAACAGCCCTAGAAACATTTATAGCCTGTCTGTCCTGAGAGAGGATCTCTGCTTCAATGTGTTCTTCATAAGCTGTTTTTTTAGGAGTTTTTCCTTACCCAGGAGGGTCTAAGGACAGAAGTGTGCTGGGACTGTGTAGTTTAGTGTAGTTATTGTTTGTGTTGATTGTGTGTATGTCTGAGTGTGTGTTTATGTTTGCTTAATTCTTTGTGAAGCCCTTTGAGGCGACTATTGTGATATCGGGCTATAGAAATAAAACTGAATTGAACTGAATTGAATTTTCCAGATTGAGATGATCAGGACATGTACAGAGGAGGGATAGTGAATATATGGGTAAAAGGATGAGGCTGAGGTTAGAGCTGCCAGGCAGGAGGCCTAGAGGAAGACCAAAAAGGACATGAAGTTAGTTGGTGTGAGAGAAATGGATGGAGAGGGTTAGATGGAGGCAAAGGATTTGCTGTGGCGCCCCCTGAAGAGATCAGATGTTACTGTATATGAGTGTATATTTTTATTACTGCAGTTCCACCCAGCAGCAGCACTCCTCCACTCCCTCGATCCACTGCCTCCTCTGCCACCTCTTCTGGCATCTTCTCCACGGAGCCCCTCCCCCCGACTGTCACCCCCAGTCCAGAGGGCCCCCCAACCACCGGCCCCTGGCTCCACAAACACCCGGCCAACGCCAACCAGTGTTTCCGCTATGTCCACGGCACCTTCACCAGCAACATCACCATCATCGGTAACTGCCATGTTCATATTAAACACAGTAACAGATGCTGGAACAATGTGTGAAATGTGTCCAAATCTGTGTGAACAGAGCCGAGGGCCCCTGTGAGGAGCTGGCCCAACAATAAGATCATAGATGTGACTGCTGCCAGAGAGACCAAGACCGATATCAGCTTCCTGGTCAAATGTCTTGGCAGGTGAGAGTGGGGCATCCCTTCAGACCAGTCTGTTTCAAGTGAGGTGGCCATTATGCAGTTCTTTGTTTTTTTGTTTGTTTTTGAAAAGTTTGACTAGTTTTTTTTTGTTTTTTTTTCAACTGGACCTCTTTTTTCTTTTGTTTTTGGTAAGAAAAAATTGGAGCTCTCGTATCAGTTCCATTAGTTCCATTAAATGTACGAGAGATATTTAAGACCTGTTTAAACATATTTAAGACGTAGTACTCCAAATATCTGCAAATAATAGACTTTTTAATGCCTTAAATTCAGATTTTTAAATTTAAGACTTTTTTTAGACTTTTTAAGACCCGACAGACACAGTCTCTATTTGCTCTGCTAAAATACCTTTATACTGGGTTTGTACCAGCTCGTAAGGAAGCTCAGAGAAGTGTTTTAAACTACTGCTCTGTGCCCGGGTCCCACCTCTGGTTCGTCAGGTTGGACGACTAATGCTATCAGCCATATTTCTAGACAGCAGCGCAGCACCATCCAACGTGGGATGAATTCCCCAAAACGCTCGCCTTATCAATAAAGCCTATGCCATTTTGGGCACCATCTAGATAACCAGCGGTTAAATGATGAAGCGCGGCTGTACATTTCATCATTGGTCAAATTCGGCAGGGGACCAGAGAATATTACGGTGTCCAACATCGACTTAGCAAGTTTGCACACTGACCCTACATTCAATTTGAGCACCTCTGATTGTCTCCGCCGGGCATCGTTACCGCGTAACGTGAATCACGATTTGACGGAACCTGGTCCTACTCTGGGCTAAAATCCTGAGGTTTCCTTCAATGTCACCCACTCTGGCTCCCAGAAAACACCTAACCATAGCCGCTGGCAGCTTCACGTCTCTAACTATCGAGCTACCAATCACCAGAGTTGAAGGTTCAGCAAGTGTGTCGCTGAGGGGAGAAAACCTATTCAAGACGGTATGCTTTTCCCCCGGCTGCTGGAGAGGCGCTGGGGGGCTAGTCTGGCTAGCGCTCCTGTTACTGCTAGCACGGTCCCTGTAGCTACCTGGCTAGCTGGCTTAGCCTCAGCCTCCACTGTGCGGAGCCCTGCTTCTAACTGCTCTAACCTGGCCTCCAAAACTAAAAACAAACTACACTTCACACATCGCTGCTATCATCACTAAAGGAGGCAGGATTCTCACTAAACATATGGCACATTGAGCAGAAAAGAGGGGTGAAAACGGAGGACGAAGACGCCATACTAATGATAAGATAAGCTAAAGGCTATTAGAAGCTAGTAAACTATTACTGAGTCGCGAGCTGAAAGTGGCTTGGACACGAAGCGATTATATACGATACTAGATTTCTCACAGAGTAACTAAATTAAACTGCTAGAAAATATAGCTTAAATAATTTGATTTAGTCAAATGACAAAGAACAGTTGTGTATGCAACCACCAACAACAGAGTGCACTCACTGGGAAGTGACGTCAGCAGTGGACATATGCAGTTTGATTTCAGTGATATAATATAGCTTCAAGCTGTGATAATCAGCCTTCACCCACTGCAACTTTGTGGTAAAAATGTTGCCAAAACCGGTTTCAAAACCTTCAAAATTTACCAACATTGTTACACTGCGTTGCATGGTGTAGAACTGAAATTGTCATTGCCACACAAACAAAAAAGTAAAAAGGTGGCATGAGTCCAATAAAGGGGGTGCACGGTGGCAGAGCGGTTAGCGTTCTCGCCTCCCAGCAAGGAGGTGAATGAAGGGTTGTCTGTCTGTGTTCGTCTCTGTGTCAGCCCTGCGACAAGCTGGCCCCTGTCCAGGCTGTACCCCACCTACGGCCCAAAGTTACTGGGATAGGCTCCAGTCACCCGCGACCCCTAACGGGAATAAGCGGTAGAAAATGGATGGATGGATGGAGTCCAATAGAGCAGTGATTTTCAAACTTTAACACCAAGTATCACCTCAGAAAATATTTGACCTTACAAGTACAATTTTTTTTTTAGCTAAAACAGGCCTTAATTTGGACTAACATAGGTCTAAAGGGATAAAATAATAATTAACACACATACATACTGGGACAAAACTGGGACTAAACTAGTTCTAACCCAGGACTTAACTATTATTAAATCCAGGTCAAAACTAGGACAAAACTAGGTCTACAATAGAACAAAACCAGAACTATTCCAGTAGTAATCCATGTCTAAACTCATTCTAAACCTAGTCCATAGAACTTTTTGATCAATGTGCCGAAAAGACTTTTTGTGCCAAGTTCAGTCCATTTCTAAAAAGCTATATTTTTGTATATCCCTTTTTTCTGTTCACTTCTGCACACTACCGACTTGTTCTCCCCAGCGCCCCCACCTCCGCCTGCACCATCGTGTCAGACCCCAGCTGCTCCGAGGTTCAGACCATCCTGTGTGATGACGTGCCCCCCTCCTCAGAGTGCCTGGTCCGTCTTACCAGGAGCTTTCCCCAACCCGGGACCTACTGCGTCAACATCACCCTGGAGGACAGCCACAGCATGGCCCTGGCCAGCACCACAGTGACCATCAACAAGGCCCAGGAGCCCCCGGGTCAGACACACAGTGGTTAGGGGGGTTGTCTTACTCCAATTATTACTGTTAGTGTAAATGATAATAGAGTCATTGGAGTGATTTGAATTTCTCTTAATTGAAGAAACAAATGTGATGAGTCCAGCATTCAGCATTTGTTAAAAAGAGAAAAGAAGCTAATATTATGCTTGCCTTGTATGCAAAGTCTTTCCGCCACTCCTATTTTGTTTTCTAAGGCAGGGGAGTCTGGTTCCTCAGCCACAGAGAGCCGTTTCCACTCAGTTGATTTGGACCTGACCTATCAGAGCTATTTGAAAAGAAAAACTACATTTGGGTAAACTGTACTGTCACTCAGAGGAAGTCAGTTTTGGAAGAGCCTGCATACAAATATAAGAGAATATCCAACTTATCTCTCCTTTAGAAAGTAACTTCATTACTCATTTTAACTAACTTTACATTGTCCTATTGTGTTTTATGTTTGACATTGTGCACTGTTCTCTGTGTTGTTCTGTTTTATCTGCCTCAGGACTACAGATGAAAGTTAGCAACTATGCTCCAGTCTGACTTATTTACAGTCTTTACACATGTCCCCGCTAAATAAATTAATACATAAATAATAGTCTCCTATCAAAAATAACCAAGATGGCACTGACTTATACAGAGTGAATTTAATAACTTCTCTGAGCTGATTAATGGCATTTAGTGCTTTCCTTCATCTGTTGGTTCTGCTGAAGTCCTCGTTGTTGTAAAGTCCTGTTGACGTCCAAGATAACAACCACATTCAAACAAACCCACTTTCTCCACAAGTCTTTGTACAACTGGCTTCTGCTGCTGTCCCCCTTCACAAATAAGTACAGAGCTGCTCAGAATACAGCATATTTTGTTGTTTTAAACCAGGAACATATTCATAAGATCATTCTTCATAAGCTCTGTTTGTTTGGGTTACAGGTCAGCAGCAGGCTGCTTACGTCCCACACCTTTGTTTCTCTGATTGGTTACTCTGCCTGTGATTGTTTCAGCCCTATGAAACTCAAGTGAAGGGACCAGACTCGCTTCTTTATGTTGAATAAGAAAAGAGTTAGTCAGCTCTATGGAAACCCTTGAAAGGCAAGCAAAAAATATTTTGGCTCTCCACTGGAACTTCATTTTCTCTCCCTTTTAATGACCCCTGAAAAGCAAGCAAGACAAAAGATACTGGTTGTTAATTTTCTAAGCCCATGCTTTTTCTCTTCACTTTATGACCCTTGAGTTGCAAGAGAAAAACAAATGCCTCTAGATCATTTGATAAAGAGTGAGATGATTAACGTGTGAGTTTAAGCATAGTTTGTTTAAATTTTGTGTAAATGTTTAATGTTGGTCCCTCCTTGGAATCATATTCTAAAGCAGGGATGTCCAAACTATGGCCCGGCGGCATAGGCTTAGTGGTTGGTGAGGTCAAAAAAATTTCAGTCATACTATATGCCAGTCCCAAGCCTGAAAAACTATGTAAAATAAGCCTTAGTGCCCATGATGTGAATGAGGAAAGAGATCAGCTGAATGGGACTTTCATTTATGGTGAGCCACATATACACTGCTCAAAAAAATAAAGGGAACAACACAATGTAACTCCAAGTCAATCACACTTCTGTGTGTGTACTTCTCCTTTGTGCAAGGAGGAACAGGAGGAGCACTGCCAGAGCCCTGCAAAATGACCTCCAGCAGGCCACAAATGTGCATGTGTCTGCTCAAACGTCAGAAACAGACTCCATGAGGGTGGTATGAGGGCCCCACGTCCACAGGTGGGGGTTGGGCTTACAGCCCAACACCGTGCAGGACGTTTGGCATTTGCCAGAGAACACCAAGATTGGCAAATTCGCCACTGGCGCCCTGTGCTCTTCACAGATGAAAGCAGGTTCACACTGAGCACATGTGACAGACGTGACAGAGTCTGGAGACGCTGTGGAGAACGTTCTGCTGCCTGCAACATCCTCCAGCATGACCGGTTTGGCAGTGGGTCAGTAATGGTGTGGGGTGGCATTTCTTTGGGGGCCGCACAGCCCTCCATGTGCTCGCCAGAGGTAGCCTGACTGCCATTAGGTACTGAGATGAGATCCTCAGACCCTTGTGAGACCATATGATGGTGCGGTTGGCCCTGGGTTCCTCCTAATGCAAGACAATGCTAGACCTCATGTGGCTGGAGTGTCTGGGAGGTCTGGGAGGAGATCCCTCAGGAGACCATCCGCCACCTCATCAGGAGCATGCCCAGGCATTGTAAAAAGAAAAAAAGAACTTGAAAAAAATTAATAACCAGAAACTGTCTTTTAGGAGTCCTTAACAGCAGACAAAAATAAAATAAATTATATAAATCAAGTTTTAGTGGCAATGATCAGCTTATTTGTTTATTTTTTGCGCTTGTCTTTCAGGGCTTCTTTACAGATCTAATGTTAGCATGACTACAGCATTAGTCTGAGTGGAAAGCTGTAGTTAACCTATGTAAACTCAGCAGCTTCATTGGTCTGACTAACCCATGTAAATGTGTGTGCAGCTCCCAGGAGCCCCCACACGGCTGAGGTGGTCATCTCCTCCAGCGCTGTGCTCTTGGCGGTCTTCGCTTTTGTGGCTTACATGGTCTTCAGGTGAGTGCTGTGTGCATCCAGACAGACCAGACACATTCGACAAGACCAATGTGACTTTTTAAACTCACTTTTATTGTTGAAAAGAGAAAAGATCATGTTCTGTTATTAGCACATTATACAGAGAACAATCAAGGGTTCTTTATCTTAGCTCAGCTCTAATGACCATAAACAACAATCATAAGTGTACAAAGAAATAAAGTATTATTATGATATAATCACAACATCTTAAATAAATACATGCTTATTACTAGGGCTGGGTACTGAACAACAATACCACTGTGGAACCAACCCAAAAGCTCAGGTCCTAGCTGCTATCTGAAAAATGTTTTCAATAGTATCGAAAGTTTTGATACCTGGCGGGTCCAGGTGGCTCTACAGAAATTTAATTCAGGTTTATTTGTATGGCCCAGTATCACAACAAAAGTCACCTCAAAGGGCTTCACAAACAGTTGATCAAACATAAACACACAATCAGACTTACACTAAACTAAACAGACCCAGGACACTCCTGTCCTTAGACCCTCCTTCTCGGTAAGGAAAAACTCCTAAAAAAACAGCTGTGGGAAAAAAAAGAAGAAACCTTATGGAGCCCAAATTGAAGGAGAGATCCTCTCCCAGGACGGACAGGCAATGCGTCTTGGACTGTTAGTCCATTAGCTCATCTATAGGATCATAGATCAGCTCTGTAAGGATTCATCCAGAAAGCTACATGGCAGCCACGTCACTTTAAGCAGATGTTTGAGCAGAGTATTTAACTTAAGCATTGGTTATAAAAAGAGACAGGACACCATTGACCTCCAGAGCACAGGGGGCAGACTCACAAATAGGCTGCAGAGTCTACTTCAGGCCTCAATTTGCCATGAAAAGACCTTAAAAATCAATTGAAAGAGCACTCACTCTGCATCTAAATATTTGCTCACTGCAAATAATGTACATAGATCTTTAAATACACTCTCTAAAATACAATCTTACTCTGACTGTTTAAAAAAAACAATACTTTTTAACAGCTTTTACGATTAATGTAACTTATTTAATAATCAACTATTAAGTCATTTATTTAAGTTACTTTTATTTAATTCAGAATCTTTTTGGCAGGAGAGTCCTGGCCCCATGGGGGACCTATTGTACATGTTTTTAGTGGTAGGGGAAACCTACACAGGCATGGAGAGAACATGCTAGTTCACCACAGAAAGGTCCCTCACGGTCCGGGAATTGAACCCAAGACCTTCTTGCTGTGAGGCAGGCGTGCTAACCACTATGTCATATATAGCCTAAAGAATAACTAAATGCAGTAATTAATCCACATCATTAAACATATATTTAATGCTCCTGTTTATTTATTTATTCAATAACAGCACAATGCGATAAACGATAGCTGTTTTTTGATACCAGTACCAGAACAATATCTTATATATATATAATATATATATATATATATATATATATATATATATATATATATATATATATATATATATATATATATATATATATATATATATATATATATATATATATATATATATATATATATATATTAGGGCTGGGGAAATTATCGCGTTAACGCAGTGCGTTAATTTATTGATTTAATCGCGTTAATTTCAATTGTTGACGCATCGATTATGACAACACTGACAGAGGCAGCAAGGCGCCACGGGTCTTCCAGCGGGGCAGAAATGCACCGCGCGAGCGTCGAACAACAGGCGCGTCCGGCATGAGCCAGACTTGCGCAGTTTCAGTCAGTGTCGGTCTGTGCACAGTGCGCGTGGTTAGATTTGTGTCCGACTTGCTACCAACTTGCTCTGATGCCACAAGTGCGACTGTCACCAAAAGCTCGTGAGATCCAAACGAGTGCATGATGGGAAAACGCCCACCTGCCAGCGGTAAACGGACAGGTGATTAGATCTGAGTTTAGTGCTGATCAGAAACGTAACGCACCGACACAAACTGTCCGACTTCAGTACAGGTGTATTTCCCTCCTCTCATTGCAGCCGTGCACTCTCGTTCACAATCCAGGCGAGGCACAGTTCATCTGGAACGAGCCTAATGCAACAAGTGAACGAGCTAAAGCAACATGAGTGACCAAAAAGACATATTGCTAAATGGACAATTCTGCTTCAAATCGTCACCAGACAGCAATATAGACAAAAGAAAAGTTATGTGCAGTCTATGCAAGGATGAGTTCAATTACCACTGGAGTAACTCGTCCCTAACAAATCATCTCAAAGCTAAGCACCCCACAGCTTTTTTAGGTAAGTTTTGTGTATTTGTTGGTTGTTCCTTATTTAGGCAAACTTTGTCAATGAAGACAAGTTACAGGTAGAATAAATTACAAAAAACTTATTGTTCCATATCTGATTTAATTGAGGTTGAAATGAACAATGTGACTCTTAACAATAAACACATGTCCATTGGCTGGCGTGGTCCTGTGCTGACCGCTGACTGTGCTGCTGTGTCCAGGCGTTACAGGGCATACCGGCCCATCCGCAGGACGCTGGTCGAGGACGCCTTCAGCACTGCGGGGGTCAGAGGTAGCGTGGGCCGCCTCCGGGAGTCGCTCTTCCCCTCGAGTGAGGAGAGTCGCCACCTGCTGACTGAAAGATGCCCTCTGTAGAAGATCTGGGCTCCTCATATCAAATCTTTTTAATGTCTTTTTCCTCAAATGAATGGCTTTCTAAAGTTCTGAAGATGATCTGACTTGTACACATTATCATTTATCATTTATAGATATGAGCATGTTCTTCATGGCACTGTATAAAACACCTATTCTGCCTTTTCACCTTTTTACTTTGTACTTATTTTGAATATTCCAGGGGCTGGTGGAACCTTATTGTAATGTAACTAATACTGTATTTTCCAGACTATAGGTTGCTCCGGAGTATAAGTCGCATCAGTCAAAAAATGCGTCATGAAGAGGAAAAAAAAACATAAGTCGCACTGGACTATAAATTGCATTTATTTAGAAATGTATTTCACAAAATCCAAGACCAAGAACAGACATTTAATCTGGAAAGGCAAGTTATTCAACTACACAGTAGCACACAGAACAACAGACTGAATAGGTGGCAGGTATGTTAACATAACACATTAACAGTTATTCAGCTACACAATAGCATAAAGAACATACCTGGGAGGCTAAATAGGGTAAATTAACATAAGCCAGCGAGTCCAGAAAGTTACCAATAAGCAAGTTCACCAAGCTTCTGATCTCATTCTACATCACTGAATAATATTGACAATAGTTGTCACAAGCCTAGAGTGCCCTCTCGTGGCTGTAGATGATAATGTTTACTCCTTGGTTCATGTCAGTCAGTCATATATTTTCATATAAAAAGTCGCAGGACCAGCTAAACTATGAAAAAAAGTGTGACTTATAGTCTGGAAAATACGGTAATAAGCCACTTCTCCATTGATAACAAAAGCACTTTTTTAGATTTTTAAGACATATCTAAATATATCTGATTATAGGAGCTCGAAGTATCTGTAGTTACTGGTTTCTTGAATAAACTAAATCCCCACTCTCTGTGCCTATAAACATAAAGTTAATTCTCTGAAGTTGTGATATTAATAAAGACAAACTAACAACTGTTCTCAATGTGCTTTGTATAAAATGTACTTTATGGATGAACAAAATGAATCACAGCAGAGTTGTTTTCAATACTGTATAACGACCTCCAATACTGAAACATTAGGCAGTGTTTGTTCAAGTTTTTAAAGATCAAATTCAAACACTTTTCAAGCACTTTCAAGTTGTACTTTCAGGGTTTTTTTTTTTTTTTCCAGCACCTCACAAGTAAACAAAACTATATATTTACAACTCCCACAGTCAGTGAAATGTTCAAGGTCCAATTAAATAAAATAGGCAGTAATCTGCCTTTATAATAAATATTTTAAAGGCAGATTATTATTTTTATTTCATTATAAAATGTCTTTGTACTAATAAATACAGATGTTTTTTTATTACAATTTTAAAGAATTATTAACACCTATGAATGGAGGGGATACTCATGGTATGAAAAATGTTGGGAACCACTGCTCTATCTCTTCTCTCTGACTTTTAGAGTCACCAGTTCACCAACACATGCATGTCTTTGGACGGTGGGAGGAAGCCAGAGTACCCCCGGAGAAAACCCACAGTAACACGGGGAGACATTTTGTGACAGCCTAATTTAAGTCAAAATAATATGAAAAGCAAAAATAACCCTGTTTAAGCTGTATGGTTTGTAGTTGGTTCAATGGTTCTCAGAAAATATTACTTATAATAGAACTATTGTGAGCGGCACTAACGGAGAAGCATTAGACAGTGTGGATTCAAGTGTGAGAAGACTTGGAAATGTGTTTCTTGTGTCTTTGTTCTTTTTTAAGAATCTTGAAAGTAATTTCAACACATTTTAAGACCTTCTTAAGCCACTCCAAGCTCTAATCAGGAACACACCTTTAACTTAATAAACAGCTGGAGTAGGCAGTCACACCACAGAACCTTTGTCACATGTATGCAAGCTGATCTGACTGCAGCCTGCACATCAGAGTTTTAAGTTGCGCTCAAGAAAATGAACACATCAATGCATTCTTTTTGCAGTTAAACTCTCTACCAACAGAACCTAACACCTCCTAAATGATTTTCCCAGAATTGATTTATCAACTTTTAATTCCCATCCTGTATTGAGACATTTGTTCAGATTTTTTATTTATAAACAGCAGAATTGTCTCATTATTTTGTGTTTGTCTGATTACGTCAAAACAAAAATCTGATAAGTTACTCAGTATTTGAGTAGTTTTACCCAATACTTTCACCTCTTTTACTTGAGCAAATATTTGGATGACTACTTTTTAATTATACATGAAAAGGTCCCATATTATACTTCTTAAAATAGTTTTGTGACACCGTCACATTAGTATTTCAGGTTTTAGAACTTAAAATGTATATGGAAAAGCTCTTCTTTTGGGGGGAACTGTTACTTTTACTCTGCAGAGAATTCATGGGTTAGGTGTCTCCCCCTCCTGGCAATGGTGGTGAAATGACAGAGCATAACAGAGTGTGAGGAATGAACGAATAATGCACCAAATGGTAATTGACTTTGAGTGTCTACAGAAGTGCTATACAAGACTAATGCATTATTATTCAAATAACTATTTAGCACAGTTATTAGCAACATGATGCTAACTGATGGATAAATGAACTGACCGCAATTGAAGTGCTGAAATTATCGGAAAGGGATGAGTTTCTGAAATGCGCAGGAGAACTTCCTGGTTTGTGTGTACATAGAGCCGTGAGACCAACCGTTTTCAGCTCTTGAGAAAGGCAGCATCTCCACATACAGGATTACTCCGTGTCTAAATGAAACAAAATACTACTCCAGGTCTGTTTTTGAAGAGGGAACATTAAAACATTGTTAAAAGCTCAGAAAGTGATTTAGCAATATAGGGGACTTTTAAGAGTATTGTTACTACAAATGATTACTTGAGTACAATTTTTGGCTACTCAACCAGGACTTGACATTTCCTTTTTTCGCCACTGGCCACCGTGGCTAGTCTTTGTCAAAAGTTACTAGCCTATTTGTATTTCTACTAGCCACAATTTCATTAGTGGAGTTTTTGTGTACAATTTATAGTATACAATAAGCTGAAAGAAATGTAAAAATTGGCTTTAAAAATATCCCTGGCCAGGCATAATCTAAAAAACAAACAGGTTTATCTATAGGCAGAATAAAGTGTCTCTCTCTGGCTGTGGTGTCACATCTTTTAAAACATAATTTTGATGAATTACTATATGGTGTACACTCGAGCAGAGAAACGTAAATTCAGGCCTAATTTCTTAAGGCAAGATAATCGCCTGGGTATGCATAAAACTCAACATTGCCTGTGGCTAGTGAGTATTTGTGTCACTAGCCGAAATAAAAATCTACCCGCATTTGGCTGGTTTTAGAGTTTATGTCAAGTTATTTACTCAACCCACCCCTGACCATGACATTCAGCTCATCTTAATCGGATTTCTACCAGCTGAACAATTCATAAACTGTCTTATGAAAGACTGACCCAATGACAACAAACAGAAGATGACTTGTATTTTTTGTTTTTATTCATTTAGAGGCATTTGACAAGTGGAGCTGTGTGAGGGGGCACAAGCATGGCAGCAGAGGGGAGAAGGAAAAATCATGCTCAAGTTCAGTTCAACCCAGAGTCCCTCATGTCCGAACCATTACACAGCCAAGAAACGCTAAACAGAAGAATTGTAGCATCTGTCCACCACAAGACGGGATCTTTCAAATCAAAGAAAAAGCCTGGGATTTTCTCATTTAAACTACTGAATGCTTTAAAAAAAAAAAAAAAAAAAAAAAAAAAAAAAAACACCAAAAAAAAAAAAAAAAAAAAAAAACCACGCAATTTGACTTTTTCACGAGAAAGTTAAAGTTCAAATACATGTAAGCCACACCACTAAATAGAAAGCAGAAAGAAAACCCATCAATTTTTAATTTTAGTTAAGAGGATATACAACACCGGCAAAAGAAATTATTTATGATCACTTCCGAATATTCTCACATGACTTTTCAACTTTTCATGTCTGGGGAAAATGGGGTCTAAATCCTAACCAATAGAAGAATGCCTCTATTTCAAATATGTGTCTAAAGAGGTAGATCAGATGAACTGTGGGGGGGGTGGGGGGGTGGGGGTAAACGGAGAGAAAAGTAGGACTTGTGCCCCTCAGTGTAGCGTCGTGGTGGATGGCACGCTCAGAAACAGGCTTGTGGGGACTGAGGTATGGAGGCGCTCGGGAAAGGGGGGGGCGGCCCGAGCCCACCCCACCCGGCTGAGGTAGACCGTGTTCTACTGTGGAAGCATGGACACACTCGAGCACTAACACAATCAACACTACATTCGGATTCAGCCAACTAACCAAATCAAGTCTGGGCTTTTGGATTCTTGTCTTTTGTAGCCCCATTCAGAGCTCACTCTTGTCAAAAATTTTTGACTTCTTTTCCCTGTATAGACAACATATTGAAACATCAGGTGATATTTTTGTCTACTTTTTAAATCTTTCTTGTAGCACAAAACAAAAAATCATCTCATTAGTGTGACTCCCCCTACCCTCACCATGCGTGAACTTCTTTAAGGATTATGAAAACAAAGGCGGTCCAGAAGGTGGATGGCAGTCTGGGACCAGGACACGGGCAGCTTCAGAGTGGGTTGCTAGTCAACCCTGTACTGGCCTGACTGGGGCCCTCAGAGGAAGGCCAAAAGCAAATTTGACAAATTAAAGTACCATTACCTATAATGTCAGTCCAAAAATCAAATGGCATTGCTGCGTTATGAACGGTTGGCATTATTTGCATGTCTTCAGTTGGTTGTATTTCAGATGGAGCCTCAGGGGAAAAACTGAGGTGATTTTCTGGATTCTGTCAGCCGCCAGCTGAGAGGGCCAAACTCCAGCTGCAGGGCTGCTGTGTACAAAGACTTATGTATAGGTCAGCTCAAGTCACACAAACATGTGCAGCGCCACCTAAAGCGCTGGAGTTGAGGGCAAGGTCAAATGGCAGCTGACCTAATTTTAAATTTTCTTAAAAAAATAAAAATGTTCAAAGACTATCAGCTTTATAAAGTATACAAAATACCACAAAAGCAAAATAAAAAAGAAAGGAACATTTTTTCATATATATAAGCATTTTCTTTTCTCTTCTGAGGTACTAGATCCTGAGGTAGTTCAGTAAAATGCATATTCAATTGCTTTTTGTGGGCAGCAGCAGTGTCAGTCAGCGCTGCCCTCACCTCTAAATATATATTCATCTATGTATATAGGTCTATCTATAAAATGCATCTGAATTTATAAAATGCCACTATCATCAGGGGCAGGGCCTCATCAGGGCCCCGTCCTGAAACAAATCTTTCCCCAAACGTGGCCCATCCAATCAGAGCCAACCCTCCCCCCAAATAAATCTCTATTGGTCCAACCTGGACCTCCATAGCAATGCCTTTTCTTTTCCACAGAAAACTTAGCAGAAAGCTTCAACCACCAATTAAACACTTAAAAGGAGAAAACTAAAGTAATTCTGAAGTCAAACCTCTGTCAGGTCTGAAGTACCACACCAGAAGGTGAAGGGGGATTATTGTTCGTGTGATTTAGTGACAAACTGAAAAAGTCCACCCCCACAGGAGGTGTGCGGGAGGGCAGTTCTCAGAGCCGCTCAGCTCAGGGCGATGGCTGCAGGAGCCACACTGACAGTTCAAGTAAGACCCCTGGGGCGGTGTTCTGGGACCCCTGAGTGTAGGACTGTGGCCCCTCCCTGGACTGACAGCTCTCTAGTTGTGGCAGTGTGGTCGTCCCTCCACCGCTCTCACTTTCTGCGTGGAACGGGAGGCTGGGGGCCAGCCGGGGGCTTCACCTGCTGCTGCTGTCTCCGAACCTGGGCCAGGATCTCCTGGATCTTCCTCTGAGCCAGCTACACAGAGAGATGGGCTGTTAGACACAGCGGAGGGCACCATACAGGACTGATGCCCACACACTGTCAGGTACAGTACATATTAAAGAAACAGGTATCTTATAATTGACTTTGGGTCAATTATAAGATCCTGGAAAGACCCTGGATGTGCTTATGTGTTCAGACATGGTCTATGCCATTTTGTACAATAACCATGCACATTTTGAGATATTGACATGAATCTTTTTTTTTTTAATCCTTTAATTTCTTTCATTGTGTGTCTCCCGCTTCTCATTTTCTCTTGAGTGAGGAATATATAGTCCAAACAACATACGGCTGTGTGTTGCTCCACTTTTTCGAACGCATGCTACTGACTTGGCATCTCACACCAACAATACCCAAACTAGTATGGCACACTTTGGACCACTTTTCGTCACCCCTGTACTGACCCAACACAGCCATTAGTGAATGCTGAGACCCACCTGACAGGCAAAGAAGTGCCCAGTGATCTTAACCACCACCTGGTCATTTTCATCGGGGGTCTGGTCCCGGGGCACCACCACCTCTGCACAAGAAAGGTTCTGCAGCTCTGTCACCTGCAAACACACCACTATTAAAACTCAGTTGTTACTGTGAGATCTGGTTTAGCTGTTGGCGGACTTATGGCCAGACTTCTAGCTTGAGATATCATAAACAAAGAAGTTGAGGCTTAAGCTGTTCCACAAAGACCGCTCTGATCATATACAGGGGAGTTAACGCCAGTCAGACTGAATTAGCCGTGCTTATGGCATGCATCGGCAGCCCAATAAAGAGGAACAAGGAGTCAATCGAGCCGCAATGAAAAACTACAGTGAGGAAACACCCACCTTCATAAAACACCCCTTTAACACACAAGGGGAATGATCCATAGAGGAGTGGCAAACAAATGCAGAAATGCTGCCCCTTTTGCCTCAGATCATGGATGTCTTCCATGATCTGATGTGATCCATCAATATAGAGATATGTGCTAATGTTAGCTTGTTTTTAATAAAAAAATAAAAAAAAACAGTCCAAACTGTCTTGAAATCTTCGTGCTTAATATAAAACAAAAGTAGTTATATCCTGAAAATGTGGCCCATATCACAGGTGATATTTAGACCTAGTCTTTATCAGCTAAACTACATAGTGAATATCTGATTAAATCAATTATGTAGACCATAATTAATAAATTAATTTTAAGTTTGGCTAAATCTGTATTTTTCAAAGTAAAGTTCATAAATCTGATAAAATGTTAAACGGGCAGTTGTAAGGGGTTTATAATGTGCTAAACCAGACCAAAAACCTTTCCGGACCAGGCTCCGCTGCCTGCCTAAGTTTCCATAGTGACTGAGCAAGTCTCAGGATAAGTTCTGTTATAAAACAGAAATGACAAAATAAGCCAGACTTAATCCAAAGCTTATGGAGTTAGCTAGTTTTACAGAAAAGCTCTCTGATCCACTCTGCTGTAACTTGAGATTTCAGACTGCTGTAAAGTAAAAATCAGCGCATGCTCACCGTTTTCCCGCCTTTTCCGATGACACGGCCAGCAGCGAATGATGGGACCTTGATGTGGGCCTCCAGCTTCACCTCCTCTTTAGGTCCAAAGAAGTTCTCCTCCTTCAGCTTACTGAATATACGACACTGAGCCTGGGGACAGAAACGCACTTTGTTACTTGTGCTGCCCTAATAAAGAACATATTACACACCAGTAGCTAAACACCAATGCCTCAAACTAGCAACTGTCAGACAGATGATGCCGCGATTCTTTCAGATGGGCTGTGTAGAGCGCCAGTACCTTAAACTGAGCCTCTGGTGGTCCCACGATGTTCACAGTCCGGTGCTGACAGTCCTTTGCTTCTGCCGGAGCAATCTGAGCCAGGACAAAGTGTTGAGTGTGACTCCAGAAGGTGTGAACAGTTGTGAACATTTGAGTGCGTTTACATGCACTTATTATCCTAAAGCCTGATTAGAAGGTTAAGGGGTCAACTTCAACGTAACCCGGGGTGTTCGGTATCATGGAGCTGGTTCACTTTCTATCAAAGATGATCTCTGTGGAAACTTGCACTCTCAAACCTGGTATGGACTGGGTTATGGTCTAGATAGAAGATAAAACACTGGGACACGGTTCGGGACACGGTTCGGGACACGGTTCGGGACACGGTTCGGGACACGGTTCGGGACACGGTTCGGGACACGGTTCGGGACACGGTTCGGGACACGGTTCGGGACACGGTTCGGGACACGGTTCGGGACACGGTTCGGGACACGGTTCGGGACACGGTTCGGGACACGGTTCGGGACACGGTTCGGGACACGGTTCGGGACACGGTTCGGGACACGGTTCGGGACACGGTTCGGGACACGGTTCGGGACACGGTTCGGGACACGGTTCGGGACACGGTTCGGGACACAGCTTAGTCCCAGTTCTAATCTCGATTTAAGACACAGTTTAAAAAAATGTGGATATTGGTTTCTGAAATCAGGACATATTGGTTACATGCAAGACAAAAACAGGACACTCAGAATCTGGTCAAAGCGCGGGACACTAAGTGCATGTAAAGGCAGTCGCTGGACATGTCGCTCACTTTGATGGAGGCTCCGGCGAAGTGCGACAGCTGCTTGATGTGCTGACCCTGTTTTCCGATGATGGCTCCCACGGCGTGTGCAGGGATGAACAGGTGGACCGTCTCAGACTCTGGGTGGCCCTGCCAGAACAACACGACCATTACAAGACCAGTATAAAAGGTCAGTTTGAGACTCAAGGAGCAGGGCAGGCAGTCCAGCAAAGCAACAGGTCACTCCACTTACCAAGAGGGACAACCGTAACACACCAGTGAGACGAAAGGATTCAGCCAGTCTCAAACGGTTAGACAAGACACACTGCTCTGAAATGAGGCTCTATGAAAATGCATACGAAACCCAACTGCTAAGCAATGACAAGGACATAGCTCAGTGGTAAGAACTCTCTGGCGCCTCACTTCAGTAAAAAAGGAAATGGGAGAGGAGTTTCAGTGCTTCCTCTTCATGACAAGTGAGGATTTCCTCAGAGGAATGTGCAGACTATGCTTCAAGGTCTGATTATGTCACTTAAATGAAACTAAGGAAAGTTTAAGTAAAATGTATACAAACGCATAATCTCAAAAGACGAGATCTCAAAGAAGTAACCTGTGCAGGTTACTCACAATAATGGCATTTGCTAAATACACTGAGTGACAGCACAAGATGCCCACTCAAAGTGAGCCTTAAGCAGGAACTAAGACAGGACGCAGTGTTGTTCTTTTGGACTGAGTCCAGACTTTTACAGCAGGGAGCACCACCTCTTGTTTTGGCAGGTTTATCTGCACTTTAAAGGTTTCCCTGTTACATACTACAAACAGTATACATCAGGGCACACTTCACTGACACAGATCTGTGTGTCCTGGACATTAGGAACTGTTCATGCCCCTAAATACAAGATAAAAGAAATGCCGTTCTTTTTTAGAGAGAGTGGATCTCCTAATCTTACAGCAAGCAGCCAAAAGCCGTGCAAAGCTCTTAACGAGGGGTGACTTACAACGAGTGGCTGGCTACTGGCTGACATCATAGAAGGCCAAAAAGCCCCCTCACCCCCATAAGGACTGCACTACAAAAAAAACAGACACATCAGACTCATTTCGCAGACTAAAGGTTGAAATCTATCTGCAAACTAGTCAAAGCGACATCTGGGCAGAATAGACTTGGGCTGATTAGAGTAAATGGTGAAATCCAGAGAAGTTGAGGGCAGGACTGTCACTTACTCCACATGAGGGTCCTCCGTGGGCTCCGGGGGGCATGCTGGACATGGAGGGGCCCACACCTGGCGCACCAGGGGGGAACAAACCCAAGGCGTTCAGGTTCAAGCCTGGAATCATTGTCGACTGCAGCTTAAAGACAAAGAACCATCAGTTACACACAGAAAACCCCCAGCTGATGAGTGAACAGTGTGACTGGCCTACAGCCCAATGCTTGATTCTCATGTGTGGTAGTGACTGATGGTGTATTAAGGTTCAGTGCCACTAAATGAATAGGGACTGAAAACCATTACTGACATGTTCATTTAGAAATAAAATAGTAGTAGACCATAGTTCAAGGTGCATCATCATCCTGATCCTTTAAATATTGACCATACAAAAATATTTTTGTATAACTTGTTCCAGTGAGGACTTACACTCATGGCAGCCATGTCACTGTCATGCGACTCCCTGACCTTCTTCATCACCTCCTCCTGAGCTTTAGTGCATTCCTCTAAGGGCCCCAGGACGGTGACAATTCTCTCAAGGTTGTACAAGGTGAGGTCGTGGAGACTAGTGGGAGGGGAGGGGTTACACATTAAGATGCCAACACATGCATTTAACAACACCGCAGTCCCCAGCCTGTGAGCGAACTTACGATGAGATGGTTATCCGGGTGCCGGTGTCCTGCTCGATTTTCTTTAGGTTGCGGCCCTCCTTTCCAATCAGTCTGCCCACAAAGTTATTGTGAACAAGGATCTTCAATGGGACATCATCATTGCTGCAAAACAGGTAGATTTAACATTCAGTTTAATTTTATTTGTATAGCCCAGGAGTTGAGGTTGAGGGCCCACAGGTCGGGAGAGGAGCACAACAGTCTGTGTTGTATAGAAAACTAAGCCACTACATTACATAATGGACTGTTTTAAGCTTTTTTGTCTCACCTGTGCCTTACTCTAAGACAGTGGTCACATGTCAGGAGATAGTTTGGAGTTTTTAATTGAGCAGTAGAGGGGAGGGAGGGTGCATAATTTAAGGGACCCTGTACAAGACAATGCTGCTTCTTTTCCACTGATTATGTGCATTTTCAAATAGTGGAAAGTAAAACAAGTTGCTTGCCCTGTGCACTAGGGCTGCAAAATGGAGTTTGAGAATGTGTCGTGACACCGCAAAGCATTGTGGGACCTACAGACATGCAAGCTGTCATGAAAGTGAATGCAAACTGTTTTCAATAGGCTTTGACTAGACAGTAGTCTACACATTAAACGTATTATTCTCACCATTATGTGCTTGTTGTGTAGTATGAGCTGCCATAATCCCTCTCACAACCAACATAGGAGATAGTTTCCAATTGTTTTTCTCTGGACTGGACGCATAAAAATATAACATACTAAATAAGAAAATATATGTAAATCTTCCACATTTCAATGCTACTGTGGATTACACAGTGGTGGAATGAAAAAGTAAAAGTACTTTACTTCACTTAAACTACAGATACATGAACATTGTACTTAAGTAGATTTTACAAGGAGTACTTCTACTTTACTACATTTTAGAGGAAAGTATATGTATTTTTACTCCACTAGAGTTGGTTTGAAGTATAAAGTATTTTGAGTTTTGGTTTAAAATCATGTGTTTTTGCCATGCCCTCATTGTAGACACACATTACTTAAATATAAAAGTAAAGTAGTACATCAGAATAATAAAGACAGAAGACCTCAGCAACAGATTCAGTCTCTTCTACTGCACCAGTTTGTTCATTTCTTTTGTAATCAGCACAATTTTCAGCAAAATCCCTCACATTTAACACATTCATGAGTTGTTGAATCTGTGCAAAATACTTTTTTTTTATTTGCAAGTACATTTGAAAGTACTTTTAGTAGTAGAAATTTGCATGTGATACTTTTACTTGAGTATATTTTTGCTCCTTTATCTTTACTTCAGTGAAGAAATTGACTACTTCATTCACCACTAGGATTACATATGTATTTGATAACAAAAATGCTAAAGCTATGGAAAAGTGCGTAATTTTTTTTTCCCCACTCATGATGTACATTATACATATTTTTAAGAGAACAGCTAACAGAAATACTATAGCCTTGTGAAACTTTGAATGCAAAAATAGATTTTACATCAATTAAAAAGAACGTTATTAATATTGGAACAAGCAGTGCAATAATAAAACAAGAGCAATTATTTTGCGTCTCATTTCTTTTTTATTCTGTTGTGACTAATGCAACTGTGTAGGTTTTCCAGTTTAGTGTCTGTAAATATGGCAGACGCATCCCACAGTGCACTGTGTCATGATTTAGGTTCCTGAACTCTGGGAAAAACACTGTGGCCAGCTTTGCTTTCTTATCAGTTCAAACAATAGATTTAAAATAAACCAGTCCAGTAATCTTTACAAAAAACAATATTTCTAACGCTTAAACTTATTGTTGTAAGCTACAACTTACAACTTAGTATCGAGTGCCTCCTTGTGCATGATTTCCATGATGATTTTACATGAGTTTGTGCAGCCTTCAGGAGTGGAGTGGATCGTGATAGGCTTCTCCGCTGCCCCTGCATTCTCTTTTCTGTGGATGTCAATCCTAAAGAACAAATAACGTAGACATGACTTCAGTCTGGAGATTTATGGGTCCCACCAGGCAGTGCTCCCTAGCCACTTACTTCGAGTGGGTCTGTTTAGTGATGTTGCGGATGGTTGCGCCCTCCTTGCCGATGATAGCTCCTACAAACTGTGTGGGCACCAGCATTCGCAGAGGCAGGTCTGAGTGGCCTTTGGGGCGGGGGCTCATACCCGGGGAGCCGGAACGAGGTGGGCCCCGGGAGTTAAACCCTCTCCTGTTCCCTGTGCCGGGACCCTCTGGCGCTGTCTCATCTGGGATATAAGACACTTTGAGAGCATAGTTCTCCATCATGGAGCCATTCAGCTTCTCCATGGCCCTGCAAACAGACACATGGTTCAAAATGTACATTGCAGCAATAAGGAACAAGTTCAGGGTTATTCATTTTACACATAATTGGGGCAGTAAGAAATTCTTATGTAATAAATGTTGTTGTATTCATGACTTGTCATTAGCACTAGCCAAGTGGCTAAATGCATAAATCTGAACTAATTCAGGGCTGATTTTTTGCTGCCATGTCTATAAAGGTTTTATAAATTTAGAACCTATAGCAAATCATCACTGGGGAAAAATGTGCTCTTAATGAATTAAAAATGTAAAAAAAAAAGGGTGAATTTGGAGGCGTTACCCAACATGCAAAAAAAATTCGGAGTCTATAAATATATTTCCTTTCTTGATAATAAATTATACTTCAAAAGACAAAAAAATCCACTCAGTTTTATACCTATACTAAAAGCACACTACCAAAGTTTTACAAAATGTTCTCCTCGTTAATATTTTTGTTTTACTTTGTTTACAGTTAGATTTTCATTTCCCTTTGTTCTGTCTGTTTTTTCATGGAGTAAACTGTTGAAACCAATGCTCTAATTGACATCTTTCGAGTCAGACTTGCCACTGCCACTACTCCACTGTATAAAGACAAGCATGAGCTCGGACTCAACCAATCAAAGTCTCTCTAATCCAAATGGGACATCCCATTTGTTCAAAGTGTGTGATTGGTTAAAAATAAAAAAATAAATAAATCACTGCCTGCTCTAGTTCTCCCTCAGTCAAAAACCCTTTATAATGAAGTTCAGATGAGGTCTAATTTTTTCAGAGATGGCTTCCATTATGCGGCTGTTGGTCCATTGATCCAATTTACTTACTTTTAATTATGCCACAGCTACTGAAAAATCACTAGCTTCTGTTCTGTCACATTATTAAACAGCTCTAATTCCACGTACAACCAAGGAAACCATCATACCCTGACCACACCCTAAGTACTAAACTAGTGCCATGCCATGCAAAATACACTTGATTGCACTGATTCACATGTCCTACACAAAAGAGGCAAAGGTTTTAACAGAGGCTCCACTCCTCCAGACAGCAAGTGTAGAGTGAGTCATGTACAGCAGGGGGCACTAAATGGTTACTTAACCCCTTCCTTGTGTGCCATTGCTTCATGTAGAGTCATACTGGACTGGCTGAGAGCAGAGATCAGTGGTCAGTGGTGGACATACTTACCCAGGGTTAGAGGTTAAAGTTGTGGTTAACAGTCAGTGGTGGTACTCACAGTCTGGCCTGGTCCCTGGCTGAGTATCGGACATTCACTACTGCAGTCTCTGTGTCAGTGTTTACTGTGGAGCAGAGGACCCACTCAGTAAATCACATTTTAACACATAAAACCTGTGAGATCAGTGCATTTATAATGAAAAGCTTCCACTCAGGATGTCAAACACAGATGTTGAAATCAAAGTACATTTACCTTGTTCACAGCTCTCAACTGTGCCGTACTGTGCGAGCATACTGTCCAACACCTAAAACACAAGTTAGAGTGAGTGAGTGCTGACCAGTGAGGAGACCATTAAACTAAAGGCAAGTCTGACATTCAGCATCCTGTTCTGTTCATATCATTTAATCCAGTGGTTCTCAAACTGTGGTGGTACTTATGGTTCCTCTGGTCATACTTAGTCTTTCTACAAGAGGACATGTAGTTTAAATTGAACTACTGAATAAATTTGGCTCTAAATTCAAATGTAGACCACTGCTTAGTCCTGATTTAGACCTAGTTTAGCCTAGTTTTCACGTCATATTAATTCAGTATTTAATTGCTCATCAGCAGCTGTCCAATAATTCAAAACACCAGGGTGTATTTCCGGGCTGAATTTAAATTTCACAGGTCCCGTCTAGGGCCCACGCCTAGAGCCACTTTGGCCTTCAAGACCCATTTTTGAAGGACAAAGATGAGCCAAATATTTCCTGAGGTGGTACTTTGTGTGAAAAGTGTGAGAATCACTGATCTAGTCCATGAACCGAGCATAAACTAAGGCAGCGTAGTACGGGGAAGTCTGCATGTGTTCTCCAAGTAGCCTTCACCTCTACATAATCATCTTGTCACACCAGTAATGTACTCACAGTATTTATAATATAAAACTATGGCATACAAAATAACTTTGAGGAAATCCGCTCGATAGTAGTGTGTTCGGAGTTGAGGTTTTTAATGTTACCGTTGCTGAGATTGATATTAAGGGATACAGGGAGTCACAGAGGGTGCACCTGCCTGTAGTATAGTACCAACCTGTTCAGGTCACAGTAAAAAAAAAAAAAAAGTTAGCTACCCCCCAGATCTCATGTGTCTGCCCATTAGAAATGCTCATATCTTCCATAGAGCAGGTAAAGGGCTTTGAGACACTTGTTGATTTAGGCTTTGACATTAAGTATATAAATTTAGACACCCTGGTATTACTTTCCTTTCAAGTACAATTTTGATTACCATTACTATTATTTGGCATTTTTTAGAGCCATTTTGGTCATTTTGATGGGATTTAACCCCTCATTTTCAGCCATCTAATATATTAAAACCCCAGGGTGCATTTCCAGACTGAATTTAAATTTTAGTGATTCCTAAAATACATTGAATCTGAAGTGCAGACCTCCACCCATGTTCTGGTGGTGCACATTATAGGCTCGGGGCAGACCTCTGACCACTCTCACAGTTCGGCATAGGCTCCGCCCACCTCCAGCTCAAGCCCACTGTCTAACCAGACCTGACTCCACCCCCTCCAGCTCAAGCCCCTTTCCTATCCAACGCGCTGGTCCCTGCCCCCCCCACGCTCCACCAACTGTACTGCCTCCCGCCTCCTGCCGCCTACACTCCCCCCATTGGCTCAGCCTGCATTACCTCCAGCCAAAACTAGTGAGGCCGGGCTGGCTGCTCCGCCTGTCCGTCAGAGTGCTGCCGCCAATCAGAATTCAGGCCACTCAGGAAAGGGTGGGGTACATTCCAGCAGGAAGCTCTGGTGGGGGGGGAGGGGTGAGAGTATGCTACACATTCTGTGAATCGGCAGAGCACATGGAGGGGAAAGGGAAATGGCCCAGGCCCACCCACCACTCCGCTCAGGCCAGTGCAGCCACCAGAGCAGGGCTCAACACGCGTTCGCCATAGTCTTATCTTAACGATAAGACACGAGGCCATACATCAGATGATACCAGGCTTTGTGTTCTCCGCGTCGACCCCTCCCCATCTCCAGGGAACAGCCCAGTCACCTTTAGAGCACACCACCCTCTCAGTACATGTAACCAACATGAAGGTGCAGCCTACTTAACAGTGAGCCGGCGGAGTGTGCTCTACAGAACTTACTACAGCCCACGACCAGGGACAGCCAGGCTTCAGCCTTCAGTCCGAGAGCTGACAGAACTCAAAGTTCATACAGAAAGGCTCTGGCCTCCAACACTTCAGAACACAACCAGCTCACACGGGGCAGAGAATGGAGAGAGAACACACACACGTCGACGTGTAGACGTGCACGTCACTGACAGAGAAGCCAACACTCGTCACAAGCAGCAGGGAATTAAAAATGTACAATAAAAATGTTAAATGTATAATTCTCTCCTAGATGTTGAGCATGTTTTTGTAAATTTATAAATGCAGAATGTACTATAAGACGAAGCACTAAAGTCACATGAGCCTGAAACTCCATATTTTACAGTGTGTTTATCAAATTTCATCTCAGTAGTTACAGTAGTCATGTTTAAACAGGGGCTATAATATTTAACATTAGAAATAAATATAAATGTTCATTCAAAAATGGAAATAACTATTTGTACATGTTTTAGGAGTCTGGATTGTTTTCTACTAATTCATGATAAGGAGGGATCTTCTTGAAAGTGCCTTTAGCAAACACGTCTTGTTATTGTATGCCAACCATGTCAGAATTAACCAATTTTACTAGTATTCTCCATTAAAAATATCACACTAGGATAACTGTATAAACTAGAAGCTACGGTATCTCACACCTGGAGAAGCAGAGAAGACTTATTTTTTACTGTAAGGGTAAAAAACACTAGCCATTTAGCATGAAAGCATAAAAGGAAAGTTCAATTCATTAACTAGTTATAAGTATGCCAATCTATTATCACCAACTGGTGTGATTTAAAATTGTGACTAAAGCCTTTAATAAAAAAAAATAAATAAAAAAAAAGCTCTGTTTTCTTCTGCGCTGTTCATAATTAATAAAATCATATTACTTCATTTTATAATAAACGTGACACTAAAATAATACATCCCTAAAGCAATCGCTATATTAATTATCTTGAAACATCTAAATTCTTGCACAACTCTGTTACTGAAATAGTAGCATCACTAGAAAGTCATAAATGTTAATGCTACAATTGTATTAGCTTCCTGATAGAGTACAAACTTGAAAGTCTCCCATCAAAAGATTTAACCTAAACACTCATCAACCCTCAGACCTAAAATGACCATAATTCCCCATCTATGCAAATCCATGTGCTTCAGGTTAGCCTTATTGCAATATCATCAAGACAATACTGCTTAGAGTGGTTTCACTGCAGCTCTGTAGATTTGTATGACATCTAATTTTAATTCATTTCAAAACACACAGTCATCACAATATTCAACAATATAAATAGCATGTTTTTTATGTGCTATTAATATAGTCAGCATGTTCAACACACAGCCTCCCCCAGAGGTCTGGTGACCCTGAGGGCTAATAAAGAGTTCAGTACCCCGCCCTGGTTAGCAGTTAGCAGCCTGTTAGCACTCACCTCCCACTGCATGTGAGGCGGGATGTTCCTGATCTGCAGCTTACAGCTCCTGGAAAGACAGAAATACAGAAATATCAATGTTACAAATCAACAAGCATGTTTTTTCTGTTATGAATTATGTGTTGGGGTGCATTCCCAGCCCAGCAGGACCTCTGAGGCCGTACACTGAAATCATGGGAGGAAGTTCTGTAGACGGAGCATGTGTATGGTGAATGAGGTTTTCCAATAGTTGGACAAAACAATTAAAATGCACAGGTCTATGTTCAAATGTTGCCAGAATATGTGGCAGGACAAGGTTGAGAGGATTCACACAGCAAAAGACTCAGAATCAGTCAAGTGGTTATAGGCCCTGTAGCAATGCATCATTGGACTAGATCTTTAGTGAGAAGCGTACATCTGCCATCAGTCAGCAATAGTGTTACACTATACAACCACACTGTGTAAATAATTAGCTCCGTGACTGCTCCGACCTCCTCACCTTCAAAAGCCTGCTCATGACCTACCTTTTAGAATTTATTTTAATGTTTAAAATGTTTTTTTATATTTGATTACTTTGTTTTTTTATTGTTTTACATGCAACACTCTGCACGGCATCTTTGAGCGTCTTGAAAAGCGTGCTATAAATAAAATGTATTATTAATCATATTATTAGGGCAGCACCATATTAGCAAAACATTTTATTCATCTTCTCCCACTTAATCCTGTCAGTGGGGGCACAGGTGGCTGGAGCCTATCCCAGCAACTACAGGCCTGAGGCAGAATACATCCTGGACAGAGAGTTCTAAGGATTACTGAAAGATATGCACTGAAAGATAGGGGTTTATGAAAATACTAAAATATCAATATATCACAATATTTTATTTGGCACTACTGTATCAATATTTAAAAGGCTGTATCTTTTACTGAGAAATGACTTGTTAAAAAAAAAAAAAAAAAAAAAAAAAAAAAAATCACGATCAAACCGTGCTGACAAAACTCTTTTCCATTTGTTATTTCTATTTCTAAAATTCTGGCAGCACTCTCATTCTGTTGCTTATTAGTCACTCTTCTGTTTGTTAAATAAAATGTATTTCATAAAATTTCCATGTAGTGGTGCACAACAGGTGAGGTTTTCATCAAGTCATTATTGTTTAAGAAAAATCACAGTACATCACCTTTGCTACAGTATTGCGATACATCTATAAATCTATGCTTGTATCGTGATACAGATCGCATCACTAGATTATTGCCAATACACAGCCCTGACAAAGTAGGGCTGCACAATTAACCAAAATCAGTTTCAAATGTCGCAATTAGCAAATCGCAAAAGCTGCAATTATTTATATGATTTAATGTCTGCTGGAGATAAATATCCCATCTCTACAGGGTCTTAATATGTATAAATTGTGCTACAGCTGTAGTCTAGAACTCTACAGACATAATCTGAAAGGCATGTGATTCCTTGTATTAGCGGAGTAGTGAATATTTAAATTTTCTCAACATCACCTGCTTAAAATGTATACTGTAAACTGATTTTAGAATATTGGGAATCTAACTGCAACCGCAATATCTGTAAAAAAAATAATAAAAATTGCCATTAGATATTTTTTCAAAATCATTCAGGCCTATGACAGAGCCATTTACTCGTTAAGATTTAGTTCATCTACATGTCTTTATACAGAACATGTCATGATGCATTTAACTGTGCATTTTTATAGAATAAAACTAGATTCAAAACAAACAGTGTAACTTCTGCTCAAAACTAGGATTACATCTGTATAAAACCAGGACTAAATACAATAGTGAAGTGGGCTTAAATCAAACTGGGCTAAACTAAGAACTGACCCAGGACTGAACCAGGACTAGGTTCTAGACTGGGCTGCATGATATTGGAAAAACATGCAATAATAAAATTGAGATGTTACAGGCATTGTTGGATTTTCCTTTTTGCCATAGTAAACTCAAATCCATTTCAACTCAGAAATTCCTCTCTTATACTTTGAATCTACCTGGGTCAGAATCAAAATTGAACAAAGACTAGGACTAAAATATAAAGTAAAACTTGAAGTCTTTTTAAATATTTTTACTTTGACAACACAGTTCCATTAAATCAGATGGAGGACCACAGCATTATTGCGATACTGTACATGCTGATGTTGTCATAAGATAAATGTCTATTCTAGACAATAAGTGAGAATATACCAGTCTAAAAAGACTACTGATGCAAACTGTTTGATATAAGGCTGTGTGGACTACTTTAACAGGCAAAGAGAAATTGTCGATCACCTAGAAGACAACACAAATGCCATCATACAAGTGAATGGATATAGATATTGTGATAACTAATCTATGTCAAACTGAACAGGACTGGATATTGTACAAATATAGCCTTACCACTGAGTAGCCATAACTAGGATTAACAATTGCACATTACTTCATCACAAGACTTGGTTCCAACACTCACATTCCTTGTATTCTTTACAAAAGTGATACAGATTGATATTACTGATATTCTTATAGCAATGTTAGTGCTTTTGATGGGGTTGTAAGTTAAGGCAATATACTGTGTATACATACTGCATACAGCCCTAGCCACTCTGATACGATGGGTATGAGCACACCAAACTATAGCAACAGACCAGAATTAACAGAATCAACCAGAATCATAACATGTCATTTGTGACTCTAAAAAAATTACCATCTACACCAGTCATGTTTAAAGTGGGGCCCAGGGGCCAGTTATGGCACAGCCTAAGCTTCCATCATAAAATCTATTGTTTATGGGCCAGCAGTACAATCAAACAATATTCCAGTAGTTTTGTCATTACATTGTCTGCAAGAGCTAAACTATACCGGAGAATGAGAATAAATTTATGACAGAGACCACATCCAATACTGTATTTTCTGATGCTTTTGAACAGTGAAAAGTAATTTAAAACTTTTATATTTTAGTCAATATGACCCAACTTATTAAAATGAACATGAGCTAAAAATAAGAGAATTAATTCATTCTACAGAGACGTGAAGACTATCTTGTTGAAATTTGAGTTAGATTGTAATTATAATGGTGAAGTGATCTAAAAACATCTCAAAAACATGCACATTACCAGTGCCTTGAATTCATACATTCAAACATCAGGGTTGGCCCTTAGTCATTGCCGTGTTCTTTAATTTGTCAAGGAAGAGACCCTAGCCATACAAACAGAGCTGAAGTGCAATAGTACTACATTAGACAGGACAAGCATTTTTCCACCATTTTCCAGGACAGGAGACAATCATGATTCAGACTGTACGAGAGTCCTGCATAAATCAGCCCATCACAACCGCTGGCCCTTGTCTAATGTGCACAGCAGCTATGGGACGAACTGAGATTTATCCTGACTGTGACCGGCACCACACACCTCTGTGCACCTAGTCAACAGCAATTAACTACAGCAGTGGTTTCCAAGTGATGGGTCGGCATGGAAAAGTTGAATGAAGTTTTAATGTTCAGCAAATTTGAAGTCTATATATAGCTTATATTAATATATAGTATATTCAAGGTGAATCTTAAACGTAAGCAATAAAGACTGATCAAATCAGAAAGAGACTTTGGTTTTGTATTAAAAAAAATAAAAAAAGTGTACACAAATAAAAGGCTGAGCTATAAAATTGGTTCCACACTTGGACTAGTTGAGAACCAATGGACTTAAGCACAAGGGCTATAATAATTGCAATGAATATTAGGATTGCAATAACATTAACCCTAGGACACTAATGCTGGGTGAAATTCATCGTGTTGCTGATGCCTGAGTTACATGGTCCTTGGGCAGCTTCAGGTCTCTCACTGGTGTCACTGAAGGTGGAAATGTTTCCCTGCTCCTATCCCGTTATTTCTACAGGTACATGTTTGAGTGAATAAAAGGGTATAATATTATTAGGTGATTTTTTCCCATTGTTGGCAATGGTGCTTTTGTAGTAAAAATCAAGACAACTTTCAGACCAACCAGACAAGGCTCACATGTCCCAGGAACTGCTGGACTGAACAAGTTACCTGCTCCATTATAATTCATTTTATACATTTTGTCAATGGTTCCCTAATTTTTCACAAATTTTAGAGCATTTGTATGAAGTCCTGCCTTGATGCAATTTTTGGTTTTATGAAATATTCTATAGTTCATAGTACCAGATAAGGGGTTTACCATGTGTTGTTGTTCTTATTATGTGAATCTTACATTTTCTTTCCAAGATGAAAAGTATCCGGTAAAATATACCTGCCCAATGATAATGATAGTGTAACAAAAAATAGTCATTAGTGTTCTGGGGGCAAGACTAGCAATGTGAATACAATTTGGGAATGTAAAAGTAGGATTCAAATATATTCAAGAATTAAGACTAGCTTCGTTTTTACCCTGGTGAAACCACCTTTAACTAATTTTCTCACGCCAGTGTGTGATTTGAAGTTCTCATCAGTCAAACATTTTGAAATTCAAATTGTCAAAAGATATCACATTTAAACTCCATAAAGCTATTGTGATCAATAAAACAGTTCATGATTTAGAAGAGTTTAAAAATCTGTAAAATTAGTCAGATTTTGTGCACAGTATAATTCCATGCCACCCAGTTTGGGCTAGTAGATTATGCCTAGTGTGGGAAAGAGTGGTGGGTTGTAAAGCCAGCTGCCCTGAGCTGTGAGGCGGTCAGTTAAACATGTGGCTCAGAGGTGCACACGTGTTTCCCTGGACATACAGAACAGGGCTCCAAAGTCCAGCATCTATGGACACGCACACATCTACAGAACATGTACACGTGTGAGGGTCTCATATGTACCACATGTGCATTAAATCTGACTTACACAGGAACTGTTTCCTGTCTTCTGTGGATCAGCTAAAAGTGCATTACACATCTCATATTTTCCTCAAGCGACAGTGAGGGTTATATGTAGCTCATCTACTTATACTAACTGTTAAGTTGTTTTGGTTTTAGGGTTGATAGCATGCAACTTTCTATTAAGCGCTAAGAGACGTCCTCAAATCAATGGAAGAATGTGGAGGAAATGCTAGACACCGCTCCACACGTGCAGCGAAGGCTGGGCAGATTTTTACGCTTAGTCACCGTCACCATAATTACACAAGTGGTTCAATGACATGTCTAAGAAAATAGGAAGCCTCTTTCTTAAATGCTCCATTTGTGAAGAAAATTTCTAAATAACTTGTAGGAGGAATGCCAGCCCTTTCCGGCCACGGTGCGTTCCCGCTCTGCACGCGGCCTGAGTGCTCTGCATTGCGGTGGGACGCCAGGCCAAATGTGCAAATGCACTGAGGACTTCCAGACGGATTAACCTATAGCTCCTCACATCCAGGAGTCAGCGCCGCGTGGGGGTGGGGCCTTTGATTTGAAGGGACTAGCCCGTTTGTGGCAAGGGTAACAAGGGCCCTCTCTGCCCACTGGGGGTGGGGCCCCGTTACCATGGACACACACAAGTCCACTGACAGAACATGTAGAGCAGGGTTAAACTGAGAAGGTGGGAGGGGGCATCATGTGATGACCAGAAGGAGGCCAGTTCCTTATTTACTCCAGAATCAGAAAGACACCATCTGCACATTCTATGTCTATAGATCTATGTCTGTACACCAGCTCTGACACTGCTCACATTGTTGGGAGACGCGTCCCAGGACTACAGCTACTGTGAGAGACTAACACTACTGAAAATATTTCAAAAGTACAGCAATGTTATCATCCACACAAAACTTAACAGTTTTACATTTAGACATTTTGTTACTAATACAGCCCAACATTAAACATTAGAAGTTCAAATGACTCTAAATATAGAGGCTAAGCCTCAATTCAAATATTATGACTGTAGGAAAAAAAAACAAAAAAAAAAAAACAAGCAGAACTAGGCCATTAATGATACAAGACACACATTTCAAATGAGTGTTTCCAAAGGGGTTACGAAAAAAAAAGAAGTTGTTTACATGTTACATGACTAGAAAAATTTACCAACAGTATGCAAGTTTTTTCTGTGAGAATCAGAACCCTCAAGCCACCTGAGTGAAGTACACCATGCCATTATGGGCCAGTAAGACTCACACCAGCCCGGGACCATGGGTCAGGAGCTCACCCAAAGAGCAGGACACTATTCTAGACTGGTCAGTTGGATTTCACTATTGCATTCCCAACACTGAAACTGGCCCACAGCAACAAACTAGACTTTACTACAGTTTTTGGTAAAGGAAGTGCATCTTGTATGGGTTTTAGGTAGTATGAACACGACACAGAAGGTTTTGTCTGCAAACTAAAACAAAGGCTCCCTCAAGTCCCCTTTTCTGCAGGTGGGGCCCACAGTGACCTCGTGACTGAAGGGAAAAAACAACAAAAAAAAAAAAAAAAAAAAAAAAAAAAAAAAAAAAAAAAACACACACATTAAAAGGAGGCATTTAAGAAAAAAAAAGTCTGCACTGTTCTAATTTTAGGATCAAGAAGTGTGTATATAAATATATATATAAAAATGGTGCATTTACATTTCTGGACTTTGTATGGTTGCTCTTATTGCTCATGTACAGTTAAATATTGACTTTAAAAGGAGAAAACCATTAAAGTAAATTCCTCCTATTCACCTTTACCCCATAGAGATTTGGGGAAAGCATTACAGTTGTATGCATGTAAAGCATTTCAAATGGAAAAAAGGTCACTTTAATTTATTCAAACACGTGCACAGTAATGTTGGTTGTGCAAGTTTGGTTTGGATTTTTTAAATTATTGAAATTGCCAAATAGACAAAATAGCAGCCATTACAATGACCTGGTATGTAAATATAAAGATTCTAGCAAGGGTGTCAGTATTTTAATGTTTAAAATATAGGCCTAACCTAAATAAAGCTTGGCATGCTACACACACGCAGCATGTAAGAAGCTCACACACGTATTGTATACACTTGCACATGCTACATTCAAGACTTCTGATACAACTGTACACGTCATCTTATGCAACACAACAAAGTTGGATATTTGATTGCTTCATAATCCAAGCAGGAGCAGAAGGGGTCCCTGGACTGGGCTCTTAAAAACTTTTGGACAGCCCACCTTAATCTTGTCTGCAATAGCACTTCCCTTCTTGACGAGTTCAAAGGTTAAGCCATAGTGATTGGCCAAGCCCCCAGCTGATATGTGGAGGCAGGAATGCAGAGAGGGGCCCCAATCTACAAGTCCGTGTATGTCCGTGTGCGCTGTATTAACCATTAACGTTTAGAAAATGAATGCACATTTTAAGTAACGCGCAGAGACAATCTTGTCGTCGTCAACAGCAATCTGCTGCATCACAAAAATGTGGCACTTTCATTTTAAAGCCATGGAAAGGAAAGGGGAGTAGCTGGATTTATCAAACAAACCATCCTGCAATCTGACCCATGAGCCTACACTCCGCCATTTTACATTTTCACGTAAGATGAAGGGAACCTAGGTTTATGATGTCAGCTGCTCTATTAAATAAATGTAGATTTTAATGCATGCGTTATAGGCCGTACCTCGAGGTTCTGACTGCATAAATGAATAAGACGTCGTGAAGAATGTGCAACATTTCACTTTGAAATACCCCTACCATATAAAACAGGAAAAATAGGCTACATATGTATGCATTCAGTAGGCTAAAGACGGATGCGTCTAATTATTAAATAAATATAATAGGACTAGCCTACACAGTCTACTGTGCGTTTAACACGTGGAAAATGGAAAACGAAGTAAAAGTAACGTAAATTGTGTCCACCAGTAACTTGGACAGTAGGCCTGCCGACCGTGAGTCTCTGGGTGACCCGGGTCCGTACGTTCCCCAGAGTTTTTGGGAGTCCATGTCATGAAACAACAGCACAATGAGCAGAGGAGGGCGGAAGCTCGGGCAGCGGGGAATGACGGACACATCCTTCTCTAATGGACGACTTACATGGCCCCAGTGCCAGCTTGTACTCCACTCACACACATTTCACAAGGCGTGTGGACTCTTTAGCCGTTTCTACGATATAATGAGCCCAAATAGTATCTTTTAACATGATGTAGCCATAAAAAAACTTAAGAATCAAGTGGGCGAGGGCCTAGCAGCAGGCTACACCGGGTTTGGGGCTACTAGTCATGGCGAGGAGGAGCAGCACACTTCTATACGCCCCTTCATCTGACCCCAGAGAAGAGGAGCAGGACAGGGCTCAAAATACTCAGGGCGAGACACAATTTCAAGAAAACTAAATTAAACAAAAAAGAGCAGCTTATTGGGCAATTTTGTAAAAAGGGAAAAGAAACTAAGCTAAAATGGCTACACCAGATAGAGTATAGTTAGTGTATTCAAATGTAGCCTACCTTTGACGTTTAGGCACCGAGTGCTCCACTTCGAGAACTTTCCCATGAAGTTCAACTTTACCTAAAAAACATAACAGCCATTTTTATTTCATTCATTAGCATATTTCCTGCGTTCACACCATTTACTGAAATAGGCTAGGTATCGTAGCTTATTGAAAGTGTTTTAACTCCTGGACAAAGGTAACTGAATTACACTGTAGCCTCCTGTGGCTGCAATTAGCACGATATGACATTTTTAGCTAACTATTAGTAAAAGTACATGACCTACTTTTTCGCTACGAGCTCACACACACTTCGTGCTCGTGTGTGCACGCTGTTCGTGGAAAGAACAGAAAATGTGACCACTTTAGGACGTCAAAAACGTGTCCAAGCGATTAAATGTGACTTTAAGAGAATATATACAAGTTGCTCAACGTATGGCTTTGCTTGGTGTCCTACATTTGACACACAACATAAATAAAGCACCTGGTTTGCACTGTGGGTGAAACGGCAGCACCGTGGCTGAGTCGTGGCCATTGTAGAGGGCCTAAATCTAGTTTGGCAGCAGGATGAAAAAAAAGTCTAAGTTTAAAAGTGATTGCTTATGGATGCAACCCTCTCAGGCCTTTAGTAAGAACCATGCCAGAGCTCACTGTAAGGCTCGCTCCATGGCGTACACAACCCGCTGCCCTGCTCGCTGCACACTGGAGAGCCGTAGTACTCCACTGATCATGTATATTTACTCGACCTTTAAACTAAGTGCACTCACATCAAATTACTGACGATTTCTTTTGTTTGTTTATTTTTTTATTTTTGCTATTCTAGTTTCTGAGCCACGGTGTCAAAAGGCCAAGCAGCTAAAGGTTGTGTGAGAGAAAGAAATGCTTGAATACACCCCCACCCTACACAACCACATGCACTTCTCACAGGGCCATGGAGTAGAGCTATAGCCACACAAATGCAGCAGCCCGTGCGCCTCGACAAAACGGCACTTTTCAACTAATTTTCTCACCTGAAAGAACATCGATGGCCTTCATTGCAGCCTTCTCGTCCGGGCAATCCACAAACGCATAACCAGTTTTAACAAGAAACGGACCACTGTAAGGAATCTTCCACTGCTCAAAGATAGTTTCGAAGTCCTTCTCGCTCGCCTCAGCGCTCACGTTGCCAATGTATAGCTTATTCATGTTGTACGCCGACAAGAGACAATCTTTACGCCGGGAGATAGTTGCTCGCCCTCGCAGATGTGCACTGTTTGGGAGTAGAAGCCTAAATCGCCTTTACTACTACGGAGCGGCCGTGGCGTGCTTCCCCAAGCCACAGATAGATTTAAACTGGCAGCCTCACAGTGCGTTTGCGCTCCCTCGCCCCTCTGTCTCTATCGCGCAATAAATAAACGCTCAATTATTAATCTTGTGTCTCCAAACGATGGCGGGCTGGGTGAAAAGGAGGAGAAACTACTTTGTGTCTTCCTCCAAAGCCCTTGGCAAAGAGACAGAGAATGTCACACACGGTAAGGCTGGCGCCCGCCTCTAAGTCTACAGCCGAGAAGAAGAAGGGGGAGAAAAAAAAATCCTCTGCGATTCCGGCTTTTTTGAATGAGCCACGTGTTCAAACTACAAATGAGCCCACACGTGAGGAATCCCAATTGCTCAATTAAGTGTTTGGGATTGGGGAAAATTGCACGGGAATCTGGGGTGGGGACAGCAGAGGGGAGTGGAGAAAAAGGAGGGGATGAGTAGATTGGTGTTGGGAAAAACCTGGCGAGCTGTGCGCGTAAAGGGATTCCGTGAGAACCCTGTGTATCTTTACTAGAATCACATTGGTGTGCCTTTCTCTGCAAAGCCTCATTCTGATTGGTCAGCTGAGGAATAGTAAAACGGCAGCGCGCAGGCCCATAGGAGAGAGACGCTGATATTCCGAGGGGCTTGTGCGCAAGCTTGTGCAAAGTGCACTGTACTCATGACACAGTAGGAGAAAAGGGGGCGGGGCCATTCATAAATGATGTTGCACTGTACTGTTAAATTAGATGGTGAATACATTCAATTTTGAGGATCTAGAGGAAAAAGGAGTGGTCTATGTTGCTCCATGGGCCCTTGCGCAATAAGAGAAAGACACGTAGCTCATACCCAACTGATGGCATCCATCTTCTCCAACTAGACCAAGCTATCCCCTCCCTGATCCACAGCTCAAAGTCCAGCAGCAAGCCTGGCTTGTGGTCTTCACACACACTACTGTTGGCATGGATGTCTTCCTGCACTGGGTTGATCCAAGTTTGGGGCAGTTTGGTTCGACGAAGAAGCGTGCGGGCACGCTGTAATCTGAAAAGCACATGGCGAATCAGCCATACTGCCCGATATAGCCTACCCATTGGACTTAGTAAAAGAGGGAGGGGTCGCCAAACAAAGTGCCCCTAGCCATATATGTTACACAAAGCCACATGGAATGGAAATACAAAATGCTACTTTAGTGAGGATTTTTGCAATTCAAAAGCGAGGGCCAACATTTTAAAGTATGTCAGACCTCTGAAAACGTGCTGTCCCCTGTCTTATGGCAGTTATAGACATAGGCCTACTTGTTGATAGAGTGGAGGTCCAAGCTGCATAGGAAAAATGCTCATATCATACATCATTCCACAATATGTTTATATTATGCAATAAGTTAAACTGCAATGAAAGGTTCAATAAACTTCAAATTTAACTATGTTCAGGACATTTTTTGAATGTATTTCCACAATGTGCTTGTTTTATAGGCCTATGGGTGGTCATTTAGCAGACGTGTAGCAGTAGTGATTGTTGTTATTGAGTGTTATTGTTAACTATGGTCAGTGGATTATGTTTTAGCTTTTGTGGTAATTTGGATTTATTTCATTTTTACATATTATTTCATGAATAATATTTACTTCTCCCTGACAGTATATGTAGCTAATTACAGTATGTAGTCATTATACAGTGGATAATCAAGTGCAAAGTCTATTTTTGTAGGTGTACCCTGCAGAGCACTTTGAGTTTGAAATTATATAATATAACGGTATTGTGGCATGACAAGGATTATTAGACGGTACCAATGAAGGTTATTGATTTTTTTTTTTTTTTTTTTTTTTTTTTAACACTTTTTGTCGGGCCGAAGCTTACACTGGAGCCTTTGCTGTATGAGCAGCTCACTCCTGTGCAAACACACCGCGCCCTCTGATTGGACGAGGCGCCTGTCCAATGGGAGCGCCACAGTCCAGCTCCCGTACTACTGCCTTGGCTCGGCCTCAACGCGCCCATTCATTGGCTCCTCGGCCCCTCTATTCTATATGAATCCGCGCGCCAAGTATGCATTTCTCCTCGTGCTTCCCCTGTTCTTCTTTGTTACTAGCTATAAGCACGCACTGAACCATGAAGCTAAAAAAACAGTCGCGGCTACTTTGTACCGCACTTTTTAAGAAGTTCAGCTCGTGTTTACGAATAGGTAACGTGAAATAATTGTCACAAAAAAATTAGTATGTGAATTTGGTTCAACATATATGCGCGTTAAACTGTTTTGTAATCTTAAACTCATTTTCGGGAAGGGTCTTCACTGACTTTTTGTTTCAGAGGGGTGAATGCTAATGTATTTGGTTACTGCTCTATGGAATTTCATACAGGTTTTAGTGCCCAAAACCATTTGTTTGACCTAGTTAGACCGATATAATTTAAGTTTATCCGTGTTGAGTGATGTCCGAGGGAATTAAAGATTCCGTCGGAGGCATTCGCCACGACATATGGCCAGACTTAGCCCCGTGCAGGACACCGTTTAAAAAAAAAAAAAAAAAAAAGTGTATCCGTGCGGAGTGAACATATAGAGGCGGCCATAAGAGCTGTGTGTCGGGTTAAATGAGTCTCTGTGAAGGGCTCAATGTGCCGCGGAGGAATGTACAGAGTCTCCTCCCCGCCCCAGCTTCTTCACGGCTCCCCCGCTATGGACACATTCCATAGGCGCAAAACTGACATAAAGTTTGAGACCACACTGCGTCCTATATTTGTGGGGAGAATTCCGCCTTTCGCGATAGTGCAAGAAGGAAAAGAGCCGACCAGGAATCGATTTGGTTTAACACAGAGGTTATTTTTAGCGAGCAGGACAGGGGAGGTGGCAGTTTGTTTAAGTAAAAAACGCAGCTTAGCATATAGCCCTAGTTTAGCTGCTGGCTGGCTTCACTCCAGGCTATAGGCTAGAGACCGTAGGACTTCCATCGACTCTTTACATTCCATGTAGGCTACTTTGAAACAAGGACACTCCTTCGGTGAGAACACTTTGCATTTATTCGTCGCTATTTAAAAATAGTTTGCATTTAAATTTTTCCCACTTGTTCCATCTAATCCGGGGAGTAGCCGATTTGGGCAGAGCCAGGGAACATTGTGATAATGAACGCCATGTTGTATAAAATGTTGTGTCTTTAGGTTTTGGCCAAGTTTTCGCTCTTTTACTGCTGTGTTTTAGCTCCTTTTTGTGTTTTTCGGAATTTTAGCCAAATAGTTATTATTTCTGTTAAAATTAAGTTATTATTTTTAACCTGTTTACACAAAAATGGGTCTCACAGATGAGAGCCCTCAATTAGAAAATGGCGGGTTGTGCCTCTTAAAAACATATACCTCAGAACTCTTGTTTTTCATTGTAGCATGTGTAATTACAGCTAGCAAACTGGCTACAAACAAATTGTAATTTTGTATTAAAATAGTACTTTTATTAGCTGAAATGTTTGTTAGCCTTTATTGACTTAATGTCAGGCTAAAGTAATGTTTGTTTCAAAAACAATGAGATGATATGCAATTATATGTAGTTATTAAATTTGTCTCGTTATTAAATTAAGTCATTTATAAGTTTTTTTATTGCATTATCTGGCATAGTAATTTGTGAAAAAAGCTATAAAAATGATTTAGAGCTCGTCCATAGGCTATAGTTACTGTTATAAAATCAATGTCAATTTACGCAGTGTTTTAGTGCAAGTATGCTGTTTTAAGCTGTTATTAGTTTCAGGCACTTACACAAAATAACTTGTGTACACAAGTTAGTATTTTGTGTCAGATGTTTTACCTGCTATGTTTAAGATGATTGTTTTAAAAGCTTATTTTAAAATGTTAAAGATTGCATGAATATAAGAGCACACTCTTGTGTTGGCCGAAAGTGGGTGTTTTCACAAATGCTTGAATATTTTCAGAATTTGTCACGTTGCAGCTGGAGACATGAGCAAGCATGTGGATTCTATAGGTCTGCTGAGCTAACTTTTCCGCTGGGTGCTGTTGACTCGCACACTTTATTTGTTGCTTTTTGCTTTTAGGTAGGAACTCGTATGAAATATTTAAAATATCCCAAGATTAATTAGGATATTTTAAAAACTAAAATACATTGTTTGATGATTGATAAATGCATATTGCTGAAATAACACAAAAAAATAGATTATGTTTTATGTGTAGGTTTGTTTATCAGAGGATGCAGCTTTTAATATATGGAGCAAATGCATCTGTTTAAGGAAGTCATATTAAAAGAATAAATAGGATTTCAACTGACTGAGGGATTCATACATTTTTTTAAGTGTAGTGGTTTGCAAACATTGGGTCAGGGCAGTATTTGTTAATCTCCATCGCCATAAAATAGGGATTTATGAATAGTGAAAATTGTTAATGGTCAAGAATAATTTTAAAATAAAAATATTTGAATAAATCAAATGAAATATCAGTTTGAAGGTTAAAAACTATGTTCAACAAAACCAAAACACCAAAATGGTGGTAAAACAAATAATTGGTGACATATAATTTCTTAATTCCAATATTATTCAAATAATATGAATAAAAAGTTATAAAACATACCCTCCTGTAAGATGATTTTAATGTTTTGACCTATTGCTGATCATTAAGGAAGTATAATGTTTATTTTTGGCTGTTGAAGCAAGTTTTGACATATATTATTTTTATGACATACGCTCATATTGTGTATGATTTGTCCTGCAGTGTGAAGCCTCCAGTAGGACACCTGTGCTACTCTACACAACAGGTCAAACAAGGTGTGATTTTTTTCCACTACTGAGAGGACTGAAACTCAAGCAGCTATTGTGTGGTAAACTCTACAGTATTTTATAAAAGTTTTATCAATCTATTTAATTGTATAAATGTGTCCACGTGTAGGACATTTAGAACACTGACTATGTGAGATAAGGTGTAATGAACTGTATTCCTTGAAGCACAGCTGTCTTCTCAGTGAGTAAATCAATAATTCATTTGCAGTATCATTTAATGTTGTATACATTAGGGCTGCACAATATAAGACTAGTTTAGGATTATTGAAATATCAATAATTACTATGTCCAAGTGATATTGTGACATTCAGTCAAAAATAATTGTCTTCGCAGATCATTAAACTTTTTAAACGATTCCTGTGTTTAGATGCGCGTAGTCCTTGTCCTGGTTTAGTTCTTGTTAAGCTGTGGTTTAGTCCTGTCTTTCTTGGTTGGTGTCATCGTAATTTATTCTCATCATTTTGTTGAGATGCATGTTTTTCATATCTTGTCATAACCTCATCACAACCTAATCACTGTCTGAAATAATTTATGCTAACACTAAAACTAAAATATTTCTTTTTGACTGCTAAGAACATGCCTATGAGCCACTTGAGAATACTGCTTTAGTTCTTGATTTAGCCCTGGCTTTGTCCTACATCTACTCCTAAGTTTACTTTGACATTAACTGTTGGTTAAGATCCGGTCCAGTGGTTAAGATGAGTTAAGTCCAGAACCTTGTATATCTTTATATATTCCAGCTCATTTATACTTTTACTATCAGACGGGACGTTTAAGTTTCGCAGGTCATGTCATTATCACGCTTTCAAAAGAGTTATTGCTTATCACACACTTTTCTAGTAAGGTGTGAAATAGCACTCCATTCACATTCATGTAAAAAGCACAGAATGTACACTTGTAACCTTGAAATTACCTTTGGCCTTTGGCCCCTGTCTTGAGTCTTTATTGAGGAGGAGTTTTCACTTCTGTATATGAACTTTGAATTCTAAACTCAGAGCACTTACCTTGGCCCCTGCAGATAATCTGTGTGTGAATGAAGGCAGAGGGGCCCCTGGCATGTCTGCACTGATTATTAACCTTCTGCGAACGACAGGCTTAGGACCGCAGATAAGCCCCATGCCAGTATCTCAGGTGGATCCAAGAAGTAGGCCTAGGATTTAGAGATGCAGAAGGTAAAATCTTCATTAACCATGATCAGAGAAGCTGAGTAGCCATAGATTGTATTAAGAGTAAGTAAGAGTTTTGGTACTTCAAAATAATATTAGAGAAGTAAAAAGTCAGTAATTACTTGAGTAAAAGTAAAAAAGTATCCAGAAAGTACTCAAGTAGTGGTACTGAGCAACTGTTTGGACTAACATTTGATTTATGTTTTAATATTGATGTAATCTGACAAAACATAAAATTATGTAGGGCAGCAGCAATAATCAGATTAATTAATCTGAATTGATTATAAAAATAACTGTCAACTAATTTAATACTTGCAGATGATGTCTAAATGTTTTGATTAAAAAAACATCTTTGAGCCTGTATATTCTCTATCCAAAAGTATTTATAGCTTTGTCTTTGTCTGGTGCAAATTTGTGATTTTCTGTAGTATTTCCACAAATTTAGACCTAAAACTATAGAACACCTCCAGTTTTTAACCAGTTGCCTTGATTAGACCACCAGGTCATCAAGTATTTCTTTGCCCTGCTCTATCCAACTAATAATTGAAAACAATAACAGAAAATTAGTTGTTTAATTTATATTTGCAGGGATATTTGCTATTGAACTTATGAAGTTTAATGTTTAAGATAATTCACAGCAAGTAAACTCCAAAAGACTCGTACAGCATTACACTTTATATATTCAATTACACTGTTAAAATGTATGAAATAGTAGTGATTTGCTTTTAAATATGGGGACAGGAATTAAAAGTTGTATTTATTTGTAATAAATCCCCCAAAATACATGAAAAAATATCTGTGCATTTGATTTCATTGATCGCTTTTGGGCTGTTTCCTTCAGAGGTGTCCACAGTGAATCCTCTGTGTCCTTCTAACCCTCTCCTCTGCATCATCTCACACCAACTAATGTCATGTCTATTTTCACTACATCCTCTTTTTTTGGTCTTCCTGTCTGTGTTGTTTCAGGAAAATGGTAATTAATTGGTCAAAAAATAGTTTATGGACTAACATTTCCCAGAGAGGGCAGACCTCCACTAAGGCATTACAATTGCTCCCTAGACTCAGACAGACTGCAGGAGCTTTCACACTGAATGGTTCTAGGAACCTAGTTATAAGAATCCCCCCTCCCATATATCCAGTTATGGAAACCTCCCTGCCCCAGGGTCCTTTTTCCAGCTCACTTTCACACCGTTGATAGCAACCAGACAGGAACTCTGTGACATAATTTCAGTGACAGTGTGTGACAGTACAAGTACAACATCCAGCAGCTACAACAAATCAGAACAAACTGATAGCATGAAGCACAAAGACACCCAGATCGCACATTTCGCAGGAATAATTATAATAGAGAGGGAAATATGAAGAATAATGTACAGGCTTTGGGAGTTTACAGAGAGTGAGAAAGCGAAGGATCCAGCGCAGTTTTACTGCTTAATTTTTTATTTAGTTATTTTGCTTACAGACTAACAAACAAAGCAGTGTGGTAAAATCAAAAGGCTTTTAAAATGAATTAAATGTATGTATGGAAGTCATTAAGCAAGGTGTAACTACTAAAAAAAATAACAAACTGCAAATATCGTGCAGCCCTAAATGCAACAGTAATATAAATGTCATTTATAATGGAACTGTTGTCACTGTATTTTAACCTGATTGTAGTGCCAACAGATTAACGCAGTCAAATTCATGCTTCTGTTTTCATTCATTCATCTTCTTCCACTTATTGCCGTTTGCGGCCGGGCTTATGCTATTATGGGCTTTAGGTGGGGTACACCCTGGACAGTGTCCAGTTAGGCAATGGGGTGGACACATAAACATACAGAGTCAGCCGGAGGACCTGGAGAGAACCCACAGTAACAGGGAGGACATGCAGACTCCACTTGGAGAGAGCTTGTGACAGCGGGACTGAGGATCAATCTCACATCCTCCTGGGTGGAAGGTAAGAGCACTCTAACCACTCTGCCACCATGTTGCCTCTACTAATTCAGATACATCATTCTACTGTTGAGCATGACTAGACTAGGCTCACTTTGAAGATCCTTCCAACTACTATGAATGAACAGTACTTGAATATCAAATTTGTTCTTTGATAAGCAGAAAAATTAGTGGCACTTAGAGCACTTAGCTTTTGAAAGTGTTGTATGATATTAGGACATGTTGAAGCAAGAAAACTCCATGCCCAAGTAACTCCTATGCATATGAAACTCAAACCTAACTTCAGTCATAGTTAAGTGTTATGCACAATGGCAGAGTGCTTAGCTCTTGTTCCTCTCAACATGCTGACTGTGGGTTCAATCCCAGCAACCAGCAATCTCTCCGAGTGAGGTCTTCATGTCCTTCCGTGTTACTGTGGGTTCTCCTCTTTCTCCCAACGTCCAAACACATGCATGAACTGGAGAACCAACATGTCCCACAGTGAAAGAATGTGAGTGAATTATGTCATTGTGTGTCTTTTAAGTGTCAGCCCTGCGATTAACTGGCCACTGTCCAGGGTGTACCACACATCAGGCAGTAAATACTGCACTTGCTATCACAGACCACTGTTGTCTCACCATTAGTATTACTGGAGTTTAATTTTTCACTTGCTACAGCCCTACCTTAACTTGAATATTATATTTATATTGTGAATTCATAATGGATCTGATACTGTTGATGTAAAACTTCAATGTAAGTGTTTAAGTTTATCTTCAATAAAGAGTTGACAAATGTCCCAAGTCTTCCCTGGTTTTATTTGAAGGCCTATTTTTCTATTTTAGATTAATATTTCAAAAGCCGGTGTGAACATGAACCTCCCTCACACCTCTACATGAGTGTGTGCCCAGGCTGTTTTCCCACCAACCCACTCATCTCTAACTCCTGCCTTTACAAACTTTATTCACACATTCACAAAGCACCTCACCAACTTGTGCAGCTCTTATTGTTTCACTTACAAAAAAAATAAAAAAATTCACAACAAAAGAGAGGTATGACTTGATCTTGTGTAATGTCCCTAAAGAGAAGATGCACTCATGACAAAAGACTGCAGTGATTATCAACTAGTGGGTCAGGAACCAAAAGTGTTTCTATGAGGCTGAATATAGGTTCAGGAAAGCTGCAGAAACAGTAAAAGACACACAAATGTATATTTTGTGGTTTTGATTAAAAACCATCTTTGTGTATATTCTCTATCCAAAAGTCCTCAAGTGTCATATTTGTAGCTTTGTCTGGTTTAAATTTGTGATTTTCTTTTGTCATATGAAAAGACTGATTATCTGGTGTTTCAGAAACCAAAAATGGGTCGCTATGAGACTGAATATAGGTTGAATGGTCAGTTTTTGTAAGCCTTAATATTGATTTAAATGCATGAAGTTGTGAATTAAACTTAATGTGCCATAAAGATTTAGACAAAACGACATTTCATTGGTAAAAGGTGTCTCTCAATGAGGATAAATCATGGTTAAATTGTGTCTCTGAGGCAGACCAGCTGAAAGAGCCACAAAACTACTGTCTGTGTCCTAGGGGTGGATGAAGTACTCTAAATCTGTACTCTAGTAAAAGTACTGGTACTTCAAAAATATGTCTCAAAATAGTATGATTCAAGCAGCAAGCTTAACAAAAATGTTACTTAAGTAAAAGTAAAAAAGTGGGTCACCCCTCTTTTCCCCATGCTGTACCCATGTTTCCCAGTATATATGTTCCACTGGGAACATTGAGGTTAAAGTCAGGCCTAAAGTTAGGGAACATCAGGACTGACCACAATGCACAAGTATCTACATTCTCAAGAACTTGTCTTCCCTGGTATTTATGGACCAAGGAACATATGTGCTTTCACAAATGCGCAGGTACCCCATCCATAGAAAAAGGGGAACAATTTATTGAAGTAGAAATTACATTTACGGTGACAACTTGCAAAGTTCCTGTTTTATTTTTATCAGAATCTATACAGCACATCTCTATAACTAAAGATTTAATAGTAGATACGCTGCTTTACCTACACACTGTTGGAATGATGCCTTAAGAGGTTTGGCAGTGACTGTAGTAGCGCCCATGTCCTCATCTCATCACTATGGCTCTTGTAAGTGCAAAGCCATTTCTCCAAAAAGTAAGTCTGATATGTGTTGCTTTCATTAAAATAAATTAACTATATTCTGTTTGGAAACACTTTATTTTACAATACGCTTGTGTAACTACAATATAGCACATAATAACATGTTCTTACATTGAACATACATAATGGAATTTTGTGTACTTACAGTTTCTAGGTACAAAGGTTACACTACTCTACCAAAGTACATATTACTACCTAGTAAGGTAGTCATTGTACTAAATTTTGCAGAAGCTAAAGCTGAAAAAGCAGAAGCTTTTTATTACATTTATGAAGAAACTAAGCACAGAGAATGTCTCTCTGTAAGTACACGATCTTTACAGTTTGTTACAGAATGCGTTACATAGTAGTCATATTGTAGATGCACTGTTTCAAGCATTGTGTAAAATAAAGTGTTACCTTGTTTTTACTGACTGATTTTTTTAGAACTGGAAATGCAGCCTAAATGATTCTATAACTTGTAAAAGTGGCTTCATATAGACTAGTTCTTGACTGTCGTAATGAAACAGACATATATGACAGCCCTCTTCTCCTGTCGCTGTCTTGTTTGGTTCTATTAAAACAACAAAACATGTCGATTCATTTTAGAGAATGCACATTTAAAAGTAGTTTTCAGCTTGTGGCCACTTATATGTACAACAGTCACATCTACTGTCTATATTTTTATGATTTATTTTTGTCTTTTATGCCTTTTTATATGTTTATTTCTTCAGTAATGGGACAAGAAACAAGGGAACCACACAGGAAAAGACATGGACCACCCTCCTTTGTAAGAGTCTCAGTGGTGACAACAAAAATATAAACTACAGGTATTTATGGACATAACATCACGTCAATATACTATATAAAGTAATTTATTAATAACACACAATAACACCCCCAATCTTGTATGCACACATTGATGGCTGTTTTGACAAAATGCAAACTTTGCCATCCAACTGGAAACTTATATCTCCTGGATTTACACCATGAAAAATATGTGGCTTAGATCAGTGGTGGAAGCAAGTTTTATCCCACTTTCATTGGACATGTACAGTAGGCTGTTAAAATAATCACTATTTCATGTAATTCATAAAATATTTAGGCTTCTAAAAACATCAACACTGAAAGTATATCCAGTTTCCACAGCCCACTTTTGGGTCCGGACCCATCAGTTGTGAATCACTGATGAAACACCTTCTATGTTCCAGCCCACTTTTGTGCACGTCTGCCTACAGGTATCAAAAGTGGCTCCTGACAGCCGTCCTGGGTTATCCATGATGAATGTTCACATCTTGCTCCACTCCTCTGAGAAAACTAGAAGAAGGAGGATATAGTCAAACCAGTGGTGGAATGTATCAAAGTAAAAGTACTTGGTTACTTTACTTAAGTACAGTTTTCATGTATCTGTGCTTTACTTGAGTAAAGGCCATATTGTAGACAGAGTACTTAAGTATAACAGATGCAGTAAAGTAGTACTGCTTTAGAAACATCAGAATAATAAAGACAGAAGACCTCAATGACAGATTCAGACTCTTCTAATGCATCAGTTTGTTAAACTCATTAGTAACGTTAATTTCATGAGCTGTCAAGTCTGTGTGAATGTTTTTTACATTTTTACTCACAAGTACATTTAAAAGTGAGTACTTTAATACTTTTACTTGAGTGAGAATTTTAAGGTGATACTTGTACTTTTACTTGAGTAAATATTTGCTTCTTTATCTGTACTTTTACTTAAGTAAAGAAATTGAGTACTTCTTCCACCACTGAGTCAAACTGCTGTCAAAAGGAAAAAGTGATTTGGTTTATGAGGATCCGCCTCCCCTGTACTGGGAGGCTTTGGGGAGGAGGACCTCTAGCGGTGTAAGGCTGCAATCACAACAGAAAACATCGCCCCAGGGATGTGTGGATGCATGGTCTGCTGCAGCAGGAAAACAAACAGCACTCAGATCAGAGCCAAGCATAACAAATCCAAAAGGCATTCACGATTCAGCTGTTAAAATGAACGGTTCTTTGTGTTTATCTTGTGTTTCTTTCATCCTCGTATTACAGTGCATGAGGCATGGCCGTACGCACCAGAGAGGTCACAGAGGTCCGGACCGCAGGATTTTTCTAATACTGGACTAAACCAGGTCTAAATCCCGGCTTATTTAGAAAAAAGACAGGAGTAAACCAGGACTAAACCAAGACCAAATCAGGTCTAAACCGGGACTAAAGCAGGACTAAACCAAGACCAAACCAGATCTAAACCAGGACTAAACCGGGGCCAAACCAAGACCAAACCAGGTCTAAACCAGGACTAAACCAGGGCCAAACCAAGACCAAACCAGGTCTAAACCAGGACTAAACCAGGGCCAAACCAAGACCAAACCAGGTCTAAACCAGGACTAAACCAGGGCCAAACCAAGACCAAACCAGGTCTAAACCAGGACTAAACCAGGGCCAAACCAAGACCAAACCAGGTCTAAACCAGGACTAAACCAGGGCCAAACCAAGACCAAACCAGGTCTAAACTAGGACCAAACCAGGGCCAAACCAAGACCAAACCAGGTCTAAACTAGGACCAAACCAGGGCCAAACCAAGACCAAACCAGGTCTAAACCAGACTAAACCAGGGCCAAACCAAGACCAAACCAGGTAACTAAACCAGGCCAAACCAGACGCACCCATAAACTAGGACCAAACCAGGGCCAAACCAAGACCAAACCAGGTCTAAACTAGGACCAAACCAGGGCCAAACCAAGACCAAACCAGGTCTAAACCAGGACTAAACCAGGGCCAAACCAAGACCAAACCAGGTCTAAACCAGGACTAAACCAGGGCCAAACCAAGACCAAACCAGGTCTAAACTAGGACCAAACCAGGGCTAAGCCAAGACCAAACCAGGTCTAAACCAGGACTAAACCAGGGCCAAACCAAGACCAAACCAGGTCTAAACTAGGACCAAACCAGGGCCAAACCAAGACCAAACCAGGTCTAAACTAGGACCAAACCAGGGCTAAGCCAAGACCAAACCAAATCAAAACCAAACCAAAGTCTAAACCAGAAAAAAAAACTATTCATTCATCATCTTCCACTTATTCCCGCAAGGGGTCACGGGTGACTGGAGCCTATCCCAGTAACTTTGGGCCTTAGGCGGGGTACATCCTGGACAGGAACCAGCTTCTCTAAGGGCTGACACAGAGACAAATACAGACACTCACTAGGGTCAATTTAGAGTCACCAATTCACTTAACGCATGTCTTTGGACAGTGGGAGGAAGCCGAAGTACCTGGAGAGAACCCACAGTAACACAGGGAGGACATGCAGACTCCACCCAGAGAGGTCATGTGATGGTGTGATGGTCGGCCCGGGGCTCGAATCCACGCTCTCCTTGCTGGGAGGTGAGAACACTAACCACTGTGCCACCGTGCACCCTAGAAAAAACTAGTCTAAACCCATATTTAGGAAAAATACAGGACTAAACCAGGTCAAAGCAAGGACTAAATGAGGTCTAAACAAGGACCAAACCAGGACTAAACCAGGACTAAATAAAAACAAATCCAGGACTAAACTAGGGCCAAACCAAGACAAAACCAGTCTAACCCAGGACTTATTTAGGAAAAAGACAGGACTAAACCAAGTCCAACCCAGGACTAAACCAGGACAAAACCAGTCTAACCTAGGTTTAGACTGGGACCAAACCAGGTCAAAACTATATATAAAAGATGCAGTAAAGTAGTACTTCTTTAGAAACATACAAATAATAAAGACAAGACCTCAGCGACAGATTCAGTCTTGGACCAAACCAGGTCGGAACTAGGTCTAAAATAAGGACTAAACTAGTCGTCAACATAATGGACCTCAGTATTTCTAAAGTCCAGTAGAAAAGCATTTTTATTCATTAATTTTCTTTTTTTATTCTTTATTGATTCTTCTGTTAGTACAGCTTTCACACAGGTAAAACACGTTTCCCATCAAATGGCCCCATCTGCAGTCAGCACAGGTCTGAAGAATGTGGAGATGCCACATTCAGGAGCGCTCCCAGGGCATGGACGATCCTGATGTAGTGTCTGATCTCCAGGCTCCTCTGAACGTAGGGAAATCCATACCCATTCATATTTATTTATTTATTTATTTATTTATTTATTTATTTATTTATTTATTTATTGTAGAGGTGCGTTGTTCTTGTAACATTAACAAGGACACTGCTCGAAACCTGAAGAAAAAGGAGAAAAGGACATTACCACTAAAAGCTGAAGAATCATGCTTCTGTTCCACATGGGTGTGATGGACCGTTGATCACTGACCTCTGGAAGAAAAACACCATTTATCAGGTAATCCTCCCCTCTACAGTCATGTCCCAGGACAGGTTCAAGACTATTTTGTCATGTCTTCACCTCACTGACCCTGCAGAAGACAGCAGAGGTTTGGAGCCTGTGGGACATACAGGAAAGGGAAGGCTGTGGTTTCTAAAGCATTGGAGAACATCCTGAATAAAGGGTCCCTTTGGGGCGATATCTGCTGGATCCCCAAAAGGTGACCTTTTGTTTAAGTTGAATGGGCATGAGGGAGGTGGCTCTGTGCACACATGTCCACTCTGTGTACAGTGGAGACAGAGACGGTGCAGCAGTGGAGGAAAAAAGAAGATGGCACTAATGTTCCCCAGACCAACAGTACAACAGCTACATGGGCAGATACAGGAGACCAACTCCTTGAACATTTACTTATTGATACAGGAAGAATGCAACTGCACATATAAACATAGAGTTTTCCTTTATTGTTGCCTTACAACCTGGAATTGAAATTGATCATTGGGAGGTTTATGTCAGTCACTTTACATCACATGCCAACAACTATGAAGATACAAAATATTTTTATTGTGAAACAAATAAGAAATATGACTGAAAATGAGTGTGCATAAGTGTTCACCCCCTTTTTAAAGAGACCGCTATATAAGACCCACTGGTATTTACTTTCAGAAGTCACAGAAACTGTTAGATGAGGTCGGTCTGTCTGCAATTCAGCTGTCATAATGCCACAAAACACACTTTAATTCATCATTATAACATGTAACAGATATGTAAAAGATAAGTAACCACACCAAACCTGCCTAGAGAGGACCATCTAAAACTCACAAACCGGGCAAGGAGTGCATTCATCAGAGAGGAGGAAGACCAAAGGTGACCCTGAAAGAGCTGCAGAGCTCCACAGCAGAGACTGTTGTATCTGCCCACAGGACCACTCTGAAACATACACTCCACAGAGCTGGGCTGTGTGGAAGAGTGGACAGGAAAAAGGCATTGCTTGGAGAAAATAATAAGCGTGTTTGCCAAAAGGCACGTGGGAGACTCCCCAAATATAGGAAGGTCCTCTGTCAGATACAATTAAAATGAGCCATCAATGAAACCCAACACCTGACTGTGGCCCCTCTCTAAAGTGAAGCCTGGTGATGGCAACGTCCTGCTGTGGGGATATTTGTCATTGGTAGGGACTGGGAAACCAAATCGTGCTGTACAATGCATCTGACCTGAAGGAGCTGGAGCTGTTTTTAGATGAAGAATGAGCACAAATCCCAGTGATTTTATGAACCAAGCTCATAAACACTTATCCTAGAAGACTTGGAGCTGGAAGTCCTTCAGAAGGTGGTTCTACAGAGGACTAATTTCAGGGGATGAATACTTCTGCACACCCAAGTTTCCTGATTTTCAGTCATATTTCTTGTTAGCCTCACGATAAAAAATATTTTGCATCTTCATAGTTGTTGTCATGTGATGTCAAGTGACTGACATAGACCTCCCAATAATCCATTTAAATTACTGGTTGTAGGGCAACAATAAAAAAGTGGGATGAATACTTTTCATAGGCAATGTACATGTACTGTGTTTCAGCACCTGTTTGGAGGACTCTGCTGTCACAAACAGCTTTATCATTTCCAAGAAGCTGTCCATCATGCAACAGAAGAGGGTTTACAGGAGGAGCTCTGCACAGCTCATAGAAGTCCCCCTGAGAACACAGCCCTCCCATGAGCACCGCCATGTCCTCAACAGTAAAGGAGACATCATGGGACGAGACCAGTGTGTGCTGGGGCAGTGTGAGGGTGTGCTTCCAGCTGAAGAATAACAGTTTTAGAGTGCACCACCAGGGCCCTGAAGCACACCTGTAGAGATAAAGTGTAAAATACTTTATCGTTATAGACCCATGTTTGAGTTTGGTTTGAGTTTCATTTAGGGTGGAACAATCACAGGCAATGTAACCAATCAGAGAAACAAAGAGCAGGATGTAAGCAGTGCACCACTGACCTGTATCTGTATCTGTAAGAATTGTTGCAGATTTTGCCATAAAACACCAGAATATGAAGTATTTTGAGCAGCTCTGTAATTATTTGTGAACGAGAACAGCAGCAGAAGCCAGTTGTACAAAGACCTGTGGAAAAAGTGAGTTTGTTTGAATGTGGTCGATACTTTGGACGTCAGTGGAACTTTACTGTTGTTAAAATGGAAACAGAACAATCCCAGAGAAGACTGAACAACAATGAGGATTTCAGCAGAACCAACAGGAGATGAAGGAAAGCACTCAAAACAGTTGATCAGGTCAAAGAAGTTATTAAATTCATTCTGTATAAGCTGCTCCCATCTTGGTTACTTTTGATAAATTATCTTCCACTTTTGTAAGATGTGCTGCAGATAAACAGCTGTGGTGTGATAAGCCGCTTCCAAACTGAGTGGAAATGGCTCTCTGTGGATGAGGACTCAGACTCTCCTGCTTTGGAAAAGAAAGTTTGATGGCCAGTGTAAACAGCAATAAGCAGAAGATAAATGAGGAGATATACTTTCAAATTTACTTTCATGACCATTTTCAATTGCTGCTTCACTAAAAGACCTTAGAGGTCTCCTTTTTATTGTTCCTCTATTTCATTTGTACACATTTATATTTTGCAGTAATGCCAAATAACTGCTAGATTATCAATGTAAGGAAGCTATAGGGCAAAAAGGACAAAGGCAAAGGCCGTAAAGATCACTTTTAACATGTTTTTATAGCCAATAAAAGATTTTATTATTTTTTTTTTTTTTTAGGCAAATCATTTAATATAGCCTATAGCCATGGCCAGGCTAAAATCTCTGTCAGAGCTGCATTCACTAAGAGAGAGCACTGCCTCACACACGTTTGCCCGTGGTTCTTCAGGACAAGTCACGGGTCTCATATATAATATATATATATATATAATATATATATATAATATATATAATATATATAATATATATATATATATATTACCCGTGACTTGTCCTGAAGAACCACGGGCACGTATATATATATATATATATACACATATATACACATATATACATACACATATATACATATATATGTACACATATATACATATATATGTACACATATATATATACAGAGTGTGCAATGCTTTTTTTAAGTTACTGATAGTTATTTGGCATCTTATTAATTTGGTTTATTGTTAACTAGCATTTTATTTTGTGAAGCAGCTAAAGTTTAGTTTTTTAAAATAAATGTGTTAATTGAAAAACTGAGACTTGTTTCTGGAGGCACAGTAGAACAGAGTTTATTGCAGTTCATCACAATAAAAGTGAATCAGGAACTTCACTCATGACAAAGTTCATCTTTGCTGCATAAAATCTCTCACTCCAAATGTTGTCGCTCTGTTTGCATTACACGTGTTTTCTAAGCAAAATAAATCCATTTAAATCTACAGTTTCTCTTTTATTAGCATATATAGTGACGTTGATGAAAGTATTGCTTATCATTAGAGCACAATGTTTGTGAGCAAGGCCATCTCTCATTAATATCCTTCGTTATTTGGAGTAGAATCACAGTGCAACAACCAAGCAGGCGTTAAACAGTACTACAGTACTACAGTACTACAGTACTACAGGGCTGCTCCACACAAGGCAAAAAATACATATGTACTTCTATTCAGAATATACTCTGTGCTCATTCACTCATTTTGCATAAATGTTTACTGCACCCAGCAAAAGTGCAAATCAAACTCTTTGGATTCTATATGAAAGGTGAGTTATGAAATCAACATTCTACTTACAGCATCTGCAAATGAAAACCTTGTACAGCAATAAACGGTCAAGTACATATTCATATTTGGATTAGGGCTGCACAATATACTGCAAAGAAATACGTGTATTACAATAATGTTACGGTCTTCCATGTGACATACTGTGTGTAACTTGTAAAAAATATTTATCAAAATGATCAAGTCTCCACAAATATAACAACAAGAAACACACAGTCAAAAAACTAAATTGCAAAATATTTTAGAAGAATAAAAAAAATCTCCAAAATGTGCTAATCTAAAATGGTTAATAATATCATTTTAACTAGTAGTAGAACACTGCCCCAACAAACCTTTTTCAATATGAGGGACACACTGTTCCAGAATATAAAGACAAGCTTGGACTAAACCAATGAAAGTGTCCTGGGGGGGTGAGGGGAGCGGAGTCTGATTAATCTGTCTAATTAGCGCGGCTAACAAAGCTAACAAATACAAGAGCAGAGTCCTTTGCAGTGACAGCAGTTTAAGCACTGATATTATCCCTACACATACTCGATCTACCATAAAACTTAACTCTACAAAGAAAAGAGAAGCACAAACAACTAGTGGAGCGCACAAGGATTTATGTGCAGTGCATCGACAGACGCACAAAATGCACGTCTTCAGCTGGCCGCCACACCACCTACTGCTTGGGGCTGTAACGTCATCCTTTTCAGTGAGGATGCTGTTTTCACAATTTACACAAGAGTGGAGAGGCTCCAGGCGGCTCCTGCTGTGAGACCAAAACACCTCCTCCAGAATTTTCAAAAAATTATAGATTTGGAAAACGGAAACCCTGTCCTTGTGTTAACAAAAGGGCAAACCTCAATCAAACCTTTGCGGATTCAGCAAAACGCTTTGTCCTCTAAACGACCCCTCAGATGCCACAATCATACCATTATTGCCATATTTAAAGTAATTTGCATATTGTGCGGCCCCAACTTTGATATGTTAAAGCAGTCAAGGAGAACATTTCAGCTGGTCCAAACAGAGGCTCAGTGTTAATACCTTTGCAGCTGCTACAAATAACACTTAACTTACATATGGCATCAGGAAAAAGGATTAAATAAAACAGGCAACTCAAACTGAAAAGTGTGCAGTCCTTTTAAAAAATAAATATCGGCTTTTTAAAGGAAAATAGAGCAGTTCTCGTCTGTCTATCTGATCACACAAGTCTTCAGGTCATTGCTTTGCATCAAGTCCTCAGGAGTTGTCAAATCTGGGACTAGAGGCGGTTGCGTGCGTGTGGGTGCAGCCGGGACGTCCCAGCAGGGATGCCCGCAGAGTTCTGTTTGTTAGCCCGCTGTAAGGATAAGGGCGCTGAGGACAGAGCACCCCCTGCAGGGTGGGAGGAGTTAGTGGAGGAGGAGTTGGCCACCAGGCCGATTTTTCCCTCCAGTTTGGACAGACGGGTGAGGATGTCGTCCAGTAACACGGCTATGGTCCTCTTCAAGGTCAGCTGGGAGCAGACAGGAAAACACAACAGAAAAGAGCACTTGTTATGTGAATAATTACTAAGCATATTTCAAACTCCCTACATTATTCACTACACGAAAGTCATAATTACACCAGAATAAAGTCATAATATTTCTAAATTAAAGTCATAATTTTAAAATAGTTGCTTCAAAGTCCTTATACTATTGGGTGTAACAATACAGTAACTATATCGATGTATTGATTTTTTTTTCTACGATAAAACTATATCGATACACATTACCTAGTATCAAATCGGATTGTTTTCTAGGTAGTGTATATCGATACACATGGAATATTGATTGATAATATTGGAAATATCTATATTAGAGATTTGCATGTTAAAAATCAAACCAGACACAGCTAATTGAATGTATTTTTTGTGTTTTTAATTAAAGAAAATGTTATATTCAACTTTTCTTCGCTCTCTGTCTGCTAGACATAATCAACCCTGGCCATGGTGCTACATTTGACTAAACTTTTATAATTTTTGGCTGAAAGTTACTGTATCTGTTATCGATATGAAGATGTTGAATCGTATCGAATCATATTGTTCCAAAGTAGCCAATATCGTTCTTGAATCGTATTAAAACAATTCTAATTGATACGTATATTTTTGCAAAACTTTATCATTACATCCCTACCTTATACTAATGATATTGCTGATAAAGGGCCTAAAGGCTTAGTATTTCATTGTGCATAAAGCCTAAAGAAAAGTATAACCTCACAAAATGCTTCAAATCCCACAGGACAAAATGAGACCACAGCAATGTCAGGCGAACTTAATTCTCTAAATATTTCAACTTTATTCTCATAATGTTTCAACTTTATTCTCATAACATTATGACTTTTTAGGCTCCAACTTTATTCTAAAAAATATTATGACATTCTCATAAAATTACGTCTTTAATCTTGCTATTTTACAACTTTATTCATGTAGTGCTGTATTTTTATTTTTTTCAATCTGGCGCTAAAACATCATTGTAAAATGGCACTAGATCTATCACCATTCATAATATGTATACAATAGTCCGGTTAGGGATGGGCGATAGGACCAAAGATTTATATAACTGTATTTTTCAAAACAATGACACTATAGCCGTATATAATTTTGTTTTTATTTGTGTTAGGCAGATTATAGTTCTTATTTTCAGTATGTTCAGTTACACATTTATTCAGATTTGAATGCTTATGGATTTTGTTGTAAAAAAAAAAAAAAAAAAAAAAAAAAAAAGATTCCACTACAGTTGTAGTCAAACTGCCCACTGTTTTTATATTGTCTTACCAAATAAACAATAATAAAAATATTAAGTACATTAGTAAAAAATTCTCAGTGGGTATAGCAAGTTTATAGAGAACGACAAATGGCCTTGGGTTCAAGATCAGACCCCAAGGATTTATTTTCAGTATGACGGTATATAAGATATTAATAGCATACAATAAAACAAAAACTAAATGGTTTAAGTATGGAACAGTATATTGCCCAGCCCTCGCTTGTTAGCTAAAGCATTGAGTAATTGCTAAAAAAATAACATTACTGATCAATAACTGAGTTGGTCTGTGAGTAGTAATAAATTACCTTGACCCTAGAACACTAACGCTGGGTGAATTTCACTCATGCAATTGAATTCATCCCATTGTTGGTAATGATGTTTTTGAACTAAATCAAGACCAACAACTTACCTGACGTTGGTGATATGTGTAACAAAAAATAGCGATAGTGTTCTAGGGTTAATATATTTCTTACAGCGCATTAGGGTTATTTAGAGATGAAAAAAAAATCATTATATAAAGCACTGCCATGCCACAGTTCTCATAAAAGGCCAGCAGATGTCACTTGTTGAATGTATCAAATGCTTCTAAGCTGTATGTTGTGTTAATCATCAGATCTGCAGCCATAACAAAACCAAAACAAATCAACTGTCACATGTTGTAGAAAAGTTTCTTTTCCGGTGTGTTAGGTCTTCTACTTTCTTCTGGCAAATCTATGACTTTTTTCTTGTAAATGTTTGTTTTTTTTCTAGTAAATTTGTGTGTTTTCAATTGTAAATGTGCATGTTTTTTATCTAGAAAGATGCTATACAAATCCAATAAATAAATAAATAAATAATAATATTATTGTTATTATTATTATTATTGATATTAATAAAAACATTAACATAAACAATTTGAATTTCTCCTTATGGGGATGAATAAAGTCAGTCTAAGTTTAAATTTACATCACACATACCATATCAAAACATCCATACTGTTGAATGCCCTCACAATGGTGTCAGTGCTCCTGATCTTAAGGTTAAGTTAAGGTAGACTTTATTGTCCCCATAGGGAAATTCATTCTCTAGATTTGACTCATCCTTCAATGCCACCGGGGCAACCTGTCAGGAGCAGTGGGCAGCCGCGGTGTAGCGCCCGGGGCCCCTTCTCCAGATCTGAGTCCAGGATCCTGGTCAGGAGTACCTAGCTGGAGGATTTATTGCGCATGTTTTGAGGTTGATGGGAAAACCGGAGCACTCAGAGGAAACCCACCCAGACACGGAGAGAACATGCAAATAAGCCCCACATAGTCTGGGAATCAAACCCGGGACCTTCTTGCTGTGAGGCGAGAGTTCTAACCACTAAGTATCCTCTGTCACACTTATTAACCTTTCAATAAGGCCTCTTCTTTTCAATTTTCAGTACCTAAGGCTGCTAGATAAAAGCCCGAAATAGCTATTAGTTAGATTTTACGTGTGTTGCTTGTTTTTTAGAGAAAAAAAATCCATCAAGGTCTGGCTCAGTGTATTACAGAAGCTATAGAAATTGCTTGCTAATTGCTGTAATGATTTTGTCATATTATTTTCTGCACAATTAATTTCCTGGAATATTTTTTTTTGCACTATAGAGATTATTGGCTTATTGTGAATACCAGGTCTAAGCTGATTAGCTAATCAGCCCCCCCCCAAATACAAATACAAGATTGCAAAGAGTATCCACCATGTTTCTGATGTCCTTACCACTACTAAAAAACAAAATAAAGATATGTTCTGCAATATTGTTATCAGAGTAATGTGGTTGGATTTTTATTTTTTTGTTGTTTGTTAATCTGCTGCTGTAATCTGAATTCCCCTGCTGAGTGACCCCATTGTCTTACCATATCCAGCAATGGAGGTGCCCTGTGGCCCCCCCGGAGCGTTCTGGTTCTCCTCCCTCAGGACTTTGACGTATCTCCTGCTGAGCTCCAGGATCTGCTCTCGGAGTTCGGCACTGCTCTGGTGCCGGGGCTGCTGCACCGTATACCGCAGCAGCATCAGTCCCCAAGCCAAACCCAGCACCACCAGCAGCACACTGAGCCGGTGGGACATGTTCCTCCGGGTCAGCACTCCCAGCATCCTACAGGGGCCGAGGTGGGGAACAGGGGCCCCCGAGGAGCCAAAAAGATTTCGCTGGAGGTAAATAGGATGTCAAAGAATGGTGTTCTCTGCTGTCAGTCAACAGAGGATCCAGAAGGGATTCAGGACATGTTGTGGAATGAGTGTCTTTTCTTAGTACTGGTGCGGGTCTAACCCCCAGAGAGAGGGCCCTCCTAAGACAAAGTGCTGAGCAACAGAAGACCTCAGGTGGACTCAAGTGGATCAGGGCATGTTTAGTCTGTAACAAAGACAGAAAATACATTATGCATAATACTATATTTTACATTTAAACATTTACATTCAATCTAGAATGTCTCCCATTCAAAACAGTTACAACAGTTGTAAAGGTTCAGTAGAATATTTGGAGATGACTGGATGAAGCAGTGACTGTCTAGTGGCCGTCTATCATGAGTTGTTTTAGTCAATCATAGCAACCACTCATAAGATGTAGCTAAACAACAAACTGCTCTACCCCTTGATTCCCTGTGCTGTCTAATAAAGCCTTTAAAGTTTATTACAATAATATCACTTAATAATCAATATCACTATGATTATATTAATATCACTTAATATAATTAAGAGTGATTTAAGGGGTCAAAAATAAACAATTATTTTTATATTACCTCCCATAAAATCACTGGAGTTGACCCATCTACAATATCAAATTGGATTTAACTATGCTGATATATCATATTTATATCTTATCTGCCCTACTCTAGAAATACACATGGCAGGGCCAAATGTTATACATTGGTGTTAAAATATCTACATTCTAACTTTGGCTAATTGTCCAAATTATACAGACTGTACTCTCCTTACATACTCCTGATGACTCCAGAACTGAGTGAAGATCAACAAAAAAATAGAAAAAGCAGGAAGGGAATGATTGCATTGACCAATCACAATCTGTTGTCAAGACAAACACTTGTAGAGCCATGTTTAATTTAAAAAGAAAAACATGCAATAAGTTAAATGAAAAACATTTTGTCCCGCTAGTCATTTGTTGTTTTAGTAAGAATTATCCATCATCTAATCAACACCACACATCACACCACTGTATTGCTTTTCTTTTTCTAAAGCAGACCAGAGTTGGAAACTCTGGCCATAAAAAAGCCATTTCATTAATGGGGACTTACCCGTACTGACCCGACCAGCGGCGTACACTCTGGTGAAGTGAGGCTCAAAACACACAATTCAGAACTCTCCTTCCTGCCTTCTTATACCCCAAACCTGATTAGCCTGGATTCAACAGGAGTAATACAATGGCCACTGTATTCACAGACAGATTCTGAAATTAGGCGCCCTGTCTTACCTTCCCCTGCTTTGTCCACACTGGGTTTATCTGTCTGCTCTCCTGGGGGCCCTGGTCTGAAAGAGGGCACACAGGGGCCAGTCACTGAGGGATTAATCCTGGAAACAGAGAAAACAACACTCCATTCACTGTTGCTGTCTGCACTAAATAACATTGCCCCCAACGTGAACCTGGCTCATCATTTGTGACTGAACAATGATTGTCCGCAGCTGTAATTTTAATATGGTTAAAAAAGCTATTTTTCATGAATTTTCCTGCTCTTTTTATCAAATGCATGAGCTCAGACTCTTTCCGCCCACTGCCTCCTCAATATTTGTTCTCCCAGTAACATCTGTAATTGACTCAAATCCTTGCCTAAACAAAAGACAAAATATGGATTAACACAAAAAAAATTCCAAATACAGAGAGAATATGGACGTAACCAGGGTCAAAACCAAAAATGCCAAGTCTATACCAGATCTAACTGTGGACTAAACCAAGACTAAGCAGTGGTCTCCATTTCAAATTTACGGCAACACTAAATCAGGACTAAAACAGGAACAAAAACTGAATCTTTTATTAAACTAAATCAGAACTTAAACTGCAAAAGTCCCCTGAGTACCACCAGAAGAAGCCTGTGTACCACCAATTGTACCTGCACCACAGTATGAGAACCACTGCTCCAGAGTATATTAACTATATTGCTGTATTTGAAAAGCATTTGTCCTGATGGTTTTTGACTGATACAAGCCACTGTATTTTTAAATGAGTTATAGTTTCAATCTAGTATTAAAATTAAAGAGGAATGGTGCCAGAACAGACCCCTGTGGAACTCGTCTGCAGCATTTTGCAGCCCCAGAAATAAACGTTCTTACTCCTCCAGCTAAGTTTGTTCTCTCTGGCCAAAATAAAAAACATCGGTGATGATTAACCAGGGTAATCAGAAGTCTAGTGTAGTGTTTCAAATGTATCTTTATCTCAATATCAGCAAATGCAACATTCATATCACAAACTAAATATAATATGGTTATGGTCCTCCATCTGACAGAGTTTTACACTGTCAGAATCCTAACATTTTTCTATAGTTTAGCTTTGTTACAGCATACTGCATGTATTTCTCATGTGGTGAAGGACAAATCCAGTGCCAGTTGTCAACATTTAGACCAGAGCAGAAAGTCACAACAGAGTGGGTTGTGCCTTGTTTACATCAAAGAAGACATACTAAAAATTAAGCCGAACCTACTGAACTAACAAACTGCCATTTGGCTACTGTACATAGACATCCTGCCCACTGCTAGTTTTCACCGGCTTCACCATTTAGCCATTTTACAGACTGTTCTTCCCACTTTTATGTCAAATATCCTTCAGGTTTTACCAGTTAAGTTCCAAATTAAAATTACCTTAAATCTTCTTGTGATGAAATAATGGAAATAATCCTCATCTATGTCTTGCATAACCATACACTTCCTGCTGAACTAGCTTTTCTCTGAATTTAAATTCTGCTGTTTCTGCCTTCTGAACACAGCACACAGGAGAAATTACAAGAATTCTTATGATTCATTTGAAAGGAACGGCATACCAGCAATTGTATTGTCTGTTTTTTGTAAAGCAGAGTGACTGGTGAAGCCATTTTTTGGAGCAAAACTGGTAGAGTACAGCTCGATCCATAGTATATCATATTATGCAGCCCATATTCTAGTTTACCTGATCTCTTTTTGAGTAAAGTAGTATACTTTTGAACTTAAAGCCACAAAAGTCAGAGGTGTTCTTGTCTGGAGGCCTTGGAGGTCTAAATATAGTACTGTTCTCACAGATAAAGCACAGAAAGAAGGAAAAATGACTTATCTTGCAGTATCTCTCAGACAGTTAAGCGTTACCTCCAACCCAAAATAATAACATATGTACAGGTCAAAGTTCTATCACTCAATTATACCTGTTGACTTCAAAAACTTGTTAAACCAAAGCTTACCGTAAAGTTTTATTGCACATATTTAAACATTTGAGACGCATATATTTCATAAATATTATTTTAAATACGCTAATTCATTAACCGCATATATCCTACTGCGACCACAGCTAGCTTCCAAGCCACGCCAAACTGTTTGTGCTAGCTTTATAGTTAGCCACACCACGTAGAAAAAGCTATTGGTAATAATGTACAAATTTTATAAAATACAAGGTAAAAAAAATATTTAAAAACATCCAGAAATAAGACTTACTTTAGGCGTTGACAGAGAGAGAAACAGGTCCACAAGCAGAAAGAATGGACGGGGCGTTTGAGAGCCCTGGTCTCGCTCCGCCTGACACTGATGCTCTGAGGCGGGTGTGCAGTTAGCGTGAGCACGTAAAAAGGCAGCTGCTCTCCGGGTACAGAGTGAGTCCGTCCCAACCCACTGCCTTCGGTCTGAAGTCTGTACGGAGTCACGGACTGCAGCTGCTCTCGGACTAAAAACAGTCCAGGAGACTTCCAAACATCCGACCGCTGATTATCATGGTGCCCCTTGAACGTCCACCGTAAACGACCTCCGAAATGCATTATGGGAAACGTAGTCCGGTTCCTATTTAACCCACCGTCACATGATGTCACACGCATTTGTAAATGTACTCAATTATTTTAGGCAATGACATTACGAAACCATGAAGTAAACTTAACAAGCTCTTGTAATATCTACCGCTGTTGTCAGTGTTTATTTTTTATGAATTTATTTTATTTTTATTTATTTTTTATTTACTTATTAATTTTTAAAATCATTTTTCTTTGATAGCCCTGGCATTACCTAGCAATAAAATAAAATAAAATACAATAAAATTTAATTTAATTTAATTTAATTTAATTTAATTTAATTTAATTTAATTTAAATGCTATCGCTGTTTACAATTTGTTTTACAAATAGTTGATTTTTTTATAACAAAAACTCGTAATATTTTGTCCAAAAAGTAAGCTAATGAGTCAGTTTTATGTGTTTCTTAAGTTGTCTCAGACCTGACGCCTGGAGCCAGTTGTCATGAGTATGTTGGTTGTCATGGTAATTGCTACTAAACAATGGGTGCTCCAGGGACAAGTGTAGCCAAGTTTGTGACGAAGAAACGAATAAGCCTGGACCAGTCCGCTCTAAAAGCAGTAGACGAGTACTGTGAGTACAGGAGGTTCGTATTTAAACGTCGAAGCAATTTAGCTGAAATTAGCAAAGCTCATGTGTGCCATAATTAGTTGCTTAACGTTACGTTTATTCTAGAGCTAATGAGCTAACAAGAATTGCTAACTTTGCCAACATTCTCATCATGAATGCTCCTAAAATACAATATGCTCATAAATAACTTTAATGACACGGCTACATTAATTCCTCTTTTAATTTCTCCAGTTTAATTGCCCTTGATAACCAGAAATGTCACAATTAAAATTAATTTATTTGTGATTCAGTGTTTTATTCTCTTGGAGGATTGTGGGAGATGATGACGGGGGGACACTGTTCACTCCAGAACAGTATGAAGAGTACAAGAGGAGAGTGCTTCCTCAGCGTATGAAGAACCGCCTGTATGTGAGCTTTGGGGTCCATGGACGCATCGACTGCAAACTGATAGGCCCCGAGACCCCTTGCTTCTGTACACACAGGTACTTTACATTCAGCTCTGTTTAAATAAATATAAAACCCTCATTTACTAACATCTAAGTCCGAGACCATGTCGTGACAACTGGGGCGGCAGAATACAGACTAGAATGTTGGCAGATCGATCCCTGCTACCCTTATTGAATACTGCCATTGTGTCCTTCGACAAAACACTTCACCCACCTTAGCTGTGTCAAGTACCAAAGCACTAGTACAAATTAGTTTGTGAAAAAATTATATGTAATAATTAAAAGTTTAACAAGTTTAAAAGAACATTAATGTCTTTGTTCATGTCCAGGTACAAGCTGCATAAGACAGAGTATGAGGTGGTCCCCTCAGAGCGCCCCCTAGCCCTGCCATGCCGTGTCCAGGGCTGTCTCTGCTCTGCTTACCAGTACGTACCCCAGAATGGCTCCAGACCAGTCCGCTGTCGGTGTAAGCATCTACCGGAGGATCACAGTGAGACGGCTGGTCATGTGTGCAAAAAATGTGAGTTACAACTGAGAAAACTTTGGTAGACTAGTGCCTTGATTTTCAACTGTTGTGCCTTGGAAAAAAATCCAGTTTCATTAACTGATTCACACAGTCATTATTTTGTTACTGCAAATAACTTGCCATTGTGGAGTGCCTGAGACAATTATATGGTAACGGGCATGCTCATGTAATACTCCTCCTAGGGGGTGGCAGCAGGTATAGCAGTCACCTTCCTAATTAAAGGCAGTGGTTAATGACGTGTGCGACTGAAAGTGGTAAAAAGCCATGAATAAATATCTGAAAAGGAAAAATGGAAACTCCAAACTTGTCCCTCAGCAAACATTTGAACCAAATGATGGCCTTAGTAGAAAAGAAACCAAAAATGGTGAGCCCAGGGCAATACAGGAGTATTTGTCGGTTGTATTTCCTTTTACCAGGGATCCAACAGCACTGACTGTTATGTGTGTTGTGTGGCGAAAAGCTATAAAACAGCACCGTACCACAGTCCAGAGTAAAGTTAAACAACATCTCCAAAAAAAAACACCAGTCACTTCAAAACAAGAGCACAGACTATTTTGTGTGCCTATAAGAACACACTGAGAAACAAGCAACTTTGATGAGAAAAAATTGTAAAGTGAGTGAGAAAGCTCTTGAAGCTTGCTAACTTATTGCCAAATACAACCTGTATGTCTACGTGAGTGTATATTTGCAACGTGTTTCACTTTAGGCAGTTCCTGTTTGGGGTTCCAGAGTCCCTTTGTCTGCGGTTGTGGTCAGCCCAGCTCTGCACATCACACACTGGTGAGTGTTAACCAACAGGAAGAGGTACAAAGTGACAATGTAACTACAATGACACACAACAACAATACAGTGTTATCATAGTAAATCAAAGTGAGAGATGCTCACTGACTCGGTCCTCAAAAACTTCTGGAAATATTATTGGACTAAAAATGTCGACTACCAAAGGGACTAACTAACAGTGTTTTCACACTTGCTGTGTTTGATTTGCTTCAATGGTACTCTGGTGCGCTTCCTGGCAGAGTCCGGTTTGTTTGAGCAGGTGTGAATGCACAGTCAGACTCAGGTGCGCACCAAACAAGTGAACTCTGTTCCGTCTTGGTTTGGTCCTGGTGTAGTGTGCACGCAACGAGGACCAAACTATGGACTAACACCAGGGAGAGGACAACAGCACTGTTTACCAAGGGCAGAAAAACATATGCGCATCTAACGTGACTATAAGAAAAAAAATACAAATATACTATAAATAAAATGTATTTAAAAGGTTGCTAACATTAACAAACATATGTGAAAACACTGCTAAAACAACACAGATTTCATATTAATCACAGAGCGAATCCACAGCTGTGTTCAGCCGATATGCTGCTCTAAATGTAAAACTTCATTAAACATTAATTAAAGGGCGCCACATGATATTATTGGGATATATTTGGTCCTGTGTTGATGATGTCACTGGTCTGTGACAGCTCAGTTCACACTGAGCTCTGTCAAACAAACTGAACTGACAGAGAGGGAGCAGTAACAAACTCGGTCTGTAGGGGGCAGCACATCACTATTTACTGAGAGAAACCTGGGAAAAAGAAACTCATCGATTTGTCAAAGGTCCTCCTCTTCAGCTCCATACTGTATATCCCAATAATATCATATGGCACATTTTAATTAATATTTAATGAAGTTTTACGTGTAGATCAGCGATATCGGCTGAACACAGCTGTGGATTCTCTCCGGTGATTAATATGAAATCTGTGTTGTTTCAGCAGAGTTTTTACATTTGTTTGCTAATGTTAGCAACCTTTTAAATACATTTTATCACCAGAAGAAATAACTGTACCTCCAGTGTTACCCGTTCCACAGTTTGAGAACCACTGCTCTAAAACAATACCATGGTGTATCTAACTTTCCTCTGACTGTATAATACCTCTCTTCCACATGAGGGGCTTTTTGAGAATGCAGCTGCAGCCAATCACCGCTCACAAAAATACTGTATGATACTTGTCTACAGTTAAACAATAACATGGATTTGAGTATTACTGATGGCTTCGAAAGGAGCTAGTAAGACATGGGTGTGGTGACCATCTGTCCCTCTCTGATGGGGATTGTCCCACAAATCAGTAAACCATTTTGACCAGTCTTTGTCCCCAGTGTCCTCATTTTGACCAAGACCCAAAATACAGCTCTCCTGTACAGACATTTGTGCCACTACTTACAGTTACCATGTCACTTTTTAAGTCAGTGGAAGTTATTTAATGTAAGGCTTCGTCATTATCCGACATAAATGCACATAAAAGATTGACCCTCCTGACCAGAATCCTGGCTCAAGGTCCTGGAGAAGGGTCTCTGGGCACTGCTCGGTTTGCTCACTGCTCTTGACAGGTTACCCCAGTGACATTGGAAGAATTTCCCAACAGGGACAATACAGTCTTCCTGGACTTACCACCCAAATTCCGGAATTGTTGGGACCTTTTTTTTTTTTTTTTTAAATTAAATGAAAACTAAATCACAGCGACTTTTGAGCCACTTTTTTATTTACAATAGAACATAGATGACATAACAAATGTTTACACTGAGAAATGTTACTCTTTGATCCACAAAATGACCTAATTTCAAATTTGATGCCTGATACAGGTCTCATAATAGTTGATACAGGGGCATGCTTATGATGGGGTAGCATCTCTTCTTTTCAAAACAGGCGTCTGGGCATCGAGGTTATGGATTTATGGAGATTTGGCGTTGGAGAGTGGTTTCTGGAAGCCCATTTAGGCCCATTTAGTAATGTCATTGACACAATCATGCCGGGGAGTGATGCAGTGCCATCTGAGGGCCCCAAGACCACAGGGCTCCAATAAAGGTCTTTGGCCTTGTCCCTTACACTGAGATTTCTCCAGTTTCTCTAAACTTTTGACAGTGTTATGAACATTGCTTTTTCCTCTTCACTCTTTTACAGATTGGAGAGCCTCTGCCCTTCTTGACTACTGAGAGACTCTGCCTCTCTAAGACATCCCTTTTATAGTTAATCATGTTACAGACCTGAGATCAGTAAACTTCATTAGTTGCTAGATCTTCTCCCAGGTGAATCTTTTCAAAATTTCTTGCTTTTTCAGCCATTTTTTTTGCCCCTGTTCCAACTATTTTGAGACCTGTAGCAAGCATCAGATTTGAAATGAGTTCATTTTGTGCATAAAAGTGTAAAATTTCTCAGTGTAAACATTTGTTATGTTATCTATGTTTAATTTATGAATAAAATATTCACTCATGTGAGTTGAAAGTTTTTTAGTTTTCATTTTACTCAAATTTTAGAAACATCCCAACATTTCCGGAATTTGGGTTGTACCTTATCCTGTCCATAATGTGTCCATAATGAAATTATATCACACCAGAAAATGTCTTAACAAATTTTGCTAGTTCCAGTGCATCAATGGAATTCATGCTTGTTTGTTGTTAGATAATTTTACTTTTGAAAATAGGAACTTTATTTCACTTTGAGTGGGTTTCTAGATGAAGTTTCCCAGTTTTATGGTCTAAAAATGTGGTCACTCAAGTTGTTTCTTCTGTCATTGTAGGTTGAGACTAAAGAAGAGAGACAGGCCCGTGGACAGCCTCTCGGATGTTACGTCCCATACGCTGCTATGGGGGGTCTGACAGGGTTCAGCTCTCTGATGGATGGATACCTCAGACTGGAGGCCAGTAGCTCAGGTGAGACAGATTGCAAATAAACAGTGTTATAGGAGTCCATGTCTGTGCCAATGCTTTTTAAAATATGTTTAAAATATGTCTGGAGCATATCCCGGCTACTCTGGGCCTGATGTGAGGAAAAAGGCTCTTAATCACAGCATTGATAAGGTTTTTACTTTATCGCAGTGTTTTGGGAATAAGAATTTAAAAGTTCCATGAACTAGAAAGACTCCTCTCCTTTCTTTATTCTGTGTCCAGAACATACAACATTTCACATGTGTTGTAACACACATTGTACATACAGTAAGTGTAAGTACAATGTATGCCACTTCTTCTAAGGTCAACATTTAGTAAGAGTTAACATTTTCCTCGACTGAACCTTAGTGTGACCACCAAAGCGGTTCTTTAAATTATCACATGAGGGCAGCAGAGAGCAAGTGATTGGTCAATAGCTTCAGAAACAAATCACTAGTACAGCAGAACAGGACCAGAACTACATGAATTACTTCTAGAAAGAAAAATACTATGGTAGCCCCAAGGTCTTAAAAGCATTAAACAGGTATTAAATTTGATCTTGTCAAAATCAAGGCCTTAAAAGTATCAAATACTTTAAATAGGTATAACATTTAGCTCATCTAAGTTTTGAAATTTGTCAAGACATTATGCTATTATTACAATATGTAATTTTTTTTTTAAATGTATTTTTTCTATACTTGTGATCTGTCACATATATTCAGGAATGAGATAGTCATTGTATAGTGTATGTTTTTTAAGGAAGGACCTTCTGTATTAGCCTTAAAATAAAACCCTTGAATTTCAGAGAGTAATACAGATAAGTCCTTAGTGTAAAATTCATACAGCTTATTTTTCTTTTATTGATGATGCTGGCTTTAAATGTCACCCTTCAAGTCTTAAAAAGTCTTAAATTTCACAAGACAAAACCTGGAGATACCCTGAATACAGTTCTCATCAGAGGAGTAATAAATAGTAGTGAATGTTTGTCTCTGGCTTCTTTTTCAAAATCCGCACCCCCAGGTAAACTTAAATTTTGTTCTAGTAACTCTCTCCCCACCAGTGCTAGCCCTACAACTCATAGGGAAATATTGTTTCTTCAAAAAAATCCTGTGTTGTTCACTATCACGTGTCCAACAGATCAAGATAGTGAGGACGTCCAGCCCCGAGCATCAGCATCCAAGATCAGCTAAAGCCACACAACAGACTGCTCTCTGTAAGAGCTACTGTACACTGTGCACCAAATGGGCTCATCTGATGAAGGATTTCATGGAGTAGGATTTGTGTCAAGGGCAATCAACAACATATAAGTCTGTAATACTGATCCACCTGTGACACAGTCGCAGGTCAGGCCCACAACTCAAACAATGATCTCAATATAAAAATAAGTCATAAGTGTGATTGGAAATCTTGACACTCTGTTATTATTATGTTATTAATTGACAATAAACCAACATATTGTACATTAATTTATTGTTGTTATGGCATTCAGTTACCTGTATTGTGTGTAGTTTTTGGTGGCATCTAGTACCATCATTTCAAATAACCATTCCACACCTACAGTAGTCCTGAGCAGACATGCTGTTTTCAAACAAACCCAACTGAAATAGACCAAATGATGAGCTTTAACATAAAAAAAACAAAAAACAATTTTGTTCACTATTGTTGTAAAATTGTGTGCTCAAAAAGAAACATGAATCTACTTCACCTCCAGCAGTGCTCAGTTTTTCCTGTCTGAGAGTAGCTGTAGGTACATGCTTTTTTAATTTATCTAATATCAATAATTGCATTGTGTCTTATTGTGTAAATCATAATACAGGATGTAATTCCAGTGACTCAGTGTACCATTAACAGCTAAGCCTCTTGTCTTTGCCTACTTTAGATATCTCATTTTTGGACAGGGAGGGAGAAGAATACAGCTCTGACTGACTTCCAGTCTGGAGTCTGGATACAGCAGAGATGTTTAGATTTACCAAACAGTTTACCTGGCAAGATTAGACCATGTCACTAACAGTGATGTGCATAAAGTGCTTGGGGTCCAGGAGAAGATGTGCAAGGCCTGCCTGCGATGGTCTGGGCATGTGATACGAAGCACAGATGAATCATATGAAAGTTTATAGGCACATTTGTTCAATTTTCAATTCCATTCTCAATTGGCAATTCCATATTTTATTCTAACATTCATTTTTAAATTACATTTGTCAAATGGCAATTCCATATTCTATTTCAGTGTCCAATTTCTAATTGCATTTGTCAAATGGCAATTCCATATCCAAAGTTGCAATTTAATGTGGATTCAAATTTTAAACAAAAGTCAATTTAATTGCATGTCATATTGACATGGGATTTTGGTCTATTTATTTATTTAGCAATTCCTTTGTCAAATGGCAATGCTTTACGCTGCTGAACAGCGCCACCCGTGGATAGCATTGAAAATTAACATGGTTTATGAGCACAAAAATTCAATCCGCAATGCCATCCTTGACCTCATCAAGGCGGTCCATGCCCGGTCCTGGCCAATCAGAAGCGAGTGGCAATGAACGCTCTGCGGAAGCAACAGTGATGGAGGAGGAAGTAGCGGTAAGTAAAAACATGAAATATTACTGCTGTCTTGGCACGAAATACATTTTAAAAATGATTTGAGGCTAGAAGTTTATAATTTTAACCTTAAATTAGCCCCCTATTAATCAAGATAGTCCCTAATTGAGAAATTTGTTCCGATGTTGACCGGCCAGCGGCAAAAGCGATTTTGTTTGTCTATTCTCTTTTCTTCTGACTTGTGTTGAGTAATATTATTTGTTATAAAAGTCTAACGTTTAAATTTCAATCAGGGATGACAGAAGAAACCCAGGTATAAACTGGCATGATGGGGAAAAGAAACTCAAAACCAGGCTGGAAGTAAACACTGATTATCAGTGGTGGACTGTAACAAAGTAAAAGCACCTAGTTACTTTACTTAAGTACATTTTACAAGGAGTACTTTTACTACACCACATTTTAGAGCAAGTATCTGTACTTTCTACTCCACTACATTTATAAGTTGGTTTGAAGTACAAAGTATTTTGGTGTTTTGGTGTTTTTGGCGTGCCCTCATTGTAGACAAACAGTACTTAAATATAAAAGATGCAGTAAAGTAGTACTTCTTTAGAAACATCAGAATAAGAAAGACAGAAGACCACAGCGACAGATTCAGTCTCTTCTACTGCACCAGTTTGTTAATTGCATCAGGAATCAGCACTTTTTTTTTTTCAGGAAAGTCCCTCGAAAATATTTTGCATCTTTATAGTTGTTGTCATGTGATGTACAGTGACTGACAGAACCGTCCCAGTGATCCATTTCAATTCCAGGTTGTAAGGCAACAATAAAGGAAAAACGCTCAGGGGGACACATACTTTTGTATGCCACTGTATGTGCTGCTGAACAACAGTGGGCCAATTCGGGCATTTTTCTTGTCTGGAGGTGATATGAAACCTGCCTTCAGGCTGTCCTGAACTAGTTTTCACTTGCTGCTTCAGTTACTCCTCCATCGGAAGCCCCATGGATAGTCCCATGAGGATGAGGTGCTGGTCAACATTTCCTGGCCTGTGTAGTCTCCTACGTCCTGCCACGCCAGCTCCTGCAGTCTGCAGGATCATTGATGACCCCCCTTCCTTATTTACCCAAAGAGGATGAAGTGGAGCAGGTGAGGACAGGCTTTGCTGGGCACAAGGCACCCCTCTGTGCTGTGGGTGCCACCGACGGGTGCCATGCGAGACCATCCCTTCTGCAGAACCACAAAAGAGATGTTGCATGAAAACATTTCCCTTCATAATCCTGCAAAGAGTGTAATGCAGAGAGGCATTCAGTGTTTACATCAACAACACAGGATCTGTGTACGACATACCTGTCCTTCACTGTTCACCAGGCCTTCTGCACAGAGAGGAGGGTACCCCTGCCCCCAATACATCATCAGTGTAATGACTCCATAACGTTAGCCTGAAACCAGTAAGTTACACCTACAATGACACACAAAATTCATACTTGGATTACTGGATAATAATGTAATCATTTTTTGTGTGTGTTTGGTACAGGACAAGTGGAGGCATGCTACAACACCACACAAAAACCAGGAGTGTTAGAGTGCATACCTTTGGTGCTCTGAAGACACAGTGGCTCTCAGGTTCACTCCTAACTCATGGAACCAGCTGCGCACCCACAACAGCTGTGTAGAGAGTTTAGGTGAAGAGCAGGAGGATGAAGCAGCAGCAGGACCAGCAGAAGACAGGGAGATGCTGCAGCTGAAGGTTGGGAGCTCTCCAGAACTGCCTCTGGCCAGACTGACCATCTTCAGAGCTGCCTGCATGTCTGAGAAAATATCACTACACTTAGCAACTTTTCAGTAATGAAAATAAAATCTTTTCATAAAACTGGTAGAAAGATGTCTGTTTTTCTTGCTTCAGATAACATGCTTTTGTTTACTCCTCTCTGGTTAAGCCTTTCCTCTCTCTCATATCCCATTGTCTCACTACCAGCCTCTACCCCTTTCCTTGTGGATGGATTGCAAAATGGATTAATGCGATGGATTAATTTTAATCATATTCATACTTAATTTCATGACTCATGTGCTATTTGTTTGTTTATAGTAATATGAGGATGACTCTGTCATTGTAATAGAGAGCTGTAAAACAAGGCAACTGCCTTGTATTTTTCCACACCTTTAGGACAATAATCAGCAGTGGTGGAGAAAGTACTCAATTTCTTTACTTAAGTAAAAGTACAGATAAAGGAGCAAATTTAGAAGTAAAAGTAGAAGTACCACCTTAAAATTTCTACTTAAGTAAAAGTATAAAAGTACTTACTTTTAAATGTACTTACAAGTAAAAAAGTAAAAGTATTTCACACAGACTCAACAACTCATGAATGTGTTAAATGTGAGGGACTTTCCTGAAAAAAAATGTGCTGAAGAAGAGAGCGACTGAATCTGTCGCTGTAGTCTTCTGTTTTTCTTATTCTGATGTTTCTAAAGAAGTACTACTTTACTGCATCTTTTATATTTAAGTACTGTATGTCTACAATGAGGGCATGCCAAAAACACATAATTTTGAACCAAAACCCAAAATACTTTGTACTTCAAACCAACTCATAAATATAGTGGAGTAGAAAGTACAGATACTTGCTCTAAAATGTAGTGTAGTAAAAGTACTCCTTGTAAAATGTACTTAAGTAAAGTACAGATTCATGAAAATTGAACTTAAGTAAAGTAACTAGGTGCTTTTACTTTGTTACAGTCCACCACTGATAATCAGTGTTTACTTCCAGCCTGGTTTTGAGTTTCTTTTCCCCATCATGCCAGTTTATACCTGGGTTTCTTCTGTCATCCCTGATTGAAATTTAAACGTTAGACTTTTATAACAAATAATATTACTCAACACAAGTCAGAAGAAAAGAAAACAGACAAACAAAATCGCTTTGGTGAATCTATAAAATGCACGGTAAGAAGAAAGTATATACACAGTGTACAAGGGAATGCGAAGACAGGGACACCTTACGAAAACAGTACAGAAGCAGCGTAAACTACAGCCTGAAGCAGAGCAGCTTACCTGGGTTTATAGCTATAGGAAACACCCTCGATAGGTGTAGCGATTAGACACGCCCATTCTTCTGGATGGTAGCCCGGCAGGACAATCTACCGGCTACACAAAGACAGCCCGCTATAAATTTACTAATAACTAATTAAACACAAGCAGAAAGAGAAAGCACATTTTGAAACGACTGGCCAAGATCAAGGTTTTTCGACTCGGGTACTGTTAGCTCTGAATGCCGCTAGCTAGCAAGTGGCGCAGGGTCAAGCTGGCCGGTCAACGTCAGAACAAATTTCTCAATTAGGGACTATCTTGATTTATAGGGGACTAATTTAAGATTAAAATTATAAACTTCTAGCCTCAAATCATTTTTAAAATTTATTTCGTGCCAAGACAGCAGTAATATTTCATTTTTTTACTTACCGCTGTAAACTTCCTCCTCCATCACTGTTGCTTCCAGAGAGCGTTCATTGCCACTCGCTTCTGATTGGCCAGGACCGGGCATGGACCCGCCTTGATGAGGTCAAGGATTGCATTGCGGATTGAATAGGCCCTTTTCACTATGACGTCAGACAACTTCCGTTTTGAGACGATGGGATGTATCTTCATTTCCAGTGCTGCTGCTCGCCAGTATGGAATTTACTTGGAGTCTTAAAAATTTGCCAAATATAAGGCTACATGATGTACAGAGATTTGCTGATGAAAATTCACTGACAAAACAGTCAAAACTCAAAAAAAGATATACATTTTTCATTGAAGGTTACTTATTTGATTATGAAGGTAAGTGTTTTGTCTTGTAGCTAAAGCTAGTAGTTGTTAATGCTTAGCTTTACTAAATGAAAATATACTGTAGTACTATCCAGTGATATTTCCTGATAAGCAGATTGTCAAATATTCAAATAAACTCAGATCATGACATGATCTAACACTGTTTTATAGCGCAGCTCTATCACTTAGCCATGTTGCTAACGCTATCTAGCTACATAACAAAGCACTCACTTCATAATCCAAGAATCCTTCATTTAAGAATTAATATCCTTTCGCAAGTTTTGAATGTTTTGTGGGTAAATATTCATTTGAAAATCACTGTATATTGTGTAAACTTGTAAATGGCAATTTGAAAAAAGTCTGGGTGAATTTCTTATGGGAGAAGCGCGGCACCGGAAATGAAGATACATCCCATCGTCTCAAAACGGAAGTTGTCACGTGAAAAGGGTCTATTTTTGTGCTCATAAACCATGTTGATTTTCAATGCAATCCACAGGTGGCGCTGTTCAGTAGTGTAAAGCATTGCCATTTGACAATGGAATTGATAAATAAATAAATAGACCAACATCCCATGTCAATATGACATGCAATAATAATAATACATTTTATTTCTAATGCACTTTACATTTCAGTGAAATCTCAAAGTGCTACAGTGAAAGCATAAAAAGATGATAAAAAAAAAAAAAAAACACTTACAAATTACATTTAAAACATCCTAACACAAGGTAAACAAGGCAAAATCCTAGTAGGCCTTTTTAAACAGAAATGTCTTTAGTCCTTTCTTAAAGGCCTCCACACTCTGAGGCGCCCTCAGGGACTCTGGGAGGCGTGGGGCTGCAGCCTGGAAAGCTCTGTCTCCCATAGTGGAGAGTTTGGTCCTGGGCTGATGGAGGCAGTGGGTGGAGGATGAGCAAAGGTGTCGTAAGGTGGTGTATGGTGTGAGAAGCTCTGAGAGGTAGGCCGGGGCAGTTCCATGTATGCACTGATAGGTGAGGAGGCAGAGTTTGTAATTAATCCGATATTGGATGGGCAGCCAGTGAAGTGAGCGGAGAACAGCGGTGATGTGATCGTATTTACGCCTCCTCGTCAGGACCCTGGCAGTTCTGGATGTGCTAGAGCTTCTGCAGGCTCCTGCCAGAGATCCCAACGAGGAGGGCGTTGCAATAGTCAAGTCGCGAGGAGACAAAGGCATGGATCAGTTTTTCAGCATCAGATTGGGAAAGGGAGGGATGAAGTTTTGAAATGTTTTTAAGATGGAAGAAGGAAACTTTGGAAAGATGACGTATGTGATTGTCAAATGAAAGATGTAGGTCAAGTTTGACTCCGAGGTTTGTGACAGATGAAGAAAAGGGAATGTTATGACCAGAGAGAAGAATACTTGAATTAGAGTATGACTGGGTTTGATGTGGAGTTCCAATTACCATAGCTTCAGTTTTATTGCTGTTTAGTTGGAGGTGGTTATCTGCCATCCATGCCCCTCTCTCCTCAAGGCAGGTGTGGAGGACAGATGGTAGGGCTGAAGAGGAGGTGGAGTCCATTTTCTTATAGAGCTGAGTGTCATCAGCATAACAGTGGAATGAAAGTCCATGTTTGCAGACGATCTGACCCAGCGGGAGCATGTAAATTGTAAAAAGGGCCGGGCCAAGGACCGACCCTTGTGGCACTCCGCAGGTGACAGTATGGGGGAGTGATTTGGCCTGCCCTAAAGCCACATACTCTGTTCTACCCACAAGATAGGATCAGAACCAGCAAAGTGTGGTGTCAGAGAGACCAACCACAGTCTGGAGTCGGTGGAGCAGAGTGTTAAGATCAACAGTGTCAAAAGCAGCTGACAAGTCCAGAAGAATGAGGAGAGATGGTGAGCCCTGATCCGCGGTCATGAGTAAGTTATTTATGACCCGGACCAGGGCTGTCTCTGTACTGTGGGCCGATCTGAAGCCAGACTGAAATTTTTCATACAGGCTATGAGTGAGAAGGTGGTTATTAAGTTGTGCTGCCACAACTTTTTCTAGGACCTTGGATAGAAAAGGTAAGTTGGAGATGGGCCGATAGTTTGCCAGGTTTTGAGGGGGGTGAATGACAGCAGTCTTGAGGGCAGGGGGCACTTCACCAGTTTGCAATGATTTGTTAATGACTGCAGTAATCAGTGGACTGATAACTGTAGTGCTAGATTTTATCAATGCAATTGAATTAACTTTTGTTTAAAATATTATTTCATATTAAATTGCAACTTTGAATATGGAATTGCCATTTGACAAATGCAATTAGAAATTGGACACTGAAATAGAATATGGAATTGCCATTTGACAATGGAATTGAAAATTGAATAAATGTGCCTATAAACTTCCATAGAATCAGTGGCAAAAATTGTGCAGAGAATAGACCCCCTCTCTCGAGACAACAACTTTGGGGCTGACCAAAGAAACAGTGGTTTGATGTCATAAAGAACAACATGCGAGCCATCAGTGTCAACTTGGAAGACACTGTAGAATGTGAACTGTGTAAAATGGAGAGCAGCTCACAAAACAATGGAGTTTGCAACATGGGAAAACCACTAGGAAGAAAGAGAGCGTTGACCACTGATGTGTGTCAGCCTATATCCATGGCCATGATGACAACCAACACAGCATCTGTGAACCCACATGGCCATTCTGTTCTAATTACATGTTTCATAGTGAACTTGGTGTGTTCACTGCATTGTCATCTATCCATATGAATCACTCACCACTGCCTACAATTACAAATTAATCTGTTTCTGCATAAGAATCTTTTTATGAATAGCTACGGCCTGAGGTGCATCCAGAACTGTGTCCTCTTGATAGGACATGGCTAACATGATTAATCTGCTTCCACTTAATCCTATTATTGGAATAATTGATTGGAGCCTATCCCAGCAACTATGGGCCTTCGGTGAGGAACATGCTGAACAGTGAGTATTAAGTCTTAGGGCTGAGAGAGAGACATACACAGACAGACAAGATTAAGGTAAGGTAGACTTTTATTGTCCCTGTAGAGACATTTGTCCCCTGCATTTGACCCATCCTTCAGTGGCACTGTGGCAAACTGTCAGGAGCAGTGGGCAACTGCAGTACAGCCCCCAGGGACCCAGATTTAGAGCCAGCTTCCTGGTCAGGACTATCTACAGCTGGAGGGTTAGCCTATTGTGCATGTTTTAGGCTGATGGGCGAAACTGGAGCACCCAGAGGAAACCCACCCAACCACAGGGACAACATAAACTCCACACAGAAAGGCCCCACATGGTTAGGGATTCTAACCTGGGCCCTTGTTGCTGTGAGTCAAGAGTGCTAACCACTTTGCCACTATGCCACTCATTCACTAGGGGAAATTTAGTGTCACCAATTCTCCTAACACCTGCATGTCTTGGTGGGAGGAAGCTGGAGTACTAAGAGAGAACCCACTAACACGAGGATATGTCTTATAACGTAAAGTGCTTAAAATGTTGTTTACTATCAAAGGAATATTCAGCAAAATAATATAAAACAGTATCTTGATTCTATTTAAAAATATGACCATATTCTCAGACCCACATTCTTCTCTGGTGAACATACGTTTGTAAGACGCCTGTGTGTGTTCCAAGAGTTTGTTGGTTCACAGATCTGGAGGCTGTTGTTGATTAATCCCATTCCTCACGGCAGATCAGCCGAGATGGAGCTGATTTAATCCACACTCTGAATGGGAACTGCTTCCACACCGCTGGCCCACTTCTGAGTTATTAATGAGAAAATTAAATTAACATGGATCTAAATGAGGAATCACACCCCCTCAGATGTTCCTCATGCAGCATGGACATGAATGGGATTTAGTTGTCGTCATTTCAAACAAGATCCAGAGTATTACACTTAAATCCAAAAGTTATGATTTTTCTAAAATAAATAAACATTCTAAGAAAATAAACCTTACTTACATTTGGTTTTAGGACATTTGAAACTCCTGATGATTTTGCCACACTACGTAATGTTGCTCAGGAGGGGAGGACACTATAAGGGGGTCCTCGGGATGTTTTCTCTCTTATAATGGGTCCCTGGCATCAACAAGTTTGAGAATCCCTGGACTACACTTCACTATTCGATCAACCTCTAAGTTAATGTGAAGAAAGAATTGAACTGCAAAAGACTCCACTAGAAAAGGTCAGTTACCATTATAAGCTGCTGTCTTTGTTGTGTGTGCCTTCTGACATTTGGAAAGTTGCATTCCTTATGAATTCTTGGTGTATATATCTCAAATCTGCTAAATATTAAATATCTAGTGAGGAGAATAACAAAAACAGTTAGGTTTCTATGTGAAATAGAGCTAGTAAATCAGTGTGATAGCTCAGATGCTCCAAGGCATGGTACGGCTTTGTGTAGTAGATCAAGGATAACAAATTAGAGATGGAGGAGGAGCTTGGTCACCTGGGAGGAGCTTGAAGTAGAGCCGCTGCTCCTCGACATCAAGAGGAGCCAGCTGAGGTGGCTTAGGGATTCTGTTCCGAATGCTTCCTGGTGCCTCTCTGGGAAGGTGTTCCGGGCAGGTCCCACTGGGAGGAGGCACTGGGGAAGACCTAGGACACACTGAAGAGACTATGTCTCTCGACTGGCCTGGAAAGGGGGAATGCCATTGGATTACCCTGGAAGAGCTGGAAAGAGAATCTGGGGCATCTCTGCTTAGACTGCTGCCTCCGCGCCCGGCCCCAGATAAAGCGGTAGAAGATGGATGGATTACAACTCCCTGTTTATTGCTATGACCCACCATATTATTTGCCCCATATCATGCACAGCTATTATCCTGTCACAGGCCTGGTGACTCTGTGAAGTAAATAAAACAAATAAGTACTGCCTGTACTGACTGTATGTAAGGCATAAGATTAGTCAGAGCAATCCAGCTCCATTAATATTATTATTACTATTACTAATTGCTATTATTATGATTAATTTTTCACAAATTTTATATCCTTTTCTTCTTTTTTTATGAGACATAGTGGTGAAATCTAACATAAAGCATAAATGCTTAGTTTAAGTAAAATTTTTATGTATCTGTACTTTACTTGAGTAATTTTTACAAGGGGTACTTTTACTCCACTACTTTTAAAAGCTAGTATCTGTATTTTTTACGCCACTACTTTTTTGAATTGGTTTGAAGTAAATTATTTTGAGTTTGATTCAACTCTCCTACACCCCTAAGATATATATATATATATATATATAAAAAACATGGGAAAATTACTCCATTAGTGTTTGTATAAATTAACGTGCCTGACAGAGAAATTTTTAAAAAATGAACTAAAATGATTTTGGTGTGTTTTAGGGTTGTCAAAAATTGGAGTAACAAAAACTCTCCAGCAGGTTGTGAAGTGGGCCGGCAGACTAGTGGGTTAGCCCCAGCTCAGGCTGTCAGAGTTTTATTCTACGCAGCTTCTGCGTAAGGTCCGCTTCATTCTTCTGGACTGTACACACCCGTTGCATAGGGAATTCTAGCTCCATCGCTCTGGTCGATGATACGTGGTCCCTAAAGGGCGAACCAAGCGGTACAGGGACAGTTTTGTACCCACAGTGATTACACTGCTAAACAGGAGTGGCTTGGGACATGGATTTACTCTCGCTCACCTTTGAGCACTTTAGGCTCCTGTAGAAAAGGAGGAGACAATAAGCACTTTCTTGTAGGCTGTAGTAGGTCATTGAGTGTGCCTGTGTGCCTGTTTTAGCTTAATGTGTAATGTGTTTTTATTTTATTTTTATTGTTATTTGTCTTGGACTGCTGTAATCCCTTCTGCAAACACATTTACCCTTGGGTACTAATAAAGAAACCTTGAATCATGAACCTTGAAACTTGAACCTTGAATGACAGTGTGTGTTTATTTGTGTTTGTGTGAGCACACATCCAAAATGTAGTCTTTACTGAGATCTGCATCAGTGCAGTGTAGAAACTGGGCCCAGACTGAGCAGAGCCTCTGTGTGTGCTGGATGTGTGTGGGCCACATAAACTGGAATTTTAGCGGTTAAATTTCATAAACATAATGAATTTTGCTATATATGATGAGGACTGAAGTAATTATTGTAACCATGAAAAAAAAATGTAATTATTGACTAGATAGATTAGATAATTTTTCTATGGCAGCCTTTATTGGTGCATTTTTTTATGCTTATGGCAAAAGGTGTGGCTAAATAGTTAGGGGTGTAGGAGGGTTAAAATCATTATGGGACATCAGGTGAAAATTAGCCTATATGGCTAAAACTGGCATATTTACATGATTAATTTTAATGTGGTCATGTTACTGAATATGCATTGTCCCATTTCAAAAATTAAAAAATGTTTTAAAAATTGTTGTTGCTGTGTCGTCATTAGACAGAGTAGACGAGCATAAAAGATGCAGTAAAGTAGTACTCTTCAAAAAAACAACCTCACCTACAGATTCAGTCTCTTCAATAACCATTAACCTATTGTGCTGTAAACTAAAGGTCATTAACCTTTAGTTTACAGCACAATTTTCAGAAAAATCCCTCACATTTAACACATTCATTACTTCTTGAAACTGTGCTAAATACTTTTACTTTTTTACTCACAAGAACATTTTAAAGTGAGTACTTTTATACTTAAGTAGAAATTTTCATGTGATACTTTTACTTTTCCCTGAGTAACTGAGAACTTCAATGTGCTAAGTATTCTGCACTAAATATATGTTGATGTAAAGCATTTTAGATATCCATCATTAGGTGTTGGTGTTACAAAACAAAAGTTAAGCCAAAGCCCTTTTATCTCATTATGATAAAGAAAGCAATAAAACTAATGCCTTGTTCTTTTACTGACCCCTTAAGGCTGGAGTTTGTATCTATGGCCCTGTCTCCTAAATTCATCTCTGTGAGGACAGCATATACCATCACGCACCAGGGTAAGGTATAACAGTGACAAACCCTGGTTTACAGCAAAACTCAGGCAGTTGAGGCTGGAAGAGAAGGCTGCTTTTAGAAGTGAGGATAAAGCCTGCGACAGAATGGCAGAGTACAGGTTTAGCAAAGAGGTGAGAAGTGCTAAATCTCTGTACTCTGAGAGACTCCAGCAGCAGTTCTCAGCTCACGACTCGGCCTTTGTGAGGAAAGGACCCAGGCAAATCACCAACTACCCGTCCGGAGCCCCCCACTCCTGTGAGGACCTGCGATTGGCCAACATCCTGAACGACTTTTACTGCTGCATTGATGGACCATCAGGCAGCCCTCACACCTCCACTCATCCCATCAGCATGGACACTCATAACCTTACATCCCACACCCCAGACGACACCACCTCTTCAAAAGCCCACCTCAAAGCTCCCCTCCTCCCCAACAGGACTGGGTCTCTCCATCCACCCTGAGGCACATTTTCAACACCTCACCGGAGTCATGTCACGTGCCAGCATGTTTTAAATCCTCCGCCAGAGCTCCAGTCCTCAAAAAGCCAAAGATCTCTGGACTGAATGACTACACTGCTGTACTGCACTATCTGTATCAGTATCTGCATATTTTGTCAACATTGGGTTAAGACTGAAAACAGGCTTTGTATCATCTGTTTTAGCTGAAGACAAAGTTTTATGGCTCAATTGTGTCCCATTTTAGAGAAATCCTGTTGTCATAGAAATTGAGTTCATATTTACCACTTTCTACACCGGTTCAATACTTAACGTTAAGTGGTCAGGTCAGACAGCGATATTTAGAGAAATGTTCACTTGTCGATGCTTAAGACCCATATGATGTCAAAATTACAGTTTACCAGCCTTCAACACACAATCCGCTTTGGAATACCACAATGTTTACAATTATTTAGTCAACCAATCGACAATCTCACGTTATAGAGACACAGTTAAAAGCTTACAAGAGGCAGAGAGCTCCTTAGAGGCATAAAAATATTTTGTGGCAGGATGGGTGACAGACCTTCAAGTATGGCCGTAAAACAACTGTTGTTCATGTGAGTAGGCAGATGAGAGACGCAGATTAGTGAAAAGGCAATATAAATACTTCAATAAACTAGGCTTTGTGGAGGTTTAAAAGTCTAAAATTATAAATCAGAATTTAAGGCCTTAAGAAGTCACAAATTTGCTGAGATATGGAGAATTAAGATTTATTTATGTTTAACCTCATTCAATCTAGCGGTGACCAGATTCAGAAAGAAACTCCGCGAAAACATAATTTGCAGTTATTATTTTGTCAATACAGGCATGATATACATCGTTAGAAAGCTTATGTTCTGTACAAACTGGGAATTAAGTTAATTCTATGCTTAAAATAGGACATATGTGTAATTAATGACAATTCCTCAGTATTCCAAGCCGAAAAACAGACTTTTTACCTTTGAACACTGGTTCTGTCCAAAACCAGTCCAATCCAGGATAAGTCACGCTCAATCAGTAAATATAAATCCACAAGTAAATATTTCCATAAAAGTATTCCATGTTGTGAAAATAATCCTGTAATCGCCATATCCTCATGCAGAAATGAACAAATACCAAGCTGTCCTGAACATTGTATTTTCTTTTTCTCTCCAGTTTGCTAAATGTCTGTGAAAACGTGTTTACCCTGCTAATAAACCTGAGCAGACAGTAAGAACTGACTTCAGATCGGTTTTTACTTTATTTCATGATTACAGCAGGAACGATCTTTTATGTGACTTTTTTAAAGAATAAACTTTGTCAAACAGTGCAACATTAACTTTTTTACTTAAACAGTCAGCTGGCAGATGCTATCACAGATATAGGACACATTAAACTATTTTTGATGAGTAAAACAAATTTAATTTGTTAGGCTAACAGACAGCAGGACGGATCCAAATCGGGGCATGACAACCGGCTTTTGCCATCCAACATGGCCGCTCCGTGCTTCTCCACGGAAATCACGTGATCAGATGACGCTGGCTGAGAAGGGTCTATACACATGTTAATATACTTTATGATTTTGACTGTCAAAGTGCTAAGTAAATATATTTTTAGACGTCCCCATATAAATTACTTCAGCTACTCAATTTGGAGGTCAAATTGGTGGCAATGGTTGTGATTGATCAAAATTATTTATGATAAGGTATAATATTAATACATTACCATTAATATACCTGTGACAAACTCGGAGAGAGAACATCAAAACTTTAAAGCCACTTTTCTCAGTGTCACTGTTACCATAGATACTGCATTCTTCCTTTGTAGGGCGGAACAGACCTGTGGCGCTGACCAGGCCCACTGACAGACGTGCTGGGGCCTGGGGCAAGAAGGCTTCACATGGACCAATTTGATACAAAATATAAGAATAGGGACCATTTCTGAGCCCCTCTGACCCTGAGGCCCGGGACAAGAGACAACAGATGGGCCTGGCGCTTACGTCTGTGGTCATCTGAGCGCTTGGTTCTTTCCCATCTCCATTCCCCCCTGAGCTCTGTAGGTTAGGTGGACCTGACTCAAGAGTAGACTTACGGATGTTAGCTCAGTAGGTTAGCTTTGTTGCCAGTGTGTACGTTCATAAACAGCCTTATTCAATGGACATAGGGAATGCATATGTCCCTGTGTGTGTTTGAGTTGGTAGCCCAGTGCTCAGTGATGCAGTTCTGTGTCCTTTCACCTGTGTGCTAATGTACGCTAACTTGTGTCCTAACGCTGGTGGTCCGGAGGCTGAAATCCCTGTGTACGTGTGATGAGGGCCTGGTCTGCACCTGGGTCCCTCTGAGGCTGCTGCTGTGGTCAGGTGGAAGAGATTGCTGCAGACCTGACACCTCACATCCATAACATCTGTAATCATAATCTATATGGACACAGCAGCATACAGCTTTCTCTTCTACACGTCTGCTTCATGAACACCAGAGGGGGTGGCTCAGTATCTACTTTAAGTACAACCCAAATTCTGGAAATGTTGGGCCATTTTTTAAATTTTAATAAAATGGAAACTAAAAAACTGTCAAATCACATGAGCCAATATTTTATTCACAATAGAACATAGATAACATTACAAATGTTTACACCGAGAAATGTTACACTTTTACAGTCACCCGCGACCCCTAACAGGAATAAGTGGAGGAAAATGAATGAATGAATGAATGAATGTTACACTTTTATCACAAAATGAGCTCATTTCAAACAGGTCTCACAATAGTTGGGACAGGGGCAGGTTTACCATTTCTTTGCAAAACAGTTTGAAGACGTCTGGGCATCAAGATTATGAGTTTCTGGAGTTTTGGTGTTGGAATTTCATCCCATTCTTGCTTGCATTCTTGATATATGTTTCCAGCTGAAGAGCAGCTGGGTTTTAGAGCGCATGTTGCTCTAAAACATATATAAACTTTCAGCATTCATAATTCCTTCCAAAAATGCTCTTTGCAATTTGATGTTAAGGAACATTACCTTTTTCCTCTTCACTCTTTCACAGATTGGAGAGCCTCTGCCCATCTTTACTTCTGAGAGACTCTGCCTCTCTAAGACTTCTCTTCTTATAGCTAATCATGTTACAAACCTGAGATCAGTTAACTTCATTTGTTGCTAGATCTTCTCCCAGCTGAATCTTTTAAAATTTTCTTGCTTTTTCAGACATTTTTTTTTTTTTTTTTTTTTTTTTTTGTGCCCTTGTCCAAATTATTTTGAGACCTGTAGCAGGCATAAATTTGAAATGAGCTGATTTTGTGACAAAAGTCTAACATTAGTGTAAACATTAGAGTAAACATTTGTTATGTTATCTATGTTCTATTGTGAATAAAATATTGGCTCATGTGATTTGAAAGTTTTTTAGTTTTCATTTTGTTCAAATTTTAAAAATGTCCCAATCTTTCTGGAATTTGGTTTGTGTATATACAGTATATATGCAAATACTTCAGCCATGCCTTTAACTGAAAACTGTCCTGTGAACCATGCATTTTATGAAACATTTTTAATACCACCCATATAGGGAATCATTTGAGGTTTAAAGTGTGGGATCACCCAGATAGGAACACTATTGACCTGTTCCCTGGGCTGAACACTTCAACATCAGAGGCGGACAGACAGAGAAGAGTGAGAGGAGCCAATTAAACTCACACTCACATTGGTCTGACACGGTTACAACCAGGTCAAACACTGGTCCTTAGCAACAGGACTCTCCTGTTCAAAAGGATGGCTGCTACACCTAACTTGATCTCCATGGACACCTGCACAGCCCAACTGACAGGACACACTTTAGGAGCAAGGAGGGTAAATTGGCAATTATAACACAAAGGAGCACTTGATTACCCAGCAACAGTTTAAACAGCACACATGAACACATTGAGGTAATGTGACCTGGAGTGAGACTGATGTATGCTTATCACTGCAGTATTTAGATATGACTAAGAGAACATGCATTTGGAATATGTTTAAAGTGTTCTGTCACAGACACGTTCTCAGTGGGTCATGGGCGTGCTGGCAAAAGCAAACACGTTGTTGTATAAAAATGTACAGTTGCTATCCAAACTGTTGAATCGTACAGTGTATTACCAGATTTACACCTCTCGACTAGAATCTCTGCCCATTCTTCACCAACAGAAGCCTCTAACTCACTAATTTTGGGGTGTGAAGAAGAATCAGTCGAATCATCAAGTATTGAAGAATAAATCTGACACAGCAGACCACAGCACATACAGGCAGGTACTGACTGCAGCTCACAGATAAACACAGCTGTAGATGCATTTTAATCATGCATTTTTACTCACCCTCTGAGTGAGCGGGACACACCTTAATGACCAAGGACATAGGTAGGTCCCAAGAAGAGACCAGCTAAGACCCACAGCTTTAGCAGCCTTCGGGGCCGTTTCGGACACATTTGTCGAATTCATAAAGGTTTGATTGCAGTTTGGCCTTTTGTTTACACAAAAACAGGGTTTCTGTTTTCTGAATCCACAATTTTTTGAAAACTCTGGAGGAGGTGTTGTGGTCTTACAACGGCAGCCACTCTCGTGTAAACTGTGAAGACAGTGTACTCACTGAAAACGATGACAGAACAGCCCCAATTTGAACAGTGATGGGCTGTCTGCCGGGCGCAGGTCAGCTGACCCACAATTGCGAAATATGAGGCTTTTATGCCTCATAAATTTATATTTAGTCAAGTAACTGTCAGTAATATCTGTATAAGTACTCACTTTTATGAGACCTTATGAGAATGGCTTCAGAAAACAACAAGATCTTAAAGTAGTAGGGAAGTTGTAGACTGAACTACGATTTCCTCTGCTGTTTACTCACTGTGTGGTATAGAGCATATGCAGGGCCCACAGTGTGGTTTGCTGGACGAATACAGGTACTACAGTTTACTTTAGTTTTCTTCACACTTAAGCATTTTTGTGCAAATGCATGATTTGCGTTTTCCTGGCCAGCGTTGTTGTATAAACAAGCTCTTATTCAGTTGTAACTTCCCAGAGAAGGGCTAACAAATAAAATACAGTCTCAGACAAATGGCCTGTAAGTATAATTACATGTCCTCAGGGTCAAAAAGAGCTTCTCATTAAATGTTTAAAATAAAGCAGATTCATTAAGGCCCAACATTTATTATGTTATCCATCACACAGACCATTTGCATACAACAGCCCTCATTTATCAAACCTGAGTAGAAACGTACAGATGTATAACACACTGACTCCTGAATATTTACAAAAGAGTTTACAGCATGGAGGCATTAAATATACAAGCGGTCTACTTTTAACAGAACAGATCAGAAAAAAAAAGCCCTATATAAAATAAACAAAAATATTGCTGATTACAAAGTCTATACCACACAACAGGAAGCTTTAGAAGTTTTAGATAAAATACTCTGTGTGTAACGGGCGTACATCAATAAATTTAAATATATGTAAAATAAAAATTATTTTCATAGTTTCATCCAAAGGTGAAACACATAGATAATATAGATTCAGTACACACTGTCAAACATTAACCGCATATGTATTGTGGTTGAGATGATTATGCTGATATTATGTAAGGTTATGAGATAAATCTATAATAAGAGTTTCACTTAGAATTTAGCTACTAACTGCTTCAGTCTCTACTCGGAGGAAGTGATGCGTCAGTCAGCAGATAAACTTCTCTGGCTTGGAGTCAAAGTAAGCGATTGAAACATTAACAACCTTCGTTTCACAGATGATATAGCTCTGATAGCAACATCCAAGACCTGCTGAGTAAGACAGACATTGTGCCTAATGAGTTCCAGCTTGAAATTAGCACAAAAAAGATAAAAATCATGGCAGCCACCAGGGAGCCCGAGCAGCTCAACATCAGATCAACAGATTGCCAACTTTTGAGACCTTGTGCTACAGCCACATTCTGAGAATCGCCTGGACTAGAACAAATGAGTCAGTCTTGGGGAACAGAACAGCAGTTAGTTGCAACTGTGCGAAAATATAAATGACAGTACTGGGCCAAAAACCTGCACCCTCATCCTGGAAGGTCGAATTGATGGAAGACAGACGAGAGGGAGACAAAGAAGACGATGGAGTGATGATATCTAAGACTGGATCAAACAATTTCTAGAGAAGTGGACAGCCTTGGCAGGTCAAAGGAGTTAGTGATTTTTTCAGAATATTCACATTTATTCACGAGGCCTGTAATTGTTTGTACAAGCCAAATTCCAGAAATATGGGGAAATTTTTTTAAATTTGAACAAAATAAAGACTAAAAGACTTTCAAATCACATGAGCCAATATTTTATTCACAATAGAACATAGATAACATAACAAATGTTTAGACTGAGAAATGTTACACTATGCACAAAATGAGCTCATTTCTAATTTGATTTGATTTCATACATTCAAAGAGTTAGCTGTTTATACTTCAGATTGACGTCGATCTTGTGCCAGTACTTTGAGGTGTAGAACAGGCCAAGTTTTACCTTGTTTTAATACATAAAAGCAGACAATGTATTGTATCTTTAAACTGATCTCCGCTTGTCTGAACTGGAATCAGGAAGAAATGGTGTGCGAGGCAGGTGTGACAAAAGCATTTACCTTCAGCACAAACAGTGCTGATAAGGCCAGGTTTACCTTATATCCTACTCTAATGTTTGCCTGTTTGAACATGTGTGACAGTACCCACAATGCCCTCTGCACCATATATTATTTCCAATATGTAATTAAACCTGATCTAAGCTACAGGTACCATCTAAAAGAATACCTTGTACGAAGATGTGAAAGGCTAGGTTCCAGTTTCCTTCCACTGACTTCCTGATCTCACTGACAAATGTATGCATGACTGTAAGAGTGAATGGCTGTCAGTGTAGTGATACTGGGCAGGTGAGTTCTGCACAGTGTGGTCAGATCACTCCTGAGGAGGCAGTGACAGGAGCAGCAGGAGAGAGGGCCTTATGCAAACAGTAACATCACACAACAAATGCTACTGGAACAGAAATCCCAGCTAAAGTGGAGGTAGTTGTTTTTCTTTTGACTTGCCACAGTGAATCAGTTGCACAGTGATTTGGCAAGTTTTTGCACTGGATGCCTTTCCTTTTGTCACACCCAGCCACCACTGTGACTGGAGTATGAAATGTGAGTGAAGTGCCCAAGGACAGAACAACAGTATACACAGGGTCGGAGCTGGAAGCAAACCACCAATCCTTCAGTTCGTGGACAACCAGCTTAAACTCCTGCACCACTGTTGCCCTCGACATACATACCTCCATCAACAGTATTAGAAAAACAAGATATGCAAACCAATTAGAAAAAATGATATTGAGCACAAACGTCTACTGAAACTGAACTGATGAGAATGGGACACAGCTTGTGCTAACTTCCAGATAATGAAATGAACAGATCAGATTGATGTGTAATGATGTGCGGCAGCTCTTGTTTGCAGTAACTTTATTGGAAGCAGAGTGTTTTAGTTCAACTCATAGTGAAAGCTGACAATGTCCAATCCAAAACCACATGGATATCCACTCTATAGCTTTCATATAGATTCCATCACCTTTTTTTTATGCGCATTGTGAAGTGAGGCTGGGAAGTGTGATCTCCCTGTAGTTGGAACATCATCTTGTCCCTCGTCTTGTAAAGAGGGTTCACCACCCCGGTCTGCCAGTCCAAAGGCACTGTCCCTGACCACCACACGATGTTGCAGAGACGTGTCAACCAAGACAGTCCTACCACATCCAGAGACTTGAGGTACTCAGGGCGGATCTCATCCACTCCCAGTGCTTTGCCACCAAGGAGCTTTCTGACCGCCTCAGTGACTTAAGCTTGGGTGATGAATGAGTCCACCTCTGAGTCCCCAGCCTCTGCTTTCTCAGCAGAAAGCATGTCAGTGGGATTGAGGAGATCAAAGTAGCACTGTCTGACAACATCCCCAGTTGAGGTCAGCAGCTCCCCACCAGTGTTGGTGAAGCACTGCTTCCCCCTCCTGAGGCAGCAGACGGTTTGCCAGAATTTCTTCAAGGCCAACCAATAGTCCTCCTCCATTGCCACCCCAAACTCTTCCCAGACCCAAGTTTTTGCCTCCGCAACCACCCGGGCTGCAGTACACTGGCCTGCTGGTACCTGTCAGCTGCCTCATGAGTCCCACAAGCCAACCAGGCTTGATAGGACTCCTTTTTCAGCCTGACGGCATCCCTTACTTTCAGTGTCTACTACCGGGTTCAAGAGTTGCCGCCACGACAGGCACCAGAGACCTTACGGCCACAGCTCCGAAATGGCTGCAATGACCGTGGAGAATATTTTTTTATTTAACCTTTATTTAGCCAGGAAGGTCCCATTAAGATACAATATCTCTTCTTCCAGGGAGTCCTGGTCAAATATGGTCCACTTTGACTCAGTGTCTCTAGCCTCCCTTGAGATCTGGTTGAAGCTCTCCCAGAGGTGGAAGTTGAAGACCCCGCCTGACAGAGGGTTCAGCCAGATGTTTCCAAAAGACCCTCACAATATGTTTGGGTCTGCTGAGTCTGTCCAGCCTCTTTGTCCTCTGGTGGATCCAACTCACCACCAGGTGGTGATCAGTTGACAGCTCAGCCCCTCTCTTCACCTGGGTTTCCAAGACACATGGCCAGAGGTCAGATGACAGACAACAAATTGGATCATTGACCTTAGACCTAGAGTGTCCTGGTGCCACGTGCACTGATGGATACCCTTGTGCTTATACATGGTGTTTGTTATGGGCAAACTGTGGCTAGCACAGAAGTCCAATGACAGAACACTACTCAGGTTCAGATTGGGGAGGCCGTTCCTCCCCCTTGTCATTGCCCATGTGAGCGTTGAAGTACCCCAGTAGAACAATGGAGTCTCCAGTTGGAGCAACTTCCAGCACCTCTCCCAGGGACTCCAAGAAGGCTGAGTACTCTGCACTGCTATTTGGCTTGTAAGCCAAAACGACAGTGAGAAACCCGTCCCCAACTCGAAAGCGTAGGGATGTGACCCTCTTGTTCACCGGGGTAAACTCCAACACATGGCAGCTAAGCTCTGAGGCTATAAGCAAACCCACACCAGCCCGCCGCCTCTTACTGAGGGCAACTCCAGAGTGGTAGAGAGTCCACCCTCTCTCGACGAGGTGGTTTCAGGGCCCAAGCCATGTGTGGAAATGAGCCCACGCCTGTAGCTGGAACCGCTCAACCTCCCGCACTGGCTCAAGCTGATGCCAATCTGGGCAATGTAACAGATCTTGCTATAGGCTTCTTCATATCGGGCTTCTGAACAATACACAATACATATACATACAAATATATGCAAAAACATGAGTAGAAAAAACATAAGTCAAAATAATTGCATCCCTTTAGTGTGTGTATTATTGAAGGAAAAGCACAGGGGGTTACCTTTTATTACAACACCATTGTTTTGTCCTTAAATCCTTTTATATTTATTGCCTTTGGACATGCTGGCTCTGATGTTTAAATATCCCACTGCAGTGCAAAACAAATTCTAACAGCAACATCACACAGCACCCGGAAATATTTGTCCATATAAGGTACTTGACACATTCATTTGCAAATTGCTGGATAAACGGTGTGTTTTATGAGTGAACGCCTTTGAGCTGCCTCTGAAGCTGGACTGTTTGATTCACTTCCCCTGCATTAGCATCACTAAGGAAGGGTTATGTCTTAAACCTGGCAGCTCAGAGTCATTGAAATTGACATAATTTGGTTCATCAAATAGCTCTGAAAGTCTTCAGTAAACTCAGTGGGAGCTGAGGGCTGACGTCAGTACAGACTGGAGTTTGGGCAAACACTCATTTCTCCAAACATCCTTTTCCAACTCAGCGTCATTAAACCAAGATAACTCATTTAACCCATTTGTGTCAGAATTTAATTAAAGCAAAACTATGTTGGTTTTGGCCCTAGGAATTATTTATTTATTTATTTTTTAAGTATCACACAAACTTACACAGTTTTCACACCTGGACACGATCCTTTGACTGCCGTAGTGCTATGTCTGAAGTGATCAGATGTTTGCATGTGTGAGTAGACTGTTTGGAGGCTGATGACCCGTATATCGTGCGTCTCTCAATGTTAGCGGAATGAACTCCTCCTGATGTGCTCCACAACATGTTTGTGCTTTACTTTTCTCTGTGTAATTAACCCTCCTACACTCCTAAGACATGTTTTAATATTTTGCAACTATTTTTGTGGATAACTTTTGCTATTTTGGTTCAAATGGCATAAATTTGGCCTCATGTGTGTATTTCTGGATGAATTTTCAGATTTCAGGATTTTTTTTTTGAAAAATCCTTTTAAAAAGGTGTCTAAAAATTGTCACACCTTTACCCCTAAGACATTTTTGTGCCATTGACTCATTGACTTCAAATGACATTTTTATAATTCACTGTCATTGCAATGTAATTTCATATTTTTATCAAAAAACAACGCAAGCCCAGAAGACAGCGGAGGAGAGACAAGTTTCAAGGGACGGTGGTGACCACTCCGAAGTCATCGGAGCTCGAGGTACAGCAAGACTTTAAAATACCTGGTAATATTGTTGAGCTGCAGCACCAGGATGGAAGTCTAACAAAGTATTTCAAGGATGCTAAAATGAGGAAAAATGGGTTTTACATTCAAAATGACATTCTTTATAGAGAGAAAGAAAGTGAGAGAAATTATTTTGAAGTTGGGACATACTATTCCCTGGGCTGGTCACTTGGGGAAGCATAATAGTATGTTCAGACCGGACACAAATCTGGCGTCAAATTTGCATCATTTGCATCTTGTTGGACACGTGACCATTTTGAAATCACTTGCATCATTCGCGCATGAAATTCGTGCGAATAGGGCGAATTCACTTGCGTGAATAAGGCGAATTGGTCGCTTCATTCACGTCAAATGAGGGGCATGGCCGCTAGGGCTACTCCCAAATTAACGGTTTGGTCATCTGTGTTCCGTGTGGCTGTGAGGACCTCTCCCCAGGACACTACTGCTGTACAGCAGCATTCACCCCAGAGACAGAGCTGAGAGACCTGGGGTTATTTCTTGTACATTAGTTCTCTCTAGTGAGGTCTTTGGGGTCTGGTCTAGTCACAGGCTCTGTATTTTCTGTTCTTTTGGAGAGTGCAATAACTGCTAATATAACAAGCACATCTCAATAGGCTATTTTGGTAAAGTTAACCCCCCTTTATATTATATTTGTAATTGTATTTATTTGTGTGTTCTTGATGTCACGATGATCAGAGTGAGCCTCTGTCACAGGCTTGTATCACAGATAACAGCTATAAGCACAGTCACACAAAGCCTAAACAGCCATATTTATTTTATTTTTATAGTGTTTTCTATCAGGGCTGTTTTTGATTCCTGTCTTCATAAAAGTAGAAGAGCTGCTGTAGGCTGCAGCTTTTATCTCCGGGTTCACTCTGACAGCCTCGATGATTGTTTTGCTGGATCTCCGAGGCAGGGATCTCCTCCTGTTACGTCGTACGTAACCACGTCATTGCTACAGCAGGTCCCTGATTGGTTAACGCATGCGAATGTTCGCCGAAATTCAAATTTTTCAACTTCCGCGACCAGAGCGTTGGACGCGAATCTGCATTGTTCGCTTCGTCCACTGATTCGGGTCTTTGCCTATGTGTCAAATGCTCAATTCCGCGTGTCATATGCTCAATTCCCGTCAGTCACGCCGCGCAATTCGCGTGATTCGCCTGAATCGCCTGATTCGCGTCATTCGCGCCTGAATGCAGCTTTTCATAGACTTAACATGGTAATTACTCACGCCTGACGCCTGATTCACGTCCGGTGTGAACATACCATAAGTATGGTGTGATATTTGTGCCACCTTAATGCTAATGCTCACGCTAATGCTAGCGCCATGTCAGTCTGCAGCCTGATGCAGTTATGATGAGCCATGAGTCAACTAGGCCTTAACACATTTACAGAAGCACATTTTAGTTTACATTAAATATGTCTTTATATTAGAGAAAGGTCTGTTATGATGCAACTTGACGTTGATTAGATTGTAGGCTTGTTGTAGGCAGCTAACGTCAGACAGCGATGGTATTTTATGGACAAATGTGGACTGCTGGACCACTGTGTCCTCCTGAATGTCTCCATGTCTTTTTAATGTAAAATATAAAATGTATATCCAGCTCTTGTTTGTATTTTTGTAAAAAAGAAGGCGACAGAGTAACTCTTGTGCATTGTTGTGAGTGGTCTGTTTTCTCCCACAGGGGAACGGAGTGACGTTTTGTGGGCGTTCCCACCGTTGCCGACTGTATGTGATATAAATGATTGGATATAAGACAGCCAATCAGAAACATTTGTGAATCCCAGTCTGTGATTGGCTGTGCTGCTCGCTACAATCGTAGTTTGCCCTGTGCCACCTCAAGTGAGTGCAGAGCCAGAGTTGCAAGCAGAAATGAATTGTCATACAAGCAAAGATGTTGCGCGAGCGGGCATCCACGTACTCGAGCACCTAGGTAGACTTTGAGTGAGCATGTAGGCATAGTTGAGCGCGCACGGAATAAAGGTTTGTGTGCTCAAATTATTATTCTCTTTTCAAATGGTAAAGTATGTGCTTGCGACAGTCACACTGCGTGCGCTCGACACTCACTCTGTGCGCGCACGAAGGTGGCACAAATATCACACCATACATAAGACCTTTGCTTGCAAAAAACGTGCTTTTACTGGCCTGGTTTATGTGAAGATGTGGCTCAGTTTTGCAGGAACTGCCCGCAATTCCAGAAAACATCAGCCAGACTCCCCAAAAGAGCTCCCCTTCAGCCTCTCTCACTGGTGGGTACACCCTTTCAGCACCTAGGTATGGACATTGTCGGACCTGTGGAAAAAAGTAAATCAGGTAACTGGTTCATGCTGGTACTGACAGACTATGCAACTAAATATCCAGAAGTTTTTCCCTTAAAAACTGTTAAAACAAAGACTGTTGCCTTCTGTTTAGTTCAATTCTGTGCAAGAGCTGGTTTTCCTCAGGAGATACTTACGGACCAGGGCACAAATTTTATGTCCAAGCTTCTGAAAAAGGTGTATCAGTTGCTGGGCATCCAAGGACTGAGGACCACACCATATCATCCACAGACAGACGGACTAACAGAAAGGTTTAATCAGACTCTAAAACAAATGCTACGCAAGTTTGTGAATGAAACTGGCTCAGATTGGGACCAGTGGCTCCCCTACATTTTGTTTGTTGTGCATACAGGGAGGTCCTACAAGCCTCCACGGGCTTTTCTCCTTTTGAATTGTTGTTTGGTCATGAAGTAAGAGGGCCCCTGACCATCATAAAGGACCTGTGGGAGGGGACTGGACTAACTAACAAAGAGCCTTTAAATGTTGTCTCTTATGTACTCCAGATGAGAGGGAAGTTGGAGAAGATGACTGCTTTGGCTCAGGAGCATATGAAGACCTCCCAGAAAAAACAAAAGACTTTGTATGACTTAACTGCCAGGGAGAGGTGATTTGAGCCTGGACAAAAAGTTCTGGTGATGCTGCCCTCGGAGGACAGTAAGCTCCTGGCCAGGTGGCAGGGCCCCTATGAAGTAATTGGGAAATTGGGACCAACAACATATAGAGTCTCTGTTCCAGGTCGGAACCACTACACGGATTCTCATGTAAACCTACCGAATTTAAATATCCGAAACACAGATGATGAGTTGGAGGAATAATATCTGCCTGTCCCATCAGCCTCAGTACCAAGTTTGGACCATCTTTCAGAAAAACAAAGGTCCGATGTAGGGAATATCTGTTCATCTGACATGTTCCAGGACAATCCAGGGTATACCACAGTAATAACACATGACATTGCCATAAAAAAAGATGCAGCTGTAAAGCGGATGAGTTTTCGCATCCCAGAACGTCTCCTTGAACCTCTAAAAAAGGAAATTGACCTAATGTTGTCTCTTGGTATAATTGTGGTGCAATCCAATTGTCCTTATCCCTAAGAAGGGTGGCACAATAAGGTTTTGCATTGACTTCTGTTACCTCAATTCAATCTCCAAGTTTGACTCATATCCAACCTTACAACTATTGATCTTTCTAAAAAGGCTATTGGCAGGTCCCACTCTCTTCCAGATCTAGAGAGCTGACAGCCTTCAGGACTCCGTGGGGTCTCTACCACTTCAGAGTGATGCCATTTAGATTGCATTGGGCCCCTGCTACTTTCCAGCGCCTCATGGATAAGGTACTCAGTGGCCTTTCACAGTTTGCATCAGCATATCTCGATGACATTATTGTTTACAGCAATAGCTGGGAAGAACACCTGGAACATCTGAAAGTGGTCTTTGAGTGTATCCAGCAGGCAGGACTCATGGTAAATCCAGCAAAGTGCGCTATTGGAAAGGAGACAGAGTACCTGGACTTTGTCATTGGAGGAGGAGTGGTAAAGCCCCAGATCCAGAAAGTGGAGGCCATCCAGTCCTGTCCCCTCCAACAAACAAGGACTCAACTCAGATCTTTCCTTGGAATGTCAGGTTGGTGTCACAGATTCATTCCTAACTTCTCTGCCAGAGCTTCTCTGCTTACAGACATGACCAGTTACAGAGGCCCAAACAAACTGTTGTGGTCTAAGGAAGCGAAAGCAGCTTTCCAGGACATCCAACAGGCTCTGAGCAGAGACCCTGTGCTCCACTGCCCTGACTTCCAGCAGGAGTTTATACTACAGACCGATGCCTCAGACAAAGGACTTGCTGCTGTGTTGCTGCAAGGGCCCCCAGAATACCGCCATCCCATTGCCTTTATTAGCCAGAAACTCTATTCTAGAGAGACCTGCTATTCTACCATAGAGAAGGAATGCTTGGCAATAAAATGTGCCCTCAATTCACTCCGCTATTATCTTCTGGGAAGATGCTTTGTCCTGGAAACTGACCACAAAGCGCTGAAGTGGTTGGAGAGGATGAAGGACACAAATGGCTGAATAACCCGTTGGTAATTGGTGATGCAACCCTTTAAGCTTGAGGTCCACCGTATTCCCAGGAGCCAAAATGTGACTGCTGACTACCTGTCCAGATGTCCAGGCTATTCTTTGGGGGACGGGGAGTGTATGGTGGATACTTTGTCCACCACAAAATAGTGCAAAGAACAAGACCAATGGGCGTGAGCCATTTTGGAGGAGAGACCAACTTAGCCTGGACTGGACATTATTATTTGCTTATTGTTTTTTTGTGTTTGTTAAAGCTTCTTTATTGTACTGTTAGACTTTTCAGTTTAGTTGTAGTAATTTCTGTATGTTACTTTAACCAAGTTAGTAATTTTGTTTTTCTTTTCTTTGTGTGATGCCTCCCTCTTGTGTGCATTTTTGGGTTAGTCCAATTGAATTTAAACCCTCCTTGCTTGCATTGTGGGGGAAAATGTCAGGTTTTCTTATTTTATTGTTACTGGCTTTGTTTGTTAACCTCATTTTTGGGCCCAAATTATTTTGCAACTTTAGTTTGGCATTGTTAGTTATTTGTTGACTTTAATTAAAAGTACATTTTATCTTTTTAAACACCTTTGTTCCAGGTCCTTCTGTTTGGTCCACTACAAACCTAAAGTTAAAGTAAATAGCCTACTAAGTATTAATATCTAAAAAATAATAAGAGGAAGATGATGTTTGTATGGAGTAATATTACTTTAAAATCCGGTCTCATTCACTGGAATGGCTGCTTATTATTATTGTGGAGTGTGTGGCGCAGTGCAGCGGAGCAAAGTCACATGCAGTGGAAATTGGTGGTTAATCCTCAAGTGTGATCGTACAGGTCAGGGCTAATGTAACTGAGGGGAGCTGCTAGTAAAATGCTAATGCTAATCAAAACACCGTGGTTCTTTTGTCATTACCTTAAGTCATTTCTGAAAACTTAAACTTCTGAAGTCCCTTTGACGCACAAGAGCAAAAGTTACATGGTGCAGCTTTAAATAAAAGGGAATGATATTTATAAATATAAATATAGATAGTAGATCTTAAACTGAATGGTGGAAGACATGTTTATTATTATGGTATTTTTATAACCTGTCTAATTAGCTGTTAGCGTAGCTTGTTGTATGATGACAATGACCATGATTGCATATATCCCCACAATGTCCAGAGTCTTGACACTCAGGGCCCTGCCACAGTGGAGCTTCAAAATATCTCAGTAAGAGGGTCCTCAGCCTCCCTGTGGTTGCCACTCCTACAGCTTTAGTTCATGACAGCTCCATTCTGTAACTTTGTTTTAACTTGTCTCTCAGTCACACAAAATCTACTCCAAATCCAAAATCCCACTATCTTTTATGACCACATTACCATACTGTTTGTTAGAAGTGTGGTCTCTAACACAGAGGTGGGGTCCCTGCAGGTGTTGGACTGAAGTTTTCGCCCCGTCGACACGCTCACACCTGCTCTTCACCAGGACACACGAGTCATGGCTCGCACCACGACCTCTGTCAAACTCTTTATCTGCTGCAGTCTGACGAGCTGACGTCTGAGCCAGAGCCATCATCAACCAATGTGACAAGAAACACACGTATACCAAACACACAGAGAGGAGCGCACAGGTACGTCTGCTGCATAAAGACTGTGACAGAGAGGCTCTTAAAGCAACCGGCACAGAACAATGGACACAAATTCTATTATGTTGTATTGTATTTATTATTATGATTACTTTTGAGAGGATGTCATTTTGAACTCAGCGGAGAAAAGGCTGTGTTTTTCTCAGAATGGTACAGAGTTCAGAAAATGCTTTGCAGAAGCTGTCAATGGCTGTGACAGACAAACAAAGAGGAACCGTTTGAGGACATCTTCTACCAACAGCTCAGCACAGTGCTTTAGAAGTTCTCTGGGTCCATAAGACAAACATATTTAATAATAACTGCAATGCTGAATCACAGTTGTATTGTATTGTATCACACTAAATAGAAATAATAAGCCATTAGTTAGATGATTAACAATTTTGCTATAGTACAATGTTTCCTAGAGCAAATATCAGCCCTGCTACAAATAAATGACTAAATGAAGATGTTGCAAGATGAATAAAGATCCCTGCTGCACTGCTGGTGTATCTTTGCAAAAAAAAAAAAAAAAACTATACTGTAAGAATGTGCGAACTGACCCGAGTGAGAGGTCACACAGGGGTCAGCTTGACTGTGGTGTAGGGGGAGCTCCATAGAGAAAAATGTGACCAAAACTCAGAAAAAAATGAGCAAAGTTGCATGGTTCTGCTTAAACAGCCGTTTTCTACCTGTTAGAGCTAGGAAACCTTAAAATAATATTTTGAAAATTATTTTAGTGGTAGATCAGACCGACCACCCCTCCACCAACCCCTGAGGGCTTCTTGTCCTTTATCACTATGTATGTAAATATATCACTATGCCTGAAGGAACATGCACCTAAATTGTGATTTTTCTGCAAAGAGAAAGACAATCCTGGCCATGGCTCTGTTGGTGTCATAAAAATCACTGATTTATGCTATTTGGGTATTCACTTTTGTTTTTGTATAAATATCTGACCAAGTTTCTCTCATATTGGTTCCCTAGTGCCCAGTGGAGCCCTAGCTCCTGAGGCTGCTCTGCTCCAGCACAGTCTCTGAGCCTTCAGTCTCATCACACTGAGCTGTGGACAGACAATCCAGAAAACTCCATAGGCAACAAAAACCTTTGTCAGGACATCTGAACTTATGTTTTATGATTTACTTATGGTCATTTCACTGCAAATGTAATGTTAATTATCATCAAATAAAGGCTGAATTAAAGCATGAGAAGTGTAAAACATGTTTATGGACTGAAAACTGTTCCTACTGTCCATAATTTCTTGGTATTTACTGTGACTGACCAGGCTCATCATGCTTGCAGCTTACAGTGTCGCTGACTGCACACAAAACCATTGCTCATGGGGTGACGGCTGGTGCCCCCCAACCACTCGGCGCCCTGGGCAGCTGCCTGTATCAACTGCTCTCTGCCAAGAGCTTGCTCTGAAAAAGCTCCTAAAATGATGTTTTCAATAAATATAGATAATTTTTAGTTATAATAGGGGGGTCCAAATTATTATTAATATTTCAAAAAGCTTGTGAAAAAGCAAAATCGGTCTCCTGACAAGGTGCTTTATTTTATAAAGTTAGATCTGTCTGATGTATTACAATAAACACTACAAATATGATATTACTCTATGTCTAATTTTAGAAACCCCCTTACCTTCACTTTACTCCCTCGGCCCACAGGGATGCTCTGAATAATAGCAGTGCTGCTTACAGAACTTGTACAAGAATGTCACTAAGGCACAATGGTGCAGCCAGAGGCAGTAATTTACATGTCAGGCCTGAGTGTAAAGAGGAGTAAAGCCGGCAGTGTCTTCATAAATAAACCAACTGCAGCCTCAGTCGGACCACAGCGCTCTGGAAAAATCTGAAAAGAGCAGAAAATTACAGTCTGTCTGCAACTTTGGAACAAATGCATTGTGTGTATCAACAGGCTGAAAGACATGGGAGACTAATTCAATGTCACTAAAGAACTCTGCACAAATATACCCCACACAAATGGTGGCCAGCAGGCAGACAGAGTTTGCCATTAGGAACCTGCTACACACATTTACATTGAAAATTCTATCAATGTATTTATATTTTTTGTATATCCATGTATGCTTCTATTTTCTTTCTTTTTTTTTTTTTAATCCAAGTCAGAAACTAGATTTGTGAAATAATCAAGTTGAAAATGTCATTATGAACTATTGGCCTAGTATAATCATAACTATGAGCTAATTAATACAGCATCATGGGTAGTATCATGCTAACAATGGACGTGATCACAATGTTTTCTCAATGTTTCATACATTAAGGAAGCAATTATAGTGTAAAAAGTATGGGTCAGATTATAGAACCCTGTGGAACTCCACTGGTAATTTTCCTTTACTATTATAAGACTTTAGAATAACTCACACTGTTAAGCATTAATCAAGTATTAGTTGAGTATTAGTAAATAGTTAATTGATTATTTAAAAAGCATTACTTCATTGTTTATAAGCACCACTGAGTTATAAACATGTTTAATTCTTTAATAATAAGCTTATGTAAATCAGTGCAGAATTATAAACAACCGTGGTAGTTCAGAAATTGTTTTGAAGAAACAGTTTATTAAATGATTGTTAATTACATATCTATTATTGCTTTATTACTGCTTAATAATTGTGATTTTTTGTAAAGTGTTACCAATAATTGATTAATACACAAATGTATATGTCCAAACTAAAACTTTGTCCAATATCCACGTTTTTATTATTACAGAGCTGTATAATTGCAGAATGTAGACTTTATATATATTTATTTTATACACAGCTAATTGTAAGTTGTGGCAAACCTCATTTACCATGTCTCTCTGTCATTAGTCTGCTCTGGCCTGGTTTTAGTCATATAACATGCTGTAAATATTGAATAGATATATAATAGGTAGAGAAGACTGATAGTGGTCCATACAGACAGGCTCCATATGAAGAGCTTCAGATATTTCAGCTGTAGTATACAGACGAGCGTGCATAGGTTCAAACATGATATTTAACTCCACTCAAGCTCCACATGAGTCACAGAGTGGAGAGTAAGAACTATCACTATCTCATTAATGTCCCACTGTCTGATGAAAGTGTATGCTCATATATGACTGGGCTGATTATGGAGATTATTACAGACATCACTTTCAGTTTTGTATAATATAACAACAACTATGTACGTATATTTTACAGTGAGTCTATATACAGTATATTATAATCGCTTTAGTTCAAACAAATGATTTGTTGATTTACCCATTTAATAATAAAATAATGCATCATTGCATTTAAATATACAGAAAATGCTATGGAAAAAAAAACATACACTGTCAGTGGGGCACATCTCATTCTGCAGCATGTCTCAGATGTCCAGAGACATGGATGCCTCAATACAGCCATATAATATAAAAACTTGAAGTAGGACGTCTCCAGCAGCCTGGCAGGAAATTACAGGAAAAATCCCATGGTCGACAAAAAGCATTTACCCCATAGATCTGTGCAGTATCCAGCTGACAGGCCTCCTAAACCTCCACAATGGGTGCAATTATTTATTGTTCATATCCTGTTTTCTGTGCTGCCACAGGCATGTACAAGTGCACCCATGTGTACAGCTGGGTTTATTAACCTCCTTCCTGCTGCACCTACGGTCCCTCTGAGACAGAAATGGTCTAAAGTGCAGTGCCATTTGGTGGAACAAGGTTGGACAGATTCGGTAAGTATAAGCCTTTGACTTACCAAGAAAGTTTGTATTCTACCTTTCAACCTGTGAACACCGAGTACATCTGATCATTTTGATGAAGATACTGGTTGCTTCATAGCTCAGCTGGTAGATCTATAACGCACATGCAGGGCAACTACAGCCTGCTTCAATGTTGTGGATTTGAGTCCGGACTCTGACACTTTGGTGAATGTCTGTCCCCTCTCTCTGTCCCAAATGATTTCCAGTCACTTCATGACTGCACTATCCAATAAAGCCAAAAAAGAGATACAGGTTGCTACAGCTTATGGCTTATAAAAAACTGAATGTGCTGTTTTCATCCCAAAAGCACACCAAGTAATATCTTTATTGGGACATAATTTGTTGATTTGGCCATTTCTTTCACTGCATAGAACTCCGTACAGTTAAATGCAGTTATTAACATGAATCTCACTTATTATAAGATCCATTCCGCATCACTGGAAAAGTGAATAGATTATCTTAACAAGTGGGACAGAGGACATATGCTGGAATGGCTGCACAGTACAACCAAATGTCGGACCATTGGTCATTCTACCTGCTGGCACCTTTAGAATGGGGTAAAACAAGCATATCCTGCAACAGAGCAGAAGGGTTTGCACTCATCAGGGGAGTTCCAAACCTGGACCAGTTGTCCATGGCCTAAATGTCCATTTCTGTCTCACTGATACTCACTTTCAGTATGTTTTGTGAGGATCTGTCCACATCCACAGAACAATACCCTGCTCTGCTGCTTCTATACTGTTCTGTATCACTACAGCAATTTCTTAGTGAGGTAAAAGACTGGATGTCACAAAACTTTCTAAGCTCAAATAAATAATGATAAAAAAAATTAAATTGTAATATTTGGTGAACCTGATTTGTCTGCTTTTAAGTGAGCTTTTAATCAGTTGTCTATTTATTGCTGCCTCTTTGTGCCTCTTGGTGTTTTTATTGATAGCGCTTTTAAATAGCTTTTTCCAGCTGAGACTTCTGGGGAGGGCTAAGACTTACTTGACCCCCAACCAACTGGAAACCCAAATTATAAATAACTCTCTTTACATGGCCTTGACCAGTCCTCAATCCATCGACTACAATTAGTCCAAAACGCAGCTGCACGCCTGGGAAAAGATGCTGGGATGACATCACTCCTGAGCTGTCCTCACTCCACTGCTGCCTGTTGCTTTTAGAATGCAGTTTAAGATCATACTGTTTGTTTTTAAGTCTCTTCATGGTCTGGCACATTCTTATCTGTCTGAAACTCACTTGGCACACTTTGACAGGAGCACTACTGAGGTCATGGGCATAGCTAGACAAATTTTAGGGGACTATTGCACCCACTATTGCATATATATATATATACAATACACATAATTTAAACGTCTTGTTTCATTCATATCTGTGTATTTTGTATATTTAGATTAGTCCAATGATAGCTTTCTTTTTTACCTTGTCAGATTTTATTTTATCCAGCATGTTCATTATTATTAATAATATTATTATATAGTAGTAGTAGTAGTAGTAGTAGTATAATACATTTTTTATCTTTTATTATTAAGTAAGTTCCTAGTGATGTGAACCTTTTCCAAATACTATTCTGCTTCTGATAGCTCCCAAAGATACATTTTTATAAACCTTGCCTTAACATTTGTCTATCCATAATCCTACACAATAGACAGCTACAACTTTATAAAAGGTAGCATAATATAGGAAGTCACATCTTTCCTGTGTTGTATCTATGTTAAATGCTTTTTTGGTGACCTTTCGTGGCTGCCAAGGTCCTGAGCACCCCTAAACCTCTAATCCTAAAATCACGCTTGACTGACGAGGAGTGCCACTTCCCGAGGTCCAGCCTGAGAGCCAGAACCTTTTGCTATAGCAGGCCCCATATTGTGGCACTCTCTCCTCCTAAATACATTAGAGCTGCTGCATCCACTGAAAGTTTCAAATCGCAGCTAAAACACGTTTCTTTGCACTGGCTTTTAACACAAGCTAAGCTGAACATTTCTATTACTGTTTGATATTTTCAATTCAATTCAGGTTTATTTGTATAGCCCAGTATCACAACAAAAGTCGCCTCAAAGGGCTTCACAACAGTTGATCAAACATAAACACACAATCAACACAAACAATAACTACACTAAACTAAACAGACTCAGGACACTCCTGTCCTTAGACCCTCCTTCTCGGTAAGGAAAAACTCCTAAAAAAAACCAGCTACAGGAAAAAAAGAAGAAACCTTATGGAGCCCATATTGAAGAAGATTTCCTCTCCCAGGACAGACAGGCAAGTAGCGTCTGTTTTTAAATGTGCTATATAAATAAACATTGACATTGACATCACCCGCTGTGCACTATAGTTTCCACCTAACCTCTAGTGTCCAAGCCCCGCCTCTCCTTACCTCCATACATCTCTCTGCATCTGCCTTTTGGACTCTGGCACTGCTGTAAAAAGGTGCGAGCCGTTTGAAGTGACTCACGTTCTCTAAAGAGGGTTTGTGATCTTCCTAAAGCGACTGTGCCTGCTGCTCCTGTCTGCCATTCTGCTCATCTTCTGCTCCCTGCCTAACATCCTGTGCCTTACAAAAAAAAGCCCTTAACACATCCTCCAAGAGCAGCTCTGATTTTTCTGATAGATTATATGCCGGCGCACTGTATACAAAAGAATTATGAATGGGAGTAAATGAAGCACTCACAGATACAGATCCATTTGAAGTGCTCTTTGGTTTTTCTTATTAAGTAGGTTTCGGGAGAGATTGAAGCCTTTCTCTGCCTGACGTATCTCCGTATTCAAATTTAGGCCCTTTGTGTGCATCGAGTGGTCCCGGCTCACTTTACATCCAGAGGAATAGGCGGCAGATGAAATAAGTGGGTTGATTCAGTCACACATGTGTCAGAGCGTGGCAGAGGGAACATGTGTGTGGCATCTCCCTCTGTGTCGCCTCCGGGGCCACCTACCAGGACAGGCCTCGGACCCACTGAGACATTTTAGCACCAGGCTCTATGACTTTTTAGGAGGATTTATTCATTTTAATAAAGCCAAAAGAGGATTGTGGAACCATGTCTTCCATCTGTAAACACCAAAACATCACATACAAATTGTGTGTGTGTAAACAGAAGCCATGGCATTTAAATAAGGGAAGAGCATGTAAAAGTCAATTCAGACTAATGTGAATGTAATAAGATGTTCAGAGTGTCCATGTGGGGCTGAATTATCAGAGCTATTCTGAGTCATTCAACAGGAGTCCCAAAAATTTAGTTAAATTTTCTACATATTATTCTGCTTTTTTCACACTTTTGGAATAGTGTTGGACACCTTTACATTAGAATTTCAGGTTTTATAACTTAAAATAATGGATCTGTGGAAAACCTCTTCTTTTGGGGAGCTGTTACTTTGACTTTGCAGAGAACGGATCAGGTGCCTGCCACCCCCTGCTGGCAACGGGGGGAATGAACAGAGTATAAAATGGGTAATTAGCACAGCTATTAGCAACATAAAGCTAACGATAAATGAGCTGACTGACGGTAGTTTAAGTTTGAAATTATTGGAACAAATCGGGTGTATGGGCTTTAGAAACACGCAGGGTCAAGCATTTTCAGTTCTTGAGAAGGGCAGCGCCTCAGCATACAGGATTATTCAAACATGTGAATGAAACAAAATACTATTCCAAGTCTGTTTTTGAGGAGTAAACAACAATATAACATGGTTAAAAGCTAAAAATAAAAATAAAAAAGTGATTATTATTAATGTTATCATTATTATTAAAAATAATTCCAATCAAACCTTTTGAAAAACAACAATTACAGTAATATTATACATTTTTAAATATATTAGAATATTTTACAGATGGGCCTGGTGTGGTTAGTGCTCTTGCCTCCCAGCAAGGATTCGTTTCCTCCCTGTGTTACTGTGGGTTCTCTCTGGGTTCTCCAGCTTCCTCCTGCTGTCAAAAGACATGCATGTGTTAAGAGAGCTGGTGATTCTAAATGTCCCCTAGTGAATGAATGTGAGAGTGAATAGTTGTCTGTCTGTGTGTGTTTCTGTGTCAGCCCTGATACGCCACTGTACCACAGGCTGTAGGATAGGCTCCAGTTCCTGCGACCTGTAACTGTAGGTTCTTACTTAAATTATGTTGTGTAATGGATTTCACATATAACCCTACTTTGGTTTAAAAAAATTACTTTTTTGTACTTTTTTTTTTTTTTTACAAAATAAAATAGCATTGTTCTTCGCCATAAATTAATATGTGGCAGCGCAATAGTCTACCTTAAAAAAAAAAAAAAAAAAAAAATCAGCTATATCACCCACAGTAGATGAGAACTGTGATTATGTGTCTCTAAAAACTTTTACCACGCTCCACATACACTTCCAGAGCACTTCTTTCCTTAATCAAATGTAATATTCATGCAGTGTTCCTCTGGGCCGTGTGCCGGTTCTGCTCCGCCAGTATTTCTCTCAGTCTAATTGGAGCATTAGTGTTCTTAAATCATTTCTAATCCCTCTCGGTCTCAGTGGAAACAAACCTTCAAGACTCCTTCTATTTTTAGTTTTATTGTTTTGCGCGTAACCAAATCACTAATGCACAAATGACAGCATCACCGCTGACGTGGTCCCGAACACAGGCAGAGACCTGCGCTAAATGGCTCTGACGCGTGCCGTGGCGCGCGGCTGGCGCACAGAGATATAAAACCCAGCGCGCGCCGTGAGCCACAAGAGCAGAAGACACGGGTTAGAAAAGCGCGCACACCTCCTCCACATCCTCCGGGAATCGTGAGTACCTCTCTGTCCTCCTTTACCTCTGAGTGCTGTCAGGTTTCAGTGCTGATCTCTGAGCCGCAGGGGTCAAATAGCTGTGCGTAAAAGCGCGCGCAGCACCGTGTGGCTTTATCGGCATTCTGAGTTGACTGTTGTGCGTGTGCGTGTGTGCTTCAGATGCATGCTAACGTGCTGAGCTGGCTGGGCAGCCTGGGGCTCGTGCTATGGGCGCTGCTGTGCCTCAGTGCCCTGACGGAGGGATACCCGGTCAAACCCGAGAACCCCGGGGAGGACGCTCCGGCCGAGGAGCTGGCCAAGTATTACTCCGCCCTGAGACACTACATCAACCTCATCACAAGACAGAGGTACCGCAGCACTCCGCACTTTAGACTGTGCTCACTTCAATCTAATTTTGTCACTTTTACCAGACTCATATTTATGGAAGAAAAAAAAAAAAAAAAAAAAAAAAAAAAAAAATATATATATATATATATATATATATATATATATATATATATATATATATAGATAGATAGATAGATAGATAGATAGATAGATAGATAGATAGATAACTTTTCAATAGTGAATCCATCTAATGTGAACCTATCTAACACTAGTGCAGTAGTGCATATGTCAGATGATAACTTGTTTGTTTAAAAAGAAAGCTGCTCATGTCAAGGCAATAGATAATGATCCATTCTGTCTGATATTTTAATGTAACATTTGTATTACACAGAGGAAGGAAGTCCAAAGTGCTCAGGAAGTTTTTCTCAATTAATAATTCTGTATTAAAGGTGCTCTTTGGTGCTCAAGAGCAAAAAAAAAAAAAAAAAAGAAAGAAAGAAATTTAAAAAAAAAAACAAAAAAAAAAAAACAAGGCACTCTTCACTACACATGGGTCTAAGTACAACCCAGCACGCTATATTTTAAAGACTTTCTAATCATATAAGCCACATGAAATAAAAGGTTTTACTTCAGGTAAATGAAGAGTGCCCTGGTTTTTCATGACTTTTTAACATCCATGGGCTCTTAATTACATTTTTTTTTACTGTAAAGCACTATTAAATTAAGACATTAATCCCATCTAAACAACTATTACAGATATATCATCAGCTACCTCATCTCATTTATTCAGAGTAATGGCATTTAGAAATCATTCTTATCCTTATCTTTGCATTTTTTTCTGTCATATGATTAAATAAAAAAATATCATCTTACTATCACAAAGACAAATCAGGCAAATCAGTCTCATTATGACCTGATAACGCACAGCAGCTCACATCACCACCACTGGACTGTGACCAGAGTGCTTACAGGGGATGAGCTCTTGTGTTTTATTGTCATCTTATAATACACTTTACCTTAATAGAACATTCAAATTCTAACTGAAAAGTGCATCATGATCATGTTTTTATGACAATCAAAACAACCATCGATCAGTTTGGTATTGCTATTCATTCTATATGTCAGAACTCAGAAGTATGAGATGAAATTTTATCAAACTTTATTGTACAGTATTACGATATTACAATATTTATTGCAATATTGTAGAAGGTTCAGTGTGTTGTAGAAATGCTCACGATAACAAAAAGTATTCTCTAAAAATGCCCTGACAAGCCTTTAGTGCATGAAGTATTGTGGTTAGGAGTGTCACAATGTCAACTTTTAGTGTCACGAATATTGTGAGACGAAATATTGCTATTTTACAATTTTCATCATTATTGACACCACCAAAAGAAGCACAGAGTATTTTTTATTAAATGCTTGATTCGTACTTTTAACCAAACATTCAATGACCAGGTGTTTACTTTTTCCTCAACTATCAACCTGCCTCACCCAGGCTTTAATTTTTTATTAGTCTGAAGGAACTTATAAACATGTACTAAGGACTAAAGAAAAACCTTAACTTCTAAAATTCTTACGATTATTCTACCATGACATTTATAATCACAAATAATAGTAAAATCTGTTATTCCTGACATCCCTAATTGTGATATTTCAAATAAAAAAATAAAAAAATAAGACTAAATAAGTGTTTAATAACAATCATTTTGTAATGTTGATGCACTGAAATGGAGCAAAGGATCATGGTCTATGTAGTTCCTGCTGCCTTTTTACCATTCAAGTGCTAAAAAACAATACATATTAGCCCTGGGAGTGTATCATTGAGATTGTAAAAGTTTATGATGATATTGTGGGACTTTTGATATTGAGGAATAGGAGAGGACCTGCAGTATTACAGGGAGGACATGTACACAACCCTCACAGAGATTATGTGTCTAAGATCAAACACAGAATCAACATTGCTAACCACTCTGCCACTGTGCATCCCTTTAAAATGTATATCATTATAGATTCTTCTTATTTAGCAACAATTACATGTGGAACAAGTTTTCTTCACAGATATAATGCATTACACATTTGACCTCGTGCTGCAGCTGCATTCTGGAGAGAGAGCCTCATTCTGCTCAGGGCAAAGCATTTGCATCTGAACCACAAAGACAGTAATGCAGTGACAGTACTGGCTGCTATGGGCAAATTTTTAAATTGACAATAAAGTGGTTACAAAACAACATGACTTCACTCTGATCAAAGAAACTATGGTAGCTTTTATCCAGTATTCAGCTGATAAAACTGTGAAAGACATCTGACTCACTGGTACTGGGTGAGCAAAAAAAAAAAAGAAAGCTTTGCCTAGATAATAATGGATTAAATGTTCAGTTTTAACCCCAAAAATGTCAAATTTAAGGTGGCCCACTGTTATAACACTAGTTTTATTTAGTTTCTCCTGTTGTGTGTCAGGTACGGGAAGCGCTCCAGTCCTGAGATCCTGGACACACTCATCTCTGAGCTGCTGCTGAAGGAGAGCACAGACACTCTGCCACAGTCCAGGTACGCTCTGAACCAGTCTATACCAGTCTGAAGTGTCTAAACTAGTCCAGGTACTCAGTAACCCAGTCCAGTTACACTCCGAAACCAGTCCAGGCACAGTCAGAACCAGCTCAAACCACTACAAACCAATCCAGATACTCTGTAAATGAGTCCAGGTAGACTCTGATCTAGCTGAAACCAGTCTAGGTATGCTTTTATCAAGTCCAAAAGCAGACCTACTATGATCTAAACCAGTCCAAAGCAGTCCAGATACACTCTTAACCATTCCAAAGCAGTCCAAACCTGTCCAGGTCTGATTTTGATCTGTCCAAACCAGTCTGGGTACACTTTAAACAAGTCCAGGTACTCTTTGAACCAATCCAGACCTGTCCAAACCAATTCACATACGCTCTTAACCAGTCCAAACCAGTCTAATCCAGTCCAGGTACTCTGTAAACAAATCCAGGTACGCTTTGAATCAGTCCAAACTGGTCCAGGTAAGTTCTTAACCAGTCCAGACATCACAGCTTATACTAAATACATATAATCAGCTCGCCCCTCTCCCTCTCTGCAGATACGACCCGTCCCTGTGGTGATGTGCCTCCATGCGGGCTCCGCCTCACCACCTCCATGCTGCTGACCTCCTGACCTCTGACCCCTCGCCCGACCCCCCTTCGCCCGCTGACCTCCGTCTGCTGAGCCACGAACAGAACGCCGCAGCCATCCGCTACAGTCCACGCCGCTCATCACGGGACGTCCCATTCAAACTGTATATAAGTGATGCCGCCGTGGGAGTGGGGAGGGGCGTGTCCAGTCTGTGTACTCATGTGATATTAAAGAGTCATTGTTTCAATAACTGCAGTTCCTGGTATCTTTTGCCACAGCCATCACAGGAGCCAGGTCAGACACAATTCAGGGCAGCACCAATATATACGAAACTGCTTCAGGATTATCCTAACAATCTCCTCAGAGACGCATTCATTGCATAAAGCCCACCCCAAATTATGACAGTAATGAAAAGGCAACCTGTATGAGCAGCATCCTTAAGTGCAAATATAGCAGTATACATAGCTGTATAAGCCTGAGTCTCCTCCCACAGGGTAGAGGCCTGAGGGGGTGGTGGGCAGAGTGGGACGGGTCTCGGGTGATAGTCCTGGCCCTGCTCAGACAACAGGTCTCAAAGATATTGCATAAAGTTAGTAGATCAGACCCAGTGACGCTCTGTGCTGCCTTGGTGACCCTCTGCAGTGCCTTCTGCTCCCACATAGTATTGTGCATACCATGCTGTAATGCAGTACGCTGAGCCACAGGTGGTACTTTTTCCTGCAAGGGTTAAAGCACAAGAAAAAATGCTTCATATTTGTGTCAGATGGACCTTGCATCAAGGAAGAAAATGAAAATTTATGGTTGGTCAAGCCAAAAAAGCTCAGCCATACTGTGCACCAGTTCCAAGCCCAGATAAATGTGTAGTTGTGGAAGGGCATCAGAGTAAAACCAAAGCCAAAGTACCTATGAGAGTGATTAACTGCAGGAAAGAGAGAAGGCAAATGGGACTCTTTTTAATGGTGAGGCGAAATATGCTGCGTCTAGAGAGTGGCCCTCTTTGGCATATATTTGTCAATGAAAAAGGTTTGGACAGCCCTGGTATAAAACATTATTTTGGTAGAAAACAACTTGAATGGGAAGGTTTCCAGACCCACTTCACTTTGTCTGGCTGGACAGGTTACCAACATGTGACACACAGATTGGTTTTAGGCACACCAATGAAAGGGTAAGTACTCACGGCACAGTGGTAAAGTGGTTAGAGCTGTCCCCTCACAGCAAGACCGTCCTGGGTTTGAATCCTGGACCAGGTCTGCAGGCCCTTTATGTGTGGAATTTGCATATTTTACCTGAGCGCTCCAGTTTCCCCCATGAACCTAAAACATACACAACAGCATAATCCTCCTCTCTATGTTGCTCTAGTGCAAGTGTACAATTAAGGTGAAGGTTTCAGAGTGTGACTGAAGAAGCTCCTCCTCATCCTCTCAATTTTGGCCCTGAGTTTTGCCCCCCCCCCCCCCCCCCCCCAAAAAAAAAAAAAATCCCAAATTCATCTAAATAAATGTTGTAGGCCACTTTGCATTGAGAATAGTAAAAATATTTCATTTTTTGGTGGTGTTGGTGGTGGAGACACTTTTGTCACTTAACAATAACAACATAACATGTTTAATTAGTTAGAGTAAAAATTATGTAATATTAGATTTGTGTTTAGAATATCAAAATTAGTGATAAAATACACACCTGAGCCAATTTTCATAGAAAAGGTAAAAACCACTGCAAAGTTATCAACAAAATAAAACTTGAAAAGTACACTTTTGTACTCTCTGCGGCACAACAGTTAAAATATGTACAGATAAAGGGGAAAATGTACTCAGGTAGTAAGAGACAAATTTACTGTGAGGGTCTCAGATGACCATATTTGTAAAGCTCCTAACCCCACAGCACTGTAGCAGAGTAATAATCATGTCTCATTATTATTCAAAAGGACAGTCATCCCAAAGGCCATGTTCTCTGTGTCAGCTTCCTTATTTTTGATGTTTTCTGTTCACTAGCCAGCACTTTGTCCTACAGAGGCTGAAACAGTCTAAATGCATCTGGAAGATACAACCAACATGGGAACTTTGATCAACTAATGTCCCGAGTAAATGTATTTAGGAAATGGTTAATTATACAGGACATGGGCTTTAGAAAGACTGAAGTAAAATGCGAAGAGAAAGGAGTTTTCTCAAATGAACCTGAATGCAAGGCTGTATGACATAATATAATCTACCTAACACATGCTATTGGTTAGAACTAAAGCTGAAAGAACAAATCCAACCGGTTTTTGTGAAATAGCACAGTCACAGTCATCTACAAGAGACTCAGATCTTGGCTGGTTGTGCCACACCTTGGCTGCAGACAGAATTCCATCACGGGTGTAACTGTGTGCAGTGAGTTAGCGTGTGGTTAGATTAGACTGTAGGACTTCAGATTAAACAATGTGACAGAATTTCATTTTGCTGTTTTATTTACATACACAGTAATACAAGAGCAGACTTTCTGACGACGCCCTCACCTGCCTCTCACTGTGTGCATCCTCTGTGGACCTCCTGACACAAATTTCACATATTATTATGTGGGGGTGCACGGTGGCAGAGTGGTTAGTGCTCTTGCCTCCCAGCAAGGAGATCATGGGCTCGAGCCCCGGGTTGACCAACACACCATCACACGAAATCTCTGGGTGGAGTCTGCATGTCCTCCCTGTGTTACCGTGGGTTCTCTCCAGGTACTCCAGCTTCTCTGTGTCAGCCCTGTGACAAGCTGGCCCCTGTCCAGGGGGTACCCCGCCCACGGCCCAAAGTTACTGGGATAGGCTCCAGTCACCCGCGACCCCTAACGGGAATAAGCGGTAGAAAATGAATGAATATTATTATGTGCACAATAAATGAATAATAATTCCATCATAATACCAGAAATAAATTAAAGGGGTGGTCCTGCTGTTAAGCAATGGTCCCACATGAATTGTTTTTTCATGTTAAGTTAAGTGGAGTTGGTAAATGAAGTAAAGTCTGATTGAGGTTGATTAGATTAGTGGTAGTAATGGCAGTAGCAACAGTGGTAGTTGTAGTTATAGTGGTAGTAGTAGTAGCATTATACAGTATATATTTCTTGACCTAAAAACTTGTATATATATATATATATATATATATTTTTTTTTTTTTTTTCTTTTTTAAATCACTGTGCATTTGAACTTACAAAGAATTCTAAGTAGATGAAGCCAGAGCCAGTGATTTTAATTTGATAGCAGCAATTTATGGATATTCATTTTTAAAAATTACATAAACTGAGAGACAAAAGTCTTCAGACAAATGATTTCTATGTTTTTGTATTAGCAACAGTGGTGCAGTGGACACTTCGCCCACATTGCCTACTCCTGTCACAGTATGGGGCTGGTTGTGACAGGAAGGGCATTAAAAAAAAAAAAAATAAAAAATAAATAAATGCCAAACTACAATGTGACTAGTTTACTGTGGTGACCTTGAATGGAAAAGGGAGCAGCTGAAGGATTAAAAAAAAAATAATAATTTTTTTGTATTGGTTGAAATGGAGACACCTGAGCCATGGTCTATTGAAAACTGGGCAAAGAAGGGTTTAGTATTATTACTTCAAAACAATATTACTGAAGTTGAAGTAAAAAGTAGGATTGGCTGAAATATACTACTGAAGAACTGAGTAACACTTTGGATTTCTCTTCCAGTATTGATATGTTCAGACAAAACATAAAATAATGAGACACTTCTGATATTTCCAAACAATAAAAATGACTCAAAATAAAGTCCATCTTAGTTAGCACAAGAAACACATGAAGCTTCTGAATCCAACACAGATGTAACATATAGACATGGAATCACCAACAACAGTACTAAGAGTACTGTTACTTCAAAACAGTGGTGGAATGTAACAAAGTGAAAGTACTTAGTTACATTACTTAAGTACATTTTTCATGTATTTGTACTTTACTTGAATAAATTTCACAAGGGATACTTTTACTTTTACTTCACTACATTTTACAGCAAGTATCTGTATTTTTTACTCCTCTACTTTTCTGAGTTGGTTTGAAATACAAAGTATTTTGGTTTAAAATCATGTGTTTTTGTCATACCCTCATTGTAGACACACAGTACTTAAATATAACAGATGCAGTAAAGTAGTACTTCTTTAGAAACATCAGAATAATAAAGACAGAAGACCTCAGCGACAGATTCAGTCTCTTCTACTGCAGCAGTTTGTTCATTTCATCTGGAATCAGCTAAATCCATCACATTTAACACATTCATGAGCTGTTGAGTCTGGGTTACTTAAGTAGCATTTTTAAGGTAAAGAAATTGAGTACTTCTTCCACCACTGGTTGAAAATAATACTATTCAAGTAGACCTAAAAAGTATGTTGTGATAAAACTACTCATTCATCTTCTTCTGCTTATTCCCGTTAAGGGTCACGGGTACTGGAGCCTATCCCAGTAACTTTGGGCCGTAGGCGGGGTACACCCTGGACAGGGGCCAGCTTGTCACAGGGCTGACACAGAGACGAACACAGACAGACAACCATTCACTCTCACATTCATTCACTAGGGGCACTTTAGAGTCACCAATTCACCTAACACATGCATGTCTTTGGACGGCGGGAGGAAACCCGGAGAACCCGGAGAGAACCCACAGTAACACGGGGAGGACATGCAGACTCCACCCAGAGAGATCGTGTGTTGGCCCTCTAAAAAAAAAAAAAAAAACAACCAAACAAACAAACAAAAATGTTTGTGCAGGTTGTGAGTACTTCTTCCACCTCTGACTCTGATCAAAACCAAATAAAAACCTGAGTTGAACAGCTTGCAGCTGGCAGATGAGCGGCTAACAGCGCCCTCCTGTGGCGTTTATCTGCCACTTTATACACCCCGTGGTCAAGAGCGATCACTCCTTTCAATAAATGAACTGTAATACACACATACCAGAGTAAAGTAAGACACATGTTCTGCTGTAGAAGTGAGGAACCATCTCAGCTTAAAAACAAAAGACAAATATTTCAATTAAAAGCTGCATTTTAAATGGCTCGATAAAAACAACATAAACGTTCAGTTAGTTTTGCAGCAACACAAAGTGTGTTTGGCTGCTCCTTTCTTACATTGCCTACATTGTAACATATTTGTATTAAATATCGAGCCTATGTCTGGTATATTTATGTGAATGAACCAGTGACAGCCACTGAACATAAAAAACACTCGGAAGCTTCATGTATGCACTGAAGGGAGGGCTGAACTCGCTCCCCTATTGGCCCTTTACTCTGTGATGTTGCTCCGGGGGGCGGGGCGTGTGCGCGTGTGATTGGCAAGGCTCCGTGTGGTAGTCTGCTGCGGGACCTGGACCGACAGCTGAGAAGGAGGGGGCTCTCTGAATGTCCAACTGGGACGCTCCGAGGAACCACCGCGAACACCCCACACGCGCTTTCCCCTCAGGTAAGCCCCCCACACTTCCCCCGACAACATCCCCCAAACCATTCACGTGCGCGGCTCCGGAGCCGACACAAAGGCACTTTAACGTGTTGGGAGTTTGACAGGAGGGAAGCTTTTGTCCCGCGTTCTCTTGGGGACAGCGTCTATCTCGATTCCGAGCACTTTGGCGCACGTCCTTTTTTTTTACGCTTTTGCCTCCCCTTTCCCGCTTTTTATCACGAGGGAAGAGGGAAGAGGGAAGTAGGACGCACACACGGGGTTGCTTTAAGTGCACCGCTACTACGGCTCGTAACACAAAAATGGCCGCACGTGCGTTGAGATTGGCGTGGAGCGCGCACTTGTCTCTCTGGTCCGCTTTTGGCACGGTTTTTTGGCGCACGGAGCGATTTCAGACGCGTGGACCGTGCGTCAAAGAAGTGGAGGCGTGTGTATGTGTGTGAGTGGATCATGTGGGAGAGAGTGGGCAGAGGAAGCAAGAGGGGGGCTGGCTGGTGCAGTCGGGACGGGACCAGGCTGTGTCCTGTCCTGACATGACAGATCACTACATCCAGCTGACTCCCGAGCTCTGGAGCAAGCAGGCGCGATTACGCTCCAACCGAATGAAACTTTTATGGGTACGACTTAAAGGGGAAGTCCATTGTTTTTGTAAAAGTGGTTCAAGTCACTCGTTTCACTGTTTGGAGGAGCAGACAGGAGCAATTCCACATGTGATGAGTCATGCATGATTCCTAAAAAACACTTGGAGGACAACTAATGAGGCGTCTTCAACTTAAAAAAAACTGCCACCATTGTGTTTGCGTTAGACTTGGAAGTTATAGCTTAAAAAAAAAAAGAATTAAAATGCTTTATATGGATTTTTCAAATTAATTAATTAATCATATTTCAAATTGATTCAGTGTCTATACTGAAGATTAAGACTGACTGGGGCCTAAGTTTAGTCCTGATCATTTTAATGCGACCCAGCATTTTTTTTTGTTTGTTTGTTTTTTCCTAAATTATTTTACAATCAAGTTTATATAAATATGGAACATGTATTTTAATATTTAGGCCTCTCCCAGCAACTATGTGCCTTCAGTGGGATATATCCTGGACAATGGAAAGTTTAGGCTTCTTTAATGCTGAGCACTGTTAGAGGTTGACCAAAATATTGGACACATTTTTGCATTTTTTAGACAATCAGCCAATTCTTGCACTTTAATGCAGATTTTTGGTCAGGCACATGTCTGAAGGACCCCAGCTTCCCCAGCCATTTTGTAGCAGTTTGGGCTGTTACTCTGCAGTTCATAGAAAACATCTGAAATCGCTTTATCTCGTCCTGAAAAGCTCAAAGTGTCAATAAAAAAAGGTTTTGCTCATTTCTCTGGCACAGAAGCTCGTAGAACAAAAGATCCAAATGCATTTTTGTAGCTCTCCCCAAGCTCTACCTGCACTCCAAGTTGCCAGGGGTCTCCATCCTTTTTTCCTCTGAGAGCTACTTTTCCAAAATGAAAATGGCAGAGAGCTACTTCTGTTTTTCAATATTTATTCATCATTTATCTTCTTCTTCTTATTCCCGTTAGGGGTTGCTGTTGCTGGAGCTTATTCCAGTAACTATGGGCCTTAGGCGGGGTACACACTGGACAGTGGCCAGTTAGTCACAGGGCTGACACTTTCAACCCAAAGACAATTATTTTTGTTCTTGCTTTACGTACACGTGAACATTTATAAAATGTTGGTGTCCACAACTCACAATTTAAATTAAAACAACAAAACTGTTTAGTTTACTTGCATGTGTATTTTTTATGTCTGTAAACAGCGACGCGCTTCAAACACACTTATTGTTTACATTTGTGGGAGAAAACAAGTGTGTTTTTAGCTCATGTTTGCTGCCAATCTCATATCCAACTGATTCATCACACTGGCTGCAGTGCAACTGTTCGGTTGACAACTAATTGGCCAGTAATTATTTTGTGCACGAAGGGGTGAGCATCTATGAATTTGAGTGAAAACATACAGAAGTTTGTTTTCCAAGTAAAGTAATCAAACCAAGTAATCAAATTTGACTGATCAAGCTCATCTAGGACTCATAAAGTACTTGGGGAGCTACTTGGAAAGTTTTTGAGAGCTACTGGTTGGAGACCCCTGCCTTAATGGTTTTCTCAAAAAACTAATCTTTAACTGTTCTCACTGTCACATTCTAACACATTTGTTTGGTTTTAATAAGTATTACTAAAACCAAATACAGTATTATAAAATTAGGAAAATGGGCTCTACATATCAGCCCCGAAAATCAGTAGTGTGTATTGACTGTCAGCAGCTCTGAATTTAAAAAATCAGCATTGGTGTCAGCCATAGAAAAACCTGTATTGGGCAACCTCTACACTTGGTTCAACTTCTCTGTGACCCACATTTGGGTTCTGACCTACCATTTGGGGTTTGGAAGAAATTTAGGTAATGCATAAATCAACAGATATATTGGATAAAAGACGGTCCCTCCTCATTTACACAAACTAGACCTCTGCAGAACAAGTCAAATGCTGTGAATATATTCAAGTGCACATATAAATGGATAATGTTCCAAATATATTTTTAAACTATTCACAACCATGCGTGGTTTAGTCTCTATGGTATTGCTCCTGTCTGCCTCTCCTAACTGGAAATGTGCGACAACCACTGCTGGTCCTAAGCAGGATAGGTTTGGGGGCCAAGCCTCTCATCATTTTTGAGACCATTTAAATTTGACTATATAATATTTTAATTTCTTTAAAAACACTGACTGACTATCTTTCTCCAAATGCCTGGAGACATTTTTTTAATTGGCAAGGGGGCGCCAGGTAAACAGGAAGTGAAACACATCAGACTGCATTGGCCCCCACTTTCTGAAACGACATTAGCAATATCAAGCAGAAGATTAGAACCAGAAAATTAATCAAATAGAGTTGACAACTTTATCAAAACAGCGAATAATGGATAAGCCGTGGGGCCCTATGCAGTTGCTTAGTTTGCTATAGGAAGGACCGGCCCTGCTGACAACCATCAGAACACTACAGTAAATTAGACTGAAAGATGATCTGAAGACACAGACTGAATAGTACTTGTACAGACCTTATGCAACACTGTTAGATGGAGACATGACACATAAAAAGCTGTGTCTCTCCAAAGTGCTGATGTGTCTTCGTCAGGACAGAGTGGGCTGGGGACATTGAGCCAGACGCTTGTATTGATTTCCATTCAGAGCGTCCTCAGATCTGTAATAATGTCCTAACAAGTTCACGTCACACAGCATTTGTGAGAGCACTTCATCCAGGAGCGCTCAGGTTACACAGGAGACAGGACAGAGGAGACAAGAGGAGAGAAGAGACAGGACAGAGGACGGAGGACAGAAGAGGCAGGGTACAGGAGACAGGTTACACAGGACAGATGAGGCAGGGGACACGAGACAGGAGAGAGGAGACAGGACAGAAGTGAGAGGACAGGTTGCACAGGACAGAGGATGGGGGACAGAGGATGGGGGACAGAGGATGGGGGACAGAGGATGGGGGACAGAGGATGGGGGACAGAGGATGGGGGACAGAGGATGGGGGACAGAGGATGGGGGACAGAGGATGGGGGACAGAGGATGGGGGACAGAGGAGACAGGTTACACAGGACAGGACAGAGGAGGGAGGAGGCAGGGGATAAGAGATAAAGGGCAGATGACAGGAGGTAGGGGAAAGGAGACAGAAGAGACAAGGGAGGAGAGAGGACAGAAGAGGGGACAGGTTACACAGGTCGGAGGAGATGGGACAGGAGGGAGGAGAGAGGGACTGGACAGGGGACAGGAGGAGACAGAGTAGGGAGGAGGGAGAAGACAGGAAGGGGGACAGAGGAGGGAGGACACAGGAGGGAAGATGGAGGAGAGGAGACGGCAGAGAGGGGATGGCAGAGAGAGGAGACAGTAGAGGGGAGACGGTAGAGAGGGGACGGTAGAGAGGAGACGGTAGAGAGGGGACGGCAGAGAGTGGACGGCAGAGAGTGGACGGCAGAGAGTGGGCGGCAGAGAGTGGGCGGCAGAGAGTGGGCGGCAGAGAGGGGGCGGCAGAGAGTGGACGGCAGAGAGTGGACGGCAGAGTGGACGGCAGAGAGTGGACGGCAGAGAGTGGACGGCAGAGAGTGGACGGCAGAGAGTGGACGGCAGAGAGTGGACGGCAGAGAGTGGACGGCAGAGAGTGGACGGCAGAGAGTGGACGGCAGAGAGTGGACGGCAGAGAGTGGACGGCAGAGAGTGGACGTGGACGGCAGAGAGTGGACGGCAGAGAGTGGACGGCAGAGAGTGGACGGCAGAGAGTGGACGGCAGAGAGTGGACGGCAGAGAGTGGACGGCAGAGAGTGGACGGCAGAGAGTGGACGGCAGAGAGGGGACAGTAGACAGTAGAGAGGGGACGGCAGAGAGGGGACGGCAGAGAGGGGGCGGCAGAGAGGGGGCGGCAGAGAGGGGGCGGCAGAGAGGGGGCGGCAGAGAGGGGGCGGCAGAGAGGGGACGGCAGAGAGGGGACGGCAGAGAGGGGACGGCAGAGAGGGGACGGCAGAGAGGGGACGGCAGAGAGGGGACGGCAGAGAGGGGACGGTAGAGAGGGGACGGTAGAGAGTAGGGAGGAGGCGGTAGAGAAAGGACGGTAGAGAGGAGACGGTAGAGAGGAGACCTTAGAGAGGAGACGGTAGAGAGGAGACGGTAGAGAGGAGACCTTAGAGAGGAGACGGTAGAGAGGAGACGGTAGAGAGGAGACGCTAGAGAGGAGACGCTAGAGAGGAGACGCTAGAGAGGAGACGCTAGAGAGGAGACGCTAGAGAGGAGACGCTAGAGAGGAGACGCTAGAGAGGAGACGCTAGAGAGGAGACGCTAGAGAGGAGACGCTAGAGAGGAGACGCTAGAGAGGAGACGCTAGAGAGGAGACGCTAGAGAGGAGACGCTAGAGAGGAGACGCTAGAGAGGGGACGCTAGAGAGGGGACAGTAGACAGTCGAGAGGAGACGGCAGAGAGGGGACAGTAGAGAGGAGACGGTAGAGAGGGGACAATAGACGGTAGAGAGGAGACGGTAGAGAGGAGACGGTAGAGAGGAGACGGTAGAGAGGAGACGGTAGAGAGGAGACGGTAGAGAGGGGACAGTAGACGTAGAGAGGGGACGGTAGAGAGGGGACGGTAGAGAGGGGACGGTAGAGAGGGGACGGTAGAGAGGGGACGGTAGAGAGGGGACGGTAGAGAGGAGACAGAGAGGAGACAGTAGAGAGGGGACGGTAGAGAGGGGACAATAGACGGTAGAGAGGAGACGGTAGAGAGGGGACAGTAGACAGTCGAGAGGAGACGGCAGAGAGGGGACAGTAGAGAGGAGACGGTAGAGAGGGGACAATAGACGGTAGAGAGGAGACGGTAGAGAGGGGACAATAGACGGTAGAGAGGAGACGGTAGAGAGGAGACGGTAGAGAGGGGACGGTAGAGAGGGGACAGTAGGCGGTAGAGAGGAGAGGGTAGAGAGGAGAGGGTAGAGAGGAGACGGTAGAGAGGGGACGGTAGAGAGGGGACGGTAGAGAGGGGACGGTAGAGAGGGGACGGTAGAGAGGGGACGGTAGAGAGGGGACGGTAGAGAGGGGACGGTAGAGAGGAGACAGAGAGGGGACAGTAGATGGTAGAGAGGGGACGGTAGAGAGGGGACGGTAGAGAGGAGACGGTAGAGAGGGGACGGTAGAGAGGGGACGGTAGAGAGGGGACGGTAGAGAGGGGACGGTAGAGAGGGGACGGTAGAGAGGGGACGGTAGAGAGGGGACGGTAGAGAGGGGACGGTAGAGAGGGGACAGTAGACAGGAGACAGGAGACAGGAGAGAGGGGACAGGAGAGAGGAGACAGGAGAGAGGAGACAGGAGAGAGGAGACAGGAGAGAGGAGACAGGAGAGAGGAGACAGGAGAGAGGAGACAGGAGAGAGGAGACAGGAGAGAGGAGACAGGAGAGAGGAGACAGGACAGTGCTGTTGAATGCTGCTGTGTGTTGTGTGTGTGGTGTGTGTTGTGTGTGTGTTGTGTGTTTTGTGTGTGTGTGTGTGTGTGTATGTGTGCGCGTGCGTGCGTGTGTATTGAGGACAGAGGTGAGTGTGTGAGTGTGTGAGTGTGTGAGTGTGTGAGTGTGTGAGTGTGTGAGCAGGAGAGGCCTGTACTGTAACGTGCTGAGGAGACACTGCTCAGAGCTCACTGTCTGCTGCTGAGATCATCTCTGTATATCCACGAGGAGCAGGGGACAGGAACCATATCACTTTATGGCAATGTTGTGATCTTAAATTTGATGCTATTGTCATTTTGTAAGTTTCTGACTAAACTGTAATAATATTCTGTGAGTTTGGAGCTTTTAGAACATAAGCATTATACATAGGTACAGACTGAAGATGACAGCTGAGATGAAAAATGGCCCATAATAAAACCACCCTCCAGGTATCTGTCCAGATGTGTGTCTGCTCCACAGAAGCATCTGGAGAAGTCCACAGAAAGAAAGTTTTACTCACTGTCATTAATTTTTTTTACTCATCTTACAGCCAACTTACTGTACATTGTTCAGAAAAAAATATAATTAAATTTAACAAAACAAGTTTACAATTTTAACAACTTTTTCTGAACAATGGCTGCAAGATGACTTAAAAAAATAATGATGAGTGAGTAAAACATCTAATTGAAAGTTGCATAAATCGAGTTTGTGTGAGAAAATCAAACTTTACCTGGGTCTGTGTGAATGACTCTCATTTCCTTCTCTACCTCATATTTTACATTATCATAGATGTTTGCCAGTGCAATTAAACCATGTGTATTATGCTCATAAGTCTTTACCCCACATGACTGAGGACACTGAATGTCCCACACTCTGTCTTTAGTTGGTTGATTCAGTCTGGGTTCAGGGCTGGTTTTGCAGATGTCAGCTGGTCCTGTCTGCTCAGAGCAATACTCAGAAAATGGTTTGTTTATCACTGTATGAAACAGACAATTATATTGTAAGTATAGCTCTGTCAGCCAGTGTTGACGTGAGTTTGTTTATTGGGTGTCATTACCTTTGCTAAGGTGATGATGTCTTTGAGTGAGTTGGTTTGTTCGTCTGCTCAATAACTCAAAAAGCAAGTTTCATTTTTATTAAAATTTGCGGATCTAGATGTATGCCCAAGGATTCTTTACTACTGCAAAAAGTAGAGATTTTCCAAGCTCTTCAAAGATACTAACTCCAACCAGAAGAGGTCAGTAATGAATGATAAAAAAGCTTTGTGTCTCATTTTCCCCTGAACTAGAACATCACTGGTTCAAGTCTAAATCATGTTATATACTGCACAAGAACAGAGAATTATTTTCATGTTCTTGAAGTGGTAAGATCAAAGTTAGTTCTGCACAGGGCATTTCATACTTAACAAGAAACTTAAGAACTGAAAGGCCCCGCCCACTGTTATAGCGACTTTTCTGCCAGCTCCTTAACCACGCCCACTTCACATTTCTGATCAATCACAAGATAGTTATTGAACACAACATGAGAAAAAAAATGTTTCTGCTCAGATGAAGTGTTAAGAACTAGCCTCAAGAATTATTAGAGTATGTAAAGGCCTTAATGCAGAACTCAGTCACTTTTTTACCTTAGATAAACAGTTTTGGAGTCTGTGTGATTTTAAAATGAGTTATGGGATAAATGAAGTGTGCTGCATCTCTGACCCGGTTTCACAGAAGTCTGGAGTCTTGCAGGAAAGTGGCACAATGCAGTTCGTAAAATAACAAGCTATAGATGGCTTTATTTTTGTTGTGGCAGAGTGGCCAATGGCAGAAAAAAACTTTGTACGGATACGAGGAGAGGAAAATGAAAATTAAGCTGAGTGAGGGGTCATGCAGGAGTCTGGGCTGAGTATTAATTTACGATAGCACTTTACTTTGAAATGTAGGGGGAGTTTCAGAGCGAAAAATGAGACACACAGAAGAAAAAAGGAAAGTTACTGAGTTCTGCTTTAAGTCTCAACACTATCTAGGGCTGCACAGTATATCGCAGAATTATTGTTATCGCAATATCAGGAAATATTGCAAGAATCTAAATATTATCACAATTACGCTAGCTCCATTTGACTGAGATGTACGCTGAAAAGTCATTTTCCTGTCAGTGCCTTAAATGAAAATGTGTGACTAAATAAAAATGTTTAAAAAGTCCAGTTTTAGTGGTAATTTCCTTAATTTAGTCACAGTATAGCCTTATTATACAATATAGCCCTGTTTTATTTCTGGTTTAGTCTAGGATAAGTTTTGATTTTGTTTTAATACAAGGAACTTACTTTTTAGTTTGAAGTGAATTTAACTTACTTCTTTCAGAAAAGTAGGCCCTATTTTAAAATATTGCATTAATATCATTATTGCAATTTTTAACCAAGTTATCAAATACTAGATTTTTTTTTTTTTTTCATATCGTGCAGCACTATCTACCGTTGCAATTCCTTTCAGCATATCTGCGTTCTTAGAGTGTTTAAATATTGTGACGGCCTACTCATTCTTTTTGTGGCATATTTCAGGGAGTTCCAAGACCATGCTTTTTCTGGCAAGAAGTTGCAAAATTACACCAAGTAAAAGTTATGTCTAGGTTCTCTGCATTCATAGTTTCCAATCCCAAACAATTGTGTTGCCATATTGTGATCAGAGGAGTGAAACCTTATAAGGAAGTCAGACAGTTTAAAGCTCGGACATTTCCTGTGTGCCAGGATCTGAGCTGACCTGTATTGTTCTGAAGGAGGAGGACCCACATGTCTCCACTGGTTCTTCCTGTCAAATTTGAATTTCTGTGTTCTAGTTACACATGGCCTTTGTGCCCGGACATCCATAGAGCCCTGGAGAGCCCGCTGCTGCTCCATTATTAATACAGTGAGATGGAGGAGAAACCAGGCCAGAGCGTACACAGGAGAAGAGAGCACCATCATGTTCTAATGACTGTCCAGGCTGTTTACACTGAGAACAGTTATCATGGGCTAATTACACCCTGGGACGGACAATGATAGGGGACAGGAGAGGACAGAAGTGGACGTTTGCACAAACAGTGGTTTAGACACTTGGAGTTAGCTGAGGCCTGTACTCTGCTGATTCACCACATTCTGACCAACAGCTATGACCCTGAGCCGCCTCTGCAGATAAACAAAAGTCAGATTCTAGATTTTGTGCACTTAAGTTGTTGAAGATGATGGGGCATGGTGGCAGGGTGGTTAGTGCTATTGCCTTGTGTTACTGGGGGTTCTCTCTGGGTACTCCAGCTTCCTCCTTTTGTCCCAAGACATGCATGCGTTAGGTGTTTTAGTGACTCTGAATTACCCCTAGTGAATGAATGAGAGAGTGAATGGTTGTTAGTCTAAATGTCCCTGTGTCAGCCCTGGGACGAGTGGTACACTCACACTTAAGGCTGGGTACCATTCAGATTTTTTCTATACCAGTACTTAGAAATCAAATTATACCTGGTTTTTGATACCTGTACCTGAGTGATTCTTTTTCTGACACCTATGGTGTGCTAATTCATCTTCTACAACAGAGGTCCCCAACCTCTGGGCCGTGGGCTGTTTGGTACCGAACCGCAGAGAAAAACAAACATGTAAAATTCTTATTTTATTGCTATTATTTAGTTTACTGTGATTTCTATGTGTTTTACTCTGCAAAAGTACTACTTCCACTGGAGTGTCTTACCTCTACGCACTTGATTCACTCCCTCACTTTTGCCATGCGTTGCTAAATTAGGCTACTAAACCTAGCAAACGTGTAAAAAACAATTGTCACTCAAGCGCTCTCTTGAAAGGGGGAGAGACCTGACAATGAAGCAAGGGAAGGGTCTTTTTGCAGGGAAACAAGCCCAGGGGTCACACTGATTGTACTTTATATTACTGTATTTGTAGAACTATAAGCCTAATAATTTGTATGGGGACATTATGTGCTCATTTTGCACAAATGATGCAGTGCTTATAGGACACAAAATTCATGCTTCTGGCTGACTTTTTTTTTACTGAACTGATTTAAAAGTGTAAGCCAGGGGTGTCAGAGATACGGCCCGCGGGCCTAATGCGGCCCGCAAGACTTTTCTCTCCAGCCTGCGAGACAATTCCTAAGTTCTATTAAGTTTTGATCACTATACAGTGTTTTTACCGCTAAAACTACGAGTCCCATAATGCAGTGCAGCATTTCCGTAGCGTGTCGCCCCCCTCCCCCGCTGCCGCTGTGACTTGTCTCATCTCCGACAAAGCTGCTCCGCGCACGGGCTTCAGAGAGACTTTACCCCGAAATAAGTGAGCAGGAAAAGTGAAGAGTGAGAGCAGGATGAGAGCTAATGTGGCCACAGGCTCAGTAAAGGATATAAACACACTCTGGACAAGTACAAAAACCTGGACAAAGCAGAAGCTACAGAAGGTAAAGGAGTCTGGTCTCTCAGCAGCAGAGTGGGTTTAATAAAGCAAAGTCACAAAGTGAAGCTGCTGTGAGCTCGTTTTCTCACAGAGGACACAGCACTGATCAGCTCTGGACAGAGGGAACAGCTCTGTGTCCTCTTGTGTTTACAGAAATAAGACAGACTTGACACTGTGTATAAAAACAATAGAATGCAGTGGTAGAAACAAAATATTTTATTCACAAGATTAAAATATATTACCACTTCATAAAAAATAAATGCTCATTTTGACTTTGATAGCAGCAACACATCTCAAAAGTGTGAAAGACAACAAACTGGAAATGCTTAAATACTAAAAAAAAATAAAGCTGGACTAAGCATTTTACAACAAAATAGGTTGATTGTCCACAATTCAGCAACAAGACCAGGAATAAAACATGCATTTCAACACTATTATTAGTATTGGATATATGCTTGTGGTCTTCAGGCCTTGAGCAGAGCTACACTAAAAATGTTTTTAACACAAGCTGCTGTCATCAAATTTTAAAAAGTGAGGCAGTATTATATCAGCACCTGATGGGTTTGTTATGTTAAAATATAAACACCATTTTTATGAAATTTGCAAAGCATATTACACAGTGCCCAGTGTTAAAAAATGACTTATAAAAGTGATACAATTTAAATTTACGGTTTAAACTATTCATTCATTCATTTTCTACCGCTTATTCCCGTTAGGGGTCGCGGGTGACTGGAGCCTATCCCAGTAACTTTGGGCCGTAGGCGGGGTACACCCTGGACAGGGGCCAACTTGTCGCAACGCAGCGCTTTAAACTATAATTTCTTTTTTTACGTTATGTTCAGCCCACGACCTACTCTGATTGTTGAATTTCGGCCCGAACCATAAACTGACACCACTGGTGTAAGCGATTTCATGCGACAAACAGCGCACCATGATGATGTAGCAGCCGGGAGGTCAGCTGATATATTGGGCCGATTTTTGCATTTTTTAATCAATTCCAGATTTTTGGTCAGGCACATGTTTGGACAACCATGTGACTGAAGGACCCCAGTCCCCAACATAGCAGTTTGGATTCGTACTCTGCATTTCAAAATCACTTTATCTCAGCCTGAAAAGTTCAAAACTACAATAAAAAGATTTGCTCATTTCTCTGGCATAGAAGCTCATAGAACAAAAAATCCAAATGCATTTTGTAGCTCTCCCCAAAAAACAATTAATAATAATAATAATAATTTAATTGTTCTCATTGTCCAATTCTAACACATTTGTTTGCATCTTAATAAACATTACTAAAACAAAATCTGCCCTACATATCAGTAAAAAAAAAATAAAAAAAAAAATGGCAGTGTTTATTGGCCGTCGGGTGCTCTGAATATTGAAAAACAGTATTGGCATCAGCCATAGACAAACCCATATTGGTCGACCTCTATAGTAGCGTTGTTTGCTCAGGTGTGAGTGCTGACCAGCAGGAGACACCTACCCGGTTTAAATGGCCCTATTAAGTGTCAATAGAGGAAGATGAATGAATGAATGAATGAATGTAATGCTTTGCGTGTATGTCTGTGAAGACTCTCACTCTCACGCCTCCTTTGTTGTTGAAACACAACAAAAGGTTTAAAAAGCTGGACTTGGTTTTAAAGTTGAATTCATTTTGCCTCCTGTCCAAGAGGCTTTGTCAATTCAGAGGCGAACCATCTTCAACTTAAAAACCTGGAAAAACCTGGAAAAAAGCTGTCATCTCGACTTTTAAAAAGTCCAGATGACTGCTTTTTAAACCTTTTGTTGTAATACTTTGCTTGTAATTAGAACAAAAGGAATCCTTGTTAAAAAAATAAATAAAATAAAGTTGGAAGCTAGTGGTAGCTATTTGTTTTGTAGGGTGGCAGTCAGAATAATTCCTAGTCCTTCCAACCAGAAATTCACAGCGCTGAAGCAGTCTCCCTACATTTTAATTAATGCCCTGAGTTCTGCTCAATGTAACGCGGACAGAGAGCGCAGTATTTGCTGTATACTTTAGACCAAAACCTGTGCGTCATCAAAAAAGTACAGGTTGTGATGCTTTGTCTTTCTTTGACAATGGAAATCTGCAGAACTAAAATGGCTCATTAAAAGCATCTGAACTGAGCTATGAGTATATTTCAACTAAGTACTGCCAGTCTCTCATTCATGTCCAACCACTGTAGTATCTAAAGCCTAAAGTATTTGCAAGTCTTACGCGTGTTCTCTGTGGCACATTACACACGAGGAAAAGCACCAATACTTCAAGATGAACTCAAAACGTCCGACTCACTTAGCACACAACGGATATTCTCTTTCATATCCATCTCCTCCATCCCAACGCTGCTCTGTGAGGTTTGCAATGGTGCTAAGTGCTGTTGCATCATGGTCCCTCCTCTTCCCTCTGCTCCGAGATACTGATCACAAACAGCAGTAATACAGGCTTTAGACGTGTGAGCAGATTCATAATGAAAGTATGATTATTAATATCAGTGATGTGTATGAGACAGCGGTGTGTAGTAGCAGGTTGTGCAGTACTGTTCACTCTTGTAAGAACATGAGGTGAAGAGGTCATCTGAGGTCAAGCTGTAGAGTCATGAAGAAGAAGTGGCTCATAAAGGTTGTTACTGTGGAGGCTGTGAAGGTCAAGGCACAATGACATTTCAGAAAGCTTTATGGAACTGTTGTGTTTTGTGTGTTATTGGGAATGGAGATGGAGTGTAATGCTCAGAGTCAAAGCAGTTTTACCCAATGCAACAATCTGGGCAGACAAAAACATTGTAATAAAATGACAACTGTTCTGTTCTCAGGTGTTGGGTACACAGAGTACACAGTGTATGTTAACACAGCCAGCCAAACTCGATTTTCGCGAGCCAGGAGCCGAGCTGGAGTCAGTTCCTGAGACTTACCAATGCTGATAGTGAACAAATGGTTTTAGCGTCATAACCCTAATCATAATATGAAGTACAGCAAATGAACTCTGAAATATAACTACATTAGAATGAACTTTCAACTTCTTACTCAGACACATTTCAATTGAAGAACAGAAAAACAAAATTACAAAATGTTGGTTCACTCTACAGTACAGTAAGCTCATTTCAAGTAAATTGGGTTTGGAATCTCTTTGCTTCAGACATTTCCACCTCTTGTTGCACCAACCGTTTATTTTGAGCGGCACAATGGCAAAGTGGTTAGGACTGTTGCCCCATGATAAGAAGGTTCCAGGTTCGAATCCTTGATGGTGTCTTTCTATGTGGAGTTAGCATGTTCTCCCCTATCATGTGTAGGTTTCCTCTGGGTGCTTTGGTTTTCTCTACCTCCCAAAACTGGTACAACAGGTTCCCAATGAGGCCAGGACTCCCTACAAAAGAGATTCTAAATCTCAGTGGGACTTTCCTAGTTAAAGGTCCCATATTTTTATATATTATATCTATATTAGAGCCCAACCAATATGGATTTTTTGAGACTGATGTTGATACTGATATTAGGTAACAAACGCATACTGATATCCAATACATCGGCCGATACAGTTATACATTAGGAAAAAGTATTTTAAAGCATTTTTCTTTCCGCTCTTGTTTATATGAATATGGCATGTATACCCCAGGCCACTTTATTAGACTAAACATCTTTTTAAAATGTTCTAGAAAGTTGTTTATTGTTCTTTATGCTGATTGTTATTTAGGCTGTAGTGGGTATTGGTGTGGGGAGTATTATTATGTATTTTATGTATTAATTTGTTTAACTTAAATTTCATTTAAACTTGCTCTGCAAGTAGAGCATGGAGAGAACTACAAAATGCCTTGCCTTTTGTGTTTTTGTTCTATGAGCTTTTATGGCAGAGAAATTAGCAAAATATTTTTATTGCCTTTTTGAGCTTTTCAGGCCATGAGAAGGCGATTTGGGGAGTTTCCTGTGAACTGCAGACTAAAAGCCCAACTGTTTGGGAACACCAGCATGCCCTCTGCTGAGTAAATAGCAGAAGACCATCATTTGCAAGTAAACAGGTCTTATTCCAGCCCCCCAGCACACAGTAAAAATAGTACTGTTTATATCGGCGGATATCGGCCAGAATTAGGCCGATAACTAATAATTTTCTAATGGGCTATATTGGCCAATAATATCAGCCAGCCGATATATCGGTTTGGCTCTAATGCATATTTTTCACACTTTTTGAAATAGTGTTGGACTCCTTTGCATTGCAGGTTTTATAATTTAAATGTATATGTAAATGTAGAAAACATGTGGAGCTGTTACTTTGACTTTGCTTGGATTAGATGTCTGTTGCCCCCTGCTGGCAAAGGTGAGGCCTGGACAGAGCATAAAATGGCTGATTAGCACAGCTATTAGCAATATGACACTGACAGATAGATAAATGGACTGACTGCATCGTAATGACGGCGGTTTAAGCGCTCAAATGCTCAGAACAAGTTGGGTGATGGTGTATGGGCTTTAGAAATGTGAAGGAACACTTTCTGATTTCATGTATCTATGTAGAGCCTTGGGACCAAGCATTTTCAACTCTGGAGAAGGGCAGCGCCTCAGCAAACAGAATTACTCAAACGTGTGAATGAAACAAAATATTACTCCAGGTCTGTTTTTGAGGAGAAGACAACATTATAACATGGTTACAAGCTCAGCAAAGTCAATTTAGCAGAACAGGGGACCTTTAAATAATAAATAAAGGTAAAAATAGGACAATGAGGCAGAAATTATGAAATGCTTGTTCTCTCTGGTGTGTGTCCATTCAGAGGCCAGACTATATTTTTAGAGTGAGAGATGCAGCAGGTTTATAGTGACAAGATAACATCAGTGATCTTATTTGTTTGTTTGTTGCTAGTAAAGTCATAATGTATTAGGAGACATAAACAACACTATACGTGTCACTTCTGTATTTAAGAAGATTGACATTACAAATCCAAATAAACTTTTGCAGTAGCCTGGAAAAAAGGATGTACCTTTTTATAAAGTGTGTGTAGGCTCTTTGTCTTTGCATTACATAGCAAATAAAAATCCAAAAGCAGCCACATACTGTGTCTAGTAGGGCTGGGATGATAGACTTTTTACTATCACAGTACTTTGGTGCTGATTCCAGTTGTATTGAATTTTCAGTTTACAGTACTACGAAACAACGAAAATTGCAATTGTATATTATCAATTACTGCAATATTTTTAAAATCAACTCACTTCACTAGCATTACTAGCCCCATTATTATGCATCACGTCAAAAAAGTATCGGACCGTCTGATAATATTGTATGTACTTTTATACATATGTTTTGGGACTTCAAAGGAGTCTTCATACTTTGGAAAGTAGTTTATTCTTATGTAACAGAATTACTGGACAAAGACTTTTGTTTTTCTCCACTTGTGTTGTAATTAATAATTTTTCACATTTATCAGACTGGACCTTTTCACAGAAAAAGGTATTACTGGCTGGACTAACAGCTGCAAAAAAAAAAAAAAAAAAAAAAAAAAAAATTTTTTTTTGCTCTTCGCTGCCAGACAAACTGAAATTTGCACATTGGATCAACACCTTTTGCTACATCATTAACATGGAATTATCAGTGGTGAAAATGCATGGAGCCAGGGAAAAAAATATTAGTCTTTGAACAAAAACTTTATCTAAAATAGACAATCGCAAAGAGAACTAAAGTAAGTGTCTAGTAACACCTACACTTTAAACATCAACTAATAATAATAGTTAGATTTTTTATATATTAATATGGCATTGTAAAAACTAATATATTGTAATGTAATGTATAAAATATGTCATAAACCATTTTCATAAAGTATGACAATGGTTTTCAGTATACAAAACATTGATTATGAATAGAAATCCAGAAGGGGTGGGGGTGGATTGTCACCATAAACAATTTTTGTCCCAGCCCTAGAGGGCAATGCTGGTGAAGTGTCTTGCCCAAGGACATGACAGTATGCACTGGGGCAGAGCGGGAATCAAATCACCAACTCTCAGGTTAGTGGGCGAGCCACTGTCACCACTGTCACATATATGCGGTGCTCTTTCTTTCTTTCTTTCTTTCCTTCTTTCCTTCTTTCCTTCTTTCTTTCCTTTTCTTTTTATATAATATAAACATTTACATGCTAAAATTGGGACATATTAGAGGTAATTTTGCTATCATAATATTCAGATTAATTAGGAGTTTGAATTATGAAAGCAGATTATTTTCAGTATTTTCTACAAAACATTGCTGAATGGCAGCAGTGTTTGAGTGGATGTAGTGATGGGTAGATGTCCATCTTGCCTGTGCAGAGCTGTAATCCTCTTACAGAGCAGAGCAAACTGACCTACATACACATGTCTGGAGGCACCGTGAGGGCCAGAGGAGGGACATCCTAATGGGGGGAGGAGAATTATAACTGTTCAATAACAAAACATACATGTAAGTGTCCTTTAATACAGCACTCAGGGCAGAGGGGGTAAAGGGGAACTGAGAGGAGGGACATCAGAACAGGGGGAGGAGAATAATGAGGGTTTAATAACAAAAACATAAATGCCCTTTTATACAGCACACAGGGCAGAGGTATAGAGGAAGGACATCCTAACAGGGGAGTGGCGATATATATGACACTGTATATGTAGAATAATAAAACAAATGTGTTTCCTTGCACCAGCCTGATCTGGGCCTGTCCCAGCAGTAACATTACAAATTAGAACTAGGACAACATTTTGTAATTTTTAGTGCAATAGTTTGGGATCTTAAAAAAATAATAGTGGGATGTGCACCACAAGTTGAGAACCACTGGTCTAAAGTTAGTAACTGCTCATTCTGGAGTCAAATTGTCTAGATTAGTGTTCCTCAAACTGTGGTACAGGTCCCACTGGTGGTATGTGGGCTTCTCCTGGTGGTGCTCAGAAGTCTTTTGCAAGTCAAATTCTGATCTAGTTTATGTGTGGACTTGATCCAGCAATAAAGTTTTAACCACTTCATTTCTAGTGTAGCCCTGGTTTATACCTGGCTTTGTCCTGGTTTAGTCCTAATTTAGTACATATTTAGACCTGGGACTGGTCAAAGCATAAAATGTCTATTTAGCAGGGCTATTAGCAACATGACGCCAACTTAAATAAATGAGCTGACAATGATTTAAGTGCTGAAATGATCAGAATGTGTCCAGTGATGGTGTATGGGCTTTAGAAACACGTCTTTGTAGAGTTGTGACACCGAGCATTTTCAGCTCTTGAGAGGGGCAGTGCCTCAGCATACAGGTTTACTCAAACATGTATGAATGAAACAAAATACTACTCCAGGTCTGTTTTTGAAGAAGGAAACATTATAACATCAAGAGCTCAGAAAAGTTGATTTAGCTGAACATGGGACCTTTAGTAACATGTTCCTTTTTAATATTGCTTTTAATATGTAATAATGTATGTAAGATGTCAAGTGTTTCTCATGAGACTGGAGCAGAACTGATTATATTGTTGTTATTTTAACAGCAGTGAAGTATCAGGGGAATCAAGGTCTAGTGATTTTCTTCACTTTTCTAGTGAAGTTTTTGTCAGATTAATATAAAAAAGAAAGAAAGACATTTCTATACACTCTCTGGAATTGAAAAGTCTGCTATAATAATGCTGGCTGGTTCAGTAGTACTGGATGTGAAGGAGTTTACAAAACCCTGAACTCTGTTTGGTTTTTGTGGTTATGGTTTTTTCTTTTATCAACTCATTGAAAAGTTATAAAAAAATATTTTTGATTGATTGAAATTTTGATATTGTTATTTCTGTTAAATACATTTTTGTAAACCTGTTTTTGTGGAGAAGTGACAGACTATCGTCTCTCCATGCCCTCTAAATTGATGATGTCGAGGTGAGCTGTAGTTGCTGCTACCTACTGAGCTATAGCGTGGTGAAAAAAAAGAAGTCTTAGTTCCAGTTCATAGCCTCCATTTAGTCATCACTGGACATTAAATGACAATGTTTCATCTTGTTCTTCTTTTTTATACAGTAGAACTACAGTCGGGCAATGTACTCCGTACATCTAAGTCATTTCTCACTGAGATGTTTTGCATCATGAATTTATGAATTATTAATATTTTTATCAATTATATAAATTAGGGCTGGGAAAATTATCTCGTTAACGCAGTGCATTAATTTATTGATTTAATCACGTTAATTTCAATTGACGCATCGATTAATTTGATCACAACAAAAATATTACGATGGCACTGACAGAGGCAGCAACACGCCACGGGTCGCGAGCGTAGAAGACGACACATTTCCGTTTCCATCCATCAGGCGCGTTTGAGATGAGCCAGACCTGTGCAGTTCCAATCAGTGTCGGTCTGTGCACAGTGCACGCGGTTAGATTTGTGTCTGACTTGTTCCCGACTTGCTCTGATGCCACAAGTGCGACGGTCACCGTGAGATCCAAACGAGACCAGCGCCTGAGCCGCCGCAGTTCATCAGGAGCAACTGCGGAGGCTGCACGGCTCAGTGCATGATGGGAAAATGCACACCTGTCAGCGGTGAACAGACAGGTGATTGGATCTGAGTTTAGTGCTGATCAGAAACGTAACACACGACACTTCACTGCCCTCCTCTCCTTTTTTCCCCCTCCTCTTTTTTAAATACAGACTAAAGTTACAGTTTTGACCTGGATAAACCAACACACGCAAGAAGTGGATTTCGGGCTGATGGTGCGTGATCTGAGCCACAAACTGTCCAACTTCAGTACAGGTGTATTTCCCCTCCTCTCATTGCGGCCGTGCACTCTCGTTCACAATCCAGGCGAGGCACAGTTCATCTGGAACGAGCCTAATGCAACAAGTGAACGAGCTAAAGCAACATGAGTGACCAAAAAGACACATTGCTAAATGGACAATTCTGCTTCAAATCATCACCAGACAGCAATATAGACAAAAGAAAAGTTATGTGCAGTCTATGCAAGGATGAGTTCAATTACCACTGGAGTAACACAGTTCATAGTATTTACACTGTTGTGAACCACAACAACTGTTATTAATTGAAGAATTAAACTTATTTTTGTTAAAGTTCTAAAAGAGATGAACACATGCTTTTTTAGGTAAGTTTTGTGTATTTGTTGGTTGAACCTTATTTAGGCAAACTTTGTCTGAGTTGCAGGTCTCAAAGAGACTATTCATTTATTTTCTTTGCAAGTTTTGTTTGCATTGCACAAGTTTACAGTAAAGTATGTGAAGGTTAATTCAAAATAAATGTTCTAAATTTACAATTTTGTGTTTGTACGTGAGTTCATAATACGATTAATCGCGATTAATAACTACCAGTTATTAATCGCGATTAATCACAATTTTTTTCAGATTTGCAATTAGTTAATTTTTTTTTATCGATTCTTGGCCCTAACATATATATAAATATGAACACAACACAATTCATTAAAGTAGATTCAGAGAGACCCCTGGACTTCTAAGAGTTCAAGTTTATTTATATAGCACATTTAACAACTTTTACAGTCCAAAGTGCTGTACATATCATTAAGACACTAAACAACAAATATTAAAAAGTTAAAAACAAATAACAGCAAAACAATAAAAACTATCACACAATACTAAAAGACAATATCAAATTAAAACCAGATAATTAAGTCAAGTCTAAAAAGTCCAGCTCAGCTTCTGTTGAAAGTCTAGTGACTCAGCTGAGCTAACATACAAAGGCAAACTATTCCAAAACCTGGGGCCTGCCACTGAGAAGGCTCGGTCACCTCTGCTTTTGAGTTTAGCCTTGGGGATGTCCAGAAGCAGCTGAGTGGAGGACCACATGGTTCTGCCAGGGACATGTTGAGACAGAACTTCAGACAGATACAATGGAACCAGGCCATTTAGGGATTAAAAACAAGAAGCAGCATTTTGTATTGGACCCTTGAGGTAAATGGAAGCCAGTGTAGTGATGCCAATACTGGAGTCATATGTTTATGCCGCTTTGTGCCTGTTTGCAGACGGGCAGCAGCATTTTGGACCAGTTGTAGTCTGTGCAAGGAGACTTGGTCTAAAACATAATACAGTGAATTGCAGTAGTCTAAGTGTTTTGTTATGAACATGTTTATTACTTTGTTTTATTACTTTTTTAATTCTTTAATTGGAAGGTACGGCTTCACTTTAGCAAGGAGCCTCAGCTGAAAAATGCTGGTCTTTTCAACATTACTGATCCCTGAAAAAAGCCCCTTGGTTTAGCAGCCTAATTTGAGGGAGCGAAGGCATAGTTTTTCAAAGTAATACACACGGAAATTGCTGTAGACTAAATAATAACGATTAAAAAAATAAATATTTTTTTATATATTCTTCTGAAACCTGGTAATGAACGGCCCACGGCCTGGTGGTTGGGGACCTCTGGTGTAGATCATCTCTGTCTGCAAGTGATGAAATGAAAATGATGCACAGAAACAATAAGACCTGCACTGACTACACCAGACCCTAATAGCTCTGAATTATTCATGTTAGTAGCCTATTAGCTTCTTTAAAATACAGTATCTAAGTTTTTGGAAGGGTTATAGCTAAAGAATCTTAACCATACAGGAGGTAAAGCAGTTCTGGTAATAATTCATAAACCTTGGCTAAAAAGACGTCTTAAATTATTTATTGTATATTTTAATAATTTGGAGCCTACACCAGACTGTCTGATGTCCATTGTTTAAAAGCATATACAGAATATTGGCTTGGTGTCCACCCTGCTTCATAAATCTGCTCCATATGATCCTGGAGATGTCCTGGGGCAGAGAGAGACCTGCTGCTGGCCTGACTCTGGAAGCATGGAATTAAAAGCTCACAGACTGCTCTTTAATAGTGTGGCTATGAGCGTGCATAATAATAATAATAATAATAATTCATCGAATTTATATAGCGCTTTTTTGGACACTCAAAGACGCTTTACAATTGATCAATTATTCATTCACTCCTCAGTCACACTTGGTGGTGGTGAGCTACTTCTGTAGCCACAGCTGCCCTGGGGCAGACTGACGGAAGCGTGGCTGCCAATCTGCGCCAACGGCCCCTCCGACCACCACCAAACACAGCCGCACTAACATTCACACAGGCAAGGTGGGTGAAGTGTCTTGCCCAGGGACACAACGACAGTATGCGCTTCAGATGGGATTCGAACCGGCTACCCTCCGGTTGCTGGGCGTACCTCAGGAGCATGCATGTACCCATATTTGGATGTGTGAGGGGGGAGCAGGATGTTTTTGCTGTGTTTGCTCAAAAAGCCAAGCTCTGAACCTCAGTAATCCCTGTCCTCAGAGCTGTCCATCATCTGACTGCTGCAGCTCAACCAATCACAGCAGAGCTCCCCAGTGACTACTTCCTGGTCATAGAAGGACAAGCAGAGAGCATACAATTGTTATTAGAGCTCAATACTGGATTAGTCCTGGCTGCCATTGATTTTCAGTGAAAGTTGATTGAAAACACAGAAAATAGTTGTTGCATGTCACATACACCTTTTTGGCTCTAACTTTTCATTCATTCAACACCTTCTGATGAAGCTTATACCAGTAAATATGGGCCTTAGGTGGGGCACACCCTGGACAGTAGTCACAGAGACACACATAGAGACATAATTAAGGCAAAATGGAGCGAGTGTTTCAAAAAAGTTTACCAAATTTCATGTTTGTGGATGTAGTGATAATTACAGAGGCAAAGACACCCACAAATAAGCCAGACAAAGGCTACAAAAAATCTTTTACAAAGAATTTATTCATGATTATCAAGTATAGTAAAGAAGAAAGCTTTAATGCTATCAACAATCAGCATTAGGCTACCAATGACAGCAGATAAACAGTAGTGTTCAGGTCTGTAAGACTGAAAGTGTCTCAGATGAATTCTAACACTGCACAGAGCATATAGCATATTTACTGCTGAGTGAGATCAACTGCTGATGTTTTGTTTATGAAAACATTCTCATTTGTGTAAATGGAGATAACCTCTTTTTAAGTAACATGTAATAAACTGTATCCTTTGTCTCTGTAACTGTATAGGATCAAATGTTGTCGATGGGCTGGTAGTTGTCAGAGAAACACCTACTGGAAGTATCACGATACGACTTCCAGGTGAAATCATGGAAGTGTGAAAAAGGTCTATTTTCAAAAAAGGGGCAATTTAGAGTCACCAGTTCACACATGCATGTCTTCAGTGATGCATCTTGTCACTTGAAAAAGCTTCCTGAGCAGCATTCAGAGTTTAAAATACGCAGTTTTACTGTCAACAGCCTGACAAAATGAAAGAACTAGGTCCAGGCTGTGTGTGGAGAGACAGGACAGTCCTGTAGAGACAGATTGGAGTTTTCCCTGCTCTCATCATTGAAGCTGCAGTTCAGACACTGCTCTCTCAAAGAGCAAAGAACTGGACGTTTTCAGTTGTTTTAAAAACTCACAACATATCAGCCTCTTTTATTTGTTTAAATTAGTACAGTTATTGTATAAAAACTAAAACGTGCAATGAATGATTCTAAATTATACCCCTAATTTTATATTACAATAATAAAAAGAGGAATCATATTAAACCCATGTTTGTTTTTTATCACAAACATTAAATTGAATAAAAAATCTAAATCAATCAATATGAGAAAAAAAAAAAATCGTGATAACATTTTTTTGCCATATCACCCAGCCCTACGCAGACTTCACTCAGAGAGATTGTGTAACAGCGGGCCTGGCAGTTAGTGTAAGCACTTGCACCCCTTTGGCACCAACTGAATCCTAAGTTCTGAGATAGGAGTAGATCTCAGTATCGCCCAAAATGTCAGTCACACCTTTTAGATTCTCAGCCCTCAGATGATGTACTGTCCATCTCTCTTGTTACAGTGCACTACAACCTCTGCACTTGCATGAACTGCCTTGATGTGGTCAGTCTGTTGGCATTGAGTCAGTACAGCTATGGCAGAGGGTGTAGTTGAAGTGGAGCATTTCATAACATTAACATTTCCTAAAGAAAGTCTTGATGGTGATTGTGCTGTGGCCCAGTTCTTCTTTGACCTGACCTGGTTCATCCATGCAGATCACTGTGTGTGTATGCTGTACATATTTATAGAAGTACAGTCCACAAAAGGATTTAATTGAGGTTTCACAGAACTAGATACCCCCACCAGCGGTTCTCAAACTGTGGGTATTACAGGTATTACCAGTTGTATGTGGGTCCTGCTCTGGTTTGGGCTTACATTTGATTTGAAGACCACTGCATGGCTTCAGTTTAGTCTTGGATTCAATGTGAGCCAATCAGAGCACTCCTTCGATGCGCCTAACGCCATTTCTTCTGTCACACAGCTCACGGTTAACATTAAAATACAAGGAACTTTTGCTCTAACAACTTATCATTATGTTTCCCACATCTGTGATACTAACCCTCAATTTACACCAAAAGCAGAAGCAGCATGGAAGCAGTCGCTTCTAAACCGCTTTCTGTTTATTCAGTCTGACAGTCACACCGGTGACGGCACATGGACGTCCCAGGAACGACTCGCTGCTCCGCTTCACTACAGATGGATTTAAGTTCTATTTTTCAAGTGGGTCTGCGGTGATCTACAGAGCTACAGCTGAGGAAACACAGGGAAACAGGTTCCACGTATTAAATAAACTTCTGCTACACTTTCCTAAAAGGACGTTCAACAACTTAGCTGTGTAGGACTTGTCCTGGTCAACAAGTGCAGTTAGTATGTGTAAGGCTGGGAGCTCACTGTGTCTTGGCAACCCATGAGACGAGAGCACTTGTTTTGAATTTAGACTGCAGCAGCCTGTTAAAACAGTAGGAGCGCATTTTGATCATACTGCAGCACACGGGTGCACGTCAGATCTTTTAGTCAGACATAAGAGTTTGAGCACTGCTGTGCTCCACTTCTCTCTCACGCTCTCTCAGCACACCTCAGCACAACTCACCTCAGCAAAAACTCTTCTTCTACTCCAATGGAATCCAAAACAAACAGTATCCTCGGAGCTTTAGGCCTGTGTCACTCCAAAACACTCATAAACTCTAATGCTGTGTTTACGGTAAGCTCTGTCCCAGCAGAGACAGCCAGTGTAACACGTGTTAGCACAGCAGCTAAATCCTGAAACGCTGCCAGGCCTGTTGTTCTCCAGTGTGTTTGTGCCTTCAGTGATGCATTATTTCACAACCTGAGCGTGACTACAGCTGAATATTTCACCAGCTGCTCTGAGCTAATCACTTCCACTGAGGAACAGTATACTGTTCCTCAAACAGCAGGCCACATACAATATGTGGTCTGCACAATAAATCACACAAGATATATGCACTATTGAGGAGCAGTATGTTCCTCAGTGGCCTGCAGTTTGTGCTCCCTGCCTACTGCATTTGACTGTGAATTAGATTCTCATTATGAAAATTACAAGCAAATGGCCTTGTGCCACATAAAGCCTGCTTATAGAAGCAAAAAGATCCGGTCCACTAAAGTACATTTTCAATACAATCAATTTTAAGGCAAGGTTTTGCGAAATATTAATTTTAATAATACTGTATTCCGAAACAAAGGACTGTAGATGAACATCCATTAGCAAAAACTAGTGCTAAAATTACCATTAAACTAAGACATGGGCAAAGGAGGTCATGAGCTCAGTCCTTGGGGAATCACACGATCACGGTGGGTGGAGTCTTGCATGTCCTCCCCCTGTTACTGTTGGGTCTCTTTGGGTACTCCAGCTTCCTTCCACTGTCCAAACACATGCATGTGTTAGGTGAACTGGTGACTCTAAAATGCCCCTAGTGAATGAATGTGAGAGTGAATGGTTGTCTATATCTGTGTGGCTCTGTGTGAACACTGCAACTAACTGTCCACTGTCCAGGGTGTACCCGCCTAAAGCCCATAGTTGCTGGAATAGGCTCCAGGCACCCACAACCCCATAACGGGAATAAGCGGAGGAAAATGAATGAATGATCCAGGACTAAATCAGGTCTAAGTTGGGACTACATTTTAAAGATAAATCGGGACTACTTTTGTATGTGGATTCACTTCAGTTGGATGTAAGGCTCCAATTGAATTATTTTATTTTATTTAATTAGCAGTGTATAAATCTCTGAAACAGGCCATATGCTGAGAAATTAGGGTTTATTACCAAGACAGAGCAGTGAACAGTGACACAAAACAATGTGATATTCTGTAATATTATTACCAATTTGAACAGTAACTATAAAACTCCATGTTTTTTACCACTTTTCCTTGTTAAACCAGCAGGTCACCACACATTTAACTTGCACTTCACCATCCAATTATTAAAGTGTAACTCTAACTTTTCTCATTTCTTTGCTGTTTTTGCCTCATTTTCCTATACAGTGCTTCCCCTAAAGCACTGTCATAAATACTCACAAGTCCAGTTGACTCCTGTACTATCCTCCGCTCAGCTTTTTGTTTTTTTCCCCTCCTTGTACCCGTACAAAGTTTTTTCTTCCATTTGGCCTTTCTGCCATAACAAAAATTGTGCCACAATGTGCTGATTTCTTGCGAGACTGGAGACTTCTCTGACCCCGGGTCGGTGATGCTCACTGTTAAAATAATTGTTAGTTGCAGCCCTAAAGACAAGTGGTGACTTCAGTGTCCAGTCCATCTTTTCCAACTCACCAGACTTGTTGGTCTTCCTCTGCCTCTCTTGTCCTCCTCTGTCTCTGGTATGATGATCTTTTCCAGCCCACTGTCTGCTTTTACCACATGGCCAGAGAAATTTAGCCTGTTCCTGTATTAGCACCAAGCACCCACTGATTTGTCTCGTGTTTCTGTTTATCACTCTCACAGGAGTCTCCATCATGTCCAAACCTCAAAAGCATCTATTTTCTATTTCTATCCACCTCCTGGGTAGTCAACCTCTCTTCCATTCTTGATATGTTTTCATCTCTCATAATGCCTACCTCCCCCACCTTCCCTTTGTTTCACTGATCATTATATTCCTGTAGTCCAGAACAGGGTTGTGTGGGGGTCAGAGCGCCCCCTGCTGTGTAGACCCTGGCCTCTCTGCTGCTGCTCTGTGTGTGAGGGGATTGACAGAGGAAGAATCCTGCTGACTGTTGGCTTCATTAACATTCTCTGAAGGATATATTTCACTTCCAATAAGACCGCCTGCTCTGATCGTAATTATGTTGCGTAAGGAATCGACCACTGCTTCTCACACAGTTAAGGCATTGTTGTGACATTAAGTCACAAGAATAAGAGCCTGTTCAGCTATTACATTCCTAGTGTAGTGGATCGAAACCCCTTGCATTCAAATATACACTGCTCAAAAAAATAAAGGGAACCAAAATAACACATCCTAGATCTGAATGAATGAAATATTCTTATTAAATACTTTGTTCTTTACATAGTTAAATGTGCTGACAACAAAATCACACAAAAATTATCAATGGAAATTAAATTTATTAACCCATGGAGGTCTGGATTTGGAGTCGCACTCAAAATTAAAGTGGAAAAACACACTACAGGGTGATCCAACTTTGATGTAATGTCCTTAAAACAAGTCAAAATGAGGCTCAGTAGTGTGTGTGGCCTCCTCGTGCCTGTATGACCTCCCTACAACACCTGGGCATGCTCCTGATGAGGTGGTGGATGGTCTCCTGAGGGATCTCGTCCCAGACCTGGACTAAAGCATCCACCAACTCCTGGACAGTCTGTGGTGCAACGTGGCGTTGGTGGATGGAGCGAGACATGATGTCCCAGATGTGCTCAGTTGGATTCAGGTCTGGGGAACGGGCGGGGCCAGTCCATAGCATCAATGCCTTTGTCTTGCAGGAACTGCTGACACACTCCAGCCACATGAGGTCTAGCATTGTCTTGCATTAGGAGGAACCCAGGGCCAACCGCACCAGCATATGGTCTCACAAGGGTCTGAGGATCTCATCTCAGTACCTAATGGCAGTCAGGCTACCTCTGGCGAGCACATGGAGGGCTGTGCGGCCCCCAAAGAAATGCCACCCCACACCATTACTGACTCACTGCCAAACCAGTCATGCTGGAGGATGTTGCAGGCAGCAGAACGTTATCCACGGCGTCTCCAGACTCTGTCACGTCTGTCACATGTGCTCAGTGTGAACCTGCTTTCATCTGTGAAGAGCACAGGGCGCCAGTGGTGAATTTGCCAATCTTGGTGTTCTCTGGCAAATGCCAAACATCCTGCACGGTGTTGGGCTGTAAGCACAACCCCCACCTGTGGACGTGGGGCCCTCATACCACCCTCATGGAGTCTGTTTCTGACCATTTGAGCAGACACATGCACATTTGTGGCCTGCTGGAGGTCATTTTGCAGGGCTCTGGCAATTCAATTCAGGTTTATTTGTATAGCCCAATATCACAACAAAAGTCGCCTCAAAGGGCTTCACAAACAGTTGATCAAACATGAACACACAATCAGACTTAACACACAATCAGCAAAACAATAACTACACTAAACTAAACAGACCCAGGACACTCCTGTCCTTAGACCCTCCTTCTCGGTAAGGAAAAACTCCTAAAAAAAACCAGCTACGGGAAAAAGGAAGAAACCTTATGGAGCCCATATTGAAGGAGAGATCCTCTCCCAGGACGGACAGGCAATGCATCTAGGACTGCTAGTCCCTTAAGCTGGGGACACACTACACTGATTTTCTCAGTCATTACAGATTCTGAAAAGACTAGGAGCACACACTAACCGACTGGTTTCAGCAAATTTAATTCTGATGACTGAAAGACTGGGGCTCACACATTTAACGACTGCGCCTCACACACTACAAGATCTGTAACTGCAACTGACGCCAACCAAACTCTGGCGGGGAACTAGCGAGAACTAAATGGTAAACAAACATGGATGCTCCCTGGGACGCTGTTGCCGTTGTGTGCGTAGCTATCTGTTTGGAAAAAGGGAAAGAAAAAACAGCTATGTATCTAGTTTCGCTTGGGTAGCGCTCAACTTTCTACGGTGTTTGCCATGATTGTTTATGTTTTCTTCTTCTTCAAATTTCCGCTTATATTTTCCCGCCGCTTCCTGTTTCTTCGTCTGCGTCCTGACACTATTTCCTGTGTCCCATCAATTGTTTTTCATTGGCCGCTGGACACCATGAATTCCCAGATGGATATGTAAACAGCCCACACTACAGGAGTGTGCTTCCAGAGTCGGCTTTAAAATTCAAACATGTTTGATTGCTTGCGACTGACGTCAGGCCAGGTTTTTGCGGCGCACACACTTAACGATTCGAGTCTTTGAACATCACACACTAACGGATTTCAGGGCCGACTGGTGATTACGATTCCCTGCAACTGTTGTTGACTGGTAAAGACTCGCTGCAACTGTGAATCAGTTATAAAATTGGGCAAAAAAATCGTGTAGTGTGTCCCCAGCTTTAGTTCATCTATAGGATCATAGATCAGCTCTGCAAGGATTCATCCCGACGAGAGTGGGATGAGATAGGTTGAGGAAGTCCATAGGATGCAGGACGCGGCCTCATCCATGGCAGTGCTCCTCCTTTGTGCAAGGAGGAGGTAGCGGTCCTGCTGCTGGGTTGTTGCCCTCCTACAGCCTCCTCCTATGTCTCCTGATGTACTGGCCTGTCTCCTGGTAGTGCCTCCATGCTCTGGACACTACGCTGACAGACACAGCAAACCTTCTTGCCACAGCTCGCATTGATGTGCCATCCTGGATGAGCTGCACTACCTGAGCCACTTGTGTCGGTTGTAGACTCCTGTCTCATGCTACCACTAGAGTGAAAGCACCGCCAGCATTCAAAAGTGACCAAAACATCAGCCAGAAAGCATAGGAACTGAGAAGTGGTCTGTGGTCACCTCCTGCAGAACCACTCCTTTATTGGGGGTGTCTTGCTAATTGCCTATAATTCCACCTGTTGTCTGTTCCATTTGCACAACAGCAGTGAAACTGATGTCAATCAGTGTTGCTTCCTAAGTGGACAGTTTGATTTCACAGAGGTGTGATTGACTTGGAGTTACATTGTGTTGTTTAAGTGTTCCCTTTATATTTTTTTTTTTGAGCAGTGTACTTCGAAATTAACCTTTCTCACCAATCATATGTTAAATGTTTAACAGAATGTATTGGTCCTAAGCAGATCTGTGTTGGTGCGACCCCTGAATTCTGATCGGTTGTTTGTCTTTCCATTTACATTCAGACATAGGCTGAAAGTTCTCCCTAACCCCTCTATGATGCACTATGTAGTGGTCACACCATTCTGTGGTAGTGTCTGAATGTCTAGTGAATGTAAAATAGTGCACTCGAAATTTCCCACAATGCATCAGTAAAAGTTGAGGACAGTGATGGTGACTAGATGGTCATAGATGAGTTTTGGTGAAGGCGGGACATCTGCAGGTTTTTAAACACACAAAAAGATAACTTTTTTAGTCAGCTATGAAGAGTGGTGTAGCTAGTTTGACAGACATTGATGATATAACTCTGTTTTAGTGGTGGCATCTAATTACAGGCTTTTTAATTAAGTAAACTCAATTAATTACTTGCAATATTTATATGCCAGAAATACAATAGAGGAGCTTATTTGTCTGTTATGAGCAGTATATATTTTTTATATTTGATAAAAATGACCCACATGTATCCCAAGATACAGTCAAATATGTGTAAATCAAATATTAGTTTTATTGATAACAATGGTACAGCTGATACAGCCAAGTTTTTGTTTACATTTTTGTTTTGGTTCTAAACTCTGCATTACCAATTGTTGAATCGGAAAATTGGAAATACTGGCACTATCTCTGCCATGCACATAACACAGGAGCGCACCTAATCCATGTGCACTTGTCTGTGCGTCCTCTTCGTGCCTCACGCCTGACCCCCGTGCAGATCTGTCTCCTCTTGTATGGGTTGCGCATGACCCCAAAGCTGCATTCAGTCTCCTCTGAATGTTTGTGTGAGTGTCAGTCAGGTGTGAAGAGATCAGAGCAAGTGGTGAGTAGTGCTTTGAAGAAGCTTTATCTTTTGTGGAAGTAAAAGAAAAGGAGTGAAGCCGTGCGCTTGTTGTGTAGGGATGGGGCGACCACAGAGGAAACCCACTGTGGGAGCCAAGTTTAGTTCATTTAAGTCTATAAGTAGGTGCAGTCTGTGTGTTTTGTTAAAATATTTCTTTTGATTTAATAAGTGTTGTTTATTTTTGAGGATAGCTTGACTTTAATTACAGGTGAGAAGATTTGATAGAACTGAGGATTAAAGATTTGTTCATTCCTTTTTTACACCAGAGTCCTGTGGAAGTTTTTTTCCTCTTCAATAAACATGAGGAACATTAAATCCAGGCGACGTGAGCCTTAACTGTCACACCCACATTTAATGCACTCGTATAGACATGGATACAGTATGTCTAAGCGGCCAAAAAAGCTGAAATCCATTTGGCTTTTTGACATTTGCTTTTTAAAGGAAATTGATAAAGGTTCCTTGTTGCCAGTAGAGAAGTGTGATTAAATGCTTTATATTTTTTACTTGTTTTTTTTTTTTTTTTTTTTTTTTTTTTTTTTTTACCAATAACAACAAACAACGTCAGAACACAGACAGTTTATGATGCTTTTCCAATTTCGATATATCCAACTTCATCAAATGACTTCTAAAGATGTTCATGAGCTCTCTCATGTCAGAAACTTGTATATGATTAACCCAGTACTACTTGAAGGCAGGGCTAGAAAATAGATGGCTGACCAGGCTACAAGAACACATCTTCTGTGGTCATAACTGTGCAATTACTGCATCTCCTTTTTGTCAAAAGTTCCACCCTGTTCATAGAGAAGGTCAAAGGTTAAGTGCAGATGTGTAGTGACGAAGGGCACACTTTTAGTGCAAAATCATTTTCAGTTGGAACCTGTCCTTGCTCTAGCCTAAACCTGCTATGGAGGAAGTGGAGCGTGTATGATTGATAGGTCATTGTTCTGCAGATGTCACTTATCTGTAACAACATAATTAGCATTGTTTTGTGCTGGTTTTGTGTTTTTTATGAATGGGCCATTTCACAATTGTGATTGAGAGAATTCACAGTGGGGTTTTAAAAACGTGCTGTTCTCTGATATCAATTATGAATATTGCTGAGGTCTTCATACAGTCTAAACAGTCACAGAGTGCAAGAGAATAATGCTTCCTTAACAACATGGTGTGAGAAAGTTAAATCGATACATCAGCTTTAATGTAAATGTGTGAGGCAGAGCATGCTCACACACAGCTGTTAAGTGCTCTTTACTCCATATTCCACTCCTGTCACATGACCTTCATCCTTTACAATATCTTTATCAGTTTTAGTTTTGACTAAATGTAATAGTTCTACACAAGCTAATCTAAGTTGTCCTTCAAGCTTCATAAATGCCAGTCCTGATTGTATTTGAAAACTCAAATACTTAAAGGTTCATGACCTGTCCAGAAATGTTCATTTCAATTTATTATTGAAACCTCTCCTAAACAGACCAGTGTGTGAGTACTGTACCTTGACATGTTTTGACTTCTACTGTAGTCTGCCTCAAAAGATTTGCTGTTTTATAGGACGGGGCAGGCAGTGAGCCAATCAGCTGATTCTTGCACTTTAATGCTGATTTTTGGTCAGACACATGTCCAGGCAACCATGTGGCTGAAGGACCCCATCTTCCCCAACCATCTTGTAACCATCTTACTCTGCAGTTCATAGGACACATCCCAAATCACTTGACCTTAGCCTGAAAAGTTCAAAACAGATTGCCTTATTAGTTTTCCTAAAAAAACAACAAAAAAACAAAAAAAACAAAAAAAAAAACACACATTTGTTTGCATTTTAGTAAGCATTACTTAAACAAATGGTGATATTATATTCATTTCTGTCATAAATTTAAGAAAATCAGCCCTACATATCAGTCCAAAAAATCAGCAGTGTTTATTGGCCATCGGCTGCTCTGAATTTTTAAAAGCAATATCGGCATTGGCTGTAGAAAAACCAATATCGGTTGACCTCTAGTCACACCCATGTCATTTTTGGTCACACGTGCGACTAAATTGAGTCTTGAAACCTTATTCTATTGGTCAATAGTGGGAGAAAGCCATAGTCTAGCTTTTGGTGCATGCATTGATGTTTCACTGGACAATTCCCAGTTAATTGCACAGCTAACACTTATAGACTGATGTAATTAACAGCAATTCACTCTCACATTCACTCACCATGGGACATTTATGGCCCTTTTCCACCAGTACTACTTGGTTTTACTCTACTCTACCCGCTTTGTGAGCTTAACCATTAGGCAACCGTTACAAATACCAGGTACTTTATTGGTACCTGCTTAGCTGAGGTTCTGACCGAGCCAAACCAGTGCTAAAATGTGACGCTGACTGATTGCTGGTCCCTGATTGGTCAGAGAATGTTGTCAATTGTGAGTCATTTGTGTGACATTAGCCACAAAAACAAACCGGGATTATTCAAAGTCCCGTCTGCCTGGTGGGTGACCACAAAGTCCAGAGGGAGCAGGACGAAGCAACCCAAAATGAGAGTCTTACCCTGAAATTTTGTCTCTTAGCATCGCGCAACTTCTCATCTTTGGCTTGATGTTGCTGAATGGCTTCCCAAACTCTCCTGTACTTCTCCTGTACTTCTCCACAGTATTTTGCCTCACTGCTTGTAGCCTTTTCTGGCTCTTTTCTTGGTTCTGGTTTTGGGTTTTTTTGTCACCCACAAAGCCAAAGTACAACACTGTCTCTGTGTCTTCCATTGTTTTGTTTATGTCGCGTTTACAGCACGTCACATAGGGCTGACCTTTCCTATAAGCAAACTAAGCAGTTGCATAGGGCCCCCAGGTTTATCTGTTATTTGCTAATTTGATTTGCTAAGTCTATTTGATTCTAGTTACATATGTATAATATGCAGCTTTTATTTATTTATTTATTTTTTGTGTTTTACTTTCTGTTTACCTGGGCCCTCCTTGCTATGTCTCAAGCATTCATCCCCATAGAAAACTAGTCAGTCAGTGTTTCAAAGAAATTAAAATGGTATATAGTAAAATTTCACAAATGACTGAGAAATGTTCAGGACCGGCACTGACGTCACAGCAGTGATGCACCACTGTCCCCTCCCACAATAAACCGGTACTAAGCAGTAATGAAAAACCATCCAAACCAAGTAAAACGGAGTAAAATAAAGTAAAGCCAAGTAGTGCTGGTGGAAAAGGGCCTTTAGATTCTGTACATACAACTGTACATGCAGCACAGGGAGGACATACAGACCTGAGGTGAGACAGGAGCAGTAACCACTCTGCCATTGTGCACCCCTGTATCACCGTTTTCTACAAGACAAATAACACAGTGAAATAATGAGTAGGTATCCCTCTGAGGTTGTACCTACCTCACTCAGACTCCCCACAGTCAGATAGGTGTGTTCCTGTGGACAGCTGTCCAAAGCCCGGTTCTGAGTGAGACGTGGAGTGTGCTGCCTAATGAATACCCTCTGCTTCGTCATGACTTCTGCAGAACACTGGCCATTTACTATTGAGCCGGGCCCGGTGCCAGCTGACTGTGCACACCCCAGACACCAACACATCAGGCCAACAAACCTCTCCCCACCCTCTGTGCATTCATCTCAGAAAAAAACTGTCCGCTCCCTGACAGTGTGATAGATGAGGAGTAGAACCCGAGGCATCAGTGATTCAGTAATTATGGATATACCAGAGCAGAGTGAACGTGGGATGATGAAAGTGCCTTACCTGGTCTGTGTTGTGTCTTTGCAGTTGACGGATGAGCAGCCAGTAGGACGGGCCTGGACTTCACCACTGGCACAGGTAAACACTGGGACAGGAGGTGTGTGGGTGAGCGGGGGGGACATGGGTCTGGAGCTCAACTGAAGACTGCTGCCAACATTAGTACAGAAATAAAAAGGCTGCATAGGGCCCCACATGCATTAGAGGGTCCCCAACTTTAACATTGTATTGACTGATTCTGCAACTGTTTGATTTGTCTTTTGGTTGCCTGCATGTCATTTTTTTGTTTGCTACTTCCTGTAATTTTTGAGAGAGTTAATCTGAAACCAATGCCAATAAGGTGTTTTACTGTTTGTCTACACTGTTAAAAAAAAAAAAAAAAAAAAAAAAAAAAAAATCAATATTGGCATTAGTTAAAATGACGGATTGAAATCAGATCCTATATATTTAGGGGCCCTAAGCAAGATAGGTTTGGGGGCCAAGGCTCATGTAGAATTTTATTACTCTATCGGCAGATAGTTTTGCTTGAAATATAGTAAAAATGGCTTGAAATAACACAGAAATAACTTGAAACAAGTCAAATAATGAATAGCCATATCAGTAAATAAATCAAATTTTGTAAAAAATTACTATTCAATAATATGAATTCAAGTCATTTTAACTAATGCTGATTGATTTTTTTGCAGTGTGGGGCCTGTCTTGTTGAGTTAGTAATGTTTGCAAGAATAGAAAATTAAGCATTCTTAAATTTAAAAAAGGGTATAATGTGTTAATCCATACTTAGTGTACAAAATGATTGAGAGCCTTGGCCCCCAAACCTATCTTTCTTACAGCCCCCAAATACATAAGATGTGTAAATAAAACATGTCCATAATACGTTTTTTCTCAATGGGCGCTGCAGGGTAACACTGTAAGCTTAGTTCACCTAGCTATAACATTAGGCTGAAGGAATAGGCATTAAAAAAATGACATAAAGGTTTTAGGTATTAGATGTGTACAGTAGAAGAGCCAAACATTGTATTTAGTATTGTTACTTCAAAATAATATTACTCAAGTAGAAGTAAGTAAACGATACTACTGGTATCAAAAAATATTTTTTATTCACTACATAGTTTCATGAGTTTATGAACTGGTATTGAAAAAATCTGAACAGTACCCAGCCTTAGTTTTAACAAACAATAATCAATTAATCCTTAACCTCCTGCATGACATCACCAGATGTTACATTTTATGTAAAGTATGGTACAGGAACAGCTTATTATAAATTATTATGAATAAATGAAGTAGCATTTTTTAACAAAATACATATTAAAGCCTATTTACAGTATATTTTAGTAAACTATTGCTTAATTTTATGTTTAATTCTAAAGCCCCTAACTCTGCTCATATCCAGCGATGGCACAGCCTTCTCCTTCTGCTGCAGAGACAGTTCTGATGTATTTTGGGATAACTTTTGAGTATTTTGTTGCTCCCTCTCTTTTAGTTCAGCTCATTTTATCAATGATACAGTAAGATAAAGTGAGACACTATCGCTGTCTTTTAAAGGTAAAGATGCACAAGACACACCAGAGACGTAGCGGAGATGAGGGGCACGAGGAGGTTACAGACTACACTCATCTGAAAACGTTTCATATTTATTCATGAACATCACGATAACCCCAACAAACTAGAGCAACACAGACGGCCATAGCTGCTTTATCAGACTTAGTTCTCGTGCCATAAAGTAGGTAGGTAATAATCCAAATAAGGGAGGACTTCTTGTAATCCAGACATCATTGTAGGCCTCAGCAATATAAACTAAAGCTATAAAAAAGTGCTCCCATGTAGTGGCCTGTGGCTGCTGCTTAAAGAGGCGTAACTGTTAGCCACGCACCACGGCAGTTAAAGCGGCCTGTCATAAATACACATAATTAATAAACAATGCACACTAATTAAGATTAACAGCTGATTTTCCCACAGCTGCATTTAAATAAACCTGTACAGACGAATACACTATATGTAGCATTGTCATCACAACAGGTTCTCAGATGGTAGGCTACTGTACAAATAATCATGAATCCCCTGTTCCAAAACAACAAAAATGAGTAAAAAATAATGAACATCTTTCTAAAATAAAGTAAGACACAAAAACAAACATTTCACTACAGAAGGGTTTTTAAACCAACAGAGGGAATGTTTAGACGTGGGTAGAGTAGCCAACAACTGTACTCAAGTAAAATAATGTTACTGCAAAAAAATATTACTCAAGTAGAAGTAGAAAATCTGTACTACTCTTAGAAGTCCAATTTATTTTAAAAAGTTACTGTAACAGTATATGTAACCCATACCCACCTCTGCAAATGGCACACACTATTTTTAAAACTGCATGCAATATTTAGCCCTAGCTTCAATAAATGTCATAAATAAATAATATAAATATAAATATAATAAATAAATAAATCATTCTATTTATTTATTCTCCGTATAAATCATAGCACATATTTTATTGAGGCATATTTCTGTTTTTCCTTTTCACCTCACCTTTACCTCCAAGAGAACATGGCAGTAAGAAGTCTGCCAGGTTTTCCTCATTCTGCAAGGAACCACAACTAACGCTGGAGACACGCTACACGATTTTTTTGGCTGATTTTCTAACGAATCACAGTTGTGCTGAGTCTGTACCTGTCAACATGAGTTGCATGGAGTCGTCAGCCCAGAAATGTGTTAGTGTGGGAGGTTTAAAGACTCAAATCAGCATCGCAGAGACTCGACCAGATCTCAGTCGCAGTCAATCAAACACGTTTGAATTTTTAAGCTGACTTTTGCTGTTGATCATGTGACTCTGGCGTGTGTGCGTTAAAAAGTTTGCCGAACTGTGGTGATTGTGAACTTCTGTATAAAGTCCTATCAGACCTGAGTGGTATTTATAGGCTAGATAAAAAAAATCTGCATTCTATTTAACATGAATTATGATGTTAATAAAACAGACTGGAATATTGCAGCTCTTTTTGCGTTATGTGGGGAAGCTGTCATCTGTACAAGGTCAGCTAACATTAGTGATATAACTGTGGCAATTTATTTACTATTATGCCATGAAAAACTTCTCTAACCGGTTTTATTCAAACGTGTTGTGTACAGTTTAAAGCCCTGCTGTTCTCCTCTGACACTTGCTGCATGACCCCTGTATCGTGCACTATACTGTGAACAGGGATGACATTTGGACACGGCCACTGGTGCAGTCTTTAAATGTGTGATCCCCAGTCTTTCAGTCTTCAGAAAAAAATCTGCTGAAACCAGTCACTGTGAGCTCCTAGTCTTTTCAAAATATGTAACGACTGAGAAAGTTGTGTAGTGTGTCCCCAGAAATGGAGAGATTCTTGGTGTGTGCATAGTTTTATGGACATCTGCCGTACTGCCATACTGTGGTTGTGGAGTTTGTTGATAATGAGTCTTTAGTAAAACTTTCTGTTGGCTGTTGTCTTTAAAAGCAATGAGTAATGTCCTCTTTGTCTGTACTTTCATTTCTGTAAGTCCATCATTTTTAGGCTGTGGTAATGTTGAACTATGAGGACAGAGTACAGGGTATTTCACACTCCAGTATGGTGTTTTATGACTGAATCTCAGGCTTTCTTGTTTAATGTAGATGTGCTTAAAAGCTTTGTACACTGCAATTATCAGCTCAGTGTCAGAAGACCTTTTCTTTATCAATTTGACATATTTTATAAAACATACAGTTTGAATTTTTGGGAGCTTTCATCAGTCAGGAGTTTTTTTGTTTTTTTGTTTCTCATTAAAATGGATGGAATATTCTGGAGCTCAGACTCTGCCAGAGCGTGTTCCACAAGCAGGAGCCTAGCATCGATCCCTGGCTCATGTTGGTTTTTTGCTCTAGCCCATCTCTCATCCATCCTCTCTGTTTATCTTTGAAATACAAATGCAGGAGTAGTCCTGGCAGTGACAATCCGTACGCTGTGGTGTTTTTTGTGTTGGACCTCAGATTCTTCCTCACAGCTCAGTTCTTTGGCTGCACAAAGATTCATCACTGAGATAATGAATTTAGCTATGCAAATACAGGATAGTACTAAATCAACCAGATCAGTTGTTCTGTATTCCTCTGTAGGGCTGTGTAGGGTGACCACCTGTCCCACTTTTGGTTGTCCTGCACAGCCATTTAGGCATCTGTCCCTCTTTTTCATTGCTGCTCAGTGGATCTCATAAACAGAGCTAGAACAACGAGATAAGGTCAGTATTCCTGGTGTAAAATGTAGAATAAATATCTTGATAGGTTGAATATATGGCTGGTGTGTTGCTGCCCCTATGTCTCAGGAAAGCCCTTGGAGCTGTGAGCTGGATTTGCTTCTGTGAAAATACAGAGACTGAAAGCTTTGAATTTTTAATTTTTTTTTCTGTTGCACCTTTTTTTATCCCAAAGAATAAAGTCTCAGTAAAGACAATACTTTGCAAGATGTGTGTTTTTGTGATAAAAAAACAGCACATCAAATGTTTTATAGGCAGTAAGCTGGTAAGTTAGATTTGTATCAAAGCTTTTATTTCTCGAGTCTCACCTTGTTCCACCAAATCAAAGACCTTGTGCTACTTTCAGTACTTTTTGAGGTGGTCACCTTAGGTGTGTGCAATATATCTTACAACAATAATATCTGAATTGTTGTCTTAACAATATGCAAAATCCCATTATTGAGTATTCATGTAGCACTTGGTAATACATTACTTCTGAGCCGCCGGTAATAATATTACAGATACTAACAAAATACCTTTTAGTTACATGCATTACAGTCACTTCAGTTTCCTGCAGTTTACAGCGAGAACACGGAGCAAAAATGGATTAAATAAATAGCTCTAATAAGTTTTCTACTTTCATTTCATCTGTTTCCTCCACTGTTTTTTTTTTTTTTGGGGCCATGTCAGGTTGCTCTGTCGAAGTGACTGCAGCTAAAACTCTGCTTGAACATTTGTATTAAGAGAGAAATAACAGCCTAGTGCTGGTTACGGCGGCTTTTGGCTAACCCTAACCCTTTGTATTAGGTTCATTTATATCTTACTTACTAGGTAATCCAAAAGTACAGTAAATAAGTTACTTTCATGAGTGAGTAACTAAGTAAAGTATTATATTACTTTTTTAAATAGTAACTAGTAATACTTTTTGGACTAGGCTAACTAACCTAACACTGGTAATATCTACATTCCACTGTCATCACTAATGTGCATAGTGAATTCAAAATTACACTGAAAAAAAAAAAATGTTGCAAAAACTCAAGGCAGCAGTCAAGATATTTGAGCCCAACTTAAAATCTCAAGTTTTCAACAAATATTTTTGTTTTGTTTTTGACTAAAAACTTTCAATCTTAAGTTTTACTCACTATAATTTTTTTCAACTCAACAGCCAATGGACTAGCCATTGTTTAGAAAAAATAGTAGTATTAAAATTTACAAAACAATTTTAACCGCAACTTTTTCTGAACAGTGGATAGTCTGTTGGCTGTAAGGTGAGTTAAAAAATAATGATAGTGAGTAAAACTTAAATGTGGAAGTTTTTCATATTTGAACATTAAATTTGGTGAAAACTTGATATTTTGAGTTGCCCCCAAAATGCAAAAATCTTGAGGGATCCTGTTGCTTTGAGGTTTTTAAATTTTGCCAGAAATGTGACGTTCATGAACGATCCGACTCTTTTGAACGGCTCTTCACCCTGAAGGATAAGAGCCGAGTTATGGTGGTGCAGGAGCCATTCTTTTTATTTTTTATTTTTTTTTACTCTTGTATCAAAATGAACAAGCTTTTTTGTTTGCCAACCACAAAAAACCCTCATAAGAAAACGCAGAATACAAGCTCAAGAGAGTCATACGGAAAGAGATGAGGGGAGAGAGGAGAGGAGCACACTGGACATGCTCAGACAAACATTAGTCTGAAGTCTCTAGTTGTAAACAGTTTGTGTGCATGAAAGTTTATTGTTGCCTGCTTAGTATTTACTGACATTTTTTTTTGTATGGACATATGTAAATGTCACACATTTGGGCATTTTGGACATATTATAAATCCTAAATGGTGGTCTCACTCTATGTAGAGGTTTATGACATAGAGAATAGAATAGAATAGAATCCACATATGCTAATTTTATTATCATCAATGAATAAGTGATAATAATGTCCCACAACAATAATAATGTCCCACCAATAGAATACATTTTATTCTGATTAAAATGATAATATAGAAATGGACGGATCTCAAAGATTCTGTTCCCGTTAAAGAGCCATAAATCCCATCTCTAGTTTTTGCAACATTTTTTTTTTTTTTTACAGATTTTTACCTACTCCCAGTAACTTAGAAATGAGTATTATTTGTAGTAGTAATAGTAGTATTATGTAATTAATATGACAGTAAAACAAATTATTCTTTTGCTGACTTTGACAGAAAACTGCAGTAGATACTTGTACTAGTACAACAGTAAGACATTTACAAACTCTTTTTTTGGCATTTTTGCAAAATATCATCAATTATTGTATTGAGATAATCCCCCAAAAATATTGCGATACACATTTTTGTCAGTATGGCCCACCCCAATACCTTTCTGAAACTATTACACATCCAATAATGACTGTAGGGATATGACTTTAGTTTTTAGATGACACTTGAGTACAAATGTAAAATCTTACTGATCTTTCAATTCATCAACAAAACTCTGATCTCTCCACATTGGAAAACATATGACGTGAAGAAAGATTCAACAGTGGATAAATGACAGACAGACCCACAGAGGAGAGACATGCTGTAATCCCGTACTTCTGTGGCTGGATTAAAATCCCTCGTCCCAGGACAGGGGGGAGGGGGATAGGGTAGAGGAGAGGCTGGAGGTCCCTGGACAAAGGGGAGGGGTGGAGGAGGGGCTGGGGGATTAGTTTCACAAATCTCTGCACAGCTGTGGCGCAGTGGGAGGGGCCTGATGACAAACAGGGAGGAGTCACTGTCCTGGGCTGTGGCCTGGACCTACTGCTCCATACCGTCCCATGTGTATAATAATGATGAATTATAAGAAGCTGCCAGTTTGTTTTTTCTAATATTATAAGCTTGCACACCACTTCCAAAGCCTCAGAGTGGACTGTGGAATGTAACTGCACTGTGTGGACCAGCCCCCATTTTGGCTCATTGGTCAGAGAATAGTCGAATACTGTTTGTTAGTAAAGAGGTTCTTTGGATTCTGCAACATCGAGAGCAAAAACTCCAGCCAGAGCATGTAGACTACCAGTCCCAAACCTGGATGAATAGAAGGAGTTGAGTCTGGAAGGATATTTGGCATAAAAACCTGCCAAAGTACTGGCAATAGGGACTTTTCTCTTCAGATAATTTTTAATCAAAAGATGTCAAAGTGAAAAGGAATAGTTTAGAGCAGGATTGTCCAAACTTTTTTCCTTGAGGGCCACATACTGAAAATTATATGTGCAGGAGGGCCACTCAGTCGAGGCGTCATATTTTGCATCACCACAAAAGATGTCACTTTTTCTTGGCGGCACCAACCACTAATTTCCATTTTTTTCTTTCTTAATGCCAGGTACATCTCACACAAATGAAGTTTTGTACCTGCGTTTCAAACCTTGCAGTAAACAGTGCTACCTGTGGCAATTTGGGCCAATTGTGAATGAAGTCCAAGGGCCAATAAAAAATTGTCTGCGGGCCGCATTTGGCCCCCGGGCCATAGTTTGGACACCCCTGGTTTAGAGTAAAGTAAGGCTGGGCGATAAGTCAAATTAATCTGATTAATTAAAGTTTTTATTTTTTGACAATGTCAAAAATGGTGGATAAATGATAATAGACCTGATCTTGAGAACACAGAGAGCTGAAACTGAGACATTTATAGCACTAATGCACTTTGCGGCTGCCTTACTGTTTTTTTGTACAGACATTTTGTACAGCCCTAACCTGGCCCTCACTAATGCATCAGGAGCATAAAGTGATTAGATACAAACATAATATTTTAAAATTAATCAGCACTAACATTTAGATTTAGATTTAGAGTATATACCTAAAATAAAAAAATACTATGCAATAATCATAACAAACCTACATTTATATAGCTTTTTATGCCAACAAAAGAAAAACTTTAGATTGTATTTTTTTAGCCATTGCCCAGCCAGAGTAGAGTAGAGAGTAACAGAGTATGACAGTATCAGTGGTGTAAGTTGGTGCAAATCTGTCCAGAATAAAACTACATAGGAAGCTGCAGTCTGGGAGAGTACTCCTCACATTACCTTTTATGAAGTTAAGTTTAAGTATTAGTACAGTTTATGCTCATTTGACCTGAAACATGGTTCACTTTGCTATTTTTTTTCTGCCCTGCAAAAAGTACAAGACAGTCCAGGGCTTAACAGTCTGTGCCTCACCTTGCCTTGTACAGTACTAGTGCTTTCAAAAGTAGTGTTTTTGCATGGATTTGTTTTTCCATCACTACCATTATCTCACAAAGGGAGAGAGTTCTGTAGTGCAGTGTAAGGAGGTAATTATTCAGTTATAAATCATTATATATTATGGTCCATTTTATAAAGACATGTGTACTTGACACCACATTAGAGTCCTCTCTCAGTGAAGACAGTCTGCTGTAAAAGGTCCCAGTGGGTTCTCTGCGGTCTGTTCTGTCTCTACCCCATAATACTTCTGATAGATCTGATAGAGTGGAAGATGCTCCAGAGGCATTTGTTTATGTACCTTCATCTTTCTGTCCTGATAATTATTGGATAAGCTCATTATTAATCTAACAAAAGGGGAAGGTTGTGTTAAAGCCTAAGCTCTCATAAGATTATCTTAAAAGATAGTTGAGGTCATGCACTAGGTCGACCAATATGGGTTTTTCAATGGCTGATGCCGATACTGATTTTTAAAATTCAGACCAGCTGATTATCACTGCCAATTTTTTTGGACCTTTGTTCTTAATTTTATGAAATAAGTTAATTTAATATAGTTTGAGTAATGCTTCTTAAAACGCAAACAAATGTGTTCGAATTGGACAGTGAGAACAGTTACAGATGAGTTTTTTGAGAAAACCAATAAGGCAATCTCAATCAAACTTGCAGTGCAGGTAAAGCTAGGGGAGAGCTGCAAAATGCATTTTGATTTTTTTGCTATGAAGTTCTGTTCCAGAGAAATGAGCAAAATCTTTTTATTGCTGTTTTGAGCATTTCAGATTGAGATTAAGGGATTTTTGTTTCCCATGAACTGCAGAGTAGAAGTCCAAACTGCAATAAGATGATCCTTCAGTCACATGGTTGCCCAGACATGTGCCTGACCAAATTATTAAAGCATTAAAGTATAAGAATTGACCGGTGGGCAGTTGTCTAAAACAGTGGTTCCCAAAGTGAAGTCCGGGGCCCCATGTAGGTCCGTGAGGGTACTGCAGGGGGGCCCCTGAGAGGTTGTCAATCTTAAGTACATAAGCAGAAATTAAGTTTGAAATGAATTACAATCATATACTTGTTTAAAAATATTACTTTAAATAAATTGTTAGCCATCAGTGTTTTTTGTAACGTTTTTATAGAAATAAATGTATTAGTACTCAGTGGGAACTGAATACCAGGCCGTTTGGAATCTTCATCTCATGAGGGCAGTCTGGATTAATCTTAGAGCAGTATGCCTCCTCCTGTGCAGTAACGTTTTTTGTTTCCAGTGCCTGAGTACATTTCTCTAGCGGTAGCGCACTCATATGTGTGTAAACTAGGGCTGTGTGATATATCTTGTAAACTTGTATTCACATAGCAGCGTCATTAGGACCCATGTTTAAAGCAGAACTTTCAAGGTATGCCCTGGATAGGCTTACATCTACCTTAGTGTCTTTATTTACTCAAACACTTGAGCTACCGCTAAACTTGCGGCGACGTGTCAAAGTGAACCTAAAATGTGACTGAGTGTTCTTGTGTTGTAAAAGACAGACTTCATAACGCTGACAGAGCAACACACGCTCTTGTCTTTGTCCAAAACTTTGCTGTGAATCTTACACGAGTCTTAGCGTCTGTCTGTCCCTCAAAGAAGTGAGTCTTAGCTCACGCCGTGCCATTCAAGTGCTCGCTGTCGCTCATGGACCACTGCCAAGGCAGGACGCACCACTGTTTGATTACATCAGCTGATTCCTTGATCAGCTGTGCCTCCAAACGAACCCATCCAGACTCATGACATTGTGGAGTGGATTACAAAAACAGGCTATGTTGGTTGTCCTGTTTAGCCTGTTACTTGCAGTGCATACTGTAGCCTATTTTCTCTATGTAATATCCAGATTCGTCATCATTGATATCCCTGTTGTGCATAGTGAAATTAACTTTACACCAATAACATTAAAACAAATTCCTCTTGTGCTGACTTGAAAACTGCATTAGATACTGTATACAAGAGCTATTACAATAATAAGACATTCATAAACTAATTTTTTACATCATGCAAGATATTGTATAATTAACGTATTCTAAAAAAATCAATCATCGCCCGGCCCTAGTGAAAACCACCTAGTCAAACGCCTTACATTTATTGTTACGTTGCATTGAACACAAGCCAAATGTGATTAAAAAAACAAATCTATAAGACACGAGAGATTGAATTAAATATACTGAAAGCTGGTACTAAACAGGAAGCAGTGTTTTTGCTGCAGCAGTATGCAGCCTCTCACATTACTACACACCAGAATTTACTGTTAGCCAACTTCAAATACGACTCAGGAATCTCACACTGAGACACAACTCTTTTGCACTTGTGTGACATCTGTGTTTGTGTAGGCGTTGGTGTCCTGGACCTAGAGTAATGGAAACAGGGGCTACTGAACCAAACTGTCCCATACTAACACAATCTGAACTATACCACTCCAGGCATGTGCCTTTAGCCAAGTGGGACTGAACCCCTCCTATTCAAACCTATACTTTCACCTAAATCAATCCTACCTGATCATAGCCTTTTATCTAAAGTGGGGCGAGCTTTGTGTGATACTCTGTTTCTCTGATTGGTTATTTACAAATAGTGGTAGTTTATGGAGCTCACCAGTCCACGTTTTCCATTGTGAGATAGGGACAAGGCGCTGTGCTCTCCATGTGCTTCTGGCTTTGTTTGATTCTTACACCCTTTCTCATTAGTTGTGTGTTTTTCAGCTGCATTTTGAAGTAGTTTAATCGGTGTCCGTGTGTTCTGTTCATCTGAAATTCACCTCAATATAGAAAAATATGTGTTGTTGCTCAGGTTATGTAGAGAAAGTACTGCTGCCCTCACACACAGCCCCCTCCTGGTTTGATGGAGTGGGGCAGTTCAGAGAGAACAGCACAGAACCAGGAGGCTGGGGCGGGACCACAGACTGAAGCTGCAGGATGTCCCGACTCTGAGCAGTGTGAATGAGAAGAGAGAAGAAAGGCACCCCCCCCCTCGCAGCTCTTATGTAAGGGGTCTTACATAATGAGACATTGACTGTGGAGAGTGCAGGCCCTTTGAGCTCCTGTCTGAAATATTCTGTCATTTGTCACAAGTGTCCTGCCTCAGTCACCATTGTACCTGCAGAGGGGAAAGGAGACAGCAGCAAGATGAGCCACGGAACCACAAAGGTCCTCCCACCACTGGGTAAAAGCAAGAACCAATAAATAAGTAAAAAAATGTGCACTTTTTACAGTATATTTTACTATTTACTAAATACTTTTTTTAACCTGCTGTGAGCACAGTACATGTACAGTATGGAAACGGTACAGTCCTGTAAGATCATTTAAAAAAATAAACCATAAGGCATTATCTAGGCTGTATTATTAATGTTTTAATAGATTAGTATGTGAGTGCAGAAAAGGGGGTGTCCTGCTCATATTTGATGAAGGGATGCTCCCACTGGCTGATGGTCTACACAGTTTGTAAATGTTGAATCAGTGGAGTATGGAATGTATTGCTGCCGGGTGAGAAAAAAATACATTTCATGTGTTTTATGTTCTAACAAGAAACATACTTGTACATAAGATGCTATCACATTTTTGCTTGATACTAATTTATCACATTATTACGAGATACTGGTGGTTGGACGATAAATCAGGCCAGTTTTTGAATTTGGTCAGACTCAGGCACATGTCCAGGCAACCATGTGACTGAAGGACCCCAGCTTCCCCAACCATCTTGCAGCAGTTTGGACTCTTACTCTGCAGGTGATAGGACACATCCCAAATCTCTTTATCTTAGCCTGAAAAGCTCAAAACTGCATTATTTATTTATTTATTTATTTATTTATTTTCTTATTTTTCTGGCATAGAACCTCATAGAACAAAAAATCCAAAAGCATTTTGTAGCTCTCTCCAAGCTCTACCTGCAGTGCAAGTTTGATTGGGATTGCCTTATTGGTTTTCTAAAAAAAAATCATTTTTAACTGTTCTCACTGTAACTTTCTAACATATTTGTTTCTGTTTTAATAAGCATTACTAACAAATGGCAATATTAAATTAATTTCTTTTATAAAATTAAGAAAAACAGCCCTACATAAAATCTGCAGTGTTTATCGGCCATCGGCTGCTGTGAATTTTAAAAAAATTGGTAACGGCATCAGCCATATAAAATCCCATATTAGTTGACCTCTAAAAAATACAAGATATCAACTCACGTTTTTACAAGTTAACATGAAACATCACCTTGTTAAAACATGATATCTTGTTAAATGGGTTAATATATTTATGATGTTATGACAAAATAACTATTTATCTTGTAAACATGTGATACACCAGTTTCTTGCAATAACATGACACAGATAAAATGTGTTTTACACTTTACTCACCGCCTTTTTTATCATAATTTATATTTTATTTATAAGTGGTTCGTTCCCTGTCTGACACACAGATATCTGGAAATTTGGTTCCCTGAGGGGGAAACTCCAGTCTCTGTCTTGTGTCAGTCCCAAGCCTGGATAAATGGCGAGGGTACAATATGTCTGCACAATATCAGGAACATATCGGTATCCTCTCATTACTCAAATAATATGAACATTACTTGATTGACATTACCTCAAAATGTATCAAAATTACCTAAATTTGTAATTGATGGCCTGAATGATGATGATTGGGTTTAACCAGTGCAGGTCCCGCTCCTATCTGGGATGGGGGTGAGGTGGGGGCTGTCCCAGAGCAGAGGGGATTGTGGGATTATGTATGAGTGCTTTAATAACCCAGCATGTGTTGGAGCTATTAAAGCTTGTGTGCAGGACAGAGACGCTTCTGCACGCTCCTCCACATCTCTGTCTCCCATCTACTACTCCTCACTTTTCTGCCTCTATTCTGCTCCTCATCCCTTCTTTGTCTCCTCTTTCCTTTCCTCATTTCCTAACATCCCCCTGATCTTAATCTCTCCCTGTTGTCTCCTCTGTCCTAAATCCGTGGGTCGTCTCTGGAGTTCAGCAGGGCACGCCACTCAGACCGTTGTCTAGTTAGCATTAGAGTAGCGCACTTGTGGCCGCAGCAGTAGCAGTGAGGGCCGGTGGAGGATGGTGATGGCTGTGAAAGACCCAGGTTGTTCCAACGGGGCGCAGGACAGGGGGGACCAGGAGGGGACAGCGGCGGGACAGTCTGGAGCTGAGGGGGCCCAGAGAGCATCAGTTTCTGGAGGTGAGACACAAACTTGTACTGGAGCTACAGTGGATGGGAACAGATTTGTAAAGTATTGTTTTATTGGGAGACTTTACTGATTTATACATAACAGGAATACATGTTTTAGACTTTTTAAAATAATTTATTTGATGTGGCTGGTGGGGATGGAGAATGGCACAGAGGAAATGGGCCCAATGCGGAGGTCAAATATGGGTCTCCTTTTTATGTGGTACAGACTACCAGTGTTGCCAGGTTGTGCTGGTTTCCACCCAGTTGGGCTTCTTTTGAACACCTTGAGCTGGTTTATAAAATGGCATTGGTCTGGTTTATAAAATTGGGGCTGCTTTCCACAACGTTCTGTGAGTTTTTAGAAAATATTCTAGAGAAAATACCAACAAAATAGTTATACAACACAACAGTCATAGTCATTTTATGGCAAACAAAGTAGAAATACACATTTTAATAAACTGCTGTGTCCTCCCACTCATAGATCAGTTCAAAATGAGTGATTCATGTTTGGTTGCTCACATTTCATGTTGGTATTTCATACATTTTTTGTAGTTTCTACCTGACCAGGAAGGTTTTGGTTGTCTGATTGCACTCTTTGTGTGGAACCTGTTTGGTTTACTTTTTATAGTGCTGCTGTCAAGTTTTGTGTACATTCTTACAGTTTTAACATTTAGAGCGGTTGTGATTTGGACTGTTTTTTGTTGTGTTGGGTGGGTTTTAAGTTCTGTTTGAGCTGGAAACTGTCAGTGAGGTCTGGCAACCCTGCTGACTTCCAGGGGCCACCTGGTTTCTGATATTAGTAAAGGCTGCAGTTGTGAATTAGTTTTAGGGGTGGCAGTAGGTAGAGCCGTTCGCCCACTAACTGGAAGGTTGGCAGTTCGAGCCCCGGTATCAGCTTTGCATACTGCCATTGTGACCTTGGGCAAGACACTTCACCCACCTTGCCTGTATAAATGTTTGGTGGTGGTCAGTGAGGTTATAAGCGCAGGTTGGTCTGCTTCAGAGCAGCTGTGGTTACAGAGTGTGACTGAGGAGTGAAGGGATAATGGACTCATGTAAAGTGCTGTGGCTTGAAAAATGCAGTATAATTCTAATCCATCATTAAAATGATTAGTTTTAAATGATATTCTACCTGTCATTAGTTTTAGAGGTAACTGAGTGCTGTTGCAGCTGACAGGAGGTGAACTGATTTAGTGTCAAAAATGATTTTAAACATTATACATGTTGTGAATATTTGTTCAGAAATATACACAGCCTATTTTACAAATCTCAGTTTTCATCTACATTGTTGCAATTCTATTCAGTTAGAACAGAATAATAAAATAAAATAATAGCCTTATTGTCATTGCACATTGTATACTAGGGCTGCACAATATGCAGGCTGCAAAATTGTTATCACAATATCAGCAAATGCAATATCCATATCGCAAGAACCTAAATATATCGCAGCAACGCTGTGGTCTTCCATCTGACAGAGATTTACACTGAAGAATTATTTCCCTACCAGAGCCTTAAATAAAAATGTTTAAAAAGTCCAGTTTTAGTGGTAATTTCCTTAATTTAGTCACAATTTAGCCTTGTCTTATTCCTGGTTTAGTCTGTGTTAAGTTTTGATTTTGCCGCTGTTTTGACTTGTAAATACAGGAACTTACATTTTAGTTTTAAGTAAATTTTTTAGTTTGAATTTATTTATTCCTGTGTCAGAAAAGTAGGCCCTATTTAAAATATTGCAATAATAGCATTATCACAATTTTCAACATAGTTTTTAAATTTCCCTTTTTTTTTCATATTGTGCAGCCCTATTGTATACACAGTACACAACACACAACAAAATGATATTTCCACTCAGGGCCTGGAGGTAATACACCCCACTATGTCTGGGCTGGGAAGTGGTTGAAGGACCTTGATTAAATATCAAAGCCTTATGAATGAATGAGTGAATGAAAATGGCAGTAAGCCAGGTGTTCAGCATCACTGGTTCTTTACTGTAAAAATCTTTTGCATATTGCCGTAAGATGTAAATAACTATTTTATACAGCTGGAATATACATTAAAATTACTTGATGTATGGTATATTTTTGGTAAACAATGTGCCTCCTGATGTGCTTAAGAAAGCAGATCCTGCAGGTAGCCAGTTTCTTCTGGGACTTGTCTCACATTCACTTGTCAGAGTGAACGAGTTCTGACTCAGAGTTTGTGCATTGACATTCAGCACATGGACACACTGAGACACTGCTCAACGGGAAGCCACTCAGATGGAGATGACATGAAAAACTCATAGAAAACTCAGTAGTTGGTCCTTCTGTGGGACTCATGTGACCCCTGAGGTGGTTCTGTTATTGTACTGACTGCAGAGTGAGCTGTTATTTAAATACACTGGTTGGGCAAACTGCAAAAAGAGCGCTGAACTGTTTAAATGTAAAATTATCACTTATTATTAATAAACATGGTACTGGTACATGGTGTGTGATCTGTACTGAGAAGCACATGCTATTTGGGCTACATAATACAATATAGTGCCTGTTGATTGTTATAACAATATCAAAGGCTAAAGGCCCTTTTCACATAGGACTGTGGCACTCTATTCGCCGCTGAGCTGAGCAGTGCCACAGCAGTATAGTTGAGTGGGAGCGGAGCACACAGTTTGTGGGCATGGCAACCACACAGACCAGGAAGTGGTTGTAAGCAAGTAGCAGTCAAGGCAAATTTTTAGAAATTTAGAAATTTAGCCTCGTACTCTTTTACCCTTTCATGAGCAGGACCCCCACACTCCTCTCATAGTCAAAGCACGAGGACTACACCCCTGTATGCTAAGATCCCCCCCAAAAAATGGCAGTAGACTGACCACACACACACACACACACACACACACACCCACACACACACACACACACACACACACACACACACACACACACACACACACACACACACACACACACACACACACACACCTCTTTTCATTGGCGGAACAGCCATGGAGCTGGAGTCCATCTTTAAATACATGACTTCACATGCACTGACAACAAAGCAGCATCATTAAAAAGGCCCACCAGTGCCTGTACTTTCTGAGGAGGCTGGCGCAGCTGGAGTTAGCTCTGGAGACCTCCACCTCCCATCACTATGTGCCAGGAGAACTGCTTTGTTGCTGACAACAAAAGGTTAAATCTACTTAAAATACAGGTTTCTGTGGGGCCCTAAAAAGTAAAAAAATATCTTAAATTGTAAAGTCTGATTTTCAGGCCTTAAAAAGTCTTAAATTTGCAGAGATGCAGACTGTAAGGTCTTAAATACATTTAAACAGATTTCCTATAAGTCACATACATTTGATGCAACTACCTAGAATGTCCACTTAATGCTCAAAGGTATTTTACCGGCGACAATACGAAAGCTTAGGCCTTTTTTTCTTATCAAGACCAAAATGCTTTGCGGAACTCACTGTCACAAAAGTCCTATTTTTCAACAAATGTCTTAAAAAAGTCTTTAAAAACTTAAATTAAACTTATTGAAGCCTGCAGAAACTTTGAAAATAAAAACAGGAGTGCTTCAGTGGCTCACCTGGTAGAGCACCTACCACATAAATGGAGAGCTTGGGTGTATTTGCTTCATGTCATTTTATCTCGTAAGGACTACTCCTGCTCCTGTCCGGGCTCTCTCTGGACAGATAGGCATGTTGCGTTGGCGTGTCTGTGTGAGTTATGTCTAGAGGAGTGCATGTGGTCCGGGAGTGTGCACGCGGAGAGGGGAATGGCGCATGGCTGCAGAGAAAACATTCCTGTGGTCAGATACGTGCTCGCCGCGTTCTGGTGGGACATGGGGAAGGTCAGGCACGGCCCCTTCAGCTGTGGGACCCATCTCCGTAAACAGAAGAACAGTGTTATTTGGAGAGGTGCTTACTGAGCCCTGTGACCTCTTCCACTAGTTCAGAACTTTGTAAATATTTAAAGTGAGCTTTAGGCTGGACTGTACTTTTTATCCTGGCTCTATGCTCTCTGCTTATCTATGCTCTCTGCTTATCAAGGGAACCATGTGGGAGCGGTGGGCTTCTCCCATTTACTCTTCCAGATCAATATAAGTGGACTTTGTGTTGCTGGACAGAAACATAAACATACTTAATATTGATATGCTGTATCGATGCAACAGTACAGCTACCCCCAGTATCATATAGGTTATATATTTCTCTTTTCTGGCCTCTCTTACTTTGTTTGACTTGTATTGGTTAAAGTTAAAAAATCTACTGGTATACAGAGCACAGTAATACAGATACATGTGAACTGTGCTTCAGTGGACTCTTTTTTTTCTGGCGTTTGTTTGGGACTATTTGCAGGAACTGATAACTTTTCTGAGCTTTTAACCATGTTATAATGTTGTCTCCTGGTATTTTGTATTTTGTTTCATTCACACATGTTTGAGTAATCTATTCTGAGGTGCTGCCCTTGCTGAAAATGCTTGGTCCCACGGCTCTACATAGACACATAAAACCAGGAAGTGCTCCTGCACTCTTTTAAAGCCCTGATAAAGGACTAATAATTTCAGGACTTAAACTGTGGCACTACGATTCTGTCAGCTCATTTATCCATCTGTTTGCGTTATGTTGCTAAAATCCATGCTAATTAGCCATTTTATTCTCTGTCCATTCACCACTGGTCAGTAAAAGCACTCAGAGATTCTCTTTTCTAAACTTCGACAGTCTAGAAAAGTGCATTATTATTATTATTTACTAAATTCATGGGTGAACTAGATTAGAATAGATTATTCTGATAATCAATTAATCTGTTGATTATTTTTTTGATAAATATATGAGATAGTGTAGTGGGAGTAAAGTGGTTAAAAACCCAAAGATGTTTTATAGTTCCCATTAGAAACTGGTGATAATTCTACCAAAAAATCACTTAATTTTTACAAAAAGTACACTGCTTGAGGATGTTTGGATAGAACATATACACACAGGAATATATATATTTTTAAAAACAAAATGTACATTTTTTTTAACTTTCTGTGGCTTTACTGCTCTGTGTTGGTAATAAACCCTCCTATACGCAAATAACATGTTACAGAAACTGTGAATACCCCAGTAAACAATTATTTTTTACATTAGTTGACGATTATTTCAATACTCGATTAATCCAAATCCAAATGTTTTCTGCAAAGTGAAAGTAACAGCTCCCTAACAGATGAGGTTTTCCACATATACATTATTTTAAGTTATAAAACCTGAAATACTAATGCAAAGGTGTCCAACACTATATCAAAAAGCCTGGAAAACAGCTTAATACGTCTCCTTTAATGAATGTGTTAGAAAAGGACAGTACTGGGCCCAGGAAGATGCTTTGGCTCTGACACATGATGTCGTCATTCTTTTTAGTTTTTAGCTTTAAAGAGAAAAACTGAACATTCCTCCAAGGGCTGCTCTTGGTGACAGTGGCATGGAAAAAGTGTCCTTTAACTAACAGAAACCTCAGACAGACGACTGTTCTGGGTAAACTGTAGTTTGTTAGAGCCGGTGGGCAAATAATTCTGTAGCGGAGTACAATAGGTTTTCATTAACAACATCAAAAAAAGTGATTGTAGTAGACCAGTTTGCTAAAGTCTTGACCTTGTGTTGGTCTTGAATGTATTTTTACTTCGTCTCAAAACATGTAAAATAGTGAGACAATTCTGCTGTTTACAAACTTTCCAAACTAGAACCAAGACTACTCAAATGTGTGAATGAAACAAAATACTACTCCAGGTATATTTTTGAGCAGAAAACAACATTATAACATGGTGAAAAGCTCAAAAAAGTCAAATGTTAATAATATCACAGCAGTTGATCAGTTGAGAGGAGGTGATGTCCTGAAAGATGGAAGTAAAAAGTCCCCAGGGAGAATTTAGAAGCCTCTAATAATAAAATCTGAATATGCTGAGCACCAGTACTGTGTCTGTGTCTGTCATTTCCTCTTTCTGTTGCTGTGCATTATTAAATACCTAATACTAAAACTTCTCACTGCAAGTACCACCTCAGGGTATATTTGGCTCTACAAGTACCAATTTTAACATTCTGTTAAAATCCATAATCCATCCATAAGGACTAAACCTGGACTAAACCAGGACTAAACCTGGACTAAACCAGGGCTAATCTAGAACTAAACCAGGTCTAAACCAGGTCTAAACCAGGTCTAAACCAGGTCTAAACCAGGTCTAAACCAGGACTAAACCAGGACTAAACCAGGACTAAACCAGGACTAAACCAGGACTAAGCACTGGTCTAAACAAATTAATTCTACGACCAGAGCAGGACTAAAACATCAATACACCTAGCTTTAAATTACTACTACTACTACTACTTCCTAATAAGTATTTTTTTTTTTTAAATACTATGTAAACTCATTAAGTCTGGTGGGACACATTGAGCTATAATCAGAATGTTTACAAATGGATGTACAGGTTAGGTCCAGGGCTAAAATCTTTTCTGGTTGCCTGTTTGTCTTTTTTTTTTTTTTTTTGCTACTACTTGTAATTTTTGAAAGAGTTAATCTGAAACTGGGGAGCAATGCTAAGAAGGTGTTTTACTGTTTTCCTGGGACCCCTCTTGTTGAGTTAGTAATGAAATGAAAGCTTTCATAAACAAAAATAAAGGTATATTGTGTTAATCTTTACTTATTGTACAAAATGATCTTGCTTAGGGCACCCAAATATATAGGACCAGCACTGATCCCCTTTGTCTTGGCCTGGACCTGATGTCTTATCTGTTTCTCATGACAGCAGTGTATTCCATGACTTTATTTAGAATGCCGTATGGTGTATCTGTCCATAACCGTGGTGAGATAACGGCTGCTGTGTGCTGAGTGGACTTATTCCCTCCACTCCTGTGTATAATGACATCCACGCCTGTATCCTGGGCTGTAAGAGTCTTAGCTGGGCTTATGTGGGCTTTAGGGCGTTAGCTCACTGATACTCACTGGAAGTCTGCACACCTCTCAACCCCTGGCCTCGTCTTAGACTGAAGCCTCTTTATGGATTGGACTATTTTTAATGTGACACTATTTTAACACTTACTGAGGAGCAGATGAAATGGAGGACATGAGTGGGTAAGAACTTTTGGGATGTCTCAGTGGATTTAACTTTGACTTCCAGGGGATGAACTGTTTGGACAGGCGAATTTATTGGCATCAGATCTTGTTTCTGAAATGGTGTGAGAGCTAAATGAATGTGTTCAAGTGGTAGGTCTGTGGTTAGGGCTGCTGAACGAAACGGGAATGGGTTTATAGTGGCGAAAGCACTCTTGCCACAACATACAATCTTTGTGTTTACTTTCTTTCTAGATCCCCATGGGTGTTTCTGAGGGGTGGGGGATTACTTATTGCTTCTTGTGACTCTGATTGGTCAATAGACGTGTCAATCCTACAAACTGACCAAACTTTGACCAATTTCTGCTGTATGGTCTTCTTTGAATAGGAAATCATTATTATTATTATTATTATTATTATTATTATTATTATTATTGGTAGTAGTAGTAGTAGTCTGGGTAAAATTTTGAAAATGTGTCAAAAACAGTTTTCAGATCTTCTTCTAACCATAGTGATCTATCTGTGAAATATAATTAGTTTTCCAGTCTGGTACCTGAGGAAGGTCAAATGGCACATATAGTGCCAGAATGTTTCCAAATGGATTATGTGGTGGTTCCACTTGGATTTTATTGTGTTAAAACTTATGTAAAAATGCTCTGGTTCACTTTTTTAGGATCTACTTTGGCATACTTGCATATGATATTTTACTTTACTAATTCCTTGATGAATTAGGCTTCAATCCTATGATTCAAATGTGGTATTTCCCGAGGATTTTAGTTTTTTTTTAAAGCAGGAAATACATTTCTTTTTTTTCTTTTTTTACTGTGTTCCAGAATAATTTTCTCTGCTACAGTAACACCTATTTTGGATTTTCTGTGGTAATCTCACAGGTCTTAGCTTTCTTTTGAGGCCAAAGTAATACATATGGCCTGTGTAGTTTGGAATATATACTCTATTTATTTTGGGTTAGTCTTTTCAGATGAGAGGCCTAGTACTGAAAAGGTTATGATAATGTAATCACGGGGCTTTTAATGGGCTTTTTATCCCAGCTTAGAGTCTGCCTGAGTGGAAGGGTGTGAGCGGTTTGTGTGCCGGATGGTCCTTCCCCGGCTAGTTTTGGCCGACTGGACATGTTGAATCAGCACCAGGCATTAAAGGAGTGCTCTGATTGGCCGTGTGCTGCATTCACAATTTGCCATACACTTCATGTTTAACATATAAAGAACGTGTGTTCTAATAACTATTCATTACATTTCCCAGGTCTGTGACACTAATGTGCTGCAGTTAGCTTACCTTGGCTTTAGCCTTATGCAGATGAAACTATAATCCTCCCTCTGAGACAAACAGCTGCAATAATAAAGTCTGTTTAGGATGTGTTTAATGTAACATATGATTATTATTCATTCATAAATACTGGAATGAACCACTTGAATACTGCAGAGGTTTATTCATAGAGCAGAGTTTAGTGACTAGTGCTGCCTGCTGTTGTAAATAGTTATTACACCTTGCACAGATCTCAGATCACATCTCAGTACTTTTTCTCTTTTTAAAATATTTATTACACAACTGACCCAAACAACCACAAACAACCAAAAACAACCTAACAGAGCAGAGTAAAATAAAAATAAAAATAAATATTTCTCAAGAAATCTGGAGGTCATGTTATTCTTGTTTAATGAGTGCTGCTGAATACCTCCAAAACACTATTCAATCACTGTAAAAGCGCATTTATCCTCTATGTTAGATAGATATGCATTTGGATACAGACGCAGCATTCTGTCTATCTTCTGTGTTTATTTTGTCTTACGTTGGTCCATGTGCCCCGAGCATGCAGATACGGACGAACAGAACAGTACATGTGTTTACTGTTGGGGGCGCTAGTGTACACAGCTCAACAGTCACAGCAGAAGAAACGGCTGAATGTTTTAGGAGTGACTGGAGCTAAAGTTAGTCAGGGTGTATTCAAAGACTGAACAGACCACCGCTAGTTTAGTCTAATTTTCTTGGCTCTTTTTTATTAAATGTGGTGTAAAAACTTCTGTCAGTTCTGTCATGTTTGTTTACTGTTGCTCTTTTTCTTCCGTCTTGGTAAAATCTTTGACTGTTGGTAGTCTCCTCCTACTGGTTATTTAACATAACAAACACATTGACATGGATGGATCTATTTACGTACGAAATGGGAGAATAAATTAGTCTTAAAGGTACTGTAAGCAGCATGCGCTCCTACTGGTTTGAAAACAGTACTGCAGTCTAAATCAAAACAGGGGTCTGTGGGTTGCCTGTTTTTCCACTTTTCTGATTGGATGATCAGCAATGCAGGGTTTAGAACCAAAACAAATATAACTTGGCCATTATGTAAAAAAAATAGTTTTAATTGTTGATAAATCAGCTGTACCATTGTTATTATTAAAACTAATATTTGATTTAAACATGTTTACATCATATCTTGGCACACATGTGGGTCATTTTTTATGAAATACAGTGAAGCCCGAAATTATTCATACCCCTGGCAAATTCTGACTTAAAGTAACTTTTATTCAACCAAGTTTTTTTAGTTTTTTTTTTTTTTTTTTTACCAGAAATGCCACAGGCTTCTCCCAAAAGATAATAAGACGATGTACAAGAAGTATTATTGTGGAAAAAAATATTTTTATTTTTTTTACATTTGAACAAAAAGTGTCATGTCCAAAATTATTCATACCCTTTGCAAACTGTCACAGTCTATGGGAAAAGCCAAAGTTCTATACCATTCCAAAGCTCTCTGAGGACCTGCGGCTGTGCATTGTGGCTGCTCACAAGTCAGGAAAGGGCTATAAGACCATATCAAAATGTTTTGAGGATCCAGTGGCTACAGAGCAAAGTATTATTAAAAAATACAAGACGTTCTGCACTGTGACAAATCTCAGAGGACGTGGTTTGAAGCCAAAAGTGACTCCTGTGCTGGCCAGGAGAATAGTGAGAGAGGTAAAAAAGAATCCAGCGATCACCACCAAGGCCATCCTGATGAATCTGGGCTCTGCTAGTGGCAACATCTCAAGGCAGACAGTCCAACACACACTGCACACCGCTGGGTTCCACAAACGCAGACCAAAGAGGACACCACTTCTCCAGATAAGGCACAAAAAAGCCCCCTTGGCCTTTGCAAATGCTCATCTGGACAAAGAGAAGACTTCTGGTCTTCTGTTTTATGGTCAGATGAAACAAAAATTTAATTGTTTGGCCACAATGATGTATCCTTCATTTGGCGTAAAAAAAGGAGAAGCCTTCAACCCTAAGAGCACCATCCCCACTGTCAAACCTGGTGGTAGGAACCTAATGTTTTGGGGGTGTTTTTCAGCTGGTGGACCAGGGAACCTAATCACAGTAAACAGCACCATGGAAAAAGAACAATACATCAAAATTCTCAACAACAACATCAGGCAGTCTGCAGAGAAACTTGGTCTTGGGCACCAGTGGACATTTCAGCACGACAACAACCCAAAACACAGCAAAAGTGGTGAAGAAATGGCTAGCAGACAAAAACATGAATGTTTTGCAGTGGCCCAGCCAGAGTCCTGACTTGAATCCAACTGAGAATCTGTGGAGGGAGCTAAAGATCAGGGTGATGGCAAAGAGACGATCAACCTGAAAGAGTTGGAGCTCATTGCTAAAGGAAACATGCAAAAAGCTGGTCAGCAATTATATTAAGTGTTTGATTGCTGTAATAGCCAATAAAGGCTTTTCTATTTATTATTGAGAAGAGTATGAATAATTTTGGTCATGCCACTTTTTGTTCAAATGTAAATAAAGCTGAGAAATATTTTTTTCCACAATGATACCTCTTGTACATTGTCTTATCTTTCGGGAGAAGCCTGTGTTATTTCCGGTCAAAAAAAAAAAACTTGTTGGTTGAATAAAAGTAACTTTAAGTCAGAATTTGGCAGGGATATGAATAATTTCGGGCTTCACTGTATAAAAAATGTATACTGCTCATAGCACATTTAAGTCATAAACATGCAGCAAAGCTATGAACCACTTTTTGTTCTGCTCCACTCTGATCTACCCCCTGCCTGTACACACAGTAGTGAATGTGGGAGATCAGTCCAGCCCCACTGCAGCTGGATCGTCTCTAAACTTAGTATAACTTCATGGGTATTTGGCAGAACAATCCTATGTAAGGAGTGTGTTTAGGGGGGAGCACCCCACTAACTGTCCTCTCCTCTCTCCTCAGCCATGCAGCAGGTGTTGGATAATGTGCCTGAGGAGCAGCAGCAGGCCCCCAGTGGAGGAGGAGCCAAAGACATCGACCTGCTCTTCCTGCGCGGCATCATGGAGAGTCCCACAGTACGTTAGCACACAGTCACAGGGGGATGCCTCACAGAAGACGTCCCATCAGGACTCAGGACTAGGGATGTCAAGAGAAACCGAGTATTCTATTATTTGCGATTATAAATGTCACAGTATGATAAACGTAACAATTGTAGAAGCTACGCTCTCTCACAGGGACACCTGCGGGGCGTGTTGGGAGTAACCTGTGTGTGCGTGGGTTTTGTAGTCATTCTCTGCACAGTGTGTCACATGCCTTTAACTTAGTCTGTCTGTTGAAATCCTGAATATAGCAGAGGGTACCAGATATAGCACCTGGTAATCCAGAGTTATATCCATTAAAGGAATGCAACTCTCACTGCTCCTCTCCCTCACTGCCTAATTTGCCAAGCAAACTCTAAAAAACTTGAACAGAAACTGATTCAAACAAACTCCATACTGTGTCCCAAAGTGGCTATATGAATTTGTCACAAGGTAGTGCTGCAGCGCTATGTGAGATGTGCATTTAGTAGTTAGTCTGTGAGGGCATTATAATGTTATGGCACCAACATTTCCTCTGAGGTTAGAATTTTATCAAGGGAGTCCTAGCTCCACTTTTGGTGATAGAGGAAACTAGAGCAGCTGGAGGAAACCACACTGACACAGGGGCAACATACAGGCTCTACACAGAGAGTCTGAAGATGATCCTAGAGAGAGCGGACATTGACTAAGTGACTAACCCAACTTACGTCGGGTTTAATTCTAAAAAGAGCACAGTCTAGAGGTGCCACAGGTAGTATTACATATTTATGTGATGGACTCTGGATTAAGGAACAGTAAAAATGGAAATTGTGGTTGAGCCAAAAAACAATAAAGCATCGGGAGTAAAACCTGGAAGAATGCTTGACTCTGGAGACTCCTGAAAAAGGGAGCAGCGAAATGAGACTTACTTTTCTTGTAAGGTAGAATATGTCATCTCTAGTGAGTGGCCCTCATTTGCACATATTTTTCAGTATGTGGCCCCCAATACAAATAGTTTGGACAACTGTAGGACCCTTTACAACTATAGAAAAACACTCAATTTAAATGTGACTAACTGCTGTTGGCTGCTGGTCAGTGCTGCTTCAGAAATGCCAGGTTTATAAAGTGGTGTGCTTTGGAGTGTTAGAGTGGAACGTTTGACTGGTGGTGCTGCATAATACTCACACACAGTACAGCAGTCTAATAATAATAATAATGGATAAGATTTATTTAGCACCTTTCTAGACAGTCAAAGCGCTCTAGTCTCAAGTCCATTGTTTGTTCCCCCACAGTCACACGTGGGTCCAGTGACCGTTGCCCTTCCATGAAAACTGTTGTGTAAACAGCGCAGACGTGCTAACCTAACGGCAGCGTGTGTTGTAAGAGTTTCTGTGTTAATCCCAGTCGCAGGAGCAGCTGGAGGAGGTGCGACTGGAGGCAGTGCAGGACAATAACGTGGAGCTGGTCACGGAGATCCTTGGGGACATTAAGCAGCTCAAAGTGAAGGACGACAGCGCGGCAGAGCTGTCCAAGATCCTCCAGGAGCCACACTTCCAGGTCAGTACCACACACGTCACCTTCTACACTGAACTCATATCTGTGGTAGAGCTGTCCAGGATCCTCCAGGAGCCAGTACTACACAAATGTCTACAGTATCCACACGTCAGACTGGAGTCCACTCAGAAAATAGAAATTAAGTTTTGTGGGAAAAATATAAAGGATAGCTTACCCAAACTTGCTGTGCAAGTACAGTTTTGGAAGTGCTACAAAATTAAATGGAATTTATGTTGTACAATGTTTCTGAGAAAATAGGTAAACCTTTTTTATTGCCGCATTGTGCATTTCAGACGATAATAGCACAGTTCTGGCTTTCTTCTACGGCACTGCACAGTACATGCCCAGTCTGTTCTCAAACACTCTGTTATAGCTTGTCATGACTACACAAAGTATACAGTGAGGTGATTTTCTTCGGAAGCCATTAGCAGAACAGTGAATGTATCAGGATTTAGAAACCTGACCAATAGGAGCTGAAGTTGTGAGCCTGTTAACCCTGTGGACCAATCAGAATGCTGGGTGCTGTAAGCTGCTGGATAAGACCTGACTGACCTACTGAGACAGAAGCACTGGGAGAGAAAATCTGATTCCGAGTGAGTGTATACAGAGGGACATTAGTGAATGGAGCCAGTGGAGCGGACAGGAATTGATCTGAGTGAGGCAGTAAATCCATATTTGGGATTTCAGCCATTACATAATTACTTTTAAACCCATTACTGCATATTAGTATTGGATGTGCACTGTCAACTTTGTACAGTGTGTGTTAAGACAAAACTGCTGCTGTCAATGGCTTTATTTTGGATCTATAACATTCCACAGAATGTGTTAACAGTGACAACAGACAACATGTAAATATTCTATTAAATATGGATCTAGGCAAAGTTGGTCAAATTAAGTGTGAGCTGTAACAGAACTAGAAATCCAGAAAGCATGCTCTTTTAAATCTGTTCTCCTGACATACTCAGTATCTATATGACAAAGAACTACGTGTATTCCAGTAACATAACAGACTTCTTTTGCCTTTCAAAATAATTGTTCTGGTTTTGAACAGTTTAGAATATTTAGAATATTTAGACCTTGTTGTTTACCCACAGTTATGGTTTAGTGTTTAATATTGATTTAGCCTCAGACTTAGACCAAGTATCTCCAACACTTTTCCCCTGAGAGCTTTGACAAAATGAAAATGTCAGAGAGTGACTTGTGTTTTGTAACATTTATTTTCATAACTAATTTCAACCTAAAGGAAATTAATTTAGTTTTCCCTCAACATTTACCTGAACATTTACAAAATGTTTGTGTCCATAACTGACATTTTGCATATTATTATTTAGTTCAAATATTTAGTTCAGCTGTATGTGCATTTTGTATTTCTGCTTCGGGGATAGTACCACGCATCAGGACGCACACCGCTCTCGCGCAGTCAGACACCAGCACACTTTATAAATCTAAAAATAATATAGTATAAATAATAAATACATGAATGCTAAAACTCTTCACTGAAAAATTAGTTGGCGGTTTATATAGTAGTTATTTGGATCATTTGTTGCAGTGTAGGACATTTAAATCTGTTATTTGCTGCTATCCTTGTCCTGCCGCTAGCTTACAAACTGTGAACAGAAGTCGACTCTAGAGTTACCATTCCGCTAAAAGTAAGTTTTTACATTTTCCTTGACCAGATGCACCAATTGCCAAAATGTTTCTGGGTTTGATATTGTAAAGACCGTTGCAATCGTCCGGTTTGCCTTTGTGTAGCCATTGCCTCTCCTGCTAATCCGACCTGGGAGCTGCCAGGCCTGAAAAGTTCTCTCATTTCACTTTCCACCGAGCTGTGCATAACTGCATTTGCACGGGTCGTGTCCTGTACTAGGCACAATGACAGCGATGTGACAGTTTCAGGGGATGAGAGGATATTTCTTAATACTCCAATTGCTTGCTGCAGTACTAGCGCCTCATTCCCTCCTTCCATGCTCAAACAGGACCTGAACGTTACCCGCCCCTCCTTCTCAGCCAATCACAGAGCGAAAAAAGCTCTGCCTTCCCTTTCCACTACACTACATCCGTTTCCACTATTCTTTCTCTCACATACATATATTATTTTCTTACATTCATATATTACTATAATACTTCACTTTAGAATATGTGTGTGTGAGAGGAGAATGTGTGTGTGTGAGGAAATATATATACATGAGAGAAGAATGTATGTGTGTGTGAGAGGAGAATATATGTGCGTGAGAGCGTCAGAATGAATAATGTCTTGAACGGCCCCTCATATGTATTTGAGGTTTTTCTGAAGAGTACTACTTTACTTCATGTTTTATACTCATGTACTAATGATGACATGGAAAGAACTAATGGCTTTAAATCAAACTCAATATACTGTCTGTATCAAACCAATTAAAAAAAGTAGTGGAGTAAAAAGTACAGATACATACGGTACTCTAAAATGTAGTGAGGTAAAAGTACCCGTTAGAAAAATGTACTCAATTAAAGTACAGATACATGAAAATTGTACTTAAGTAAAGTAACTATGTTTTACTTTGTTACATTCCACCATTGCTGGCTGTCTATGTATATGGCTATATTAAATGCAGTGTATTTACCATTTTTGCATTAGGAGGAATGGAGGTCAATATGACAGGCAGTTGTTGGTAAAAGCACTCTTTTTCTCTCTCTCTTTTTTTTTTTTAAAGATGATGTATAACACACAGAATGCTCAAACAGACTTACATGCATCTGAATAGAAGAGAGAGGTTAAAACACCATACCATACCATACCATACCATACCATACCATACCATACCATACCATACCATACCAAGTTCATTTATAAAGCGTTTAAAAAAACTATGCAGTTGACAAAAGTGCTGTACAGTACAATATACTAAAACATTTAAAAACATGAAATGCTTAAAATTACAAAACCATGTACACATAAAAAAATACATAATTACGATCCAATCATGTTTTAATCGCTAGTAAGTATAAAAAGAAAATGTCAACCTCTCACACTGTGTTAAAACCCAATGAGAAAAGGTAATCTAGAAGGAGTGATTTAAAAACAGACAGGGACCTGTCTGATCTCTAATGGCAGCAGTTTCCACAGTTTAGGGGCAGTGACAGAAAAAAGCAAAGTTTCTGCTTGGTTTTAGCTAGCTGCAGCTGATGTGAGCGCACATGAGGGATGTAGGGGTGAATCCAGTCAACCAAATAGGAGGGAGCAAGGCCATTCAAACATTTAAAAGCAAATAAAATAACCCTAAAATGAACTCTAAAACAGACAGGCAGCCAAAATGACCTCATGGCTGTGTTAAGACTTTGGCGAGCTACCTGTCTGCAAGCTACTTTTTGGAGACCCCTGTTATAAACCAGATGTCACAAGATTTACTGTCTCATTATTGCACTCTTCAACATAGGTATCAGATATTACATCTTTCCAGTATTGTACAATATTGATACTGTGTAATTTTCAACTTCATTTGTAGTACTCGTCTTTGAAGGATTCCACATCACTGGGTTGTCTGTCACCATCTGTAAGTGTTAGTCATTGTTCAGGCTATACCCCACTGTACTGTACGTGTGTAGGCTCCAGTCTCAGGGTCATTCTCATTATTAAGCATGCATAGTCAATGTGAATCTAAAGGTTAAAATCAGTGTTAATACTAATCCTGATTGTGTCCTCTCTTGTGTGTGTCTCAGTCTCTCCTGGAGGCTCACGACATGGTGGCCTCCAAGTGTTACGAAGTCCCTCCCCCGGCTGACATGACCAATGACGCGGCGGTGAACAGCGCCCTGATGCAGGCGGACGCGGTCAGGATGATCGGCATCAGGAAGAAGGCGGGGGAACCTCTGGTGAGTGTGCAGTGGGAGTGAGTGGGAGGGGGTACCGTCATTTGGATTTCTCCTCTAGGACCTAGACCCTTTTCTTATGCTCATGCTTGAAAATGACATGCCCAAAAAATAAGTATATCTCAACTCCTTGGGAATTTTTTATATATATATAAAATTCCACCTAATATAATGTTATAGAGGGTAATCTTCCTCTTAATGATGCAGCTGTAGCATAAAACCTCTAGAAACCCACAGCAGACTCTGACCCTAGTACAGAAATGTTTAGGTGAGATCCCTATTTGGCTTAATTATGCAAATTGTATGCAGTTTTCCTAAATTCCACTTTAGTTGCTTGTTGTTGAAACAGTGTTGAATTTGGGGAGACAATGGTTTTCATTTTTAGCCAAGCTTCTTCTGGTTATGTGCATATGCTGCATGATCTCAATGTTGACTATACATATGGTGTAGTTTCATAGTGCAGGCCCTGGAACGGACCCACTTTTGGACTAGGGTTCAAGGGAGTGAGTCGTCAGTCAGACTATTGCTGCACACACGGTTTACTCAAACTAAGATGGACAAAGTGCTCTGGGCATGCTCCAAAGAAGGTCATAGAGCATACAGTAACACAGTACAAGTCAAATATAGAAAAACTCCTGGTAATTCTGTGACTAACTATGAGCGCAGTCTGACTAATCTCTGATGGTGTGCTCCTGGTCCAGGGTGTGACCTTCCGAGTAGAGAAGGATGACCTGGTGATCGCTCGGATCCTTCACGGAGGGATGATAGACCGCCAGGGGCTGCTTCATGTGGGTGACATCATCAAAGAGGTTAATGGGAAGGACGTGGGGAACAACCCCACCGAGCTTCAGGACATGCTCAAAGAGTGCAGCGGCAGCATCACACTCAAGATCCTGCCGAGCTACAGGGACGCACCTGCCCCTCCACAGGTGAGCTCTGTCCCTCCACAGGTGAGCTCTGTCCCTCCACAGGTGAGCTCTGTCCTTCTACAGGTGAGCTCTGTCCCTCCACAGGTGAGCTCTGTCCTTCTACAGGTGAGCTCTGTCCCTCCACAGGTGAGCTCTGTCCCTCCGCAGGTGAGCTCTGTCTTTCCACAGGTGAGCTCTGTCCCTCCACAGGTGAGCTCTGTCCCTCCGCAGGTGAGCTCTGTCTTTCCACAGGTGAGCTCTGTCCCTCCACAGGTGAGCTCTGTCCCTCCACAGGTGAGCTCTGTCCCTCCGCAGGTGAGCTCTGTCCCTCCACAGGTGAGCTCTGTCCCTCCACAGGTGAGGCTGGAGCTAAAGCTGTATTAGCTTCAGTGAGCAGGAGTTACCTCCAGCTTTCTGTGCTTTAAATTCACCTCTCTGCACCACTTTACCACATTTTAACATCTCATAAATACTAATGACATGTGACTTGTGTTTCATATAATTTTAACTAAAAATACAATGTTTTGATTCTCAAATCAAGAGTAATACAATGCTATACTGTCCCAAAAGTAGCACGGTACGATACTCTTTCTGGGGACATTTCGTACCGCTTTAGGAAGTAGAAACACACCCAACCTGTGCCTTTTTTAATCCTGTCAGGGCTTGCATTTGCTGTTCATTACAGTGGTGAAAAAACTAAACAAGAAGACACTGTCCACTTTTTAATTTTTACCTTTGGCGGTCACTATCAGAACAGACTGGGTTACAATCACTTCATCTATACATTGAGTCTTGTATGTTTTTTGAAGACATGTTTTATGTGGTTAACTTGCTATTAGCAAATTAGTTTGTTTAGAAAAGAAAATATATAATTTGTATAATTATAAGTTTGTTATTCTTAAAATGAGAAAAAAAATCAAGCAGAAAAGACTTAAACAGACACAGACAATGAATGGGGTGCATGAATAATTTATTGAAGGAATAAACTTGAGCACTTAGACCCTGGCAGGTAGAGACGTCATCAATAAGATGAAGAGAGAGGATAATAGATTGGCTAGGGGAAACTACCCTGGGGTTTAGGCTCTAGGTGGTGGTGAAGTGGAGGAGATGGAGAGGCTAAGGAGGCTGATGGTTCTGCTGCTGCTGTAGAGTTGGGGGCGAAGGAGGATTGTAGCATCTAGCTGAACAACAGGATAACTGAGGCTTAGGATAGCTTGAGAGGTGATTGATTGAGAGGGAAAAGGTGGCAGGCTGTGATTGGTTGGCAAGACAGACAGGTGACAGGGTGAAAGATGGGATAGAAAACACAGTCTTGCTGGTGGAATTTACAGCTTCATAGCAAATACCAAAACCTGAAGTGTGTATTAAACCAGTAGGTGGCAGTATTACTGTTTCTCTCCAGCAGCCTCACTATATTTACACAGTGTCTCTGTGGAGTAAAAGTCTAGTATCCAGGGGAAATCACTGCAGAGAGTGTATATTGGCTCAGGAGGAGGGTCGTCTCTTATCCATGTTGTAAAGTTGTGTTTTTTGTAACAGGGTCTGCCTTAAAAAGTGATACATTTCCTGTGGTTTTCAATACAATGGACTTGCAATGCTATCAGTAAAGTGTACATTTCATAAATCCAGCAATCTCAATTTTTCTTTGTGGACTTTAGGAAGTTTAAGAAGTAAATGCAAAAAAATATAATTTCCTGTAATATTAAGCCAGACCCACACAGCTGAGTGAATGTCTGTCCCTGTCCAGAGCAGGTAGAGCCCCACCTCCTCCTGATGTGTCCCGGGACAGAGCTATGGAGCTCCTCCCAGAATTCTTTGCGACCGAATGTAACCCTGGGAGTCCTATTAATAACACTCCACATGATATGTAGAACACACGAGCTGCTCCCGCCTCACATCCTTCTGCTTACACGCACACGCACGCACGCACGCACAGAAACTACACACAGCACACTACACTACACAGCACAGGACACTGCTTTAAAATAGCATCAAAATTAATTTTTATCTCTGCTGATTCACTCTTTTGAATATGTTTTTAACCAATTCACAACATTACATCCCTACGGTTTACAAAATGTACTCAAAAAGTAAAATTTCTCCCAAAAAATATTTAATTACATCACTGACCCAGCATACATTGGATTTATTTCAGAAATATCAAGAAATACAAGGTTTTTAAAATAATTCAGACTTATTTTGTTCTAATAATTATGATAAAGTAAAGTATTAATATTTGTCTCAAAGTATATGATTATTGCAGTATCAGGAGACTGTTGCAATATAGATATTGTGCTTTTGTATTGTGACATTCACACGTTTGCAACTGTAATGTTTAGCCCTATGAGAAATCCTCATAAATGATACATAATGTATTATTGTATCATTGTTGGGCCTCACCCAGTGTAAGAGCACAGGTTGGATCTTTGAATGTCCTGTCCATCAGATAAAAACAGGAAGTGGCTTGAGGTCCAGACTGAATGAGGAGCAGTTAAAGTGGATGGATGTAATGTGAGTGGCCCCTGCTCTGGCCCCTCAGCTCCTCTCCCTCCTTTATTACTTCCTGTGGTTCTGTTTAATCTAATACAAACAAGAGTGCTCAGCCTTCCTGGCACTGGCCCCCTTCTTTCTGTACCAGGGCCCCTTTGTCTGCAGCAGGAGCACCTTTGTATGCAGCAGGGGCCCCCCTCAGCACAGCACTGGCCCCTGGACATATGAAGGTCCCTGTGTTTCACCTGTCTGAGTAGCCCACAGTCAATAGCAGTTTTGTGTGTGTTTGTCTGTGGCAGGTGTACGTGCGGCCGTACTTTGACTACGACCCGGCCCATGACAACCTCATCCCGTGCCGAGAGGCGGGAATGGCTTTCAAGAGAGGAGACATCCTTCAGATCGTCAACAGAGAGGACCCCAACTGGTGGCAGGTAACCTTTTACAGACAAAATCTATTCATTTCTTTATTATAAAGTGTCATACCTTTTTCAGTAGTTATCCATATCAGCATAACTTGTTTTTATAGAACATCTTGACCAATGGCTATTTGTCTTTTGCAGGCGTGCCATGTGGTGGGAGGGGCCACAGGACTCATTCCCAGTCAGTTCTTAGAGGAGAAGAGGAAAGCTTTTGTCCCCAGAGACTTTGATGGATCAGGTCAGTGTCCATACCTGAAACACCTGAAACACACCTGTCCATACCTGAAACACACCTGTCCATACCTGAAACACACCTGTCCATACCTGAAACACACCTGGCCATACCTGAAACACCTGAAACACAGCTGTCCATACCTGAAACACAGCTGTCCATACCTGAAACACACCTGTCCATACCTGAAACACACCTGTCCGTACCTGAAACACACCTCTCCATACCTGAAACACCTGAAACACACCTGTCCATACCTGAAACACACCTGTCCATACCTGAAACACACCTGTCCATACCTGAAACACCTGAAACACACCTGTCCATACCTGAAACACACCTGTCCGTACCTGAAACACCTGAAACACACCTGTCCATACCTGAAACACACCTGTCCATACCTGAAACACACCTGTCCGTACCTGAAACACACCTGTCCATACCTGAAACACACCTGTCCATACCTGAAACACACCTGTCCGTACCTGAAACACCTGAAACACACCTGTCCGTACCTGAAACACACCTGTCCATACCTGAAACACACCTGTCCGTATCTGAAACACCTGAAACACACCTGTCCATACCTGAAACACACCTGTCCATACCTGAAACACACCTGTCCGTACCTGAAACACCTGAAACACACCTGTCCATACCTGAAACACACCTGTCCATACCTGAAACACACCTGTCCGTACCTGAAACACCTGAAACACACCTGTCCGTACCTGAAACACACCTGTCCATACCTGAAACACACCTGTCCGTACCTGAAACACCTGAAACACACCTGTCCATACCTGAAACACACCTGTCCATACCTGAAACACACCTGTCCATACCTGAAACACCTGAAACACACCTGTCCATACCTGAAACACACCTGTCCGTACCTGAAACACACCTGGCCATACCTGAAACACACCTGTCCATACCTGAAACACCTGAAACACACCTGTCCATACCTGAAACACACCTGTCCATACCTGAAACACACCTGTCCATACCTGAAACACACCTTTTTGCTGGAACTGATGCTGTTATTTTATTTACAAATGCATTTGAATTGTATTCTTAATGCCAGACACCAGGCCATGATAACTGCCCTTCACTGTCCTTGTATCAAAGACTATACTTTTTTTTGGTCTATACAATAATATCAAGTGATGAGTTGAAAAATAATATTTTTGTTGCTCATTCTTTTCATTTATCTAAACTCTAATATGAAACAAATGGGACCAAAATAGAGCTATTATTGCAGCAGGTGTACTGGTGATTCCATATTGACATACAGGTGCATACTTGGATTTTTGTGTACATGTGAGAGTTTGTGCATTCATGTTCAATATGTAAAATAATCTGTGTAGATGCACTAAATGCTAAAAGTTTCCCCACTGTAAAAACAGATAAATCAGTTGCTACAGTCCCGTCCTATTACCTAATCTAAAGTAAAAACAATGCTTCACAATCTGGGACACAGTATTACCCATTTTACACAAACCTCATTTCAGTGAAAGTTGTATGTTTTTGCTTGATAACATTCTGCTGCACATTTTGACCTAACCTGCTGTAGTGTCAAATATTTCGTCAAATTTAGTTGAAACGTTTTTCTTGTGGTCATTAGTCATAATTAAATGGGTTGAAGAGTTGTGCAACAAAATGGACAAAGGCTGCCCTCAGCTGGTCAAATCAGTGTACTTCAGAATGTGTTCAGTGAGTCTGAACTCTGTGCTGATGCAGTGGGACAGGTAATGTGCATTTACTGTAGTATTGTGCATTTCATTTGTCATATCCTGTTTATATAAGTGAACCTCAATAAATTAGAATATCATGAAAATCTATTTATTTCAGTGGATTAAAAATGAACTCATATTATTACAGTATACAGGGTAGCTTTGTCTTGTACAATTTAAGATCTTTTTAAGACTTTTTTATGCCACTTAGAATGAAATTTAAAGCCAGGATCTCCAGCAAAAAAACTGTAATCTGTATGAATTTTACACAAATTAAATGTTGGTACTACTCTGTCAGTCAAGTGTTTTATTTTAAAAGACTAATAAAGTGGAAATTACAGTTCTGTATTGAAACAAATCCTCAAAGTGAATCACACTTTTCACTGATAAAGGTTCTTCATTATCAATTTTTGCAACATTATGCAACTCATATAAACAGTAGACCTGTAGCAAAAGCTTTCAGAAACTTACAAACTAAAGGCTCATTCAAGTTGGTGACCTAAAACATTTTTAAACTATTTGATCGAATTTAATGCCTACGTCCAACTTGCAAATAAGACATAATGTACTTGTCTGTTACTAGTTATGAAGTATTACTTTAAAATATTCTGTATTTTTTGACAAGGACAAAATCTAGTTGGGACTGAACAATGATCTCTGATTATTTTGATAAATGTCAAAGTTTGCAAGTATATATTCACTGATTTATATGTATTACCAGTGAAAACGAAAATACATTTTTAAAATTTAAGAGCAAGACTGAACAGAATATAATACCTGCCAATAAGATTTAATACTTTTAAGGCCTTGGTTTTGACCACATCATATTTAATACCTTTTTTAATACTTTTAGGACTTTGGGGCTGTCCTGAGTATATGTATTACGATGTCTAAAGTCTTTGAATGGTAATAATTCTGTGTATTTATTGTACTGTAATTTTTACTCTTGTTTTTAGGTGGGCAGTATTTGCTGTCAAGGGACTACGGATGAAAAATAACCTTTGGCTAATTCTGGCATATTTACAGAAATGTTGATTACTATGCACTGTCCCTGAAATAAATAAATAAATAAATAAATAAACAACAGGCACTATCTGTGTTGTGTTGCAGGGATGCTCTGTGGAACCATTGCTGGTAAAAAGAAGAAGAAAATGATGTACCTGACAGCCAAGAATGCAGGTCAGATATACTCACACACGTCCTGAGCTCTGTCCCCTGATGTCCAGCTAACCTCCGGTGTCTCTCTGCTCAGAGTTTGACCGACACGAGCTGCAGATCTACGAGGAGGTGGCCAAAGTCCCGGCCTTTCAGAGGAAGACCCTGGTTCTGATTGGTGCTCAGGGTGTGGGCCGGCGGAGCCTCAAGAACAGACTGATGGTGCTGCAGCCCACCCGCTTCGGCACCACCATACCCTGTGAGTCCCTATGGCTACAGCGTCATCTAAAGGTCACTTGAAACGCTGATGCCACTGAGGGACACAAACTAGTGTACTCTTAGTGACGCCACAAGCCAGTATAAATGGAGAGGGTTGCAGATGGAAGGGCATCCGACATAAAACTTATGCTAAATTAAATGTGTTATGAGCAGGATATATTTTTTATATTTCATAAAAACTACCCACATGTGTTCTAAGATATGAGGTAAACATGTTTAAATCAAATATTAGTTTTACTGATAACAATGGTACAGCTGATTTATTCTCAGTACACATTAAAAAAAAATTGCCAAGTTGTTTATGTTTACATTTTTTGTTTTGGTCCTAACGCTGCATTGCCAATCGTCCAATCAGAAAAGCGGAAAGACTGGCAACCCACAGACCATTGTTTTGATTTAGACTGCAGTACTGTTTTCAAACCAGTACAAGCTAATGCTGCTCACAGTACCTTTAAAGTACACTGTGTGCACTGGTGCAATCAAACTGACCTTTGACCTGCTCCCTGTTCAGACACCTCCAGGAGGCCCCGGGATGATGAGCTGGATGGGAACTCGTACCACTTCACGTCCCGGACAGAGATGGAGGTGGAGGTGAAGGCAGGACGCTTCCTGGAGCACGGGGAGTACGAGGGGAACCTGTACGGAACAAAGATTGACTCTATCCACGAGGTGGTGGCCACTGGACGCACCTGTATACTGGATGTCAACCCTCAGGTGAGCAGACCCACAGGCAGACCACCACAGTACCACCGAGAGTCCTTCAGATTTACTGCAGTTTATTTGTGAATGACCTGATTTGGTCCTGCTCCTGTGGTCAGGCTCTGAAGGTGCTGAAGACGGCTGAGTTCATGCCTTACGTGGTGTTCATTGCGGCTCCAGACTTTGACACACTCAAAGCCATGCACAAAGCTGTGGTTGACGCAGGCCTCACCACCAAACAGCTCACGGTAAGGACCATACATTACTTTTTCTTTTTTTTTTTTATTTAGTGTAACACACGAAGTTCAAGGCTTAACTAATCTAAAAAGTTTTGTGTTGCAAGTAATCCATTTTGAGAATGCATTCAAATCAGCAATTATAAGGGTGCCCAAACTTTTGCATGAATTTTTTTTTCATATTTCATTTAATTTCATCCATATAAATACTGCTACAATAAAAACTGTTGTTAGGAAAACACCATAGCACTCAGATATCATTAGAAAATGAATGACATACCTCTGTGATCTGTTTTTGTGAAGACTAAATTATTATGCAACCTCAGAGGGATGCCCAAACTTTTACATATGACTGTACAGTGCGTTCTTACTGTAATATACAAGGCACACCTTTATTTAGAAATTTGATTTATTTTGAAACTGGTGCACCGCATCTCTCTGCTTCCACTGCCTAACTTTACAGACTATAAACAAAGGGAGTGGTAAATTTATTAGCGAGGGAAATGTCCACTAACATTTTTCATTTTTTTAAGTTTAGAGCAGTATAGTTCAGAGTTAATTCCTCTGCTGTGATGGAAATCTGGACTATTTCAGGATAAAATACTTATGAACTAAACAACCAACCTGGCTGCCCCGGTGGGTCTAAAGCATGCGTTAGTGTGCTTCAGTCTGAGGACATTACAAATGACAAACAGCAGCTTTTGTGGGAGTTAGCTCATTAAAGCGCAGATTAAAACTGAACAATTTACAGCTTTTATAAACATGAATATACTTCACAGCTGTTTCTTTAAATGTTCACTTTATTCAAATTAAATCTGAACCATTTAAAATGTTATACGCTAATATAACGCTAATAAAAATAATTTAAATTTAATTTGAATGTTCAGTTTTATTCTAATAAAATAAAGATAATAATATATACACAACAGATCCTGGGCCCTTATATCACATCATATCGTGGCACTCTGAGGTATCTCCAGATATCATATCACTGTCCACTGTATCGATATAATATTGTATCATGATGAAAGTGGCGATTTACAGCTCTAATATCTAGTACTGTCTGATATGAATTTTCCATTTACCACAATACCAATTAATAAAGGAAAAAGAGTTGACTCTAAAAGCGACACCAGCACTTTCCCTGGGGACTTTTTTTGTGGAGGTGAACCCTATCTCATAATTCTCTTGTCATTTAGGACCTGCGTGGCTTGGGAGACCCCACAAGAGTTTTTAGCCCCTGATAAGATAGCTCACATAAAAATCCCCTCTTTGAACTATGTTAAGTTTCAAATAAAGGTTAATAAGTGCCTTTTGTCTTCTCTCTCAGGACGTGGACCTGAGGAAGACCGTGGATGAGAGTGCCCGGATCCAGAGAGCCTACAACCACTACTTCGACCTGACCATTGTCAACGACAACCTGGACAAGGCTTTTGAGACGCTGCAGGCCGCTGTGGACCAACTGTGCAGTGAGCCTCAGTGGGTCCCTGTGAACTGGGTCTACTAAGGGGCCAGTGGCCCCTCCGGAGCACCAGGACTGAGCGGGGCCACAGACATTACAGCTCCAGCAGGGCCTGCACCAAATGTTTTTCTACTCAAAGGGAAATAGCGCTTATTTATTTTATAACTTTTTATGAAAACTTTCTACTTAATGTGGAATTTAAGTCAAACAGAAACAGGGTCAGATGTGGGCCATATTTTTGCATTTATTTATTGCTTGTGTTTGAGTTTAGATAGAGGTTACTGTGGTGTCTTTATGAAGTGGCTGGTTTTACAGATCCCTGAGAGAGAGCTCTGTCCATGTCACACCATCGTCTTGTGTGGAAAAACCTGTTTTCTGTTAAACATCCTGTCTTTCCTGTAGCTGGCTCAGTGGAGCACCGTCCTTACATGTAAGGTCTTAGGCTTACGACTCTCCCATTTCTAAATGTACTTTTAACATGAAACACTGTGTACCACAAGTTAATCTGTCCAGTTTTGTTTTACATATTTTTCATTGTATGGTGATTTTTTTATTTTTTTTTTGTAGTTTTGTCACAGAAGATACTGTTTTTACTAGGTCTGTCTGAGGAAACTGACTGGTTTCTATTAAACTCCTGTGAATGTGGCAAAAACCTATTCCATAATCTTTAGTGTAGCACTATGCCAAAGCTCTGGGAATACTCCAGTTTCAAATGGTACATGTGATATATCTTTTTGTAATTTAATGGCGCATGTATAGATGAGGAATGGATCTGTGTGTGAGAAGTGTATTCCTGAGGATAATCTTGTAAATCTGTTTCTGGGATAGTCCAGTATTTTGTAAAATGGCCCTAAATATCAAAGCTCAGGTAACTTAGAGGACGTTTACATGTTTTTTTTGTGCTCAAAACGTAATGATTCAGTTGCAAATTGGCCTGTGCAATCTTTCTCACTCCACAAAAACTGAATTTTCAACCTAGCCATGGAGGTGCTGCCTCCTAAACAACTATTGGCTGCTGACTACACAAAGCAACAATGGCAAAATACTGAGCTTTATGAATGCAGCCATATATACTTAGTAATACATGAATAAATCTATGCTTCAGTTTGTCAGCACTGCTCCAGAAACCCAACATTGGTCATGTGAGGTGATATTCATCTAGAAGCATTAGTACCAAATACTGAACTATCCCAGTAGGCTTTCGAGACTGGCTCTGACTCTAAACTTGATGTGTGACTGGACCTTCTATGCGGTGTTTAACAAAGCAAAATCCTAGTTTAAAAATTGGTGCTACATTTTAGCTACAGCCCACTGCCTGTGTCATGTTGGCCATCCTTTTTTTTTTTAACTCTTGTCACCAAAGCCCTAAATAAAGTTGTGGAGATTTAAAACCAATGCTCTTACTGTATGTTTTGTCACTGTAGTACACATAATTAACATGTTGGTTTAACAGTAGCTCAGAGTTTGAAGAGTCTACATCAGACTGTGGTCAGAGTGACACATGTTTACATGCAAGTAGAAGATTAATTATTGCATTCATTAAAACAGTTTAAAATGCATGTAAATCTGCATTGTCAGATATATGGTGGCTCTGAGGTGCATCATCGTACTGGCAGATTTTTAAAAATGGTGCCTTAAACAAGGAACATCTCTCAAAATTACATTTCTGTTAACATTTACTGTCATGTCTTCATTTAATAAAGCTTGTTCAAATTTTACAAGAGAAAAAGCTTGTCCGGAAATAAAAATTAAATAAATCCTTTCAGATAAAAAGTTTTATTTGGAAAAAAAAAAGGAAAAATATTCATTTTTGAAAGAACCTTCATTTATAAGCAAAAGTCATTCTGGGGAAATGGTACACCGTTTTAATTTGAGAATTATTTTTTAAACCAACTTGATTTAATTGTCCTAATTTACTTTTTTGGGTGTCTGTTTGAAAAAAAAAAACAACTTTTTTATACTTAATTTCAGGTAAGGTTTCTTTGTTTTGGATTTTTTTTTTATTGTAACATTTTATTTCTAGTGTAAATGTGTTTTATTTAAAAGTTTTTTTTAAATTGAGATATTTTTAAATAAATCTGCTACAGTTTTTTTTTTTCTTTTTAGTTGACAAAACTATTTTGATAATGCACCTCAGGGCCACTGCAGATACACGCATCAGATTATTCCTGAAAAAACAACCACAAAAGAACATTTTTCAACATTTTATTATTTAACGCAACTTACAGTCAAGCCAAAGAGTGAACTATATTAAGTGATACATATTCACATTATGTCCTAACAGGGTTTACAGCATATCTTGTGTTCTGTAAGCATAATTGTTAATGAAAAAAGTAAGGAAATGTAAAACAGAAATCAAAGCTTACAACTTTACAACAAGAAGAGGAGCTTAGCAATGGAAATGAGCAATGGAAAGAGCCTCTGGACAGGAATGACAGCAAATTCACTTTTGGCATGTTGTGGTTTAAAAGAAGGGAGAGCGAAGAGAGAAGTCACTTACAGACTTAAACTGAGCTCAAAAAAATGACACAGTGAAGGGTTTTGACGTCACACGGCCGGGCATTGCCAAGTAACTTTGGTCACTGGTTCTAAATCATGGCTTGTCATGGGGAAAAAAATTAAAATCTTAAAAATGAATCAAATTAAATGACCAATATAAACCAATGAGTAGAATATAAAAACGGGAGTGTCCTGAAATGCATTGTATGATAAATGGACTTTTAAAGGTCACATATTGTAATCTATTGATGAGATAATTATTATTCTTAGGAAAAACTGGGTGATAAATCACATTCATTTAATTAGTCATATTGTAAATTAGGGCTGTACAATATGTTGTAAATGTATCGTTATCACAATATTGAGTGCCTTTTTCCACAAGAAAACGAAATATAACCCAACATAGACCATTAAGCTGAAACAGCTTACGAGAAGCTGAATGCTCTCCTGGAATCAGTTTGGCTTTTAAAATGTAAACTTTTAAATAAATAAAAAAATGAAGACAATAGGTGACCTTTAAAATCTTCAGAGCCACAGATGATTGTCAGTTTAGCAGGTGTCCAGGACAGCTCCTACATTCAGAGGAGGTAGATCACATGGCAAAGTAAAGTAATGAGAGTGAAGTGTGGAGTAGTGTGTCCTTTGTAACAAGTTTAAGGCCAAATAGTGCTGTGTTAAGACAAAGGTGCGAGGGCAGTGGCTTTGGAAATATACAGCCCTTTATGGCAATGCCTGAGTCAACAGTCTCGCCATGTGCTTGGTCAGAATTTGGCTAAACATACAAGAAAATTAAAAACACTAAAAAATGATAGCTACAGGAGCCCAGATTCTGCAGAAATTGTGTTTGCTCAATAAAGTTGCATAAATGAAATTTTTTGGCCACATGTTGTCATGTTGAGGCATCAGCACAGCCACCAGTGATGTCCAAACCCTCCACTGGGGAAAGAAATTAATATTTCATTGGACATTATGAAGTACAATAAAGAAAACAAAAGTCAATGCAGCATATATCAGGCTTATGAGGTACTTGAATATATAGATATAATCAACCTTTTTAGAAAAGCTCTTCAAAGTCATATTATTCCTTATAATTCCTATTGATAGCATAAAATACCTCGTCAGTTATTTTTTACCCAATCTCGAATGGGTATTTTTTTATGTTTGAGTCTGCTTTGAAAGTGCAAAATAAAAAATACTGATCGTTCTATGCAGCATCTACACGCAGGGTTGCATGGTTATTATAAAACTGGCTTTATGCGGCGTGGCAGGTTAATCCGAGCGGAAAAACAAACTCAGTTCGGCGTTGAAGGGAGAGAAACGGATCCGGACAAAGGCACACTGACGACTACAACACGCTGCCACGCTCTGTACCTTCAAGACTATACAATGTTTGGATACACACTCGCCGATTGCCTTTGGAAATTGTCACATGCAAAGAAAAAAAAAAAAGTACACAAGCGCTGCTAAGAAAAATGAATTCAAGATTTGGGAATTATTGCAGTACTGGCTTAAAACGGCAGAGAAATGGACTGGTTTTATGACAAAATTGTCCTTTCTGACAAAAAGAGAATCTGTCCACTATTAAACTTCAAGTTCATGAATGAAAATACAATAAATCTAAGAATTGCAGTTGTATTTAGAGCCATTGTATGTTTACAGGTGGGTGTCCATTCAGAAATGCATTCTTATATTACAACTTTAAAATTCAGTCATTTAAATTTTATGGAGTAGGACACACTGCATTCATAAAGTAGAAAAATGTTTAAACTGCCCTTATGCATGATTTATTAAAGTAACATTCTCCATTGGAATTCAATTTTTTTTAAGGCTCTAATAAAAGTAAATTAAAAATTAAACCCGTTACTGGACTGTAACCCAGTGGTTCTCAACTCTTCAGATTGTGGGACCCACTTTTTACAGAACAAAGTTTTATTTCTACATTAGGGCATCTTTATGGCACAATAATTATTATTTTTAAACCAGTGCATGTCATTAAAAAAATAAAAGCTAAACTTTTGAGCTATATCAAAGCTTACCATGACCCACTTTTGGGTCCCGAACCATAATTTGAGAACCACTGTAACATATTTTTGTATGTAAATAGATGAAATGGTAAATTACAATTCAGTGATTAAGTATGTACAATAGTGGTGCATGATTTAAATACAAAACTACAAATTTAAAGATGGACAGAAAATGGTAACCTACAAATTTTATATTTTATATTATCAACTTATTTTAAAAATATATTTCCATCTTGCTTTTGAATAATTCATCAGGTCAAAACACTGTCTTTAATTGCCACAACCACATTACTGCTGCGACAACCAAGACATTTAGCTGATGGCGCATTTCAGTACAATTTGGACCTTATGACGATTGTACTGGGAAAATGAAATATGAATTTTTGGTCCCAAAAATTTAACCCACTAAAGCCAGCCTCATGTTTATTTTGTCAGATTTGAGAAAAACAAAAAACAAACAAAAAACAGTGCTATTATGTATATCAGTTTACATTATAAACTGGAGCTAGCTAGCACCTGACACTGCACTGAGGTAGTATCAACATATGCATGAGTGGGTAAATAAAAGCCAGACAAGAAATCATTTAGAAAAATAGCCACGCAGTGATGGTGTTTGGTGGACATTTGGACTGGTTTAGCTTTTAGATAATTAGTTTTGTTTCTAATATAATGTCAACCTTTGATTATGTTATAAGGCTAAGCTACAGATAAAAAATGTAAAATGTATAAAAAAAATGTAAATGTAAAAAGTGGGTCCAACAAAGTTTTGAGAAAACCTTGAGTCCAAAGATAACAGCTCAGAATCACTGTGTAAAAGGACCCCTAAACTGATTTTTTTGGACCAATAAACAGGCATACATGGACTATTCTTTACTCGTACATTGGAATATTTAAAAGAAAAACACAGGAGTTCCACTAGGCTGCAGCTTTGGCCCGAGGGACTTTGTCAAAATATGATTCCAAAAACTACAATTGGTCTGGGACCTGGATCTACACAGTAAAATTGTGAAAATGTTTGCGTTTGTGGAGTTTATCAGCCAACTAAAGTTATGATAAAAAATATCACCTCAGAAAGCATATCATAGGAACACACACTGTACATTTTACACAAGCCATATGACAGTGTATACCAGCCAAACCACAGAACTATCAGAATTGAACCCCTACTGCTGATACGAAAACTGAAACTCAACTATAGGGATGTGTGTATAGGCTGCACACAGAAGGCCAGAAGCAGAAACCGATGAAGATATAGAAATGTATGCAAGAAACCACACAGGCTCGAAGTACATTCATTAATGAGTTAGGAAAATAGTTTCTACGAGAGGTTAGAACTTTACTGAAGGTTATCTACAAAAGACAGAGGCAGACACAAACTATGGTACATACAGAAAGGCTTTTACATCATTACATTATTGTTGCTTTATTTCAATTTATTTCTGTTGATCAAAAGAATACGCTTTGATATGTCAAATAGTCATCAGCCACAGCCGCCTGCCCTTCCCCAGTTTAGATACAAAAAACACTAGGCTGAGGTAAATGAGGGGATAATGTAAGGGAGAGCACCTCAGTGTGTTCCAGGCTGGTGAACTCATTTGTGCCCACACATTCTCTCATCAGCCCTGCACTACAAAACATAACACAAGTACAATTAAGGTTGATATGCACAGAGTTACATAGTGGTGTCTGACACAGGCCAGCCTCACTCTACGAGCCCTGAGCAGTACATTTCAGTTCAGTGCAGTACGAGTCATGTATGTTTTAATGGCCATTAAGGGTACAAAGTTTTTAATAAATATGAGAAAGAATGTAATGGTACTACCCTTATTTGGATTATATCAAGCAATAATCAAATCATATTGACTTTTGAAACTGTAAGAAATGGTACAAAAGCTGAAATCAGTGGAAAAAGTTTGAAACAGGCTGACTTTATATGCTACGGAGACAGAGAAGGCTCAAACGTAAAACCATCCAACATAAAGTGATTTATCAATGTCTGACCTCTGACTGCTTTGACATTGATTTGTGTCAGCATTCAACATAAAAAGTAAAAAACTTATGAATTCTTAAACTTATCTTTTGGCTTTTCCCATCTAAGGGTGCCACAGCAAATCATCTGCCTTGTAGGGTTACATTTTTCCAGTACCTTCTCCATTTAACCGGGCTTGGGACCAGTACAAAGTGTACATTGGCTTGTGACCCTTTGTGGCTGGATTTGCATAAAAACATTTTTTTTATATATAAAATTTGCTTTAAGGTGCTTAATTCTTGAAAAATGAGGTTTGATGTTTTCGCCTTTATACTTCCTAGCCTTAACTTGGTTTGGTGAGCATTGGTGTTCCAAACCGGCCATACTGAACTGGACTGTACTGCTTGCTGGGATCAGGACTTGATCACATCCTTTACAAGCTAAACGCCACTCTCTGAACATTTAAAGGCTTAAGGGGCTTTACTGAACCCACTGTGGTCAACAGCTGTTCGCCAGACTTTTAAATGCAAATTTATTTTACTCTTAATTCAGCATCAGCTGCCAAAGTCCATTTCCATTTAGTGCAAAAATGTCAAATGTTGTTTTTTTGTTTCCAGGAAATGCATCATCATTCTGACCCACTACTCTAAGGTGCTGGTATCTGCAATGTAAAACTCAAAAACGCAGTAACATCGAGCATGAACCCGTCAATAAAAACAATGTTACTGTGGGCACTCACTTTACCATCTACCTCCACAACAGTCAACACTCATAATAACCCTTCACATTCATATGACTGACAAACCAGGACCTAAAGACTCAAAAACATTCCTAGAGCCAACAGAAAATGTGCTATTCCCAATAAATCCTCTCAAATAGAACTCAGGGGGTATTCCATGATACTTGGTAAGTCAATAAGCTAGACTTATTTTATCATCATTTCAGTTCCACGAAGCAGACTGATAATGAGCCCGACTAAATCACCATGGAAATGTATGTAAAAATTTAGCCTGGTCTGGGACAGAATTAAGGTCAGGCATAGATTCATTTGGAGAATTAAGTATTTACTCATCTCTTAGGCAAAAGTATTATTTAGCTAAAAGAAAATAAAAATCAATTCAAAAGAGTGAAGATTTGAATTGGCAGAGATAAATATGAATTGTGGTGCAATTTTAAAACCACCAGATGGAATGATGGTACAGAATCCTTCAGGGAAACTTACATTTCAATCAAGTTTAAGTTTATGGGGCTGGGTATGTCTGGAAGAGCATGTAAAACATGCCAAGTCACTTTGGAACTGGTTTGCTGTGGTGACCCCGATTAAGAAAGGGAAAACCCAAAAGATTAAAAAAATAAATTGATTAAAATGTAAGGCTAACTGACAGACTTTAGGCCCAAAGTCCAATGTCAGCCAGAACTTAGGCTGTGCTGTAAGAATCATCAAATACCCCCTCAGTCTGTTCCATGGCGACTGCATTTGTTAAAGGGATTGGTCAGTTAAAAGATTATATATAATGGATATAGAATATTTATATCAGATGTCAGCTCTGCATTTGTTTTTAACTGCTCAGGTAAAACATGGTCATTTCATTGGTGCATAGAATTTAAGGAAAGTTGGGAGGGAAAGCTGTGTGGATAAAACACACTTAACAATTTGGTCAAACAGCTCAAGGCTCTAAATTACACCATCTAAAACAACACAAAAAAAAAATCATTTCTTGACTTATTATTTTAGTAAATGAATGAAAACCCTGACTAACAGAAAAGGCATGTTCACTGTCATGCGTACAGAGCGGCTTTAATCTGAACAATGCCACTTGGGTCCAGAGGAGTAATTATGCAGAAATGGCCCGTAGTGTGATGTTACCATTACACTAGAACAGGTAACAAGAGGTAGGACCTACAGCCATTTCCACACAATTACACCAGGGTCACTACTGCTCCCACCAAGAACACGCCAAGCTCTGCCATCAAAAGTGCATCAAAATCTGCTAGACCAGCACCATGAAAAAAACTAGATTGACATCATGGCAGTTCATAAAGTTTTTTTTTTGTTTTTGTTTTTGTTTTTTTTTAGAATGCCCCGCGACACAGTCAGTCGGATATCAAACAAGAGGGAAAACATTTAGCTTTTCTTTTAGCATAGTGTCAAACAGGTAAAAAGCTGTGTGGACCAGTGACGGGAGAGTTACAGTGAAAACTTGTAGCACCTAGAAAGTCCTTATTGTGCTTCCATATTTTTATTACTAATTCTGTATAAGAGCGTAATCTTGTTTGGCTAGGAAAGACTGTGTTACAAAGTATGAAGCTATAAAAATCTATACAAATGACCACATAAACCCTTCATCCCAATAAAGACATGAAGATTCTACTAAGCACTAAACATTAAAACGCAAGAGGCTATAAAAATATGAACAAAACAAACCCTGAAGGTCTAGCTCTACAAATGACCCAAATTCATGAGACGCCACACTGTTGAATCTCTTTGTTACAAATGATGCATAGTTCGAAATGTAGACTTCTCGCCTCCAGTCAAAGACTACATCAACATTCACCAGCTTAGCTTAGTATTCAAAACTCAGGGCATGTCTGCACATACATGGACATTTTAATAAAATCATATTTTCACCATCTGTTTAAAAATATCTCACAACAATTAAGTGCATGGCAATACTACAAATACTCAGAACAAGTTCTCAAAACATAATATATGGGCTACCACTATGAAAGAAATGAACTAGACAGATGGGAGCACGTGCAGTAGTTTGTTTTACATCTGTAAGTATCAGCGATGAATAGAGATTCTTCATGTACAATAGAAGTTCTCTATAAAAGATGTAGTTAAGTCATCATTTTGACAAACTGGGTTCACAACTGCTGTGGAGTACTATGGATACACACACTTTGTTCACACAAAATGGTCAGTCTAGAGTTTTTAAAAATCTTCATTTTGGAAAGCAGATCTGTTATATGACATTTTACTTGTGAACAAAATGCAAAGATGTGTATTTAGAAAAATGTCCATGTACATGTAGCCAGGCCCTTAATGGGATCTTAGGAAATGTCTATTATTATTACTAAGACTGTGACAGTCTTTAAAGGCAAGACAATATTTGCATTTCAAATCTGTATACAAATAGACAGTGTAGGTTTAGACTACATCCGGGCCAGTTCTTTTTGTAAAAATCTAGAATAATCATTTCAGCAGCCTTTACTGAAAGCTTATTTAAAATATACCTTATTACCAACAATACTACATCTAATAGTATAAAGACTCATAAATTTGCATAAAACAAAAGCTTTTGTGCGACCACTCCTGCTGCGTCTGGGGAAATATTCATCACTTAAACTAATAATTCTGACTCCACTGTACCGAATGGATAAAACACTCAGATCTTCTCTTTGACAACTGACACTACACAGCTGCTATATACAGAAAATATAGAGGAAAGGTTAAGTAGAAATAAGGTTAGGAAACAATTGTCACAAAAGCCTAGATGCCTAAAACAAGTCCGCTACATGCATACTTGTAACAGAAGGATTGAACGCACGATAAAATACAGAAGGGAACATTAATAATTCATTCTGTCCCTGTGTGTGGATTTCTACATCATGATACTTAAAGACTGCGGCTCAGAGTACATTAGGAAGGTGTCCTTGTTGGGAACCAGTCCCACACTTCTGCTGCATCTTTAGACACTACATTACAAGCCCTCATGGAACAAGTGTTCATGTTCTTCACCAGGTTCTCATCAGATTTGGCATGAAAAATACTGAAAACCCAGCTCATGTGGGCCCATAAAGTTCATAGTTATACATAGAAACAAACACAAAGATGGTGTGGAATGGCACTTTCAGCACATAGTGCCCTAATGTAAATATATAAGTACTTTTGTCCTGACTGAAGTACCCCTGTGGTCAGTGCACTTGTCTTTGATTGGCTGATAAATAATTGTAATGTCAGACACAAACCTTAGGCAAATAAACCTCCCCAATTTTTAGAGCACCAAAACGCTTCAAATGGAACAAAGACAGTAGTAGTAGTAGAAGTATCCAGTTAACGCTAAATAGGCCCCTCTACTAATCTGAAACTAAAGAATGATTGTTGGGGTTTCAGACAGAATATTTCCCTTGGAGCAGATAGAAAACGTATGCTAATGCATGTTCAAGTGGAAAGTAATTCATCTTAGTTGGACAGCTGGTGTGCTATTGGTCTGTCAGAGTCTTTCAGGTGTAGACTCCTGTACATACTTCTAACAGTTGGCTGTCTGTGAGGATTCTGATATGAGGAAGCTGTGGTGCGACCTTAGGGGTAGTGTGTTCCACAGCAGGGTCTCTCCACACCACACTGGGATCTTAGGCGAAGTACATGGTACGCAGCGTGTCCTGGTGGATCTGAACGGCCTTAGCCAAAGCCTGGTGGTCCCGCCCGTTACTCTGGCCCGAGGTATGGCTGCCCTCCGCACTGCAATATAAAATGTAAGTGTCACCCCTGTCATAAAACAGTTAGCCCTGTTAGTGTTTTTGTTTTTCATTAGGATCAGCACTGTATAGGGTTGCAAATGCAAATGCAAGCAAAGGTGAGTTGGTTACTACTAACTATAATAATATCACTTTATTGTGATTTTTCTTGGTAATTTATTTGGCATATGTTAATAAATAAAACTTCTTTAGCTCTGGCTATTTAAACACAAATATGCAAGAATCTATATATCAACAGCAGTCACAACAAACTAAAACTTTGAACACCTTACTTAAAATGTGTTTTCATTACACTGAACAAACATTACATTGGAGTAGAGCCTAGTGCTGACCTGTCGTGCTCCTTGTCCACCAGGTGATACCGCGCTCTGAAAGCCACCAGATGAGCGTAGTAGGCAGGGGCGGGAATGGACACAGAGCGTGTGCAGCGGACGTAGGTGTGGCAGAGCTGGTAAGTCAGGACCTGGAGCTCATCTGAGGAGAAGTGGTTGTCATCCCAAAGCACATGGTAATGAGACGGCCTGCTGGTGCCCTGCACAGAGGGGGACCAAACTGTTAGTACGCTCAATTTGGATGACATTCTTCACTGCAAGAGAATTCCATATACAGTAATAAGTAACACCGTGCTTGACTTTTGCATTTTCAAGCACTTGACCACCAGTTTAAGGTTAAGGTAGACTTTGTCCCCGTAGGGAAATTTATTCTCTGCATTTGACCTATCCTTCAATACTGCTGGGGCAACCTGTCAGGGGCAGTGGGCAGCCGTGGTGCAGTGCCCGGGGACGCAGATTTAGAGCCAGTGAAGAGGTTAATGAGTTAAAAAGCTATAAATGTTGTTACTTTAGGTCATCGTAAGACTGGTAACACCACACACCAAGGGTTGGTTTTCTTATGCTTTTATGCTAAGTATTAAAGGTACACTCAAGCTTTCAGTAATCTATGTATGTTATTCACATTTTGCTGGTTATACGTACAATCAAGCTTCATATAATCTCATATATTCATTATAGTAAAAAAATTCAGTGCTGCGAGTGTTTGCAATCTCTTTTATCTTACTGTAGATAAGATAAAACACACAAAGAGGGATAGAGTTTAATTTAGTTCCTGATTGTAGTTTAGTGTAACTGCCACTAAAGAATGCAATTTAGTGGGTGTGGTTAAATGTTGATGACATCAGACTAAAGGGGGAACATAACATCATGGGCTGTAAATTTCCACTACTTATTGATCTATATAACTCCATAATAATGACCTTGATGAACTTTGGTGGATGTGACAAACTTTCTGTCCACAGCAGGTGCACGGGTTGGCACCAGTTCAATTGGAACGGCAACAGTTCAGTTGGGATGGTCAATATGTGTGTCTACAAATTCAATTTGAGTAGCAAGTGTCTAGACAAATAATAAACTTGTTATTTTCAAGGACATATGACAATTAGTGTTATCAAAAAAGCAAAAAAGATCATGTTTGGATGAGTTCGGGGGCTTTTGTGGGGACCGGACATGAGCTCCATTTGTTGTGTCATGCAATAAACTTTTCTGCGCTGAACTCTCTCTCGTCTGCTACTTGTTTTTGGATGTATTTATGTATTTTTTTATTCTACACCAGGATCCTGGTCAGCAGTACCTAGCTGGAGGATCAGCCTACTGTGCATGTTTTAGGCTGATGTGGGAAACTGGAGACCCAGAGCAAACCCACCCAGACACAAGGAGAACATGCAAACTCCACACATAAAGGCGCATACGGTCCGAGAATCAAACACGTGAGGCGAGAGGGTTAACCACTAAGCCACCGTACCGCTGGTATGTTTTCTGTGCCCAGACAACAAGATCAACTTAACAATAACTCTAAAATGGGGATATTTATTCATATTCAATTGTGTGTGTGTGTGTTTTAGCAAAATGGCACTGGTAAATCAATTGTGTTAAGAAATATATCCTTGCAGCTAACATTAGAAAACTTCTGTTACAGCCTAGAGTTTTCCTCTTTGTCCAGTTTGGACACTGAAGAGGGCCACAAAGTTTATTTTACCCCAGACAAGCAGACAACCGATTAAGTTGTGCCCTGTAATGTAATAAAATGCACTTGCCTGTATACCAGCATGACTGCACAGGTAGAAGTCAAACTCAGATGGATGGGTTATTTTGGTGTCCACTGTAGTGCCTGCAGGAATGTTCCCACTTTTTCCAACCTGTCAGCATAGAGATATTTTGTAATGCTTACAGATTTTAACAAAAAGCCATTTTAAACATAGGCCCCAATACCGACCCTCTCATTCCTGTCCATACAGAAAAGTCGTGTGTGGTGTCTTTTCTGCACGACCACAAAGGTAATGCCAGGCTGATAGTCCTTCTCTAGTTTGATGCAGGCTTCACGGATGGCCAACAGCTCGTGTTGAAGAACCTGGAGTGTAAGCTTAATGAATGATGACATACTAACAAACAACTCTTCAACTGCAGAGTGCTCTTTTAAAAGACCTTTGGTGCTACCTGGTTGAACTGTCCCTCTGAAATGCCGTCGCGGTAGTAGATGATCCGAGTGGGCTTAAAGCGGGTGGACTTGTAGAACTGAATGAGCAGCTCTCGGACCATAGCGGCCAGGTCCTGGATGATCTCCTGTCGGTGTTGTTGTACTCTGACTGTAGCGCAGTAACGGCTTGGGTGAGCATCCATGCTCCCAACCACCTGAACAAGACATACAATCAGCTGTCGCTATGCCACCACACTAGTCTCTACACAACAGTCTTTGGAATCATGTCAGTAATAAATGTTTTTTGAGTTGAGACAGTTATAAAGGAATATAAATAAGTCAGTATTTCATAAAAAGACCATGGCAAGATTGTGTACAGGATGGAGGCAGCTTGTACACCTTCATCACATCTAGACATGGGACGATAATAGAATTTTATATCACGATTATCTTGGCCACAATAATTGCGATTAGCGTTATTATCCCACTAATTATGAAATTATTCTTGTACTTTGAAAATGTAGCTAAAAATACTGGAATTACTTTACAGTGACACAACAGACTCAAGTTTATGATTTTAGAATTACTTCATAGAATTACTGCAAACATACGGCTCCCCCTTGTGGCCAAAATTTTGAATACACATGTAAACAGCTGTTGATGACTTGTTAAATACCTGAAGCATGTACAGCGCACTTCAGTGAAGGTAGGAGTAGCATTCAAACAGTACTCAGTAGTATTACTGTCTGATCAACGCATATAGAGCACAGAAATAAGCATTTTATATCACATTGTAAACATTTTAAAATGAAAGCATGTTAGCTGTAGCTTAGATACGTTAATGGGGCTGTGTGAGACGCATTTACCAACAGAGGAATGCATTTTCTAACTTTGTTGTTTCATTTCGTAAAGTCAAAGTGTCATTGTTTATATTTAATGGTTAACTTATGATTACCATGTAAATTAGACACGTTTATTAGCATGTAATGCTACAAACATTTAGCGCTACTGTTAAATCCTCAGACAGCTTGAAATCCTCACAGTCCACCGTACACCTGAGTTCATCTGTCTGCTCTGCTGTAGATCAAGTATTATAACCAGTTCTGGAGAAATTGGACTGAAGACAAGCTTTGAGCCTTCTTGGAGTGTGCTTTGCATGTAAACATAGCAAATGGCAGAGGGCATTGTATGATAATGGCGATTATGTCTATGAACAATTATCACGAGAATTAAAAATTGCCACAATTAATTAACCTTTACTGTTTTTATTGCGATTAGCGAAATAATCGTTTATCGTCCAAACCCTAATCACATCTCACACCTGACATTTCTCCACCCAATCCAACTTGCTTGTACATGTCTCTTCACTTCTTTTCCACCTCAAACTGTTGTACTTAAAGTCCTTGATGGACGTTAACTGGTTTATAATTGCTGTTGACTGGTTATGGGTGAATTTAGCCTGTTTACGGGTGAATTTAGCCTGTTTACATGTCTTCAAAGTTTTCAAAGTGGTCTGATGTTTCTTACTGCAGCGATGGAAGGCTTTTTTCCATCTCCTGCAGGAGGATGAGTCACATCTGCTCCAAGGAAGATGACTGGCTGCTGGAACACCAAAGGCCTATAATGAAATAAAAGGTATTAAAACAAAACAAAAAAAAAAACATATGAGGCCTCTAATAATTGTTTGAGTTTTATTATAATTATATTATAATATCTAAAAAGCATGCTTGACCCACCTGCCCTGAGGTAGCAGGATGTTGTTGACTCCTCCTAACTTGACATTGATCTTCAGGCAGAGGTTAGAAAGGGTCTGGGGGGTGGTTTTCTGAACATTCTTTACCTGGACACACTGTGTGGCCATTCCAAGCACCGTGTCCCCCACACGCTTCACCTCAGCTAGAGGAAACACAACCATTATATATGTGGTTCTACACTCAATAGAACTCAGTCAATAGTATGCTTGTTCGATATGTATTGTAATTATTGTGCTGGATAAGAGTTGATCTCCTACCATAGACAGGAGTCTTCCCAGGTAGGATGACCACAACCAGCTGCAGCCCCTGGTAGGTGTATTTAAGGTGTCTAAACATGGGCTCCACACTGTCTGCTCCCTGGGCATATTTACAAAAGCACGGCTGACCCTGGATGGGCATGCCTGCATCCCTCGAGATTTTCCTCAGTTGGTCAGTAAATGCCCTGAAAAACAGCATCCATTATTATCAGATTAAAAACAAAAACTCCCGTTTTCTCCCCAGTACTGCAGCTTCCTCTCACCGACCAAAGACTAAAGACTGGGACACGCCAACCCAATGCCCAACCCATGTCAGAAGTGGCAGGGCGACAGCTTTGTCTCCTCACGCCACCACTAAAAATTGCTAATACACACTGATGCGATTCAACCCCACAACCGAGCAGCACATAAGTTCTGCACATGTGAAAGACATCATAACTATTCACAACAGGCGGCGCTAGTCACTAAACTGTGCGGATGTATAGGGCTCCTGTAAACAAACCTCTGCAACACTCACGTTTAACTGAAGTATTTCTCAGTGAATCATGATGATACGCAATGATGTAATGAAAAAAAGGAACTGAATTATTGCAGCTGTTTGCCTCAGAGGGAGGATTATATTTTCATTGACATAAAGCCACAAGCTAAGGTAAGCTAACTGCATCACAGGTGTGGGAAGCATGCGTAGATGTTAGAACAAAAGTTCCTTATATTTTAATGATTAATGCAAGCTGTTTAACAAATTGTAAATGGGAGACACAGCCAATCAGAGCATGTTTGAGCGCTGATTCGACATGTTCAATCAGCCAGAACTAGGCCCAATAGTTGTCTACCATGTCTGAAGGTGCAGAACACTCCAAACAGACTCACATCACCGACTCTGTCAAACTATCCAGCCTTGTCAGATGGCCAATAACCCACCCACTGTGTCCCAGCCTTAAGGTGAAGTGGTCATTCTAAATTGCCCCTAGTGAATGGTTGTCAAAATATGTCCCCATCTGATTAAATGGTCACTGTCCAAGGTGTAATTTGACTGAGTAATTGCAGGGATAGACTAGGCACCTGTGACCTATAACTGGAAAAAGTGAAGATCAACAAATAAACTCAAACCCAAAAAGCTTCAGTTAGTGGTCTCAGAACTTACTTGAGGAGCAGCTCGGTGCACTGTCTCTGTGGAGCGAAGCAAGCGATGGCCCACACTTTGATCTCAATGCCAGTGTGGAACTGCTTGTTCCTCATGTCCCACACTCCCTGGATTGGAGTGGCTATTGCTTTGTTCTAAAGGCCATTGAAAATTCTTGTTAGTAGATACTAAACAAAAAGGCTGTAAAAAATGTAGCGAGGATTGATCGCTTATTAACATCCATTAACCCAAGTGATAGACCTACCCTTCCTCCATAGAGAATAGAAGGAGCTTGTAGGACACGGCCATTCACTTCTGTCATTTCATCTCTCACCATTACTCCAAACTCACGAACATAAGGGTCAGTGTTGAAGTTGGCACTTCTCATCTTCATAAATAAGAGGGAATATTAGAAAAATATACACATATAATACACATGTATTGTGTAAATGGAAAAAAGATCATCAGCGCAAATCTAAAGAAAACCTTCAAGTGTAGCTGAATGTATTTATATCCTTTTATGCCTGTTTAGTTTAAAATATATTTTACATTTGCCTAACATTTATTATTGTCCTATGTTATTAGGCATATACAAGTACAGAAAGAAAGGTGGTGTGAATGGTTTTCTAACAGATGTTTTACCAGTTTACTGATCTCATCCTGTCGGTCTGGTGCTGAGCGGGCTGTAGCACGGATCATGGTAGAAGTTTGATTGTCAGTCAACTTTTTAATGCAGCGTTGTCCAGCCACTATGTTACACACCTAGAGATAACAATGTCATTAATGATCATATATTATGCGAGTAATGAGTAACACTGAAAGGTGAACAACTGTACCTCTAGAGGCAGGTAGGTATGCTTTTGCTCCTGTCCCACTTGAAGACATGGGAGGTGGGGGTATCTCAAAATCAGCTTGTACTTGTCTTTAAAGTACTGTGCCACTGTGCATTCAATAGTTTGTCCATTTTCCTGTTGCAAGGGGAACCTGGAGAAGGAGAGTGTCTATTAGAATTTCCCTGCAGCTGACTGAACTGCCAATAATAGGCACAAAAAAGTCTCACGTTTGGTGGCTGGCAGGTCGTCTGGTTACATTGCACACTCTGTACTTCCTTTTCATCTGCCCACAGTGAGTAATCTCCACCTTTAGACCTGAGGGAAATAATAATATAGGGTTACAAATTAGTTTATTTGGTTATGTGCTACACCACAATGTTAGCACATACTCTGCCAACCTTTGATTTCTTTTGTAAACTTGACTCTTTGAGAGTCTGTTAAGGGCTTCTGTTGTTCTTCGATGCTTTTGAAATCCAGGACCTCACACATGAACTCAATGACGGGCTGGGCTTTGTAGAAAGCAGTGGCCGATACTGTTTAACAAACAGAAAGTGGTCAGATTTTTGTAAATATATTGTTAGGATATTATATGCACTCAAATATGACAACCTACCATCAATGTTGAGCATCATTTTCCACAGAGAAGGCCTGACGGACTGGTGGAAGCCGAACCACACCTCTCTGCCCCCGCCCAGGGGGTTGGAACATCCCTCTGAGGGGGTGAAGAAAGAACGCCCCACTGGAGTGTACCTGGAAGACAGGAAATACATTAATACGTCGTAGACAGCAAACAAAGAAAAAGCTGCTGCGCCTTTAACAAACTACTAATACTACGAATGTTCCCTGCATCACTTCAAACCACAGCATACCTAAGTTTCCCAACATTACTTTAGTTGAGTGTCATATCATCTTTAGCCCATTAAACATCATGATAGCTTTGATGAGATTTGGGTTTCTCTTTCTATGTTTTTCTCATTATTGATGTTATAAAGTGCAATAGATGTAAACAGACATAAAGTGCGATAGTTGTAAACTATAAGATGTTAAAGTGCAAATGATAAAAGGTGCATTAGTTTACAGTAAAAAAATTAAAAAAACAAGCACTGACTGATGGACTCTCTTTGTCTGTTACACAGAAAGGAACGGAAAGTTCTAAATGAAACAAGTTCAGGCATTTTTTGTTGAATTTGGAGAGTGTTCCAAGCAGAGGGGGCAGAAAAACTGAAGGTTTGTTTCCCAAATTCAGTCCTAACATGAGGAACATGCAGGTGCAGATTATGCAGGTATAATGACTGGTGGTTCTTTGGAGAAGACAATAAAGATAAGACTACTTTGTAAAAATTGTATGTAATTGTAGACCTGCCTACCTCATGGAGGGCAGGTGTCTCATGACCACGTCCAGGGCCTGGATGGTCTCAAATGGGACGCTGGGAAGTCGTCCTGACAGTGCCTCATGCAGAGCCTGCAGGCTGACACAGGACATCCACTTGATGGAAACTTTGAAGCTGCGGTCTTTGCCTTCTCCTGGGATGGTCACCTCCAGCTCCACCTGGAACCAGGATAGATATTTACCACAGGCACACTTTACAGCTAAAGGCTATCCTGTTTAAATGTAATGTGAAGTCTCTCATAATCCTGTCAGTACATACTTTGTCTCTGCCGATTGGAAGGGGCATAGCGGTGTAGAGATTCTTCCTCCCGTCATACACTGGCTTTCGATCCCCAAAGATCTGGGTCTTAAAGTGCTGGACCATGTGCTCCACTATTTCACTGTATGCAAACATAAAATACAGTTACAATGGGAAAACAATGAAGTTCATTTAGCAATTATTAAAATCTAATGCATACCGGTTCACCCTCCTAGGGCATTTCTCAGGCTTGATGTCAATGTCATAATGGTAGACCTCCAGTTTGGGGATTTCCATCTCAAAGAAGTTGGCTTGAAGCTTGATTGTCCGGCCCATGGTGCCAAAGTCTGGCCGCAGTGGGGGCTTGAACACATACTCTGGCACTGGGGGAGAAGGGGGTTCTGAAAGAGAACAGTGAGGAAGTTAAAATGAGAACAGAATAGTGGGGAAATAATGCTGTAATTACTAATATGCAAAAAGATTCAACCCAATAAGGAGAAGGAATGATCTGAACATCACTACAATAAAAATAAAAGGAGCTTTTTCTTCATGTCAGTGGACAAAGACCGTTCTGTTCGAATAAACACTAGAGTTTAAAATTTTTTTAAAAACAAATGCATAGATTACCATTTCTCAAAGCAGCTTGAACCAACTTTGAGCTTAAATCTGCATTTGCAGTTATTCTACCAGACCAAGTTTCTCATTTCAAAACACAGATTTGGAGACGATTCACCTTGAATTTAGCTGCAGAGTGAAAGCCATTAGCCCTAGCAATTATATTCAAAAGAAGGAAGCCATGATAGAGAAGGGAGAAGTCATGTGACAACAGAAAAGTTACACTTCTGCCCAATTCACACTGAATACGTTGCGTGTCTGATTTGTGTCCTGTACAACCTCTGTAACAGACACCTTTCAAGTCAATGCATGAGTTCACACCGGCTGCGTTACAGTATGTGTCCGTGTCCAGCGCTCCAGCTAAATTTCAAAATAAAAACACAAGTGCAATCTCTCATTCTCATTGCTGCAAACATTTTGTCTTAAGTGGGGACATAGGGTCTCAAATGAAACCAGACACCATTGCGTAAAAAGAAAGTATTTATATACATAGCATGTTTACAAATGATAGAAGCACAAAAGTCACAGAAATAATATTCAAATGAACAGAAGATTGCAGTCAGAGGAAAACATGGCCTTTGTTTAGAGGTAGCTCTCTGTACATGGTTATCATGTGAACTCATAACTTAAGCTTAAACCCTTTTCTCTCCCTGAACTCTGCTGGCTGTTGTTGAATATGCACTGCACTCGCAACGCACTTTGGTATGCTACTCTTGTGGACTGCAATTTACAGAGATGTACTGCATGCGCAACGCATTCAGGGTGAATTGGCGTTAGGGTTTATGGATAATTAGTATGTTACAAATAAAACACAATTTTATTAATTATAAAATACAGAAGCAGCGCGGTACGGCACCCATGTCTGAACCGCTTTCTGCACATGGACGTCCCAGGAGCGACTCGTAGTTCCACTTTGCTACAGATAGGTTTGATTTTTATTTTTCAAGCGGCTCCGCGGTAATCTGCAGAGCTACAGCCAAGGAAACACAGAAAACAGGTGCCAAGTGTCAAAATAAACTTTCGCTACACTTTCAAAATAAAGGCTTACTGACACAGCGGTGATATGAACGCGGTGCATCGAGAAGTTAATTCTTGAGGGGGAGAAATGTAGCGTAGTTTGCGACAGAAATCAGTCATTTTACAAGGACAACATGCAGAACTTGAATGCCTGGCCACAGTTTCGTGTTTAGACATTGAGTAATCTGTAAAACAACAGACAGCAGAGCAGCAGCAGCTCTGCCGTCCTCAGTGTAAATTACCACTTTTAAACAGATTTTAAATACCCAGAGCACATGGATACATCAGTGTTGGGGAGCCAGTCCATTTCTACAGTGCATGTACGTAAACATGGACAAAGTAAGATTTTCTGTGGTGAGGCGAGGGCTTATAACCTGTGAGCAGAGTTATTTTATGGTGTTAATATAAACCTGCTGACCAATACTTTGACATAGGTCGAGACTCTGATTACCTCATCATTAATAAGCCAAAAAAAAAAAAAAAAAAAAAAACTATCAGCAATGTCCCCATAAAAAATTACAAAAGAAAAAATAATACAGTTGTTAAACATTGACACATCCAGCGAGCATGCTAATTTTCTGTGTTAAATTTGATCTGTGTCTGGTCACATAATAATGCAATTATTTTGATAATCGCTTAATCTGTTGAGTATTTTTTCAATTAATAATCGGATAGTGAATTCCAAGAAAAAGCATGATTACTCTATGGCCTAGCTACATTACTAATAAAATTTTAACAAGACAAAGCTACAATTATGTTACTTGAGGATGTTTTTACATCATAAAAAACAAATTTACATTTTCTTTTTTTCTTTTTGGTAGGATACATACAGTGAGTTTATGGACCTTGTGACTTATATAAATGATCGGGTTCAACATTTGTGAATTTACTTTTTGGATATTTCTTATGAAAACAGCCTCTGTCTTATACATGAATACCAGCCCCTGCCCCCCATCTGAGACTGTGGCATAATCAACTCTAAAATCTGAAAACAACCAATAACTTAAGAGTTTTTAAATACAAAAAGGCTTACCAGAGCTTATTGACCCAGAGGAACGGGGTCCCTCGAGCATCTCGGCAGCTATGAATGGAAAAACCAAACATTTTTACATCAGACACTTATATCAGACACACTTATAGCATGCCGGTTAGTTCATAAAAAGCTATTTCAGCAGCGCTGGGCATTTACTTTAGAGATACGGGGTAGGTTTAGCCTTGCAACTTTATCTTTTCTGACCACAATAAGGTGCAACATTTTAAACCTCTTATCAATAAGCACACAGGGGAACTGGACAAGCTGGCAATCTAACATTGAAGCCATCCTTTCCCCTGAAATAGCCTCTGCACCAGGACATCATTTAACAAGTTAGAACTATAGGCAGGGTAGTCGTTTTGTAAAGTCCTACAATGAACTGACAAACAATGAGGAATACGTATAGTAAAAGCTTTCAAACTGTCTACATACATTACACCAATAAACTGCAATAAATGAACATTATTTCGTGACAATATTTAACAAAATGTGGTTAAAATCAAAATAGTAAAGGAATGGGTTCAGGCTATGTGACTAAGTTTGGACATGGTACATACATTAATGTGGGTCACCCACCCATGTTACACTAGAAGACACATTTGTAACGAATTAGCTAAACTAACCTTAAAATATTGAGATCTGGCTTAAATATTTGAAACACCAAGGCTAAAAACAGTACCAACTAAATAGCTTTTCTGATGAGAAGGTTAGATAGCATGATGGGCCGCTAACTGCTGACTACTAGCTCGCTAACTAGGCCAATATACAAATATATAATTCTTTTAAGTTAATACAATTTTGTTTATCGAGTAATAACTTAACTATGAAATGACAATTTGTGTGTTTGGTGTAAAAAGAGGACGAGCGCAAACTTCGAGGCTTGAAGCTAACTTGGCTAACAACAGCTTGTTTTTGTTGCACGCTGGCTTTAGCTCGTCTCCACTAATTCCTGCACGGACTCGGAGAACCTGTCGTCAAATTAAATGGGTTTGACACAAATCAGCGGCTGAATGCGAAAGGAAAATGTCTTATAGGAACCTAAAGACGCTGCTATGACCGAATATAATGGCTAAAACGCCTGAACTAGTGTGTCGATTTTGTTAGCAGCATCTTCGGCTAAGGCTAACGTTTAGCCGCTACACTTACCTCCAGCAGTGGGATACATTTTGTCGACTTTTTTTTTTTTTTTTTGCTTGTATCGAGGACGTAGAGCTAACTCCACTCGACTTTGGTCCAAATCAACTTAAACTCATGCGTGGTTGAAAGGTAAGAATATATTCGAAGAAAAATTGGAGCCCGGTTTGTAAAACAATATATTTTTTTAGCCGAATGGTAAATGTTCAGAGCCTCTCATCCTCGGCACGGCCCCATCCCCCCGACACACAAAACACAAACGAGCAGAGAGGAAGAGCTGCGATAAGAGAGTTCCAACCCCTCACTTCCGCTTTGGTTTAACGGCAGTATCTTGGGCATTTTTAAATTACAGCCTGCCTGAATAAAAAACTATTAAAGGCGATACATATTTTACCGACGAGGTTACTAAATTAACCAACGTCCATGTATGTCTGGAGCACCGTGCTGACTTTTCTCTGCTTAAGTATGTACTGTTAATGCAAGGTCCGTGGAAAAACAACTAGTGAAATATTTGAGCGGTTCTCAATGGCGTTTGACGCACACAGCGCGCTTACAAACAAGAAAACACGTTCTATTGATAATTATTGATAACCAGGGTTTGACATTAACTTTTTTTCTCACTGGCCATTTTGGATGGTGCAACCAGGGGTATGGAGACCCCCCAGGGATACGCAAGCACTTTGCAGGGGGTACCTGGATTTGTTTAATATTTCTTTCAAAGATGATAAAGTATTCGTAATATTTTCATATTTAACTATTTAAACTTATGAAAAGAAAGAAAGTGTCTTATTGACGGATACAGAGGAAGTGACTGCAAAAGAATATCATTTGAATATTATATATTTTTTTTTTAGGTTTAATAGCTTGTTTTTAAAGGGATGTTATTCCAATTATTATTATTATTATTTTTAATTTGAACATAAAAAATAGTAATATAAGTAAATGTAATAATGTTCATTTTTATATTTAAATTTTATAGGCAGGCTTTTTTTTTTCTACGGAGCCCCTTAGGGGACATGGTGAAAAAAAAAAAAAAAGACGGGAAAAAAAATAAAATAAAATAAAAAGCAAAATCCCGAGAAAGTTTTGCGAGATCTCAAGAAACTATTAGAGATGCTGCAAATGTTGTTGATTGCTAATCGTTAGAGGAGCAGTCATGGAGGAGGACCTGCAGGAGTTCCTAGGGTCACGGCAGACCCCAAAGAGGACATTATGAGCAGAGCTTAATTTGTAAATCAAATTGCGCTTTGACACCGGAGTCCACAAGGCCAACACTGATACCAGAACGTACACACAACACAATGCTTAGGCGCACACACATGCCAAAATATCAAGCAACTGTTCATTTATACTCAATTTTAAATTATATTTTAACAATAACATTAATATTATTATACATTATAGTGTTTCACTTAAGTGTAATGTGTCAGTGTACGTTTGTTTGATTGCTCAGCTGATCGAGAAATCAGAAGCACCACAGTTGCTCACTTCAGAGACCACCTCACTGAGTTCATAATCCATGTTCCTGAATGCAGCTGCTATTGTTTGCTATAAGCTAAAGTTAACGGTTTACACTTTTCTTTTCTGTTTAATGCCTACAGTTAAGAAGGCTAAAATAGGAAGTTTGTATTCCCCTTTTCCCCCAGGATGTTTAAAATTGGTCTTGACTGCATTCACATTTGTACTAACACCATTTTTTAACTCTGTGGTGGGGTCATTTTTTATTTATTTTTATTTTGTATCTCGATCCGCATTGCACTTGCTCAGTTCTTGCCACTCACCTGTAGGGGGCGGTAACGGCGAAGCTCAGAACTGCAGAACAGCCTACACCTGGTCTAAACCAAGAGATTAAACAGGGATTGAAACAGAAAAATACATTACTGAATTAACTGAATAAAGACATGGACTACACTAGGTCCAACCCTTGACCAAGCTGAGTCTAAATGAGGACTAAACCAGGACTAATCCAGGTCCAACCCAGACAAACCATGTCTAATGTGGGATTAAACCAAGACCAAGACAGGTTTAAACCAGGACTGAGCCAGGTCTAAACAAGGACTGAGCCAGATCTAAACTAGGACTAAAGCAGGAATAAACCAGGTCTAAATCAAGACTAATACAAGTCCAGCCCAGACTAAGCCAGGTTTAATGCAGGACTAAACCAAGGCTAAGCCAGATCTAAACCAGGACTAGTCAGTGGCCTAAACTTTGAATTTAAGCCCTAAAACAAAACTGTCTCTAATTGAAACTAAATCAGGACCCCTGAGAACCACCAGTTGAGGCCAGCTCACCACCAGTAGGACCCATACCACAGTTTGAGAATCACTGTATTACAGTATGAAGTACAATCATCATATAGCGCATACACATGGGCCCCTCAGCTCGTCAGTCCTGGGGCTTTAATGTTTCCATCTGCTATACCGCCATTGTTGTTTACCTTTAGTGGACAAAATCAATAAATTTTGTTTAAATAGCCCAATATCATAACAACAGTTTCAAAGGACCTTACAGAAATAGACATAAACAAACAAATAGACAATCAAATAGACAAAAAGACTGTCCTAGGACATCCCCTGTCCTTAGACCCTCCTTCTCACATGTGCAGAAGGGATCTACTGCAAGGACGGACAGGCTATAAATGCGATTGATGAATGTAGGCAATTTGCCAATAGTTCTAGTCTGTAGGATGCAGCATGTGGAAGGGGTTCATATAGAAAGGTGAGATGGGGTAAGTTTAAGGTGGGGTCCAGGGGGGTCTATAGCAGGTAAGGTTAAGGGGTCCGGGAGGTCAACAGGTCGGGACGGGAGCTCAGTTTACCATACTTCCCCCAGCTTCTAGCTCCTAACTTAGCTTCAACTGTGGAGTTAACCCTGTTCCTAACTGTCCTGACCATAGGGTTTCCATAAAATGGTCCTATTGTGGTCAACAAACATGGCTACTACAGTTATGTGTGTGGAAAAGAGGTGAAGAGGTGTGTGCAACAGGAGTGACATGTCAGGTGTGTAGTGCAGCTTGTCCTGCACCGCCATTTAGGCATCTGTCCCTGTACCACTTATTGAGATAATGGTCCCTCTTTTTCATTGGTGCTCAATGGATCTTATAAAAAGAGAAACTAAAGTGAAGAACAACACCATAAGGTCAGTGTTTCTTGTGTAAAATGTAGAATAAATATTTGTGCGTGCATCTTGATAGGTTGAATATATGGTTGGTGTGTTGCTGCTCCTGTGTTTCAGAACAGGCCTCTCCATGGAGCTGTTCTGTTCTGAGAAAATGCGGACTTAGAGCTTTGATTTTTTTCTGTTATACCTTTTTTATTCCAATGAATAAAGTCTCAGTAAAGACATTACTTTGCCAAATGTGGGTTTTGGGGATGAAAACAGCACATCATAGGCCCTAAACAGAAGCACATTGTGTCTCAATAAGACTGTAAATCACATTTGTATATCAAAGCCTTTATTTTTTGAGTCCGTCCCACCATGTCCCACCAAATCACACACCTTGTCCCACTTTTTCTACTTTTTGAGGTGGTCACTCTAGTGTTAAGTGATTAAAGAATAGGCTACCATAAACTGAAAGGAAAGAAAAGTGACAGAAAGGCCAGTGACATGGTGGTGCAGCTCCCTTAACTGTCCACTCATCGGCGCTGTTCACCACTGAATGTGGCATGAAGCCTGACGACGCTTCATCAGAATGAAGCAGCTTCTTAGAACAAAAACATTTTTATTTTATTTTATTAAACATAAAAAAAAAAAAAAAAACAACCATGCGTTATGTAAAATGATTTTGTTATTATATCCGTATCCAGGTTGTTACCTCTTTTCAGCTTGAAATACAAAGGTTTAAGGTTACAGAAAAAATTACTCCTTTTCATGTTTTTATATTGTTTGTGAAAGGCTATAGTAATTCTTCTAAAAACGTTTCTGTGGTTATTTGGTTACATAAGCTCATAACGCGTTAATAAAAGCCATACGTGTATCAGTAATGAGGAGCGTGTGCAGTATGTCGGTCAGTGTTACGTGGGAGGCCTTTCTGTAAACGCTGTCTTTAATTCCGCTGCTGTAATCGCGCACAGGCGACAGGCCCGCTTTAATTGGCCACACTGATTGATCGTATAAAAACAATGCAGACTCGGCCGGGTGTCCCCTTGTAGAGAGCTGCTGGCGGAGCGAACTGGGTGTAGCTCTGTCTGTGCGCGCCTTGGCCAATGGAACCAGATCCTCCCTGCAGTGCGTAAGAGCGCCATTTAGGATTTAACCAAGTCTTTGCTGCGGGCTGGCTGCAGTCTTCAGTGGAGCCCGTTGGCCTGAGAGCTTTTGACAATGGCACACTAGTCGCTCAGCTAACTGGATCCACTTTCTCGTTTTATAATTACTGAACAACACCATTTTACGCGTAACTGAACTATGACTGGAGTATTCGATCGGAGGAGCGTCAAAGATTTCCAGAGTTCTTTCCACATCTCCAGCATGCACCATCCGTCTCAGGAATCTCCCACTTTACCCGAGTCCACAGCCACGGACTCCGGCTACTACAGCCCGGCCGCTGGTGCCGCCACGGGCTCCGCGCACGGCTACTGTTCCCCCAGCCCTACGTCGTACGGGAAGCCGCTGAACGCGTACCAGTACCAGTACCCGAGCGTCAACGGAGCAGCTGGGAACTACGCGCCCAAATCCTACTCTGACTACAGCTCGTATACGGCTCCAGCCTATCCACAGTATGGAACTTACAGCAGAGTGCCAGCTCAAACGAGTCCGCAAGGTACGGCCCGCAAAATGTACTTTGTTATTAGAACTTTGTTATTGATGTTTTTAGCGCATTTTCTGTACGTGCGCAAAATAGTATGATTAAAATATGCATTAGCTCAGCCAAAACGATCACATTTTTATTCAACGGCTATGATAAGACTAGTTTTTTACGTTATTAAAAATTATCCAACTACCTTTCCTTTCATTTTGACTCATTTTTGGTTTGCTTTTATCAGCAGACAAAGACGTTAGCGAGCCAGAGGTGCGGATGGTGAACGGCAAACCGAAGAAAGTGCGGAAGCCGCGGACCATCTACTCCAGTTTCCAGCTGGCCGCGCTGCAGAGGCGCTTCCAGAACACACAGTACCTGGCGCTACCGGAGAGAGCCGAGCTGGCCGCGTCTCTGGGGCTTACACAAACACAGGTACGGAACACTAGCTTAGTTTGTTCAAAATCTTTCTTACATATTATGACTTTTTGCATGTGTTAGGGTTCCTTTTTATTAGGCCTGATCACATGTTATAATAGAATAATCTGAGTTCAAGTCAGTATCCTTACAGCGTGCAGTGACCTAGTAAAGATATATATATATATATATATATATATATATATATATATATATATATATATATATATATATATATATATATATGCTGTAAATGTATGAGACTCATGCACATATCAGTACAATCAGCTAGAGAAATCTTAGCCTATACTCATTTAAACCTATCTTCTTAAAAATCGGGTGTAGTCCCACAAGCATCTATCCAAATATTTAAAAAATGGAAGCTGTATTTTTATGTCAGTTCACATACTTCCAGTTTTAAAATACATTTATTTATGTAATGTTTTGAGCACAAACGACTAGTCATCAAATAATTACATATTACAAAATAAACATTTAAAATTTCGTTTATATTTTCGCAAACTATAGCCTATACATTCTACTATTATTTTTTACTGACCCCACTGAACAGAGCAGAAAATGTTCTGTTATAAATTTCACTTCTGTTTACTTGTTTTGTGATATATGGTCATAATCTTGGAACAAAACAAGCATTTAATACCTAACTAAGCCATGCGCCCTAAAGCGCTTTTACGCACGGCAGTCTATTATCCCGTGCGTCTTTACGGTTTTTACGCACGGCTTTCTTACCCATTTTCTCTTGTTAACGCTGCTGTTCCACTTTTTTTTTTTTTTTTTTTTTTTTTCTCCTTCAGGTGAAAATCTGGTTCCAGAACAGACGCTCCAAAATGAAGAAGATCATGAAGAACGGAGAGCTGCCTCCGGACCACAGCCCCAGCTCCAGCGACCCCATGGCTTGTAACTCTCCACAGTCCCCGGCCGTGTGGGACTCCCAAGGCCCGGCCAGGACGCACAGCCTCCAGCCGCAGAGCCTCAGCAGCACGCCCTCTCACTTTTTGGAAAACTCGGCGTCGTGGTACACCTCGGCGGGCTCTAGCTCCGTGGCCTCCCATCTGCAAAGCCCCGGCTCCATACCGCACTCCCTGGCGCTGGGAGCAGGGACGTTATACTGAAACAAAAATACAGACTTTCAAATCCTTCTATGGGACTCGTGTTCATATTTCAGAGGAATATGCAATGTATTTGATGACCGTCATAGGAGAAAAAAACGTGTAAAATGTGTAAATGTGTGCATGTAATTTATTGCATTTTGGAAGACTATTAAACGTTTAAGTGGACAATGAGCTTTGAGCGGGCCTCTGCTGTTATTTAAGCCGCAGACAAAGCACTGCCTCGGGTGACAGCACCGTGCGCGCCGTAAATCACTGCGGCTCACTGTGGAGAGAAATGAGCTGGAACACGACGTTATCTCACCACTGTATTTATTGAACCTGTTTGTTACTGACAGCGCTTACGTGCGCAGACAAAAGGCTGTGCTCTGGCTTTGGGGTTTCTTCAGAGCTTAACCATTTATCGAGATAATTGCTTTCACGAGTTTACTTTTTTCTAACTAGAATAACGTTTTGTAATTTCCATCGTGTAGATTTGATCAATTTAGCACACTATAGGGCAGTGCAATAGTCATAATGATATAGGCCTACACATGGTTTGTACCAAACTCATGTAACAGATTTCACAATTAATTTTTAGGTTATTACCAGACATGATTGGCTTTGACGCATGTTAACATTACTAGAGTAAAATATTCATAACAATATAACTCCCACGCATATAGAATTGTATGATCAATGTAGGCCTGTATTGTAGGGTTTTTAGAATATTTAATAGCCTCTTAGACAATAGGGGAAAAATAACTATGGCATATTCATAACAATATAGACTACAACTACATTACCCATAGGCCTATCCATATTTGGGTACGGCGAATGCATTGATTGAGAAATATTTTTTCAAACACTTCCACAAAATGATTCTCCAAATAAACTGGCCTATGTATTTCTATGTAGTAGGCTAGAATAATATCATGGCGTATAATGAAAAAAATTAAATAATAATAGTAATGTCGAATAATAATAATAATAATAATAATAATAATAATAATAATAATAATAAACAAACATAAAGTTTTATTAAATCTCAATGCTAGAGCAAAATTCAATCATCATAGGCTGTAATATTTCAAGAGCTCGTTGGCATTTCGCTCATATTTCCGTGTTTTGGCCGTGTGTAAGCAGAGAGCAGGCAGCAGCAGACAGCTTTGTGTCCCCTACAATTAGACGCTTTGAATGGCAGCGAGGAGGCGAGGGGGGCGGCCCGGAGATCTGAGACAATCCGCATTCCTGTGGGGGTAGAGCGGCTCCAGAGCTCCGCCACTCCCGGCCGCAGCCCACCTTCCGGGGAAGAAAGAGAAGGAAAAAAAGAAAAGCAAAGAAAAGGAGAGGAAAAACTATTCCACTGTGTTATTAGCAGGCTGTAATACTAGCACTGCTGCTGCTAAACCACTAAACAAACCGGGCCGGTGTGAGAAAAACACATTTATGCTACACTGTAAAAAACAAACAAACAAACATGTTGCGACAACTCAAAAACTTAAGGCAACTGGATCCCTCAAGATTTTTGAGTTTTGGGACCAGCTTAAAATCTCAAGTTTTCAATATTTTTTTTTATTTAATTTAACATTCATATGTCTAAAATTTAATGTTTTACTCACCATTATTATTTTTTTTAACTCATTCTTCATCAACTGACTATCCATTGTTCAAAAAAAGTTGTTGTTAAAATTGTATTTTTTTTATTTAGTATTCTAAGTTTGTCATATTATCAATACTTTTTCTGAACAATGGATAGTCCGTTGGCTGTAAGATGAGTTAAAAAATAATCATACTGAGTAAAATTGAAAGTTTTTAGACATATGAACGTTAAATTGAACAATATATATATATATATATATATATATATATAAAACTTCGAGATTTCGAGTTGGCCCCAAATCTCAAAAATCTTGAGGCATTCTGTTGCCTTGAGTTTTTGCAACATTTTTTATTTTTTTATTTTTTACAGTGTAGCTATTTCAGTCATGTACGCAGTTACAGATGCTAGCATGACGCCCCCCACCCACACACAAGAGCACAATCCACCTGACCCACGCTGACCAGCGGTGTTAGCATTCTCACCTGACTGAAAAGCTCTGACCTAGCCCGCACTCAAACCTCTCCCGCGGCCAGAGGCACAGCTTGTTGTCGTTTTCAGCCTAATTTCTAATGTAGGCCAAACGGTAGTAGTCCTGTAATTACGACACACAGGCTCACAACACAAATCTCTGGGCTTTAACTGCTCACGGTACAGCATATACGCTACGGGCACGTGCGCGCAGGGACAGGCTGAAACGCGGGAAACGTCAAAGGCCTTTACGCACGCGCTCCCCCAGTATCCTTTAATGCAGGCCGACTGCCTACATTATGTAGGGTGCATTTAAATAGCTAGCTACATTTGGCCAGTTTTCATCTTTACATTACTTTAGGCCACATACAATTTAGCCTATATTTGATGAATTCCCTTTTCCGAAAGATGATGAATAGTTTGTGCCAGTGATTCTCAAACTGTGGTAAGGGTACCACTCGTGGTACGCGGGTTTCTTCTAGTGATATTCCGGAGTCTTTAGGAGTTCAAGTCCTGGTGTAGATCTGGATCTAGTTCAGACCTTATGTAGGCCTCGTTTCGTCCTCATTTCGTCCAAGTTTAGCCCTGGTTAAGTCGGTTTAATCTTGCTTATTCCTGGTTTTGACCTGGTTTATTCCTAGTTTTGTCCTAGTTTTATTTTGGTTTTGTACTGTTTAAGTCCTGGTTTAGTTCTAGTTTGGACCGGGTTTAGTCTTAGTTTTATCCTGTTTTGTAACTGGTTAACTCTTGGTTTAGTTTTAGTCTTGGGCATCCGTGATTTAGACCTGGTTTAGTCCAGATTCTGGCTCATTTTAGTATATATTTTCTGATGGCGTATATAGTACAGGCATCATGATCATTGACAATAATCACTGGCCTGAACCATTCGAGAAAATAGCCTATATATTTGAAGAAAAAAAAAAAGTAGTGATGGCTTGGAGTTATTGAGAACATAACTGTTAACCCATAGGCCTACATCTCTCTTTAAGATGCCATGCTGACCTTAAGTCTTACCAGCCAGTATGACAGCCTATGCGTAAATGTCCCCACACCTATGCCTAAATACGACATGCGTGTGCACATTTATTTATGTGCAGCGCGCACACAACACACACTGCTGTAGTGGCGCCATTATATCGAGAGCTCCGTTTATTTCCAACCGAACATTTTCCACTCAGCCAGTTTCCCCCGTTTTGCAAATCGAGTCTAAATAATGACAGTTAGCTTTACTGGACAGCTTCAACTGTAACACTCCACAATAATTATTCTCCAGGATTAGGGCCTCCATTATCATAATCTGGACATTGACAATTACCTATAATTTGCAAAGATGCGCTTGGTTCTTGATTGCAGAGGGCTTTTTTTCAAGCTCGCCATCACTAAACAGTGACAGTAATAACAGCTAATTTTGCAGGCAATATATAAGAGCTTACCGGGGTGTGCAAACACTTTCCCACCTGGATTTGCTTATTCACCCAGCAGCAGGAAAACCGCGCGCAGCTTTCGGCGAGCCTCGCAGCACAAGGTAAGGACCTGGTCTATGTTTTAGGTTCAAACTAAAGCTATGGTCGAAAAGAGAATAGACTGTAAAACACCTGAATGTTAACAGTCAGATAGGCCTGAAGTCTGTTTTCAGTGTTATCTTATATGTGAACGAAACTCGTGTTTTGAAGGTATCTTTACACAGGGCTTTTAGTCCTGCTCCAGAGGACAGGTCATGTGCTAATGCTGCTCTGATACTCTGTCAGCTGCAGGTGCTTTTATGGCTGATAGCTCCTTGTTCTAGTGCAGCAGCAAAGACAGGTCTGCCAGAGCTCAGAGAGACGAGTGACACATCCTCCCCCACCCATCCTCTATCTATCTATCTATCTATCTATCTATCTATCTATCTATCTATCTATCTATCTATCTATCTATCTATCTATCTATCTATCTATCTATCTAGACACTTAGACATCTAGACATCTATCTAGATCTAAACCTGTCTCTCCATCTTTTTACTGAGCTCATCAAAGATCGTCTCTGTGCTAAACGTGTGACTCCATGCGGTTGATTTCGCGTCATTGTGTATTTTTCTGAACATTCTCGCTGTTTACTGCTTCTGCTCCGTGTGGGCTCGGTACAAGCTGCACCTCGCTCTCCGGGATGAGGCAGATAAGGCCCCTGCCGTGTGTGGGGGCCCAGGTAGTGCTGAATGTGCGCCAGTGGGACATCCGCGACTTGACAGCTGCATGAAGCTTTTCAGCGTTGTGTAATTTCAGATAATATCCCGAGCGCTCACTCTTCTGAGCAATTTGTATATGAATAACCGAATAATTTTCCCTTTTGTTCCATCTGTGCTACCTCAAATCCAAATAAAGATGCCTTTTAGTATTAAAAGTGGTAGAAAATTACAGGTAATTATCTTTGACGGTAAAAACGCTGTAATCAGCGGGCTACATCAAAAATTACCCTAATTATGCCTGCATTTATGAGAATGGAAAAAAAGCCTCACTTGGATAAAAACCCACAAATTGTCCCAAATATCTCCTTCATATTGAACGCCACTGCAGCTGGCTGCTTTGTTCCACATCGATCCCGTGGAGCTTGGCATTTAACGGCCTGCATTAGGACGGAGAGAAGGAGCAACATTTTGTCAATACCTCTGATAATTGAGGGTGAAATGACAAGATAAGCTGGACCTAGAGCAAGTGTCTGAGGTGAATGTGCAGCAGCGGAGCGGGGTAAGTTGATTTCCTCAGCATCAATCTATATCAGTGTGTGGCGTTTTCATCCGGGCTGTGTTTACTGGGCTTTGACTGCACTGTGTCATTAGCTTATGTTCACTAGTCTGTTTGGAGCGCGTGCCCTGCAGGGTGGCGGGAAACTGCGCTGCTACAGTGTGATGTTGGCCCAATATGACGCGCGGGAAAAGGCCTGGAGAATGCGGAGCTAAGTGCGTTTTGGAAATCATGCAACAAAAGCAGGCGTGTGTTTTTTGAGTCACGGTTTACTCAATCTGACAAAACATAAAAAGTGTATGTACAGCTCAAAAAGGCAGAGATATTTACACACAGACAATTTGCTCGAGTTTTGCATGTCGAAGAAGAGAACAACCAAAGAGTTAGGAGTCCAAACATGGCGTAAACTTCCGTGTTTTTTTTCTTATTTACGCCCAACGTGGCTTCAATGTCACTGCTATATTTGGTTTTCAACATGAATGAAGCATAACAGAGAGGATGCCCACTGCACAGCCATGTACAAAATGGTCAGGTCCGTGTTTGTGCCACAAAACCAGAGCCTGCTCAGCATTTAGTCCTCCCTGTGGCTTCTTCTCCATTCCAAACTGTGGCTACTATTGGACGGACGCGTTGGCTCAAAGGCCTCTCCACAGAGCAGAGTTTCATCCGGAGGCCCCGTCTCTTCAGTCTATCTCTGCATCGAATCCTGGTGAGGAGACGAGTACCAGTGAGAGTAGCCCGCCATGTAACTGTTGGCCGGCATGGCTTTGGAGGAGGCGGACACGTCCCAGATGGGAGGGATGGTGGGGGAGCGCGGGGACAGAGACATGGAGCCCGGAATCGACTCGCTCTCGTGAGGGTTGCCGCCTTGCTTCAACAGCTTCTTGAACTTTGACCTTTTATTCTGGAACCAGATCTTTACCTGGGGCCGAGGAGGACAAGTAAAAGAGAAGGAGTGTTACACAAGACGGACTAACTCAGGTAGGGTGGTCAACCGAAAAATGTAATCTTTTAATGATTGTGATTAAAAGAAGAAAGGTGCGTAAAAGCTGAAATGCGTAAAGTGCGCACGGGAATATGCAAATATATGAATACACAAAGATGTCATTGTAGGTGGAAATAATTTGTTTTTTGTCATTGATAAAATTGATGCATCATTTTCAATATGTTTTATATTTATTATAAAAGAAAATATATAACAAAAAATAAAATTAAATATATTGTGCGTACAGGTTAAAAATGTCGCAGAGAAATAAACTGTGAATGTATTTTTGTAAATCACACGCCACTGACAATCAGAGCAATTTGCTAATGATGTAGAGTGGAAATAAACCACCCAAAATAATAAAATGTTAAAAGTAATAACAAAACTGGCTGTGGATAAAAGGTAAAATGCGTATTACGCGCATAAAAATTTGAATGCACAAAGAACTGATTAGTAGTCAGTGCAAACGGCTGATCTCCTATGTCCTACCTGTGTTTGCGTGAGCCCCAGAGAGGCGGCCAGTTCTGCGCGCTCGGGTAAAGCGAGGTACTGCGTCTGCTGAAAGCGGTGGTTGAGCGCCTGAAGCTGCAAACTGGAATAAATGGTCCTGGGTTTGCGTATCTTCTTCCCTTTCCCGTTAAAGCGAATCTCCCCGTTTTCAATCACCGTCGTTTTCTGCTGCTCTGCAACAAAAACAAACAGTGTCATCATTCCAGAATAGCCAGACCATACCATCACTTCGATCAAAAAGGAGAAAAATATACGTATGTTTTGTAAAAAAGGTGATTGGCGTTGGCTGTAGGCGCCGCCAACATTCCACATAGGCTGTCATATTTAGGATATTGCTGGTAATGACATGTCAATTAAATGCTAATTACAACATTCAGGGCTGCCTAATTTCCACCAGGATCACACTGCGGCTTTAAACCAGCTTGTAGTTTGGGTCTGGAGTGCTCGATGTGGCACTAAACCACGAGGACGCTGCCTTTACGCACTGATTTCTAAGCCGGGTTCGAGTACGGAGCAGGGGGGTCTTACCTGCGCCATCTAACCGCGTCTGCGCCCCAGTGTTGTTGTGGTAGGACGGCAGGTAGGGGCTGTGGTGCGCGTGGCTCACGTACGGGTAGGCTAGGGAGCGGTTGTAGGAGTTGGCGCCGCTGTACGGGCTGCCGTTGTCGTGTTGGTGGTGCGAGTGCGAGCCGGAGTGCAGGCAGTGCAGCGGGTAGTGCGCTCCGGACATGGACGGCGAGCTCTGCTGGGAGTGGGACTGCTGCTGCTGTCCAAACTCCATGAAGGCGGATTTGGACGAGTCCTGCGTCTCCAGCCCGTCAGCCATCGTAGTCATGGTCATCATCGAATTTTCTGCCTTGAGAGCACTCCTCGCCCCCCTCTCCTTTTTCCTCAAGACCTCACTTCCTCACTCCTCTCCACAGATATTGTCCTATTAACACGCGCCGTCCCCCCTTTTTTTCGTCCCCAGTGATGTTCTCACTCAACGTGGCGGCAACAAGGTAAAGTTAAGACGACAGATTTTAAGGTGGATTCTGTTAAAATTGAGCCCTTGCTTCCAGACTTTGATGCACAAGTAAAATGGTTTGTCTCGAAAGGGCAGCGCCTCCCGATTGGTCATCCCGAGCCCAACGTCATCATCGCAGCTCTGCGCTTCACGGAGACTTGAGCTGCGTGGAGTTAACCCACCTTACCAGCTCCCACCAACCGCAACTACGATCCAATTCATACATGGCGCATGGGAAGAGACGCCTAATGCCGCAGGACGAGTACACACCACTTTTTACTGTTTTGTTTTTAACCCAAACCCACAAATTACGCGTGGCTTACGATGCACTTTGATTTGGTTTTCTAATTCCGTCAATTACATTTGTATGGGAAAGTATTACAGCTTCACATTTTTATTTTTTATTTTTAATTCAAAACATGAACCAAGCCTTAAATATTTACAAATGTAGAATATTTTCAATTTCCTGTGCATCATAGTTAACTAAATATAAGCCATGTGCTTAGCGTCAAACAAATGGAGCAGGTGTCTTAGAAACCAAATATCTCATTCAGATATATTTTATTTATTATAATTTGTCTGTAACGTTTTTATTCTCCGTTTATACCAAGATTCGTGGTAACTTTTGGATTGGCTAGTGACCATATGATTAAGTATTTGAAGACAAACTCACGCCGAGCGAGTGTGACACATGCGTAACAATAGGCCCGGAGGTACAATAGGTTATTTTGCAGATAGAAGGGTGGATACCCGGATAAACTGACAGCGTCTTTATCCCTCTTGTAACACGAGGCTCCTCGATATGTGCCAATTATACTTTGGCTCTTATAAATACGAAAAAAAAAAAAAAACTCAAAACGAATGCTTATATTTGGACTACTTTGAATTTTACGCATAAAATAATAATGCCCCAATCAAGACAAACCTGTTTGATTAGCGGCCACACTTTACCCAAATTGCAGCGGTAAAATGAAGAACAATTCAACAGTGATGATTATGGTTTGGTTTTATTTTGGGAGGGGGAATAAAAAGTGGATATAGCATAAATTACGGCCTAATTATACGCCAGTGTCGCCTCAATTATCCTCTTATCAAAAATGGTTGTCTAAACGCAGCGTTTAGTTTCAATTTTCTACCCCTTATTTTTTTTTCTGTAACAAGAACTTGGTACCTTGCTATTATCGTCATCTATGGTTGTTATTTACTTTGTGGGGATTTTAAAAAGCGCAGAAGCAGCCGCGCTATAATCACTGTACAGCGGTGGAGCGGCGAGACGCGCAGAGAGGAGCAGTGTGGATGGATTTACGCACCTAGACTGGAACTCTTGAAGTAAGCAAATTTAAAGAACAGGTAGGAGCTTTTTTGGGTGTATTCTGGAGACACCCCCCACCACAGCCCCCTCCCCAATGCTGGCCTTACGCCTCGGTCACTCATGAGTGAGCTAACGCACCGGCCAGTTCCCCTGCCGTTCCAGTCGGACGCGTCGAAGAGAAACCAGATCCTATAGCTTTTTCTAATCGCCTTTTGAGGGCTACTGCAAAGATATACATGCTCCGGGCTCACGTCGCCGCTGCTTCTTCATCCCGTGGGCTTTTAAACAGCACCTCTGTGGACGTCAAAGAAGAGCCGGTTTGTGTTTAGGCTCCTTTTACGCGCACCGAGGATGGAGTGGAGTGTTGAAAGGACGGATTTGTTTGAACATGACATGCTTTGGAAATGTTAAGAGCTGACAACCGTGGCTAATTGAAAGGCCTGCTCTGTAGCGTGTTACCACCAGGCCACAACATGTAGCATCACAGGGAAGAGCTACTGGCGTCCACTTTGAAAAAATAACCTCTTTTACGCTTTTCGTTATGTTACAAAATAATCACATATTCCGTGTCAGCATTGATTAAACAGTGGTAAAAAATATAGTATGTATGTTACATATCTAATCCTATAAAGTAATTTGATTTTTTTTTTCAGTTTATTATAAAGAAGAATATTTTTGGCAAGTTAAAGTTAAAGGCGGTAGGGAAATGTATGACATAGCAACTTTTTTTTTTTTTTGCCATATATGCCTCATATGTCTATGTTGGAATCATCATGGTTGGTTTGTGGCCTGTTTGTGTTGTGGCTTTGTGCACACTAATGTGTTTAGTGTTGGTGCCTTTTCGTTTAAATGCTCTGACATCTTTTTCCAGAATCTTTTATCAAACATGACACAGATATGGTACTGATATGTTCACATCTGTCTTCTTCTTGGTTTCTCAAAAGGAAAATTTGGCTAATCTGTTTATTCAAAACCACCCTGCAAAAGCCCATTTTTAAAAAAATGTGAAGTCTTTATTTCTTAACCATACATTTAGTAGGTAGAGCTCCGTGATTACTTGGCCATTGTCTTGTTAAATGAACACTGTGGGTGAGAATTATTACACTTTCTCTGGAGCAACCCTAACCTTAACCCTAACCCTAAAATGAGGTGAAACTGTTTCCTGTTTGTCCACAGCACTGGGACACAGGGGAATAGTGTCACACATGACCCAATGTCTTTAAGAAAGTAAAGGCTGCATCTTAATGCACTCACTCTCATCATAATCTGTATGAATGTCATCATAATCTATATGAATGGACAGTGATTAAATCTTCTTTGAGGTGTTTTACTGCTGGTGTAATGCATTCAGATAAAATGAAGTGGTATTTAACATACCAAGAAAGAGAAATTGATTAAAAATAAAATCAATATAAAACAAACAATAACATAGCTTTGTTTCACATCAGTCATGGTCCAACCTTGGCTCAAAGGAACAATAATACACATTTAGTCCAGCATCAACATGTATCTTTTCTTTCATAATGTACAACTCCAACCAAATGTCATGTCTATGAGAAATTAAATCAGAACCCAATATCAGTCATTTTTTGGCATCACTGTGCATTTCTACAAACTCAGTGTTAGTTTCTCTTGTTTTCTCTCTTAGTCTGTGACAGCAATGCTAAAAGTATATCAGGACACTATGAGATATAATAATTTATCATCAAAATATCAAAGACCACATCTCTCCAGACACTATGCTGATGTCACTAATAGATCTGATCCTCTCATGTCAACAATTTAGTGTTTCTACGTGAATTTTACATACACTATTTTGAGTTAATTTAACACTACTGATTTTGCTATGTAATAGGCTCCAGCCTCCCACAACCACGTCTTCATGTTATTGTTATTTTGAATGTCCAGAGAATACGCGACATTATTGAATAATTGAATGAAAATAACTGCCTTGTTCTTGCACTAAGCATTTTGTTGATGCATCCACCACCCCAACTCATGTTTATTGAGAACCAGCTCCCACAAAAAACATAAAAAATCCGTAAAATACATAATCATAGCATCAATCATCAATATTAAGTCATGTTTAGCTGGAAAAGCACACACTTGTATTCTGGGAAAATAATAAATAGTTCCATAAACATTACATAATATAATTTCAAGGCCAACATTTCTTAAAACCGTTCAGATTTTTATGACCAACCTCCGTCACGTGCCTTTGCCTCACGTCTTATTGTACTCCTCTTCACCTCATTCGCATCAGTAGTCATTTTACGCACGAGCACAAATGTCAATCACCAAATGGAACAGGTCGTGCAAATCTGGAACTGTCCCTAAGTAGACGATTGACCTTCAGTCCAATCAATGGGCGCGCTGCTTTAACACGAGTGGTCTTTATTTCCAACTGTCTCATAAACCTGATGAATGACTCTCTAAAATCACTCCAATATCAGCGCGAGGCCCGGGATTCCCTCCGTTTTACGCAGCAGCCGAGGCTTTAGACCGCGAACTCACCGATAGTCCACAATATTCTCCAAACAGCTTCCCAATTTCTACCTTTTTACGTACATCCTGCTGTCCAGTATTACATTTGGGCAGCAGATATAACCACGTGTCGGTGGAGATTCCATTTTATTATCATCAACAGCATTTAGTTACTTTTATTTTGTCTTTAAAGCACCCCTGGTCGCATGTCATTCTGGCCTTCGTTGGCTCGTTCCTTCTTTGCCCAACGGCTGCGTAAAGTTGCCATTCGACGTCTGTATTGGTTAATTTTGGAGAGTTTTCGTGGAAGAAAAGCAGAAAGGCTGAGAGAATGACATCTCATGGTTGAACATACAAATTGAGTGATCAGCTGTAAAACGTCCCACTGGAGTCCATTCCAGCGCAAACAGCGGCGCGCTCGTAAAACTTAATGGGATTTGTCAACGTAAACACAACTGTCTGCTGAAGAAACGCAGGTATAGGGAGTGACAAATGGCACATGCAGCGAGAGAGTGGAAGGCAGCGGAATACTCAGGTGGATTACAAATGGCCACTGTCTCACTGAAGCCTCTGACGCGCTACTGGACTGAGCCTGGAGCGAACCATTATTTGGGCTCATGATTAGTTGCTGGGTTCTTCTGGCGTGGTCTTTTTGCAGTCCCTTTAAAACCTGAGGTGATTCCAAAATAATGAGAAACAAATACATTAAAATACAAAGACGCACATGGGTGTCACTGATAGACTCGTGTTCATAATCAAGTTTAATAATATATGTAAAAGTCAAATGCGTAATATTTATACTGAGGGGCGCACAAGCCCACAGTGTTCCATCAACATTAAAGTTACCCTAATATTTATTAAAAGTAGCAAAACTGCAACACATAAGCTTACTTTGTATTAGGATTTTATACACACGTCTACCGTTCTACCAGATAAAACCATAATACCAATGAACACCTTTTAACAACCAGACCAATTATTATATATATTGTGTGGTGGTTCATCACGAATTATTTCATGAATTGAAAGATGATCAGAATAACATTGTATCACAAGTAGCAACAGGTGCAATACATATTAATAACTCCACTACCTTTGTGCATATATGAAAGTCTGAACAGATATAAACATACATGTCTATTTACAATAATAAATCTATCCAGGTTTTTCATGTTTATGTCGTTACATTTAGTATTTTTCACATTTTAATAGTAAATGATAATGGGCAGACGAACAGATGGGCCTATGCTAGTTTCAAATTAATCCATAAAAAATGTTGCCTATTTAGGTCACTATAAGTGGCAATTAAAATTAATTAAGTAAGCATCGACTATATAGAATATTTCCATATTGTCGTATCCATTACAACTGCACCCAAATGACTGCAATCTTATTGGCCGAGCACTTAATTATTACACTCATAATTAGCGTTACCATGGCATTCAAAGGATGTATTAATAACATTAACAAGTAATTGTTTGACCAATACTATGCCACAAGAAGAGGCCTTCCCATAAACATAAGGATGCGGGTAATGTATGCGTAAATATTCTTATGCACGTACTGCCAATTTAGCTATAATTTGCCTATTCATAAATCAGTTACTATACAGTATGATAAGCTATTAAAAAGCCAGTGCCACCAAACCAGTGTCCTGTTCAACATTTATATATAGCCTTAAGCATTACCATAACCATAGCATTTAGCCTTTATTGTTCTAATGCGCGCCGTGCGTCATAAACATCCACCGGAGGAGAACAAAGCCCTTCCTGTTACATTATTCACATATGATTTTGGTTTATACCGAGCTACGGGAGAGTGTCATGTCCCAAAACGCACGGAGCCTTCGGTGGGGGCCACACCAGGAGCCGTGGCAGAGAGTGGCGGGGCGTGTATTGGTCCCCCCTCTCGTCTCTCGACTTAATACGCGACATTATTAGGTGTGACAGCGCAGTGGTCGGTCTTGAAGGAGAGGATTTGGTCGCTGGATGACAGACAGGAAGGCCAGCAATCAGAGCTCTTTTTATCAGAATGTACTGTTCGATGCCGTTTATCCCTGATGATAGAAAATTGCTCTGTTGCCAGGACGCTGCCGCCGAGATAGAGGCCAGGAGCAACATTTCCATTTTCTACTTTGAAAGCCATTGAAATGAATTAGTCAAAAATGAAAAAAAAGGGGAGCAAAATGAGCAAGAATCCCCTGGTAAACAAAGGCGCCAAACAAAGATCGCATTTTGAGCTCAGCCACCTCCTCGCTCCGTGGTTCTCTCCGCCGCACACTGAGCCTTTCACTTCAACAGCTGCAAATCACGAGTAATGCGGTCCCGGGCCCGAGTCCGGACTTCAAACAGCACGAGACCCCCGCGTCCTCTGCAATTACTCGCATTATTAGGCGCTAAATACACCTCACCGAAGAATACGTGACAATGGATAAATGCTCCAAGCAGATATTAAACAAAACAAAAATAGAGAAATTAAAAGACAAACAATATATTTTTAATATAATTTTATGCCCCCTTTATAACATCCACATCACTAGATTGGCATTATCATTTTATGCGTCACTATAACTTGCGTCATTTCAGTTAACTCCAAAAAGTAGTAGTTTTCAAACATTTTAATATTTTAAATTAATAACAAAAGTGTATAGGCTCAGTGAATCCACTCGTGTCATATATGGAAACAGGCTTCATAGCAGGTAGGCTGTATTTTAGGATAGGTATAATACTGAGCTTTACGCGTTGACGTCATGCGTGTGCGGCGGCAGGCAGACGTGGAGTGGACTGGAGACAGGTGTCACGCCGCGTGGACTCTGGGATCAGTGCAGAGATGACAGACATCAGTGGATCAGGGAGAACCATTAAAGTAACGACTCCACAGACAAGGGCCAGCAGCAGCATGGGCCATTTCACAGTGGACTCAGGGATTTCAGTATGTAGGCTAAAGTATTTCTTTGCAATTTTATCTCTCTAAATTGCTGTAAAAATCAGTTAAGAGGTTGAATAATTTTGTTAATACAGAAAGACTATTTAAGTAATATCTATACTGAGGAGAATAAGTTCAGCTTAACTTAAAATCTCAATATGAATTACTGCACAATAAATCTTATATACTTCCAATGCATAGGGCTTAGGTCTTATCCATTATTCCCTCACTATTAAAACATGAAACTATTTTATTATCATATCATTTATTATCTGTTTGCTAGAAGCTGATTTAGGCTTTTTGTGTGTGTGTGTGTGCATGTGTGTGCATGTGTTTGGTGTGCATATATGATTATCAACTTAGATTTAACTTATGTATGGCTAATTACAGTAGATACTTTATTGATCCTGAAGGAAATGAAGGTTCAGCAGCATCAACCAAGAGGCACATTTGTAGTGTTCAATGCTATAAATGTTGCACATAATAAAAAAATAACATTCCTAACTATTTGAAAATGTTTAAAGCTTAGGGAACAGGACTGTATCTTGGCATATTTATGGGATTAGTATGGAATAATATTTATATTGTCTCCCATCGGTAACAAAAGGCAGATATTTGTCTTTGGCTTGCCCAATACACATTTCATAATCACATACTCTTATTAAAAGACTCATTAAATATAAAACAGTTCTATAAGTTAGTGTAAGAAGTTAAGGACAGAATAGCAGCTAAACAAGGGACTATAGTTTCAAAATTCACATGTTGAGTCCCGAGCAGCACTTTAGATTGGATTTGACACATTCAGCTTTTTGTTGGAAAATTGAATTTAGCATTCATCTTCTGGTGTTTTTATGTTCATACTCTTCACCTACCACCTATACACAGTGTTGTAGTTCAAAATAGGTGAAACTAAACCTTCCCTTTTTCCACAGTAGATACATAATACAGCAGCAAAAGTGTTGTAGTTCAATAACCCCTTTGATAATGTGTATTTTCCATCTACAACAATATAAAGAATCCTTAAATACAATAATAGGGTAATACGAAATAATCTTCATGACATTATGTGAAATTTATATTTATGAATTAATGTCATTAATTAGTGTTTGCTCCATGAAGCCTATACAACAACCCACATATTCAGTTAAAACCATACATGCAATGCTGACATATGCATACATGGAATAAGATTTACAGATTTACATAAAATGTCTGCAGTATATGTGCACTCACTAAACTAAAGTACTCTGGTTCCCAAACAATGGGTTGTGGCCAAAAATGGGGGTCATGTGAGCGTATATATTTGGGACTTAAAAATAATTCTGGATCAGTAAATTCAAAAAGCTAAAAATAAATTGTGAGAGATTGCCAATGATTGTTAAAATGTTCACACCAAGTACCACCTCTGAAAACATTTTTCTAATACCATCTAAAATTGACTAAAATGAGGCTAAATCAGAAATACCCCAGATCCAAACCAGACATAAAAAACACATTTCTGAGTAAGGACAAAACAGGGCCCAGGATGAATCCAGGACTAAACCACATTTAGACTAAACCAAAAGTAAATCAGGCTAAACCAGGACTAAACCAGGATAAATCCAGTACTTAACCAGACATAAACTAGGACCAATAGACTCCTGAGTATCACCAGAACAGGCTGAGAACCACATAGATCATTAGCATTAAAGAATAAGCAAGGTTCTGCCTCAACACATCTAGACTAGGCTTATGGTGCAGGGCTTTTAAAAGTGCCATAGATCCATTTATGTTAGAATGACCAGGCCATCTAACAGCTCAGTGTGTGTGTGTGTGTGTGTGTGTGTGTGTGTGTGTGTGTGTGTGTGTGTGTGTGTGTGTGTTGTTCCACAGGAGTCCCAGAGCTGCAGTCCCACAAATAAAGGCTGGTGAAATTTAAGAGCATCCTGTGAAGTGAGGTGGAAGTAAGAGGGAGAGGCCAGTGGGAGTGACAGCAGCTCCTTGGACAAGAGCTAAAGTTCTCTCTGCTCTGTACCACTATGTGAAGGTGAGACACTCCCACAGGAAACTCAACACAACTCACTTTAGTCTGATACACACAATCTCTGGGATAGACCAAGTACATGGGACTTAGTGTTCTGCAAAAATACTCAAGTGAAAATTTATTTAAGTCCAATTTATTGTTTGCTATGGCTAGGATAAATGTAACTTATACAGCACACTCCTTTTTTAGATGACAATTACAGACTTTTAAACTGGCTTCTACAACTTCCACAACTCCTCTTATTGCAAGTGTGTGTTAAAGGATTTACAGTCATTTATTTTGATATATGACTGATTTTTATTCTGTTCCTTGTTTAAACTGTATGCCCTAGAACCTAGAACTAGCACCAGTACAAGCTCTATGAACCATTTTTTTCCAGCAGAAATTATTGTAATAATATTCTTTATGGCACGTGCAGATGGACAGTAAAGTAGGTCAGTATTTCATTTATTTACTATCATACCATTTACAGCAGTTTGGTCTCTGTGCTGTTGCTCCTGTCTACTTCTCTAAACTGAGTGTAAACTAAGTATTCTAAACAGTATCTACTGAGTAGAATAACTTCAGATCACTAAAATTTCCATATGACATAGGCATGCACAATAAATGTATATATATTCACTAAGTCTCTCTCTATAGGGCTTAGCCATATTGGCTGTCTGAGTTTGCATTTAAACCAAAATTCAAGTCATAAAATCTACTATTCACTCTACTAATTAAATATAAAATATTTTATTAATGTATTTTTTTTTATTTGGGAAAAAGTCAAATATGCCTTTTTGCTTCTAACATTCTGTGCCATTTCTCATTAGAGTGTTAGAGTAGTTACATGCACTCGGGCCTTTCTGATATCTATTTGGAGTTGGTAAATAACTCTAAATTCACTGACAATATTATTGTGAAATCTTGCCAATAAAGAGAGCTCATCATCATCCTCTTCTTATTCCCTAAAGGAACAGGAATTTGGCTGGAGCCTTCCCCAGCTACTCTGGGCATGGGGAGAGTTCCATCCTGGCTGCCTTGTCACAGGCTGGGCTATGTAACTTTACCATACAATTTCTAGCCTACATTTTACACTTTAGTTGTACATCTGGACTTCGTACCTTTTCACCGTATCAGAAAATGTTAGTAACTTGACCGTGAACTATCACAGCAACATTATTTAAGTAAAATTAGCAGTGTGGTGAGAATATATAAACACATTTTTTTCTGGAATCAATTTAACATTTAAAGTGAAGTGAAACTGTTTCCTGTTTGCTTTCCACACCGGGGGAACAGTATCACATAGGAATCAATGTATTTAAAAAAGTAAAGGCTGCTTCTTAATGCACTCACTCCCATCATAGTCATGAATGGGTGATTAAATCTTGGCTTGACCTAACCGTGACGTGACCTAATTAAGTTAAAAATAAATACCGTGGCTCATTGTCTCACAATGCCCTGAAGAAGACACTTGTCAAAATGCATTGGTGTTCATGTAAGAATAAATATGTTTATTTTTTCACACACACAGAGTAGGCAAATTGATCATCTTGGTATATTAAATCTTGGCTTCTTTGAAGCATAGTTAAATACATAGTTAAATACATATTACTCACTGTGGACCTATAATTTTGCTGTAGCATTAAAAAGGTTCTGTTTGTAAACAGTTTTCAGCCCTGTTTCAACTCATTTTTTAACATGGCCCTGTCATACCTCATTAGTTCAACTATGACTCATAGGAACAGTGACACACATGACTCACCTTTATAAAATTACAATTGTCATATTACAAATACACCAAATGCATTTTTACAGATGTAGTTTTTTAAACAACAGTTTAACAATTTAAACATTCAGTGATGCAAACTTAGATGTGAATCTCCTGGAAGTATCTCAGGAAACTCTAAACCTTTTAAAGTAAAAATAAATGAAAGGCTGCATCCCAATTTGCACCTCAACACTTGCTACATTGAGAATTATATAAACAAAAATAGTTTGTTCATGTAAACATTCTTTGATATAGGAAAATACTAATACTATTTATCATCAGTTACTAAAAGACTATGGGGAAATATTATTATGTATTATTTACAATTGCCCAGCATCTAAGTAACAAAGATATGCCAGACATAAGAAATGCAGTTGCCTTATTAAAAATAGAAATGTGTTGTTTGCGCAGATTAAAGTGGAAGTCAGAGGTTGTCTCCAGAAGCCGGTCCTGCTTTAACCAATCAGAGCTGAGATCATGTGCGCTCCTAGCCTTATCATATCACAGTGATTATTTTGATTTCATTTGGCATGAACTGTCCATTTGGAGTGGACAGATTTTCGGAGTGAAGTGAAGGCAGCCAATTATTGTCATCATTGCCCTTGAAGAGCACGCTGGTCTAAGGGCTCACTCAATCACAGAGAGTGAAGGCCCATTAACAAATGATTCTGACCTTAATCCATCACTAAATCCCTGCAATCAACACTTCTCATGCTCCAGCGTGAGGTAAACTTTCTCTACCCGGACACATCACCTTGGGCCTCTCCACTTCAGGCCAAAAACTGTAGCTCCTAGGGTTTTGTGGTAAATTAGAAATTACTTGTTCACTCATTTATGTTCTAGGTATTTTCAAAATGAGGCCTTCACAATTATTAAAGAATTAATCTTAATTAGAATATCAACCTGTACAAGCAATCTGCACCGCTGCCAACTTACTATACAATTACTTTACAAAAAGATGTATGAAAACTTTGATACATGTTTCATATACACTAGTTCAAATGTAGTACACCACTTAGGAGCTTGTCAGATGACAAAGTGTTTTGCCAAAAACACAATGATTAGATTGCATTTCGGCCTTTTGTCTGGGAACGGGATTTCTGTTTTCCAAATATGTAGTCTTTTGAAAATGCTGGAAGTGTTATCGTCTCTCAGCGGGCAGCCCCGTTTGTGTCCCCTCGACTGATTGCACAATGTACAATTCATACATTCATATTTTGACAACTTACTGTTAGTAATACATGTATAAAACCTTAAGGTGCTTCAGAGTTTGTCAGCTCTGCCCCAGAAGTCAAAACGATGTTGATGTAAAAGTATGAAGTTGTGGCTTCTTCTTTGTCAAGAGGGTGAACAGCACTGTCTGCTGGTCTCACACTGATATGACAAATTTTCACACCTGTAATGTTTTTCACACCTTGTGTATCCGTGTAGACGCAAAACAGAGGCTTTTTCCTGACCAGCGCTCTTGTAAACGGCCCCTTAATTATTTAGCTGGAAGTCTGGTGAGCCAAGTAAGATCAATAGAAAAAAGTGATATATTAAAAATAATGTAAAAGAGTATTTTATTTTCATCACTGTCTTTTGGAAGTGTTGTGTTGCTCTGCTGAGTAAAAAAAATATTGTATTGCATGTTTAATTGTTCTACTAAAACCAAGAACATTCAGTTATATATGACATTGTTTAAAGTTGGATGGCAAAAATATAGCCATATTTACCTATCCATGTCTGTTTTAAAGAACAGGTAAAAACATATTTTCATCAAATACTGTATAAATAAAAACATCATGCACCCGTTCTATCCACAGAGTTCTTTTTATATATATAATGTGCCCCAAACCAAAACAAACTGCTACTGAATATCTTTTATCTTCTGCCATTAAGCTGCTAAATTCAGACCTTCAGACCCACTTTAAATGATTGTAATGCACTTTTATTCTTAATTATAGTTTTTATTTAGTGTTTAAATTTAAAGTTTGAAATATTTATTTTATAATAATGTTTGTCATTCATGGATGGATGAATGTATGGCTGGAAAGCTACACATGAATTGCCCCTTGGGGATAAATTGTTCAAAAGTTGTTCTGAATCTTTGAATTGTCCATAAATGAACACTTCCAAACCCAACTGTAAACATCCCATTTAATCTGTATAAATAGAATGCACCCACTGAAACCAAATATATGACTGAAATGCATCCAGTAATGCATGTATTGGGTAAAACTCATATTGATAACTGAATGGCAATGTATTAAAATAGTATTTGCAAAACTGCTGTCAATTGCCTGATACAGTGCTGTGAAAATATTACTGCAGAAAACATAATTAACAGAAAAAAAAAAAAAAAAAAAAACAATTTCAAAGTTCTGACTCACTTCAGTCCAGCAAATGGACAACCGTGTCTTGCATGTCTTGTTGATGTGTTTATAATATTAAGAACACATGCATATGTAGCTGCATATGTAGTGTTATCATTGAGTATTGCATCTTAGGCCTGGCACTATTAGGGCAATACAGATTTAGTAGAAGCAAATAATTCATAAAGATGAGAGAGTTTTGTAAATGATACACATATGGCTACTGACTGTCTGGTTTAAATTAAAGTTAAATAAAAGTCATATGTTATTCCATTGCTCAACATTTTGTAATCTTGTGTTGTCCTGTAGTTTACATAAATTGGCCACATGAAGACTTATAACATATCTTTGATTTCAAATATTGCTTTTAAGTTACAGTAAATTTAGCTTATAAGAATTGACCCATATGCAAATAATAAATTATGTTATTGCATAATGGAACTTTGCAATAGGCCCATGTTTATCACCAGATATTTTTGTGCATCACAGTATGTCATACGCTTGAGACATGAATTGATCTGCTGTCTTTATTGATGTGTTTATGTAGTTTTCTAGAGGCCTCAATCAGCTGTTCTGATCTATGTCACTACCACCTCTATGGCATATGTATTTTTAAATCTCTTTAGCTTTACACATTTTGCAAGTGGCTTTAAAAAGTCTCATTCAGAAAAGCTTAGGAATATTTTTCAGCCGTTTCCACTCTATATACTGTATAACCCTGTCTACATCATATATCTTGACTCAGAGAAACAGTGTCACACATGACTCCAGCATCAACTGAACATGTTTTTCCCCTTCATGAAATTACCATTACTATAAAACATACATTACTCTGTTTCACATTGTCAATAAATCAAAATTTGGCTTTGAATATTCAGCCTCTCCTTGACAAACTTTAGAGACCCGACCCACCATTTGAGAATCACTGGTTAATTTAAAAACATTTAAATACCAGCTTCCGAACAGTTTTATGTTAAATGATACAGAATTTAAGATAATGTCCATCAGATGACATGTGTATCTATTTCGCACTAACAGTTTTTCCCTCTTTGTCTCCCTGTCCTCCTCATGTCCAACCCTCCCACCGACCCCTCTCTTCCGCCCTACCCCTCCCCTCTCTTCCTCCTCCATGTGCCCAGTGCCTGGTCTCCACAGCTGTGGTGAGTGAGGGCCCGATGACCGCAGAATTGGCCCCTGGGAGAGCGCTGAGCCATCCTGCTGCTATTAGGCCCGTGGCTAATAATAGGTGTTTGAGACCGGAGGGGGGATCAATCAGGACGAATCACGGGGGAATGTTCCGAGCGGCACTTTTTACACATCGGCCCAGATGGATGAAATTACACTTGTCAGTTTTTAGTTGCATTACTCCCAAATTGGTTGTCTGCTCTCTCTCTCTGCGCCTCTCTCTCTCTTGCTGGCCTCACTCATGTGTCAGTGGCCCGCTAAAAGGATTGGCCGCTCAGATCCCTGTCATTTGGGTCTTCTGCCTGTTTAGTCCCCAGCCCAGTCCTGCATATGCACTTAGAAGAAATCCCATCTTCAGCCTGGACAAGTGGATGCCTCTAATGCACGCTGGATGTGCTCAGAATTTAAATGCAGAGACAGTTGTTTATTTGTTGCAATAATATTCAAAGAAGTTTATATTTTCTTGACAATGATTTCTTTAGAATGTAATTATGTTGAATAAAAATATATATTGACAAAACACTTATTTACTTTACTTATTATTATTATTATTATTATTATTATTATTATTATTATTATTATTATTATTATTATTATTATTATTATTATGTGGTTTGCCAAAACACCTTAATTATAGTTGGTGTAGTCAGTTTTGTTGTAAAAGCAATAAAATGTATTCATTCATCTCTCTCCACTTATTCCCCTCAGGGAGCCTATCCTGTCAACTATGGACTTTAGGCGGGGTACACCTTGGACAGGGGCCAGTTAGTCTCAGGGCTGACACAGACAACCATTTACTTTCACATTTATTCACTAGTGGCAATTCAGAGTGACTAATTCACCCTAACACATGCATGTCTTTGGACGGTGTTGGGACGCAGGAGTACCTACAGAGGAGCCATGCAGTGTCTCTTAGATAAAATCCAGATCGAACCAGCTACAATGCAGAAACTAAAAGACCTACACATCTGTACCACGTCTATCGTTATGAATATGAGGAAGAACCTTTGTAGGTTAGCAACCCTGGATTTGTTACAAGAACTGGAAGAAAACCTTCATCTCTGTGCTGCACCTATTCCCTGTCAACCCTTGTGGCAGTGAGTCTCAAACTTTCCACACCAAGTACCACTTCAGAAAATATTTGGCTTTCAAAGAACCAACTGTAATAGACTACAAGCATTACTAAATTAGGACAACACATAAACTAAAACTGGAATAAACCAGGTCCAAGCCAGTACATGACCAGAACTAAACCAGGACTACATCAAGATAAAACCAGGACTATTTAGTGGTGTAGTTCAAATGTAATCCCCATCCAGAGCAGGACAACAGCCAGTGGTACCTGTACCACAGTTTGAGAACCACTGCCCTATGGTACTTATAAGTACTATGTAGCCCATTTTCATCATAGTCATCTGGTAAAGGACAGACTATCAGTCCTGGGTTGCCTGGTATTGTATTGTATGTTGGCCTACTTTCAAATCTTGCACTTTTAGGTTAGGTTAGGTGTGCCACTTGTTGATTTGCATGAAGTTTAGTGCCAACACATCTATCAGTAAAAACAAAAGGACAATGGTCTTCTCCCCCTCCTTAGCTCCCTGGAAATATCAGGAATGTAGCTTAATGCTGCTTATTTTCAGGAGGAGTAATACAAGCACCAGTTGTAGCTGTTGTGGAAAGGCTCAGGACACACAGGGCCATGGTTTACATGGGAGTGTCCAAATCAGATCTCGTGAGAATTGTGTGGTAAGTGAAAATCACACCAAGAGCCAGCAATATTGAAAATTAACACACTGTTTTTATGCAGATGATTTTAGATAAATTGTTTCTCAGAGCCTTGTTTCTCATGCAAGGCTCATTTAACTGGAGTTTCAGAGCTGTGTAGTTATCATGATGCAGGTGCTTTCTATCATTATTGGTGTATCATAGAGAAAAAATAATATTGTATGCTAAATATATTCTGTAGTATTTTGTTGTTTAATGAAAATTATAGCAATGTTTTGACAAGTGCCTTTTTTTGGGTAATGTATACACTGCAATATGAATCATCAAATGTGACACAGGCTTTATTATTAAGGATTTTTATATACTGGAACACTCATTGGACCAGAGACAATAAAGTGTTCTAATGCTTAGCTACATCTACTTACATACAGAGAAATGGCATAAAAAGAAAACACATAATTAGAAGAAATTGAAGCAAACTGAAATGCAGATAAATATTGCCAATGCAAGATAAGGCAGAGATAATAGCTGGTTCACATTGGGATAACGCTAAACTCAACCCCTGAAGTTTAAGGCTAGCTCGAATACTAGTTTGATGTCATATACAGTATTGGTATTTTCAGGTGGGTATGCTGTGGGTGAGTGGTGGGGTCGCTATATCACAGATTTTGGTGTAAAAATTGGATAATGTTGCTTTAATTGGAATGTAATAAGACTGCAAGCCAAGCATATATACTGTATGTTGGGCCTTATGGAGCCATATTATTTTATATTTATGTCACCTTATGTAATTTTGGCCCACAAAACACATTACATCACAGTTATTACGATGACTAATACAGTATATGACTATGACTATCATACATATGTATGTATGTATGTATGCAATTTCTCCACTGTGGGACAAATAATTATGAATTATCTTAGACATGAAGTCATTATGCTGAGTCTCTCACATGATAGGCATAGAGCAGCAGGTTAACCATATACTGCACTATATGTACAACTATGTCCAGACAGGGCTACCATGTCTCAACGAATCAACACATTTCAAATACAAGATCTAACAAGCACACTGTATCTGGAATAACATGGTGGCACTACAAATCTACTACTGGACAGATTTGTAAAAATATCAGGGCTTGACGTATACTTTTTTTCCTCACTGGCCACTGTGGCTAGTCTTTGTCAAAAGTTACTAGCTAATTAGACTTTTTACTATCCACAATTTAATTAGTGGAGTTTTGTTTGTTTTATAATAAACAATACGCTTAAAGAAATGTAAAATTTTGTTTTATGCATAGACAGGGATTTATCAAATAAAAAACAGGTACCTTTATTACAAATTTTCTTTCTTTAATCATGATGAATTACTATATAATAAATGGTGTACAGAGCAGAGCAACATAAATTTAGGCCTAACTTCTGAAGTTAAGATATGGCCTAGGTATTCAACTGGTCAAAGTGGCAGTGGGAGCATTTGTGTCATTTGCCAAAACAAAAATCTACCCACATTTGGCCAGTTGGTAAGTGTTAATGTCAAACCCTGCTTAAGACTATTGATTAGAAATGCTGGAAACATTTTCAATGAAAATCACTGTGGACTGGCAAACTACTCTTTGAATTTAATTATGTCTTCTGGCTATTTTTACATCTGATGTTTGACAAAATGAAACATACAGTACACCTGCGTTTAGAAAATGCTGAACACAATTCAGATACTACTAGACTAACTACTACTACTAACTTTGAGCCTTATTCATAACCTGATGTAAAGTTACGCTTCAGATATGTTAGTCTGAGGTAAAGTCGGCCACACATCAGTTATTTGTGTCAGCGTCACCCTGACAGACTCAAATGTTTAGTGTTTACAATGCTCTCCTCAATCTCCTCACAACTTGTTATTACATTAGCAATTTGCCCTTGATGTAGCTGTTCCGGCTTGATCCACCAGTCTCAGGGGTGGGGGGTGGGGATGCTATTGATATATATTAAAGAGACTGGTGAGCATGTGTGCGACCAGCTCCTACTCCCCACAAGCACAAACACTGGCACATACAATCACTGCTGCAGACTGGCTGTGCTCTGAATAGCTCACTGGGGAGACATGTTCCTCACACTCCCGAGTCAATACTGCTCCCAGATGTGGGGGGCTCGTCCGGGAGTCCACCAGCACCACCGAGATCTTCCTCACTTTCTGATTGCACAATGGAGCGCTGGGAGGAGAAAAAAAAAAAGGCTTCTTTGAGTGAAAGCGCGGTGACCGTGGGGGAGGGAAGCAAGGCCCTCTGTCAGAGTCTCCTTAGCAACGGAGAGAAAATTAACATTGACATCCTGACTTTGCTGTGAAACTCGTCTCGGAGCTTCTACTGCTGCTGGAGATTACCATGTGGCGAGCAAAAGAAAAAAAAAAAAAAAAAACGACCCACTCGCTGCTTGTCTCCTATTTATATTAAAATGAGTTCCCTCAGTCGGCTTGCTTCCACAAGGGCCTAATGTATGTATTTTGCTCATTTTACTGTGCGCGGCGTTTCCTCCCTGACTCTCTGTTTGCCTCCCGCTGCGGTAAACACAACATTGCTATGATAGCGCTTGCATTTCAGTGAGCTCCAAACACCGCCGAGGAGCCGAAACACTCATTCCCCGCTCTGCCCCCCCACCCCCCACCCCCCACCACCACCACCTCCACCCTCCACCCTCCGTCCTCCCTCACTTCCAGCCAAAGGTATTCAGCTTCCATGATTGCAAACAGTCGTAATGGCATCGTCTCCCGGGGGCCGGCGGAGGTACCCCACTGCTGCACACAGGATTCTTGGAGCTGCGCTTTTTTGCCAGGGCCATGCTAGGCTCTGGGATGGCTGCTTTTTGTTAATAAAAATGGAGTGCAAATTGTGAGCGGCGCGGTGCTTCCTTCCCATTACGGGGCCAGGGCGAGCGGAGCAGCATAAGCGTGAATACATTATAAAGTAATGAGGAAGCATCCAGGAGAGGGTCAGGGGGGCGGCGAGCGCTCCAGAGGCCTCCCCGAGAGCTTTCAATGCGCCCGCTCATGGATTAGTCATTCGCGTTTGAAGAGCCAGCGAGAGGTGCAGTTCAACAGTGTTACACATAGCAACAGTTGCTAAGAGTGGCAGCAGCACGGGCCTTTTCAGCCTGCGAGGAGCATGAGCACCGGGAGACACTGAGGGGCCTGTTTTGTGTATCAATGATGGTGATGAGGATGCAAACGTTTCCAGTAACTCTGCAGAATATGCATAAAGACAGAAGCAGTAGGAACCTCGGGTAATGGAGGAGATAATGTAAAGCACTGACAGGGCGGCAGCAGGAGAGAGGCTCAGATACACGTTCAGAGAGGATTCAGATGTTCAGAGATGATTCACATGGAAGTTAGTGGGGTTGTAGTGCTGCAGCTGGAGCACTACACTAAATCAGAGACAGTGATATACATGAAGATGCTCAGACTGATATGTAAGACAGAGTATTATAATATGAATGTGGATGAGCATTTCTAATATTAATGCTGTTCAGGGCAATGTATTTGCATCTACCCAATACTGGTTCAACCAATAGTATGGTAATACTGACAGTTATGGACCAATGCAGTCCAGTGCTCACAGTTACTGACCAACAGGTCCATCAGTCTTGTGAGGAGGAGGTCACTATACTTTCCAACATACTGGTTAAGACTGTGAGGATCTAAGAGCTAACGCCAGCTGCTGCAGCCTCCTCAGAAAGTACAGGTGTTCATGGTGCTGCCTGAAATTTGTCTGAAATGCCACACCTTTGGTCCATAACTGTCAGTACTGCCACACAATTTGTCAAACCAACAGTGGTTCTGATGCAAATGCATTGCTCTGAGCAGGACAGGATGGATTTCTGCATGCTTCTCACAATAATCCAGCTGATATATGAAGTCAAAGTGAGCATGAACAAAGTTGGTTATGGGAAGTGAAGTTAAGAGTTTTTTTCAATAAATGTGTAATCTAAGTACAGTATATCAGTGTATTTAAGTGTTATAGAGCCATATTCATAGCCTGGTGTAAAGTGTGTTAAAGTACAGATGTGCTAACAGCAGTGTGCTAGAGGTGAAGTCTGAGCTATATCATTCTGCCTCGGCCACACAACAGTTATTTGTGTCAGCATCGCCCTGACAGCCTCAAATGTTTAGTGTTTACAATGCTCTCCTCACAACTTGTCGTCACATTAGCAATTTGCCATTGATGTGGCGGTTCCAGCTTGATCCGCGGCTAAAGCCATGTTAACCCTTATGCCTTGTTAAAGGAAATTTGTGTAGTTGAGGGTGCATTTATTGAGATAACTTTGGCTGTGATTATTCAATATTCATGAAAATTGGTAAGGATGTGTGTTCTGGAAATTTAGAGATTAAAATATGGTCATTAAGTAAATTTCTGCACTTCTCTTTAATTTTACAGAATATTATGGAGTTTGCTGCAGGAAAATGGAAAATAAATGACAAAATTCTTTTTTCACTTGTAATCAAAGAGGGGTCAAAAATGCTTTTTTAATGGAAGTCTATGGTACACGAATTTCCACTAACAACACAAACGTAACTTTTTCTTTAAATCTGACATAAAAACAAAACAGATAATGCATCAAAGTCAATCTTCTCACACACTGAGATAGTTAGACTAGTGATACTGATGACAGTAAAAGTCAAATTTGTTTTTATAATATTGAAATATAGTGTATTATAATACCTGGATTTGGAAAGAAAGTTAGCAATAATTAAAAAAAAATAGAATTTTTTGTGAAATTTTGCAATTCTCTGTAATTTTACAAAATTGTTCTGAGTTTGCTGCAGGAAAATGGAAAAGAAAAGTACTGAGATAGTTAGGCAAGTCATACTGATACTGGTAAAAGTCAAGTTTGTTTTAATAATATTAAATGATTATTGTGTATTTTTCACAAAAGCGGTCAGTTGTTTATGTCAAAAACTGGCATCTAAAGAGTTCTAAAGAGTAATTATTAGCTCATGAGAAGGGCAGCGCCTTAGCATACAGGTTACTCAAACATGCGTAAATTAAACAACTCTATTTAGCAGAAATGGGGACCTTTAAGGGATCCTGTATTTTTGAAATACCATTTTGAAATACAGACCAAAGATACTAACTTCACTCACTAAAAGAATGTATGATTAATTTCAGTAGATTCTTTACCATTGTGAGATGTAAGGGCTTTGTTTCTCAATGGAAGGAGCATTTACCCCTGAAGTAGAAGATCTTTGTGTTTGAGTCCAGGTCTTGGCGCTTTATCTTGAGGATTGCAACATAGAAGCAGTGCCTTGGCGGAGGCACTCTAGCTTTGCCATTTGGTATTTTTGTATTTTCATGCACCTTTTTTGTTCAGGGCTTTTTTAAAAACCTAGCTGCCTAAGACATTTGGCACAGTACTGCACACTGAAACCTATCCACTTTCACATTCATTCACTGTGGGACAATTAGAGTCTCCAGTTCACCTGTACATGCATGTCTTTGGTCTGTGGGAGGAAGCTACAGACACAAGTGCTCTAAGTTACTTCACTTAGATATAAAGGAATACCTGTATTTTGCAAATCTTGCTGTAGATCGGAATATAATCCCAGTCCTCAGTAAATGCCCACCTCTGCTCCTCCACAGACATGACCAGAGCAGCCTCCCATTTCCATCCGTCGGGGCGTCAAAAGACGGGAGAGCATTTCTCTGTGACACACTTAAGTGAAGCGAGCCGGCATTACCTGCAGTGCATTAGGCCCACTGTCCCTGTCAATCACCGCCGTCTATACGTTCCAATGCGGACCGCCCTCCCTTTGGCATTCAGCCGCTGATGAGCCCGCAATGGAGTCTCCTGATGGATCGCCATGGCAACGGCCCACACCTGGCAAGAGTTCATCCACCTCTCTCTCTCTCCATCCCTCCCTCCCTCCCTCCAGCCCCCTGATGCTGGAGTGCGCCCACTGAAAGCCTCTGTGAACAAATGGGCAAATGCCAGGCTAAATAAAGTGCGGTTTATGAGTTGTGGTCTCCTTTGCCTCCAACATTCTACACTGAACCCACTGCCAGCTTTATTATTATTATTTTTTTTTCTTCATCTCATGGTCGTGATTATCCAAAGCCATTTTTTCCTTCTCTCGAATAAAAGACAGAGCACTACAGCAGTCGTCCAGCGGTCTGTGGAACAAGGCTGCCCCGGGCCAAAACAAACCGACGTGTCTCTGTACCTCTGCATTTTTATAATACAGTATGTTACAATCTGGAGCTGAATAAATCATAGAAGGCTAAAGCTGTGTTATCAATTAATCACATGAATGAGGAGGCAGGAGTTTAGTTAAGACTGAGAGCTCGAGGCTGAACAGAAGTACAAAGATGATGATGTAGGATGATGTAACGTCGTTACTGATTACAAATGACATGAACTGGCTCACTAAAAACATTTATTTGGCAACTGAGGAGTGGTTTATGTAAAGTCCACCTACATTAGCTATAATTCATGGTTATATCTACAACAGCAGTCACATGTGGTTAAAGGGACTATATTCTGCAAAATCAACTCTCTTTCTCTCATGTTATAATGTCGTTCCTTCTTCAGAAACATACCTGGAGTTGGGTTCTGTTTCATTCACACCTGTTGAGTAATCCTGTATACTCTGGCATTGAGTTTCTGAGATCTCAAAACACTTGATTCTGCGAACTCCTGCCCACTCCAGGAAGCATTGACCAATCAGTAAGCCCTCTTCATTCATTTTTCCAAAAAACGGTAAACAGCTGTTCCTCACAGACATTTTTTATTTTGGAAAAAAAACAACAACTGCATCATAAAAAAATAATTTTTTTCACCCTTTCTGCACAACAGAGCTTCCCTCTGTTGGTGTCTTCACATGTTTGTTTATGGCAGTAGTAACTGGAAACGTTCTCTTTTAGTCACGTAATGTTTCAAAGGTTGCAAGGCGCCATTCTCTCCCAAATGATTTCCTGTAACTTCTTGACTGCACTATACAATAATACCAAAAAAGTGCAAAAAGTGCAGTTCTGTTCTAGAGGTAACCAGACTAATCTGAGTTTTCAAATCCAAATACACTAAAATACCAAGCATGTATTTTGAATTCTCAGTGGGCTCTCGCCAAATGAATAACCACCACTAGTGGTCTTAGAGCTGCAAAATATAAATATATGTATTTTAACAAAACAACAAGAAGTCAGGTTCTTTTGACACAGTTGATGATGAGTGGATTAGTCTGAACCAGCTGTGGTTCAGGGTAAATGCCAGAATTTTTAGACAAAATTGATTTCAGATGAATTTCGAAATTTTGCATTAGTGAAATTATTTTTTCTTATCAAGGAAGTCTCTTTTTTGAGACAGGTGCATTGAAGAGGGCAGATGTATGCACAACAAAATAAAAAGACCCTGATGATGGCCCACTGCCAAAAGGTTGCCTTACCTCACCTGGAAATAAATGTCTCTTTTGCAAGTGAGACTGTGTGCATAAGTTTCTTCTGCTGAAATTATATTTTCAAAAATGTTTGTCACCAGATGTATCATAGAGATCCTTAAAGTGGAGGATGCTCAGATGTTCATAAATGTGTCATGGAAGATGTAATGATTCGTATTCAGGAAAACAAGGGATTGCAAATGCACAGTGTCTTGCATATTTGGGCGTGAATGTGCTCAAGTTACAGCTTTAAGCACATATGAATAATATAACTGCATTTTGAATATGTTTTGGTAAAGAGCTGAAAAAACTAAACTTATGTCAGTCTCCAAATACTTATGGACCTAACTGTATGTTTATTATACCCATATTAGTACCACCAATGACACTGTAAGCATATTTTAGTTTGAATAAAATGTTATTAGCCTCTATTGATAATGAGAAGCATTTATTTCTTTTTCCCCTCTGGTCTGTTCTCAGAAGATCTTATAGAGAATCATTTTATTTAGCTATTTTATTTTTGTTATTTGATCTGGCCAAGAGGCACAAGCATGAGATATAGCACACCAGAACAATAATCACAATACAAAAACTAACATAAAAAAGTTAAAACAAGAAGTCAATTATCATGCAATATTAACAACACATGAAAACATCAGACGCAAGTTCACTGATCAGAAGCTACAGATCCTAATGAGGAATTTAAAGATGACAAAGGGATCAGGGTTTTAATGCTTTTTTTGCAGCTTGTTCCAATTGTTGGGGGTAGCAAAATGGAATGAGACACAACCAAAGGAAGTACGGACTTTTGGAGTGATCAAGGTGATGAAGTTACGGAGCGTAAGTTGGGGGTTGTGTTATAGATGGTTAGAGATCATCTGCTTCCATCTGACCCTCTCCTCTGCATCCTCTTCTCTAGGGCTGAACGATTTTGAATAAATATCTATTTGCAATTTTTCTGAGAGATATTAGATTTGCTATATGTTGTGTAAAATCAAAGTTCAGTTCACGGTAAATATTTTAAGCATTTGATGGAGCACTGACACTGAAATATTCCCTGCTGAATTAATCCAAGGAATCACATACCCTTCAGTTCATGTCTGTAGAGGCCTAAACTACAGCTGTACACTGCAAAAAATCTAAATCTACATTTGTTAAATGACTTGAATTCAGCAAAAACAAGCAATTTTTTTTAAAAAACTTATTTTATCTGTCCATGAGGTAAGTGGAATTTTCTTACCCCATGGACAGATAAAATAAGTAAAAATTGCTTGAAACAGGGAAGAAATATCTTGAAACAAGTCACATAGTCTTGCAATAAGTTATCTAATACATAAATAAACTAATAATCTGAATTCAAGTCATTTTAACAAATGCAGATATAGATTTTTTTTGCAGTGTATACATATTAAGAGCCAGTGGGGATGGGATATTTTGTTCTCTGCCGGGGACTCTGTATTATCTAAATAATTGCAGCCTTTACGATTTGCTAATTGCAACAGTTCAAATTGTGATTTTGGTTCATTTTCGATTAATTGTGCAGCAATACTCTTCTCTCACATCAACTAACTTCATGTCCTCTTTCGCTACATCCATAAATCTCCTCTTTGGTCTCCTTCTAACCTCAGCCTCATCCTTCTGCCCATATATCCTCTATCCCTCCTCTGTACATGTCCAAACCCTCTCAGTGGTCTCTGTGAGAGGCATATACTACTTCGGTGTAAATATGCAAATGAAACACGAGTGTCTGGATTCTTTCTAAACACTCTGGCAGAGACCATTTCCAGATATACACAATGCAAATAAATGATGAGAATGAAATGTGTGTTGGAGCTGGTGTTAGTGCAGAGCTGGGTGTTAATGAGCGTCCAGGAGCAGCTACAGTAGAGTGGGTGTGACGGGGGCCTGGCTCTCAGCTCTTGTCTGTCACGCTCCGGTCTGGTCTGGCTCCACTCTCACCACAGAGCTCTGCTGCGGTGGGAGTGTCAGTGTGTGAGAGGAGACTGCGCACAGCCACCCAGACCTACAACGGCAGAGCACTGGGCCCAGAGCACTGCGGCAGACTGGGAACACTGGAACTGACTTTCTGTAGATATACAGTCAGTGTCAGGTCATAGTGGGGGGCGTGGTCTGAGACGTGGGGGAAAACAAGCACTGGAAACACTACTATATTTCATTTTTTTCAGACTTTTTTAACAGATTATTTGATTATTAGGTAGTCTTAATAAGAGTCATGTCTTACACAGACTTCTTAATGCTGTTATGACATAAAAAGAACAAGATTTTTTTGTTCTTAAATTTGAGAATTGACCCATAGATTCTCCTTTAAAAAATCACATTCTTGTCTTTTTTTGTTTTTTGATAATTAACTCCTGTTTGTTTGTGCAGGGATTACCAGTCCCTGATAGATCAATGATTAGCCCTAACACAGATTTTAATACATTTTTAATTTTTGTGCCATTACAAGAAAAGTGCTGAAACTCATGTTCTTGCTCTTAAAGCTCTAAAAAGACCAGTCTACAATCACTGTTATCTAATGGAAATATAAGGGAATAACTTCCCACAATGCAATGAGAAAATGGTGGATCTGGTGGTGATTTTTTTGTTTGTGTATTTTTTAGCCTCTGACTGACAGGGTTACAGAGGAATTAACATGATTTAACATTTCTGTATTGTAATGGCAGTAGAGTGAAAATAAAGTGATTTTAATGTGAGTCAATGGGACCAAAAAGGGCTTTAAGAGAAAAAATGTGAGTTTTTTTGTCTAGACAGTAGAAAATTTAGTTTTTTTTTAAGTTGTGATGCTGAAATTATAGAAATTCTCTGAGTTGTCCACATGTTAAAAGACTGAGAACTATCAGACTGAACGCCCTGGCATGACATCTCCAGATATAGTCTACTATCTGAGGGCTACTCCACAAATGTCACTCAGAAAAGCATGGCTTTTGGTTCGACTTCTACCTGGAGTTAGTGTAAAAATAAAAGTTGGGGCTTCAGTTGTTTCATAAAAACCAGTGTGAGCTCACATAGCTGTGCATGGAGAGGTCGAGACTTGATTCAATCAACTCAATGAATTTACATGAACAAATTTATGTTTAATAAATATGATGAACTGCCGCAATATTACCACAATAGTAGAGCCATTCATTTTACAATATAGCCTAATTAGGTAAGCATGATATAGCTAATGTTACCTAGTCAGTGTTAGATATGCATTCATTTGTACTGTTAGACCACTTTGTTCTCCTGTTTGTCTCGGTGTCTTGTGTTAGTGTATTTGTTGAACAGAAGACCTCGCAGCAACCCTTCAGTATTACTGTGAAGAATCTGTTTTCCCCACGGAGTTATCAGATGTAGTGTTTTTCAAGAAGTCAGTGTATGTATAGTATGTATGTGGAATAGTGGAAATAGCAGTTTCGAGGACAGCTTACATTGGAGTCTGCAATGATCCATGATGATCCAGGTTCTATCAAATGAACAATCTCCCTCTCAGATTTAGAATAAAAGTGAGTGTAGCTCTGAGGTAGAATCAGATGATTATGAGACTGACTGCTGTGATATACTGCACCAGAAATATAGCTCATGTTTTAGCTCAAGAAACAGAAAAAATATGTTTGTGTTTAGAATAATATGTCATAATTTAAGTTTTGGAGACAAAATGAACAAATATGGCTCTTCATAATCCATCTCTCTGCAGGCCCAGGCACCTAATGGCACCTGCTGCAGTTGCACCAGTGTGGTGAAGATCAAGAATACAGTAGAGGACTTTAGACAGAATGACCACACCCCCTTTTCTGAGGAGCAGCTGTGGAGATGGTGTCCAACTGTATTTCATTTTGTTTAACCTTTCTTTAACCAGGAACGTTCTATTAAAATTTCTTCTAAATGTCTTTTAAATTTATTTTTAGACCTTTTTTGGCTTTATTGGATGGTGCAGTTGCGATTTGACTGGAAATTGTAGGAGACAGACATTCAACAAAGTGTCAGAGCCCAGACTCGAACCCATGACACCAAGGCAGGCTGTAGTTGCCATAGATATGCTATAGCACTGTGCACAAATGGTTTAAAGTCAGTAAAAAATTGAAGAGAGGCATGATAGTCCAGCAGATGCATTACTAGGGCAAGAGGGTGTGTCTATGAAATCCCCATAATCTAACATGGGCAAAATGTTGGAAGAAGTCTCTTTTTTTGTTTTAAAAATGACTTCACGTGGACGACACAGACAGCATAATCAAAAAGGCCCTTGAGAAACCTGTACTTTCAGGTGAGGCTGGAGCAGCTGGAGGTATTGCAGTATCTCTCAGATCCTTACAGCCTTTTGTCAGTGTGTGGTGGAGTATACTGTCCTCCATCACTGTGTGCTAAGAGAACTGCACTGCTGCTCACACAGTGTTTCTGTCTCTCTCAGGGTACTGGGCATTGGTGCCTATGGTCCCATAGTGCTCGTGTTCTCTGACAGTTTTCAACAGGGCGATGGGAGATGTATCTAACCATCTGCTGAGGCTATCTATCAGTTTCTCTAATTGACCACCTCGACTCCTCTTCCCCTTTATTTTGCCTGTTGTGACCAGATGTTCCAAGCTCTCTTTCCTCATCATGTGACCAAAGAATGTTGCTTGGCTCTGCCTGATTTTATTGCAGAGGGCCCTTCATATTCCTGTTTTACTTAAAACATCTTCATTGATGACTTGTCAACATATGAGATCTTCTGCATCTTCCTTAGGAACCACATGTCTACAGCATTGATGGTTTTCCATGTGGCTTTATTGATGGTCCAAGCCTCGCTGCCATATTTCAGGGTTGGGACAATGTAGCTGTCCTAGAGTCTCTGTCTGGTCTTAAATGAAAGATGCCCATTTGTGAGGATCTTGCTGAGGTCAGAGAAAGCTTTCTTTGCTGGGGCTACCCTTGATTAAGCATAGCATTCTCTACTGAGCTCCTAAATATTTGAAACTGTTGACTTCAGAGAATTTCCTTGAAGGCTGATGTTACAACGATGGCACATTTTTTATCTTTGATATGACCATGGTCTCACATTCTTCCTGTTAAAACCCCTTTTAGGTCACAAGGTAACATGTAAATATATAAAACTTTTTTGCTAATTTACCTATGTCCTCATCATACATAGCAAAAGTAAATAATTTTCATATTTTTAACCTCCTAAATGCCAGTTTGTTTACATAATTCCCACATATTTGTAAATAAAACATGAATTATTCACTTAATTACTTAATTATTTACGTTTAAAGATGCAAGTGTTTTTAGTTTGTGCAGGGATTACCATCCTCTGATAGGTCACTGATTTGTCGTAAAACTGATTTTAATACATTTTTACTTTGTGCCATTAAAAAAGGGGCAGAAAATCACAAAAAAGTTTGAAACTTCCTCTTAAAGCCCCAAAGGCCTGGGCTACACTCACTGTTATGTAATGAGAATTATAAGGCATTTTTTTCCCACAATGCAATAAGAAAATGGTGGATCTGGTGGTAATTCTTTGGTTTGTGCATTTTTTGGCCTCTGACTGACAGGGTTACAGAGGAATTAACATGATTTAACATTTCTGTATTGTAATGTCAGTAGAGTGAAAATAAGTGATTTTAATGTAAGTCAGTGGGACCAAAAAGGAAGAATGTGAGTTTTTTGTCTAGGCAGTAGAATTTTATTTTTTTTTTTTCAGTCGTGGCGCTGAAATTCTAAAATTAATTTATTAATGACCATCTTTGTCAAACATCATCACCCTAATAAACGAATGCAAAAATTTATTTGGAAAAACCCTAAAATGGTGCCAGGAGGCTTCAGACTAGATTAGAACAGCCAGGTTAGTTTACTCCCAGAGACTGTAAGACTCTTCACCACCTCCACACTTTTCATTTTACTCCTGTTTCTTTGTTGCTCACTCAACATCCACCAGGGGCATTATAAACACAAGTGTTCACAGTTTGGCACGCTGTTAATAACACTTTTATTAACAAAGGCTTTCTTAAGTTTCCACACAGCTTCTTTCATCAAACCGTCATCACTTCATAAAGCACAGACTAGCCCCAACTACCAGCTACAGACCTTACATAAGACCCAATGTAAATCCCCTTACCCCAGGTACGGTCAGGACATCAGTCACAGAGGCGCGAACTCCGGCCCCCTTCCAGGATTTATTAGCTTTCAGCGCTGAATTAAACAACATAACCTGCTGAAATGGCTCCGCTAAATGACTTGCACTTTACGAAGCCAGCGCCGGGACAAACCTGTCTCTGTCCTCCGAGGTTCGACAAATAAATACCACTGCAAGACGGATACATCTTTGTGAGTGCGCACGGAGCTGAGCCGCCTTTTTATGAATCGAAGCAAAGAACGTTGACATGTGATTCTCCGGCAGCAGCGGGAAGCCGGGCAGACTCATTCAAACATGGGTTTACAGTACTGACACGGCGCTAAAATGCTGCCTAATAAATACGGCCGCCGTGTTTTATGCTCCCTTTGCTAATTAACCAGGCATTGCAAGCAGCGCTCAGTGACTTATGTTCCAGCGGCAGCCAAAAATAACACAGACCTGAGGAGGACGAGGAGAGAGCTGGGGAGGTGTGGAGGTATCTGAGGAGGGGGTTTTAAATGGGTCAGTAACCTCCGCAATGGTAAATACAGGATGATTTGAGTGTGGAGGACGGCAGAGTGCTCCAAGTCAGCTGTGAGGAGGCGGAGGGGAACAGAGGAGCAGGTTATTCAATGAAAGTTAGAGAGAAGTTTGTCAGTTCATCTGTCAGAGGAGGAATGGCAGACATAAGGCTGATAAAATGCTTTTAAAATATTATGTCTGAGGCAGTCTATATGTGACTGGAATACATACATTGTCAGTGTGTTCATGGAGATAATATGATTATAATCCCCTGCAGGTGATATAGATATTAACAGGAAAGGCCAATGTTGTGTATAAGTCACTTTTGTGTTAGTATTTAGCATGCACCAGCTCTACACCTCCTCAGGAAGCTTGAGGGTACTCAGGGATGTCCTGACCTCTCCAGGTTGGGGAGAGGTCCTGTCTCAAGTGGAGGTGTTCAAGTATCTTGGGTCTTGTTCTTAAGTGAGGGAAGGAAAGATGGAGACTGACAGACAGATCAGTGCAGCAGCTGCAGTAATGTGTTCAATGTACTGACCTGTGGTGAAGTAGGAGCTGAAAGGCAATGCTGTAAAGGTGCTTTTCCACTAAGGAAACGATACTGGACATGTCAGCATGGAGCGCCTTAGAACAGGTAGCCCCAAAACCTGCTTGTGTTTCCATGACAAGGGGTCCAGCAGACCGGCATCTGTTACAGAAACACTGATGTCACACAAGCGTAACAAAAGTTGTGTTAATAAATGAAATAAAAACATGTTTGCAGCTTTCTTTTAAAACACAAAGGCAGTGGCGATATTTTATAAGATGAGCATAAATCCTGCTCTGGGTCTGTGTAAGGTTGGTGTGTATCTGTATGAGGCTGGTGTGTGTCTGTGTGAGGCGGGTGTGTGTCTGTGTGAGGCGGGTGTGTGTCTGTGTGAGGCTGGTGTGTATCTGTATGAGGCTGGTGTGTATCTGTGTGAGGCTGGTGTGTATCTGTATGAGGCTGGTATGTGTCTGTGTGAGGCTGGTGTGTATCTGTATGAGGCTGGTGTGTATCTGTATGAGGCTGGTGTGTGTCTGTGTGAGGCTGGTGTGTATCTGTATGAGGCTGGTGTGTGTCTGTGTGAGGCTGGTGTGTATCTGTATGAGGCTGGCGTGTGTCTGTGTGAGGCTGGTGTGTGTCTGTGCGAGGCTGGTGTGTATCTGTATGAGGCTGGTGTGTGTCTGTGTGAGGCGGGTGTGTGTCTGTGTGAGGCTGGTGTGTATCTGTATGAGGCTGGTGTGTGTCTATGTGAGGCTGGTGTGTGTCTGTGTGAGGCTGGTGTGTATCTGTATGAGGCTGGTGTGTATCTGTATGAGGCTGGCGTGTGTCTGTGTGAGGCTGGTGTGTGTCTGTGCGAGGCTGGTGTGTATCTGTATGAGGCTGGTGTGTGTCTGTGTGAGGCGGGTGTGTGTCTGTGTGAGGCTGGTGTGTATCTGTATGAGGCTGGTGTGTGTCTATGTGAGGCTGGTGTGTGTCTGTGTGAGGCTGGTGTGTATCTGTATGAGGCTGGTGTGTATCTGTGTGAGGCTGGTGTGTGTCTGTGTGAGGCTGGTGTGTGTCTGTGTGAGGCTGGTGCTAAAGCTGTATTAGTTTCAGTAAACAGGAGACCACTTGAGGTTCTCTGCTCCACTTTAACACATTTTAACAACTGAATATAAAAGGACATGAGTTTAACTCGTATTTAATCCAGTCTAAACTAAAAAAGAACTGTTCTGATTCTTGAAGCAAGAGCTGTACTTCACTAAACCAGAAACAGCTGTTGCTAATATACGTTAGCTTTATATAAATTAAAAAGTTTCCACAACATTTAGCTCTTCCTCTCCTGGAATATGGCTGTTTATCACAAGGACAAAAACACATTTGTTTAAAAATAACATTTTCCTTTTTTCCCTGTTCTTTGGCTTGTTGTTTTTAACTGAGTGAAGATTCTTGTCCAATCAGCTCTCAGCAGGCTCTCTAACCATTCCAGACGCTTAACTGAGCTGGACCCACTGGGAAGGGGTGCCTAACAGTGTGGACCACTTTTTGGGAACACTTTGGAAAGCTTTGGGAAGTGGAAACAACCCCAAACCAACCCCGCTCTGTTTCATCCTAGTTGAAAAGTGCCTAGAATTCACTTTCTAATCTACATCTTCTACTCTCATTAAGGTCATGAGCTGTGGGTCAGGACCAAACGGACAGGATGTCAGATGTGGAGCGTGAGGAGCTTTCCATGAAGGGCTTTAATCAGAGCTGCTGCCCCTCTTGATGTGGATAGAAAAGCTCAGGCATCTGACACTTTGTCTCTGGACTGGGAATGTCTACATTTTCTTGGAAGAGATGGTGGAAGTGTCTGGGGAGTGTGCTCCTGCAAACTGATTCTAGAGTGAAATGGTATGGAATGTCTGCAAACAGCTGGATTGGTATAGGTCATTGTTTTTCAACCTTTTTTGAGCCATGGCACAGTGTGTAAGTTGAAAAAATCTTGTGGCACAATCCACCAAACATGTTACCAAACCACACTATATACAGTATTGATACAGTGTGTGGCTTTTTGGATTTGGCAATGAGTTCGGCAACTTGTTAGCAAGCTTCAAGCGCTTTCTCACTCAATTTCCATTTTTTCTCATCAAAATTGCTTGTTTCTCAGTGTGTTCTTATAGGCCCACAAAATAGTCTGTGCTCTTGTTCTGAGGTGACTGGTGCTTTTTTGGAGATGTCGTTTAACTTTACTCTGGACTATGATATGGTGATGTTTGATAGCTTTTTGCCACACACCAAGTTATGACAAGTTATTTGCAGTAACTAAATAATGACTAAATGAATCAGTTAAGTGAAACTGACAATTTTTTGGCAGCACACCTCATGATCACTTGTGGCACAAAAGTGTGCTACGGAACAGTGGTTGAAAATCAAGGGTATAGGTAGATTATATACAGTGTAAAGCCAAGAACAGCAGACAGAAAAAAACTACTGCTTGGTTAATGCTGGGAACCAAATTTTCTTTTTTCCACAAAGTTTGTTTTGGTGAATTGGCCCAGAGCCTGCTCAGAGTGGACAGAGGTATATTGTATACTGAACATTCTTCTGCTCCATATCAATGAATCACACTGCAGTTGGTAGAGTTCGCCTTACAGCAGGTCATGGGTTTGATTCCAGGACTGTTAACCATCCCACAGTCCTATAGAGGTGCATGATTGAACTGGACAATCTGAATGTTCCATGGTAAATGAAAGGTTGTCATCCCTGCAACTCACTAGTCAGAGCTAGCCCCTGCTTCTGCGATAAGATAAATGGAGTTTTCAGACATATTGGCTTACATTATATGACAAATTATTGAACAAATGATTACTAAAAACACTGGATTTTCACTGCAGTGCCTTCAGATTTATATCAATGCACCAGAGCCACTGCTGCTGATGATATCCAGTGTTATATGTATCATGACAGATTTTATGTTACCACAGTTTCATATTACCAACATTTGTATGAAAACACTCTGGAACATGACTTCATTAATCCAATGACCCCCACATTTTGTATGTGAGCTGTATGGAGCTGATCATCTTAAACCAGAGTGAGAACTGGCTTAGCGCTTCATACACTACAGCTGTTTCTCATATGTCCACAAATAAAAAAACAGCCCCCCCCCCCCCCCCCCAATGTGTTCACTCTGAGCTGACGTTCAGATCCAAACATAAATGTGCGTGTCCATGCCAAGAGCTAATACATCTGTTTCCACAAACAGGCTGCAGTAAAGTTCCTAATGGCCCTAAATGTGAATGCTGCTCTGGAGCAGACGTGACATCATGCTCAGGTAAAGCTGTTCCACTCTTTCATCACACACTGCATCACACTGGTCCCATTACAGGACTCTAGTTTCTTTAGACAAAACTGAAATGTATTTTATCTGTTTCAGTGGTGGAGGAAGTACTGTGTGTTGCCAAAAAGTACTTCATATACTGTACATATACAACCTGCAGTGGCACGTTTTGCAAACTCATACACAGCTGTATCCTTGAATCCCTCACTCATGAATGTCTTGTCACGTTGTTGTATTTGATCATGTGACAACAGTAGGGTGTCCAGATATTTAACTGGGACAGTCCCAGTGTTAGGCTCCCAAGACATATCTGTAAAAACTCTCATATGTCCCAGTTTTCAGCAAACCATGTTCCAGTTGTACCCATTTTAACAAACAGAAAAGCACAGGACTAAAAACTAAAAACACATTTGCCTCTTGAGTTCAAATGCACTGGGATTAAAAATGGAATGGAAAGGAAAAAATACATGTCCCAGTTTTTGGGTCTAAAAATCTGGTCACCAGACAACAGAGCTGTGATATTATAGATGGTCATTGACGTTTGGTCTCAATAAGTTTTGCTTTTGTACTTGCTCATTATTTGCATTTTCCAGGTTGCATAGTAACAGTTTCTTATGTGATGTGTTACAGGGCAGTATACTCAGTATACTGAGTATTCTCAATGTGCAGATGCAATATTTCCTCTTATTGAACAATGTTATGAGTGTCCGACTGAAGTACTCTACATATGCCACTTCTCGATGTGATTCAGAAGTGAAAACATGAATTGGACACCAGTAGAATTTTTCTCATTCCTCCTCTTTCAGAGCTAACGGACAGAGCCTTTTCAGAACACATCACTGTCAGCAGTTGTCCTAAAATCCCAGACAGACTGACTCTGGTGCAGTGAACACAGGCTGAGGCCTCTCTCTCTCTCTCTCATTATTGTGCAGCACATGCAAATCTACAAGACCTGTGCGTTGTATGTGGTCTGTGTGAATAAATAAATCTCTATGGCACACTTTTAGGGGACTGGCAACTATTTCAAGTTCAAATAATCTATGTTTTATAGCTATATTTATAGTATGTGTATTTTATTGCCGTTTTTACTGTTGGAAATGTTGGAAGTGAGCCACAGCAAGACACGTTTCATTGCATTTGTGTGTGTTTCATTGCATATTAAATCCTCAAAAGGGGAAACTGGATTGAGCTTGTCCTTTTCAAATGTGATTCATCTGACTATTGTAACATTTTCCATTTTACCAATTTACAGTTTTCATATCTATTATACCAAGTGTTAATGCAGAACTCAGACTCTTGGATGAGAGACAAAAACGCCTTCAACTTAAGTCTTGTCTTCTCTTATAAAACGCTACATCTGCATAACAAATGTAGCATCCAGATGACTTGACTTGATGATCCTTGTTGAATTTCTTCTCTACTATTTGTTATAGTAGTGTATCCATTTCATAACCCTCAGTGAAGAGTTTCATTTGATCTGAGGTTGGTTTGGACCAGTGGTGTGGCAGTATTAGCACTTACAGGCATGTTTTACTTTAGACCAATAACCATGACAGTGACTCTGTAAAGAACATTGGTTTTTTTGGCTCAGATAACCTGATGATAAGTCATTATACTGGTAAATGGCATCCAGTTTCAGGTAGGTTCCTGCTCTTTGCACAGGCTTTCTGTGAAATGCACACATGGATTTGGTTTTAAAACTATGCAACGATTTTGCTTAATTAAACAGCTTTGGAGTCACTGTGATGACTGAAGAGGTTGTTGCAAAGTTGAATGGGGCTAGTCATGTGTGTTGGTAAACAATTTAATTAGGGTTTTTATTTAAAAAAAATGCAATAATGCAGAGTTACAAAGTTCTTTGCTGTCTATATAATCACAATGCAACCAGATCTTTAGATTTTGCTAATCCCCCCCCCCCAAGCTTGCATTTAAATTCTGTTACCTGTCTCTCTGTAGCTCTGTGTACCTGGCCTGTACCACTACACACTCTCTCTGTCTTCAGAGCCCACTTTACTTATATCACATAATGTTATGATCCTAGTCTGTCCTCTTATGTGATTGGCTGCATGCTGTGCCCATCAAAATTAAATCCCAGTCTGCTTGTGCAGATTTTTAGCAGAGCTGAGCAGGAGCAGCTAAAGATTTGGCTCTGGTCAACAGGAGTCAGCTCTTCTGATTCACTTCAAAGAATTGGCAAATAATCAGCTCATTTGTGAACGTCCCATCACTAGCTTTAACTCCTACTAGAAAAGCTGGTTGTATGATGTCACAGTTTGGATGACATTGGAATCATGAGCCATTTCAGGTTGTACCCAAACCAAACCACAGCACATCAACCCCATCTCCACAGTAAAGCTAAACCATATTTTTAACATATGAGTGTGGTGGATGTATCTTCCTCAGAGCGATGGGAGGGGGACAGTTGTCAGTCACTCCTAATAGTGGCTCCCCACAACAGCAGAGTCAATGGCTTTCTCCCTGAAGCCATTGGCGCGTTGGAGCTCCGCCGGCAGCCTGAACGTGTAATTATCAAACTCGGAGCCGCTTATTAAGATGAGAACCAGGACAAGGCCATTGTGTTCCTTTTATTTTTCGGATTGTGGGCACAATGGAGCGCCGTGAACGAGTGTGGCAGCACGAGGAGGAGGACAGAGCGCCAACGCGGGGAGAGTGAGATAAAGGAGGGCAGGAGGAACAGAACAGTGAGGTAACGGCAGCTCCTCAAACCCTCTGCCCGTGGGAGGTGTGTGTGTGTGTGTGTGTGTGGGGGGGGGGGGGTGTAACACAGCTGCACCAACCACGCTCTGCTGTCCTCAGTACTGCACCCGTCTGTGAGGGCTAAAAGTGACTACAGTTATCTAAGAATACATGTGTGGGGGTGACACGTGTCCAGAAAGTGGGTCATGGTCCTACAGTGCAAGAGCTGTGCATTAAAGGCTGAAACAGATATTTGAAATAAAGTAATGGAAGTTATGGAATACATAAACATTACAGAACAATATATGTTCATTATTTTGGGGTAGTATTCTCTACCTGAAAATAAAACAACATTTTGCAACAACCTGCAGCTTCCAAAGGTCACCAGGGGTCACTAGCACACTGACGCTACCCTTGGTGTTTTTCCGGTCATGTTATTGGCTATATTGTGGTCACATCAGTAAATAAACCCCTGAGCTCACACACCAAAGGCAGAGGAACTAACCACTTCACTAAACAGGAGTGAGCTTATAATGGGACTGATGAGTGAAAAAACATGACTGTAGATTTTAATAGATTTTAAAAGGTATTTTTTTACAGAATACATGTCCTAAAATGTATTTTGTAACGTATTTTGTTAGCAGAAAGTGGAGAGCTGCAGATACAGAAGACTGCTGTAGATGTACGATGTCTCTTACTACGTAACTAGGTCACTGCATTGTACCTAGACTGGAAAAGTCCATGCCCCAAAGTAGAAGCTCAAAATGCTACAAAAAATCTGGCCCTATCATGTGTGAACATGCAACAAAACTGGATAGTTCCTCAAAAGGTTATACTAACTGCAAAAAGGTCTTACAGTATAAGTTGTATGGTTTAGTTGGAGTGGCTTGGAGGAAAAGACAGGAGTCAGAGCTGAAGGTAGCAGAGCATAATTAGAGGTTAAGTTTGTCTTCAGGAGTGATAATGGCTAGGATTAGAAATGAGGACATCATGACATTAGGGACAGCTCATGGGAGACGTTTTGGAGACAGAGTCAGATTTTCACAGTTGAGATGGTTTGGACATGTACAGAGGAGGGATAGTGAATATATGGTTGGTATGGGTGAAAGAGGACCTGAAGTTAGCTGGTGTCAAAGAAAAAGACGCAGAGGAAGGAGTTAGATGGAGGCAGATGATTCACTGTGGACACCTCTGAACAGACCAGAGAAGAAGATGTCTGTTGCTGTTACTTCTCATGTTTATTTTTATATACCAAAAACAGAATGAATATGATTATCTTGAGTCAGTGTCTGTCTCTATAGGTCCACTGAACCAGAACATGTACCACTGACAGAACACTTAACCTAAACATATAGAACCACTGCCTATTGTCTTCTGTGACTCTGGTATTGACATGGTGTAATATAATAATCTCCATCTGAGCCGGTCCATGTCTAATCGCTCATGTCTGTGCCTGGAGCCCACAGTGTTGTGTAGCAGCAGCAGCAGTGTGCAGGGGCCTATGAGAGCAGCCATTCTCCTCTGTGTGTCTGTGAGAGCGTAGGCCCAGTGTGCACGCAACCCTCTGGACAATGGCACTTCTTCATGAGGAGCATGAAGTCTGGCCCTGAAAGAACAACAGTCAGAGAGCTTCATTATCTGCCCCAACGGCTCACTACTACAGCCGTGGCTCCTCTAAGGTGGTGCGTACCATAAACAGTCAACAGATATTTCATTAGACACTGACTAATTAAAAGATATAATAAAAACTGGATCCACAGCAGACAGCGGTGAGATAAAATGGTGCATGGTATGGGATTTTATTCCTTCATTTTACTTGGAGTCTGTCCCAGCTTTGGCCATGTGGTGGGACTCAGCCTGGACCATCATCAGTTAACCACAGGACCAACACTTAAAGACAGACAGCCACCAACACGACTATGTGCAATTCGGAGTCAACCATACTCATCATCATTTTACTAATAAAGGTTCTTCAATATAAATTTTTGCAACATTATGTAGCCCATATAAACAGTAGACCTATAACAAAAGCTTTCAGAAACTTACAAACTAAAGGCACATTCAAGTGTGTGCCTTAAAATATTTTCAATACATTTATGATAGAATTAAATGCCTCATTCTAACTTGCAAATAAGACATACGACACTGTATTTGTCTATTATAAGTTATGATGTATGACTTTAAAATATTCATATATATATATATATATTTTTACAAACACAAGCTTATTGGGGCTGAACATAACTGTTACTCATCACTGCACAATGAGTTGTGTGATTAATTTGATAAATGTCAAAGTTTGCAAGCATATATTCACTGTTTATATATTTCCAACAATACCTTTTTTAAATTTAGGCCCAAGATGAACAGAATTTAATACCTGCCCATAAGATTTAATACTTTTAAGGCCTTGATATTGACCACATCAGATTTAATACCTTTTTAATACTTTGAGGCTGTCCTGATACATGTTCCTGGATAGTCCGTTTCTGCGTCCAGAGAGTGGGTTGTTGGGCCCCTGTCTTCGACCACACTTTGCACTAGCCTCCTGTGGTCCTTCCTACAGGTGGGGCTGCAGTCTTGACCTCAGACCTTGCTCCAGAGGGGGCTGTCGCACTTGCATGGCAATGCAATGATCCTTGTTCTGAGTCTCTTCACAGGAGGGCAAACACAAAGCTTCTAGCAGGGGTGGTGCTCCCAATACCCCCAGACACCTCTCTGGGGGGGCCCCGGTTCCCACTATGTATCTTGGTCGGGAAAGGCCTTGATATTTTCCTGGAAAAGCTGGTAAGAGGGCAGTCTGTGCATCCATTTGCCCCTGCAACCTTACCCCAGATAAGCTGAACAATATGAATGGGTAGATGCAGGGGCACTCCTAGCTAACAAGCAAGATGGGCAAATGCTTAGGACCCCAAAACAGAAGTTTGGAATGACAATGATAGACTGTAGCAGAGTCACTAAAGGGGCTCCACCCCACCTCTCACTCTACAGCACGAGCTTATTATGTGACAAAAGGCCCTCACACCTTTTGGATTAGAAGCATGTGTGTATATCTAGATCTGAAGTATGCTGTCTGGCAGTGAGAAAAGAAAAAAAGAAGAAAGATGAGAAAAAAGGAATTTACATTTTAAATGGCATATCGATGTACATATATTTCACTTTTTTATGTCAGAATGTTTATTATATAAGGGGTAGAAATGTGGATTGGGGAGGCCCCTTGTGAATTTTATCATAGGGCCCCAAGAGACCCTAAGAGTGCCCCTGGGTAGGTGTCATGTGTTTAGACATACTGTACATATGCAGTCATTGTGCTCTCACAGATGATTTACTAAAACCAGTATTTTAGTATTTATTCTACAGCAGTAGCACTCTGTACTGGGAGCCTTATTTCTGACGAATTCATACTTTTATTGAACCCTCTAATCTTCAGATCCAAACTAAGTCACTTTTATACATCAAAATATGAAAATAAAATGAATCGCCTTAAACGTATTCAGTGAGTCTCTCTTTTTTTTTTTTAGATTTTCTAGTTCAAAAAGGTTAATTTGGTCTTCCACTAATCTTCACATTAGACAAAATGTTCCTATTGATAGCACCAGTGTTATTGTATCATACCTTGACATGTTTCAGTCATGTTAAATCAGCAGGGAAGACACGTCACACTAACATCACATGACCAGCTTGATGATGACTGCAGGAAATAGTCCATACATGTCAAGGTACGATACAGTAACAGTGGTCAGAAAACTGTCACTTCTCTTGATTAAATACAAACTCCATCTAACTATGAGAGCAAGGTCAGGCAAACATCTTATAGAAACATGTACCTCCTTCACAAGCAATCACATCAACTCTCATTTACATCACAATTTCATTATAATTATTCAAGGGTGCGCTTACCTCCCCAAAGTTCCATGTTGTTGCTTTACACTCTTTCATAAACCCAGTACAGACAAACTTTGGTATCTTCCACTTTAAATGATAGTGTGAGCAAAAGTGCCTCTAACTTGACAGCAACAACATGAGCTGACCCCGAACAAACCCCAAAGTGAGCAGTTTGGTTCAGTAATAGTGGACCAGACTGAACCCTGGTCTGCCCTCAGTTTGCACTTTGCATGTTAGAGACGAAGAAGAAATTCCCACGCAGCCCCAGACTGCAGCTCACATCAAAGATCCAGCTCTCTGAAGGCTGAAATGATGATGAAGGGGCTCCTGCTACAATTACAGCAAACTTGTCCTGGTTCCAGTCTTTTGGGTCCAAACACATGTGGACATGAGAGCGCTTCGACTAACATGTGCAGGGGGCTAACGTGTGCTAAAAGTAGAAGAAATACTCACCTCCTGGTTAAAGCAACAGTTCTTAGTTTTATGGACAGGCACAAAGATCATTCAGGGCATAAACAAGACAATGGTAGTGGTTTTCAGTGTAGTAGGTAGAAGAAGTGCCAAAGCTCGCATGTGCAGTGATTTTATCTTGTACAGCCACATTTTCTCAACTATATTCATATATTTTATCAGCTGGTTGCTTTTCCACTGGGTGTTACACAGAATCGGCAATGGCATTGACATTGATAAAATCTTATCAATTCCCTTTCCTAATGTTGACTACACAACATCCAACAGAAACACTGACAATACATATATAATCTCTTGGATGAGAGACAAAACATCTAAAACTCTAAAAATCAAGTCCACCTGATTTATTTTTAAACATGTAGACAGCTTGGATGACTTTGGAAGATTCTTCTCAGACATACCTAAGCAAATTAATAATTTTCTAAATCGAACATCTGGCTCTTACAATCATAATTTTGCCATCCACTAAACCTGTTGCTGATTAGCATGAAACAAAACAAAAACATCTTATTTCCAAGACATGCAGTCCTATTGATGTACATTATAGGCTGCAGTTATTACATATTCAAAGGATTTTTTTAATGCTTACATTATTGGCCATTATTACATTATCGGTTGCCTGGACCAATTCTTCTTAAGTGTATAAAGACGCTTGTTCAGTGATTGGCGGTCGCTTCAGCAATTAAGCTCCATATTTGCATAAAGTTGACTTCAGTTCAACTCAAAACTATGCTGAAGTTCCTTTATTTGCGTCGCTTGGTATGTTGGCATTGCTTGTCGGTCCGACATGTGACCCTACGTAGGAAATGAATAGTGGGCTGTTGCTTTTCTCGCTCATGTTGCTTTTGGTACTGGTCCATGTACGTAAAGTCACGTAATGACTTTACTATCGTACTTTTAGGTGTTTTCACACCTAATATATGGTAGACTTGGTTTGATTGGGGACTAACGTTGCAACATTGTTGCATTTTTCAGCTGGTGCGGTTTGCGTTCACACTGCTCTTTGGCAAACGAACCAAACCTTTTGAATAAGGTATTTTTCCCCTCGCCTGTGGTGGTGCTGCAGCGAGAATTACTGAAGAAGAAGACAGGTGAAACCGAGAACAGGAAACTCCGCTCCTCTATTGGTCAGTGAGGAGCAGCTACCTGTTCCATCACATGATGTAAACAAAAGAGCAGCAGTAGATTCGAGTGGAGTTGGGATTTCAGTTTGGACTTTTACAAATATGTCAGATATATATGTATCAACAGATGAGGCAGCGGACCATGGAGAATGTTATTTTTACACTGAGGGAGGCGGCGGCTGCAGGGCAGAGAGACAGACAACTACAGATTCCTGTTGTCCACATTATAGGCTACAGACGCTGAGCAAGGTCGGGCATGACCAAATTTATTTAGCCTATTGCTGGTAGAATAAATTAATCACAGTATAAGCTTTTGGCATCACTGCTCTACAGAGGAATCCCAACATCTCAATTTTCTACTAATTAGCTAACTTAGCTAACTTTGTTGATTTTTATGAGTGGTCACACATCTCTATCAGGGCTTAAATCTCCTCCTCGCTCTATGTCTGACCGCAAGCCATTTCTCCCATTATCACTGTACACACGTGTTTGTTTTGGATATTTGCATGTAGAGGAATATTTTGCATTATAGAAATTTTTTTTTATGGTCTTATTCTCGTCTCGATCTCGGCTGCAGTTTTACTCGGCTTTGGTCTTGGACTCGAATGTAGAGGTCTCAGAGATTTTATTTACCACACATTATAAGAAAACACTATTCTTGAACATTTTGGAATCGGGAGAATGATGAGTCTCTGTTTACTTGTGGAGTCTGTTGCATTAAATTATTAAAATAATAATGAACCACTTTTTCAATGAAAACTTTTGTCCTTTGGTTCACAGGGTTTGGTTTTGACCTGGTCTTGGTTTGCCTTGATCTCAGTCTCGAACCTTCAAAGTCTCCGCCTTTTCTTGGTCTTGGTCTAAAAGACATCATACATTTTTACCACCATTTTCATATTTGTACCATAAAAAGTCATGACCATAATTGGCTGCTTTTACACAGGACCGGTCTGTGTGTAACCCCTAAGTTAAGTCTGGTTTATGGGAACATGTCCTTTTCCCCTGCACCCCCCCTCCGCCCCCAGCACCCGCCCATCCACTTCCTGCTATCTGTAAGGCCAATCTCCAGCCGCGCCATTAGCCGTGCTGTACTTGGGAGTGTTGGCGGCCGATTTAGAACATCAACATCATCCATCACGGGGCAGGACGGGGGCGAGCAGCTGGCCTCGCACGTCCCGCACAAAACCGCTCTATCCGTCATCCACCGGGGCCAAGCTGCGTTCCCTCCACTCAAACATTTCCTTCTGCTAAAAACCTGGTTTGATGACTTTTTGACTCCGACGGCTTCTCTGAACTCACACACAGCCACTTTACACAACTGAAAGCCTTTTAGCGTCTGAGGAGGGACGGCCAGGCTTTCACCAATGCTTTTCAACAACAGCAAGTTCATTACCTCTGTATACAGCAAAAAATAAACACAAAAAAGGAGCAATGGAGAATAGAGTAGTCTCATTTATGCTCATTTTTGGTGCCATGCGAGAATGTGGGAAGTTTTTGTGTCTTTATACTGCAAAAGGAAGAATAATGTGACTCAGCCAAACAAGGAAATGATGATGTATTTAGTGAAAACAAATGCTGTAAATGTTGCCCAAATTGAAGGGGGTGGGGTCAGACACCGGTCAATCATAACATTTATTCATTCATTCATTTTCATCCACTCAATCCTGTTAGGGGTTGCGGGTACTGGAGCCTATTCCAGTAACTATAGGCATTAGGCGGCAGGGTATGGTTTGCCCAGAGACCACTGCAGAAAGGGGCCCTCAAAAAGCCTGGAATATGTTTAAGCGATATTACTCAATAGGGGCCCACCCAGATGGTTTATACAAGGGGCCTAGAATTTTGTGCTACACTGCTGTTTAGAGTCACCAATTCTCCTACAATGGGAGGAAACCGGAGTACCCAAAGAACCCAATAGTGATAGGTGGATCGGTATCGATATATCAATACATGATACTCATTTGGGTATTGATTACTTGAATAAAGTATCAGTACTAATTGATACATGTTTTGGGGCAACTTAAGGCACTTTTCCATTAAGCTGAACAGTACGAGACGTGTCAGAATGGGTACAGGAGACCCAGGTCTGTTACAGAAACACTAACGTCACACAAGCGCAACAAAAGTTGTGTTAATAAATGAGATAAAAATGTGTTTGAAACTAATTTTTAAAGGCACTGGCAACATTTAATAAAAAGATGAGTGTAAATTCTGATGTGTGTCTATGTGAAGCTGGTGTGTGTCTGTGTGAGGCCGGTGTGCAAACAGGAGACCTGAGTTTAACTCATGTTTAATCCAGTCTGAACTAAAAATTAAACATTTAGATTCTCAAAGTGAGAGCTGTACTTCGCTAAACCTTAAACAGCTGTTGCTAGCTTTATTTTTAGAAAAAGTTGCCTCAACATAAGCTCGTCCGCTTTTGGAATATGGCTTTTTATCACAAGGACAAGTACTGTGTTTAATTTAAAAAAAAGATTTTTGCCTTTATTTCTGTCTTTTGGCTTGTTGTTTTTGCCTGAGTGAGGATTCTCTTTCGTCTAATCAGCTCACAACAGTGCCCACCTTTAACCATTCCAGGCGCTTAACTGAGCTGGACCCCATTGGAGAGAAGTGCCAAAAGTAGATTGGTTTGGACCACTTTTTGGGAATACTTTGGAACACTTTGGGAAATGGAAACACCCCCAAACCGCTCCGTCTCGTCCTGTTCCAACCTGTTCCAACTTAGTAGAAAAGTGCCTTTACTCCAGTGTTTAGTGTCAAAACACCCTCACCCAGCTGCATTTGATCTGACAGGAAGCTGCTTTGTTTGTCCTGCAAGCAACAACACATTAAAGTATTTTTTTTATGTGATTTGTCTTTAAGGGCAACAATATTTTGAAAAAAATTCACCCACTGGAAATAGTCAGATCGGTATCAAATAAATTTCCCCAAAAAGTAATCAGTATCACATCAAATCTTAAAAGTTTGGTATTGTCCATTACTAGAACCCACAGTGACATGTGGAGGACATGCAGACACCACCCAGAGAGATCTGTGACAGCTGAAGGTCGATAGCCTGGCTGGCCAGAAAAAATATTTTCCTATTCTATGCAAAGAAGTTAGTCTGGTACCTCCTCGCGTCAATTTTATTTCTATGGGCGGAAAAATCCCTGGTGAAGTACGCAATCTGATAAACAAAGGGCAGGACGTAAGCAGCGCACCACTGTCCTGTATCCAAAACAAACATTGTAAATCCTTACTGGTTTTGCCATAAAACACCAGAATACAGCATATTCTGAGCAGCTCTGTACTTATTTCTGAATTGGGACAGCAGCAGAAGCTGTCCCAAAGGTTGTACAAAGACTTGTGGAAAAAGTGTATTTATTGGAATGTGGTCGTTATGTTGGACTTTACTGTTGTTAAGATGGAAACAGGACAAAGACAAAAATCCCACAGAGGACTGAACAACAACGAGGACTTCAGCAGAACCAACAGATGATGAAAGAAAGCACTAAATGCTGTTGATCAGGTCAGAGAAGTTATTAAATTCACTCTGCTTCTGCTTTCATAAGACACTTTGCATATAAACGACTGTGATAGACCAGTTCCATATCAACTGGCCAGAAATGCTTCTCTGTGAGAGAGGAACCACACTGACCTGCTTTCAAAAGGAAAGTAGGAAAGGCTGGCCCGCCAGGCTAGAGGACTGATCTCACAACCTTCTTGATGTGAGTCAGGAGGACTAACAACTCTACCACGGTGCACATGTCCCCTATATGTTGTTGTTTAGTGGATGTGATAAAATACACACATTTGCAACCCTGTTTTGTTTCTGTCCCATTTTAAAGAACACCCACATTACAGTATGTTGTTAGATGATGAAACGCTTGAATCTATTGAAAATGGAACCTTTTAATTTTAACTCTAACATTTGTGGTGCAGATTGTGTCATTTTGTGCTCTATCCTCCCAGGGTGCCTCTCACAGCTGGCCCCTGCTCTGTGGAAGTGTTCTTTTTTTCTCTCACCGGCTGAGCAACCCCCGGGGGCAGCGGGAAATTAGTCCCCATTGAAAGTCTGGAGAAGTTCCTCGAGTCTGGCAAAGACAACAAGTGTGCACGGACTGAGAGTGCGACCAGACCTAGACCTAGACCAGACCTAGACCTAGACCAGACCTAGACCAGACCTAGACCAGACCAGTCTAGACTAAACTGGACCAGGCTGGGTTTGGAGCACACTGTCAGGAAAAGATACTTGATCCTAGTTCATCTCACAACCAAAGCTAAACACCTTGCTATAGGCAAAGTAAGAAACTGCATAGGGCTCCCCAGGCATTAGAGGGCCCCCATACTTAAACTGTGTTTTTTTTTTTTTTTTTTTTTTTTTGGTTGCCTGTTTATGTAATTTTCAGTTTGCTACTTCCTGTTATTTTTGATTGACTTTATCTGAAACTGGGGACCAATGCCATTAAGGCAGTTTACTTGGGGCCCCTTATGTTAGGGTTAGTAATGTTTGTAAGTCAAAAATGAGCGCATTCATTTTTATCTGGCGTACAAAATGATCCCCAAGTCCCCAAGCCTATCTTAGTTAGGGGTTACAACCAGAATTCCAGAAATTTTGGGACGTCTTTTAAATCTCAATAAAATGAACACTAAAAGACTTTCAAATCACATGAGCCAATATTTTATTTACAGTAGAACATAGATAACATAACAAATGTTTACACTGAGAATTGTGCACGTTTATGCACAAAATGAGCTCATTTCAAATTTGATACCTGCTACAGGTCTCACAATAGTTGGGACAGGGGCAGGTTTACCATGGGGTAGCATCTCCTCTTCTTTTCAAAACAGTTTGAAGATGTCTGGACATCGAGTTTCTGAGTTTCTGGAGTCTTAGTGTTGGAATTTGGTCCCATTCTTGCCTGATGCTGGAGAGCTTGTGGTTGTCTTTGACACTTTTTTTATTTAATGATGCTCCAAACAATCTCTATAGGTGACAGATCTGGACTACAGACTAAATTTGGACTGGTCTGACCATAGAACACTGTCCTACTTAGAAACAGCCCATTTTGACTGAGCCTTGGCCCAGGACACGACGGTGCTTCTGGACCATATTCACATATGGCTTCCTTTTTGCATGATAGAGCTTTAGTTGGCCTCTGCAGATGGCACGGTGGATTGTGTTTACCCACAGTGGTTTCTGGAAGTATTCCTGGGCCATATCCTGCCCGAACAAGCCCATTTAGTAATGTCATTGACACAATCATGAGGGCCCCAAGACCACGAGCGCCAATAAAAGTCTTCAGCCTTGTCCCATACACAGAGATTTCTCCAGTGTCTCTGAATCTTTTGATGATGTTTCAATCGGTAGATGATGAGATTTGCAAAGCCTTTGCAAATTGACTTTGAGGAACATTAATTTTAAAGTATTCCACAATCTTTTTACTTTTCACTCTTCCACAGATTAGAGAGCCTCTGCCCATCTTTACTTCTGAGAGACTCTGCCTCTTTTATAGCTAATCATGTTACAGACCTGATACCGTGATGTTGTCTGTGTTCTATTGTGAATAAAATATTGGCTCATGTGATTTGCACATTCGGTTTGCAGCCGAATGTGAAGCGGCTGGGATGAGAATCAGCACCTCCAAGTCCGAGGCCATGGTTCTCGACCGGAAAAGGGTGGCTTGCCCTCTCCAGGTCGGAGGAGAGTTCCTGCCTCAAGTGGAGGAGTTTAAGTATCTCGGGGTCTTGTTCACGAGTGAGGGAAGGATGGAACGTGAGATCGACAGACGGATCGGTGCAGCGTCTGCAGTAATGCGGTCGTTGTATCGGTCTGTTGTGGTGAAGAAAGAGCTGAGTCGAAAGGCGAAGCTCTCGATTTACCGGTCGATCTACGTTCCTACTCTCACCTATGGTCATGAGCTTTGGGTCATGACCGAAAGGACAAGATCCCGGATACAAGCGGCCGAAATGAGTTTCCTCCGCAGGGTGGCTGGGCGCTCCCTTAGAGATAGGGTGAGGAGCTCGGTTACCCAGGAGGAGCTCGGAGTAGAGCCGCTGCTCCTCCACATCGAGAGGAGCCAGCTGAGGTGGCTTGGGCATCTGTTCCGGATGCCTCCCGGACGCCTCCCTGGGGATGTGTTCCAGGCATGTCCCACCGGGGGGAGGCCCCGGGGAAGACCTAGGACACGCTGGAGGGACTACGTCTCTCGGCTGGCCTGGGAACGCCTTGGGGTTCCTCCTGAGGAGCTGGAGGAAGTGTCCGGGGAGAGGGATGTCTGGGTGTCCCTGCTTAGACTGCTGCCTCCGCGACCCGGCCCCGGATAAAGCGGAAGAAGATGGATGGATGGATGGATGATTTGAAAGTCTTTTAGTTTTCATTTTATTCAATTTTAAAGACCGTCCCAACATTTCCAGAATTCGGGTTGTAGGTCCAGCACAGGCTGATAGAATCATCTGTGTGAGTTCTCTGCAGCTGGAGGTCCACAGTTCATATGTACACACATTTAGTACATTTAGTATATGGGTGTAGTTTTTGTTTAAAAGTCAGTTTAAAAGTTGGTTGTGCAAATATACAGACAAAAAAAAAGAAAAAAAAAAATCAAAACTCAGAGGTTAGACACAGGACTTCATTGATGATGTCCAAATGAAGAAGGTGTCCTACTGGTGGGGAACTCACAGGCCAAGGAGTCCTTGATGTTGCAGAAGCAAAAGCCTAGGTTTTAGAGAAGTTTCATGAGGTCATGAAGGAAAACTTTACATTGGCCTCAAAGAAATTCCAGTCAACTGTTTGGCCTGTCCCACCAGGAAGAGGCCCCAGGGATGACTCAAGACTTGCGGCCTCATAGCTTGCCTGGAACACCTTGGTATTCCTCTGGAGGAGCTTGAGGAAGTGTCTGGGCCTGTCCTCTTCACATGGTTGGCATGTGCTGGACAACAAGAGAACCTTCTGCTCTGCCCTGGATAATCTCTGGATTTAAGGATCATGCAATAATCCTGTGTTAAATATTGAAGCTACAAAAGAGAGCTATGGATTAACAGAGTCTGCAGTAAATCAGTCTGAACCATTTTCCAGACTGGATTCTTTTGTAGAGCTGCACACACATTTTATTTGCCTGTAAATCATTTTTAACCTCCCATTCACGAACTAGCCTGTTTGATTTTGGTTTATGAGAGCATGTATTACAAATGCTCCATGCGCCAAGACAAACGAACTCTGGCAGCAGCTCTAGAAAGGCCCTCCTCATCTTCTCCCAGTCCTAATGAGGCCTGTGGGGTCCAGGCTGGAGACAGAGCCATGCACATGTGACATCAGCGTGTTTCTGTGAGAACAGTCCTCTTTACTTCAAAACAGGTTTGTTTTAGATTGTGTTTCTATTGTTAAAAAGGGAGCAGTCCATCAATAGCCCCACATTTGATCTCTACCTTATGTTCCCTTCTGTAAGCATTTTGCCCCATAGACAGTGGTGTGAACCAAAGCAACAGAGCAGACTTTTATCTAAATTAGTCAGCATCTCTAATCCTGACTTTACACCAAGAACAACTGGTCAAGTTAGTTTTATGCGTGTTTCACATTTCAATTTATTTCAAGGGCATAAGAGCTGCTGCTGCTGGGCTGCTCATGTGCTCTGTTTTACAGACTGCTCACCATCTAAACACAAAACTGTAGCCACTGAGCCCCAAGCCTTCTCCTTCTTTATGTTCTCCTTGTAAAATTTCTGCTTGAAGTCATAATTTAGATAATATTTTTCCCTAAAAAACGTTGCTGTGGTGGTGGAAGTTCGGGGGTAAGTCTGAGGCCAAAGTTCTACAAGCTGGTCATGAGCTGTTGGTCAGGAGCAAAAGAATAAAGCCTCAAATACAGACACAACTTCTCAGCAGAAGCCAACCTTAGAGATGAGGAGCTCTGTGACCCAGAGGACCTCTGAGTAGAGCCGCTGCTCATCCAAGGAGCTAGCTGAGGCTCCTCTGTACCAGAGCCTCTTGGACACCTCCTCTGGAGCAGAAGGCAGTATTATCAACAGCTATTTGTAGAATGTTTGCACAGCCCTTGTTTGGTGAATAAAAAAATGCAATTACTTTAAGTTCTCATGCTGATTATGGAGCAAGTCTCTAAAAACTGCTGGATCTTACTAACTCTTACTCAGTTCAAAGGAGGAAAAAGTTGTTCTCCCACTGTTTCATGAGTTTGTTCAGTGCATTCTGTGTGTCCAGCCTCTGCTCAACACTTCACTCACTTCCGACTTTTAGTTCATAGCACACACACATTTGAAAAGTTTGCAAAATTCTCTTTTAACAAAAGAGCCTTATTAGTCACTGGTCGCTGCTTTCTCCACTGACTCCAGCTGTCACAGTGGAAACACAAGCTCTATCAGAGGCCACTGTTCCAAACTGTGTCCAAACTACTCAGAGAAATACTTGGTACTTGTGTTGTGGCGTTTCCTGGAGAAGAATGTGTCTGGAGTGTGGGCAGTTAAGGTGAGATTACAACAAGCTCAAATTGGACCCTTGGCATCAGCGCTCTTTGTAAAGTCTTAATGACAAATGAACCGTTAGCGCGGGGCCCTCCTGGAGCTGCTCTCCTCTCTCTGCGCCTCTCGGACTGCTGAAGGGGAGCACGCCGGGGGACTGCTGTTGTGTGAAGCCTGATTTGTTCTCATTATAGCCCCATGCACAGCCCAGACTCACCAACTCCTGTGTAACTCTGGAGTGAGAGTGCCTGCCAATCAAACCCAGCAATTAGACTTTAAACATGAGAGCCTCCGCTTCATTTAAGGCTATTATTTCAGCATTGTCTCTCCCAAACTGTGAAGTGCATCTCGGTGTAAAACTCACTGAAGGAGAAGAAACAATTAAGCCTCACTAATGACTTGGATTTGTCCTGTTTGATAATGAGCATGGATATGACAAACACTAAAACAAGGATCTGAAGCTAATTGAAATCCATACTCAGGGGGTAAAGTCATTAAGATACTGATATTGGGAAAGTTTTTTATGTGTTAACCAAAAGAGTTGGGCTGTTAACTTGGCATGACAAATATACGCAGTATGTTAGTCTATTGTCAGTAGAACAATTTAGGAGCAGGCTGAAAACACACTTGGTCTCACTGCTTTCAACACAGGTTAGAGGTGTATCTTGGCATTACTGCATCTCTTACTGTGTACCATTTATAATGTTTTTATCTATTTTATTTAGATTTATTGCTAAATCACTTTGATTGTATACAGCATTTTGATTCTGTATTGATTCCGCATTGTTATGTACAGCACTTTGGTCAACTGAGGTAGTTTTTAAATGTGCTTTATAAATAAATTTGACTTGACTTGACTTGACAATTATTGAATGATTTGTTGGATAGTGTACTGTGGTATATGTTGTTTGTGGTTTATGTCAAGGGACTCCGAATGTAAATTAGCTGTATGCTAACTTTGGCACATTTACACATGCATTGTACATTTATTATTGTAGTTTTGTTCATTAATGTGCATTCTCCCTTGGAACTAAATTAATTTAAAAAAATCTTTACTTAAATAAAAGTACAGATAAAGGAGCAAACATTTACTCAAAAGTATCACCTTAAAATTTCTACTTAAGTAAAAATATAAAAGTACTTACTTTTAGATGTACTTGCAAGTAAAACAGTAAAAGTATTTCACACAGACTCAACAACTCAACCAATTAAATGTGAGGGATTTTGCTGATTCCAGATGAAATGAACAAACTGGCGCAGTAGAAGAGACTGAATCTGTCGCTGAGGTCTTGTCTTTTTATTTTGATTTTTCTAAAGCAGTACTACTTTACTGCATTTGTTATGTTTAAGAAATGTGTGTCTACAATGAGGGCACGACAAAAACACATGATTTTAAACCAAAACTCAAATACTTTGTAGTTCAAATCAACTCAGAAAAGTAGAGGAGTAAAAAGTACATTTTCTTGCTCTAAAGTGTAGTGAAGAAAAAGTAATAGTAATACTTGTATAATTTACTCAAGTAAAGTACAAACACGTGAAAATTGTACTTAAGTAAAGTAACTAGGTACTTTTACTTCGTTACATTCCACCTCTGGACAAAAGTGACATTTTAACACAGGAGGATCAAAACTATGAATGTATCTTGATCACACTTTGTATAATCAGTTAAGACTAAGGTAGACTTTATTGTCCTCATTGGGAAATTTGTTCTCTGCATTTGACCCATTCTTCATTGCTGCTGTCAGGAGCAGTGGGCAAAATATGAGCAGGCACAGGGATCCTTCACCAGATTTGAGCCAGGATCCTGGTCAGGAGTACCTAGCTGGAAGATTAGCATATTGTTTAGGTTGATGGGGGAAACTGGAGCACCCAGAGGAAACCCACTCAGACATGGGGAGAACATACAGACTCCGCACAGAAAAGGCTGCACATGGACAAGAATTCAAAACTGGGACCTTCTTGCTGTGAGGCGACAGGGCTGACCACTTTGCCACTGTGCAACTAGGAAAAACTTCTTCACTGCTTCATTGCTTTAGAACAAATCAACATGGGTAAGTTAACATTGCTCCCTGATCCCTCTCCAGCATGCTCAGGACCAGCACAAGGGAGGCGCTGTCGTTGCAGTTTCCCTCTTGGGACAGGCGAGCTAAGCACTGCACCAACTGGGGCCATGCTTTGTATAATAATCTTAATCTGAAAAAATGAAATGTACATAAACAAAGATGGCAGATGTTTGTGAAGACTCTCAGTCATCCAGGCTGATTGAATTGAATCACAACAAAAGGTTTAAAAAGAAGTCATCTGGACTTGGGTTTAAAGTAAAGACGTTTCTACTTCATCCAAGAGGCTTTGCCAATTCTGAAATTCAACTGTTATATGCTCCTAGGAAGGAGGAGTTTTAGACCTGAAACTAAATACTATTGGTTCAGAAGCCTTGAAAGAGGCTTGGTGGTTTCAGGTCGTGAGAATTCCTTTGTCAGAAGATGGCAGATCTTTTACCTAAATATATTATAATATTTAAAGATTGGCTTTAGCTGTTTCCTGTATAAACTGCATCAATTACAGTGAGACATATCACATAAAATGTGAAACATGATACTTTTTCTAAATCCCATACACTGTAAGCGGACTCATTGTGATAATCAGAGCCTTAATTGCTGTCACTATGAAGCGGTCAGCTCATTTATATCTGTTAGCTTCATGTTGCTATAGCTGTGCTAAATAGCCATTTAATGCTCTGTTATAAATTGTGAAATACCAATGCAAAGGTATCCAAACCTATTTCAGAAAGAAAACATAAAATAAAATAAAATAAAAAAAAATAGTAATAATAATATAGATCCAATATAGCCTCTGATGGTCATCAGTGGGACAGTGTATCTCAGGTCTTCACACTGAGGAAACAAGGCAGGGCTGACAAATTGACTGTTGAGGCGTCTGTGAGCTACAGCTCACTGTTGCACATTGACAGAAGCAGCTGATACACCTCAGGCTGCTGTTCTTATTCTTACTGCACTGGTGTATCAGACAGATGTCATGTCTTTATTTCATATTCATACACATTTTTGGGCAGCTGCATAGAAGTTGATTGATGGTGATCGAAGATGAAGTGATGATAGTGAACTCATAGGATCATTTGTTTCATATGTCCAGCACATACTGTCTGTGACTGGTTTTAGAGTTTCTGAGGCGATACTCTGTTGACAGTATTGACAATGTTATTATACATTTTTGAAATGCCATAAGAATTACCTTAAATTAATGTCTTTGTTCCAGTATTTTCCTTCTTGTCTTTGACCTTGGCCCTAATGAGCTGTTCTCTGGTCCATACTCAAACAGGGGCCAGATGTCTTAATAAAACACTATTAATTGCTCCTAATTGGCCCGTCCCGTCCTAAGCGTACAGAGGGGTATTGTATGTGCAGTGGTGGGGGGCTGATAGATGGTTTGGCCCAGGACAGGTGACCACCAGCCGGACCCCAGACTCTAAAGACTTAATAAGGACCTGTCCCAGGTTTCCGGGACATAATCCAGACCTCTGAGGCCCCTCCGACAGGACTGGGAGGGCTCCATTTATCAATCGGACCAATCAGAGTGTTCCGGGACAGCCACATGTGCAGAGTGGCCCGGGACAGACATGTAGGGGATTAGAGCCAGGGAGGAGCGCTCAGTCCGAGATTATACAAATCAACCTGGAGAGAGTTGGATTACAGTTGGCTGAAGGTGGATCAATGTGTGTATGACCCGTCAGTGTCAGTCCATTTACACAGGTCTGAGCTCTCAGGGGCCACTGACATCAGACTGGAAACACCAACTTGACTTATTTTTTATTCTTATTTACAACCCAAATTCTGGAAATGTTGGGACGTTCATTAAATTTGAATAAAATGAAAACTAAAAGATTTACACATGAGCCAATATTTTATTCATAATAGAACACAAAATGAGCTAATTTCAAATTTGATGCCTGCTACAGGTTTCAAAATAGTGGGGAAAGAGGCAACAAATGGCTGAAAAAGAAATTTGAAGTTAACTGATATGAAGTATGTGAAATACTTTAAAAACAATGTTCCTCAACGTCAAATTGCAAAGGCTTTGTAAATCTCATCATTTACAGAGCATAACATCATCAAAAAATGCAGAGAAACTGGAGAAATCTCAGTGTAAGAGACAAGGCCAAAGCCCTTTATTGGAGCTCGTGGTCTTGGGGCCCTCATGATTGTGTCAGTGACATTACAAAATGGGCCCAGGAATACTTCCAGAAACCACTGTGGGTAAACACAATCCACCATGCCATCTGCAGATGCCAACTAAAGCTATATCATGCAAAAAGGAAGCCATATGCAGTATGTGTAGTGGAGCATATGATGGAAATTTGCTCTCAATAATAATCATTGAAATATTATGGTAACCAGACTGGATATGTTAACCTTATTCTTTTTTAACTCTTCTGAGGTCAGGGTACAATTGAAACTGACCAAAAGTCTAAAACAGCAATGTGCTTTCTTATAGAATGTGTACAGTCAATGTAACATTTTTATGCATGCACATGGATTTTAGCAGAAAGAAGGAGCAGCTGTGCAGAATGAAAATGAAAGAAATGCAAAGAAATGTCATGATATTTTAGACAACACACTCAATTCAAAAGTCAGCACTTTATCATTTACATTTAATGGCATCTCTACACAAACTAAATGTATAAATCATGTTTTTTCCTATATACCACATCCACATTATTCTGTCACAAATCTATTAGTTATGAAAAACAGGGCTGGCTGTATGTCACGTATTGGCTCTTTACATGGTGAATTGTGCATGCTTCCCACACCACTTACATGTGTGTCCAATAAAGCGGTGCGGTATAAGGCCTGAGAGCCTGTGAGGCTGGTGCTGGGTAATTACTGGTACGGGCTGCAGACAGTGAAGAGGTGACTGTCAGTGTTGGTGGTTGGTGCATATGACAGAGGCTCTGACAGGTGTCAGCGCTCTGCTCTGCTCTGCCACTCTGCTCAGAGCCCCCGCTGAGAACACACACTCACATCACAGTACACACACACAGATACACACAGACAGACAGGGACAGACAGATGCAGGGACAGAGGTGTGTCTGCCTCTGTCTGACAGACTGTCAGAGCCAACCTGAGTAGAGACATGGATACAACACTACACACAAAATCAGACTTTTGAAACCCTCTTGTTTCTATCTGGGTTGCAAATTTTGTCCATCTATCCATGTTCTTCTGCTTATCTGGAGCTGGATCACAGAGGCAGCAGTCTAATGAGAAATGCCCAGCCTTACCTCTCCTCAGACACTTCTTCCGGCAGCACAAACCAGATGAGAGACATATCCCGGGTCAGCCCAGTGCCTTCAGTTTAACATGGCCTAAGTACAGAGTTGCTAATAATACAGTGTGTTCTGTTGTTTTATTAAGCACTGAACTGTCACAGTGAATTTTTTTTTTAATTTATAGCATTTCTCAGTACGAGAAAGTTTCATGTTAACACAATCATTTTCTTGTTAAAATGTGATAATATGACGTTACAACCAGATCTGGATATAACTCCGCCCTCTCACCTGTCTGCTCTTGGATGTAACTCCACCCTCTCACCTGTCTGCTCTTGGATATAACTCCGCCCTCTCACCTGTCTGCTCCTAGATGTAAGTCTTATAAACATATACACTCTTATTCTTTAGTCCTGTCGGTAGCAGTGGCCATATTAACTCAACTAACTCAACTCAACTAACTTAACTCAACTATTATCACAAGTGTTTTGACGGAGGGTTGCCAGCACAGAACTTCTGAGAGAGTCCTGGACACTCAGATATATTTTAATGTGGAATACTGACATGACTCTATAGGATTTCTCCAGTGCAGCTCACAGTGAAATCAGGTTTGACTCACAGCCAGGGCAGGGTACACGTGAGCAGAGGGCCTAAGTCTTGTGGGAGCTGAAGTCAGTCAGGTAGCTCTGTGTCCGCGCTGTCACAAAGCTCTATTGTGGCTGGTCTTGGGAGAATCACAGCACAATACATGCACTTGAACCAGCTCTGTGCGCACAGCTCACTTTACAACACAGGCCTCGCTGGGAAAGAATCACTCTGCAATTATGATACCACAATTAAATCATGATGGTATTAGCGGCAGAGGCATTCTGGAGAGGGATCCCAGGACGCCACAAAACAGCACTTATTACATGAATGTATACTTACATTGTTTGGAATCAATGGCATAATTCATATTCGTTTTATTTGCCGCAGTGAGTAGAAGTATGTTTCATTCCCTCTGCAGCAGTGCCAAAAAAAAGCCCATCTCTGCTGTTCCACAAGGACAGCTTAAGCTAATGACTTGGTGTCGGGGCGAGCATAGACTTTGTGGATAATGGTACTTGGGTGAAGAGTGCTTTCCACACGGGGTTACACCTGTGTGAGAGTGTAGGGCTGTTCACTGCACTGCCGGGCCACGCCATTGGACTGCGGGCATCAGACACTGCACTATTAGCACACATTACTGCAGATAAATTAGCATGTAATTCCATCATTTTATTAAATTATGTTTTTAGGGGACTCCACACAGAGCCGCTATGATGGTGATTTAAATGCTTTTAGATGGTGGTTTCTCACACATTTATGCAAAGTGTACTGGGTTATACTTTCACAACAGTTGACTAACATTTTTTAAAAGTATATGATATTTCAGAGGGACTACCTAGGCTCTGCACCCAAACACTCCATACTATTTTACTGCTTTATTCTCCTTATTAGGTCACCACAGCAATTCATCTGCCTCTTGCACTAATTTGCATACTTTTGGCATAGGTTGTATGTCAGATTCCCTTCCGAACGCAACCTCTTCATTTGTCCAGGCTTGAGACCAGCACAAAGAATGGTTTGTGACCTCTTTTGACTGGATTTAGTCAAGCTCATGAACAGAAAACAGAGCCCATAACTAGCCTGCCCAAAGATCCCAACTCTACTAGAACTGAATGAAACTTGATGGGCATAGAGCCAACCTGAATCCAGGGGCAGTACCAACAAATTAAACAGGCCCTGGACCAACACAATTTGAACAACATACAAGCAACCAAGAAAAAAGGCACCGCATAGAGCCCACCTCAATACCTAAAGCCAAGGGTTACCTCTTGACTTTGCTTCAATAAGGAAGGACAGGCTGCTGTGCCAAACCAAAAGCTCCAAAATCCTTCATCAGTTTACACTCACCATCTACCAACACATTTCCAACAACACTGTACACTGTAAACCCTGATTAGTAAAGTTTACTTGAAAAACTTTGGAAACCGATTGCCTTATTTTAGCTCAGTTATCTTAATAGAAAAGTTACACAAAGTAATCTTATAGTAATCTTAAATAAAACTAACTTTTCTTGAGTAAATTAATTAAATACCAAGTAAGTTTAATATTTCATCTTCAGCAAATATACTCTTTACTGTTCCGTAATTTTACTTAAACTTATATAATAAGAGTACTATATTATTTTTATTTTAACTGTGATGTATGTATTATACAAACATACTTAATACTAGTAGTCTTGATACGTCATTCTAATTTAAGCTATGGCAACTTAGAATAATACGTGCAATCATTTTCCAAAGTAAAGTGAACATGTTTTTAAGTACAAATGAAATACAGAAGGCACTTTACACAAGTATGGAAGTTAGACCTATTTTTTAATAAATATTTTCTAAGAACACTATAGACAATGTTATAGTTTTCATGGTACCATCGGAATTAACACTGTAAAAAGAAAAAAAAAAAGAAAAAAAAAATAACAGTAAAAAGCCACTTCTGACATCAGACCACATCAGTTAATAATAAAGGCCAAAAGAGAGTGTCATTTCCTGTCAAAAGTGAACACATGCACAAATCAGTTTTGTAGTAAACATTCATTCCATTCAATATACAACAAAATTCAATTTGGAGCAGACTGTCCTTTCTATTAATGCAGGACTATTTATTCACCTTGCAACAACTCATTTAGCCATCACACTAACTCTGAAGCTGTTTAGTGTAGGTAAAAGAAGATGAAATAGATTAGTCTAAAAAGTGTTACACTTTTGGGTGCTAAATACATGTATATTAAATGCAAAAAAAAAAAAAAAAAAAAAATGGTGTTGTTGATGTATTTGTTGATGCAAAACTTGGTACTGTTAAGTGTGGGATTGTGGGTAAGTAAGAAAACTTCCTGAAAAGTGTTGACACACTTATTATGGTAACCACAAAGGACACTGCTTCGGTGTTAGGACTTCTTCAAAAAAAAAAAAAAAAAAAAAAAAAAAGAGTAAAATGGTCATTACAGTTGACAGTGCATTGTGAGAAATTTTGGGTGCACAACATTTGAGTCCCCTAGACATTCAGACACCAGTTTGCATTGTGTAAACTGACGCCACACATTACTGAACCTGACTCCACAGATAGAGGTGTCCTTGTGCCAAACTCAGATCTCAGTCCAGTCCTGGATGTGGAGCAACAGACCCCCCATATTTCATTTGTGTGGTGCTGAGAGCATTCATCAGCAGAGTCCTGATAAAAACCAAATATGCAACTTAAGCCGGCGCAGGGCTAAGCCGGAGAGGTGAGCGGATTAGCCCGGCCCGGGACAGGCCCATTAGCTGCTGGGGAACTGTACCTCTGATGGGACGACAGGGCTTTTCAGGAGCGACTCAGAGGAATATGAAAGTTCAAGTCTTCATGACAGACGTCTGAGTAAACAGAACTCACAGAACCAGATCTGTACTGCAGCGAATACACACAAAAATGGCATAAAGGAGTTTTTAAAAATCAGAGGTGGAAAAAATACTCAAAATCTGTACTCGACATGAACAAGTTACTTCAAAATATCATTACTCAAGTAAAAGTAGTCAATAACATACTTTAGTAAAAGTATATACATTATTCTTTTAAAGTAAAGTGACAGTAAACAAACAGCATCTACGCCTAAATCAGAAGTAGTAGATATTTTAGAAATTTTAGTAGTAGATACTACTACTCCTTCTCCTCCTACTATAGTTAACTACTACTAAAAATATGAATACTGCTACTACTACCGCTACTGATCTCACACCCATGACCTTCTGGTTGTAAGAAGAGTGTGCTACCCACTTTAACTCATTTAGAGATTTTAAACATTCACAACCCAAATTCTGGAAATGATGGAAGTTTTTTTTTTATTTATTTAAGTAAAATGAAAACTAAAAGACATTCAAATCACATGAGCCAATATTTTATTCACAAAAGAACATAGATCAACGAATGTTGACACAGAGAAATGTTACACTTTTATGCACAAAATGAGCTCATTTCAAATGTGATGCCTACTACTCTTGCTCCTGTCTCAAAATAGTTGGGACAGGGGCATCAAATGGCTGAATAAGCAAGAAATTATGGAAAGACTCAGCAAGGAGAACATCTAGCAACTAATGAAGTTTACTGATCTCAGGTCTGTAACATGATTAGCTATAAAAGGATGTCTTAGAGAGGCAGAGTCTCTCAGAAGTAAAGATGGGCAGAGGCTCTCCAATCTGTGAAAGAGTGAAGAGTAAAAAGATTGTGGAGTGCTTAAAAAAAAGTTCCTCAACGTCAAATTGCAAAGGCTTTGTAAATATTATCTACAGAGCATAACTTCGTCTAAAGATTAGGAGAAACTGGAGAAATCTCTGTGTAAGGCCAAAGACCTACAGTGGGGCAGAAAAGTATTTAGTCAGCCACCAATTGTGCAAGTTCTCCCACTTAAAAAGATGAGAGAGGCCTGTAATTTTCATCATAGGTATACCTCAACTATGAGAGACAAAATGAGAAAAAAAAATCCAGAAAATCACATTGTCTGATTTTTAAAGAATTTATTTGCAAATTATGGTGGAAAATAAGTATTTGGTCAATAACAAAAGTTCATCTCAATACTTTGTTATATACCCTTTGTTGGCAAGGACAGAGGTCAAATGTTTTCTGTAAGTCTTCACAAGGTTTTCACAAACTGTTGCTGGTATTTTGGCCCATTCCTCCATGCAGATTTCCTCTAGAGCAGTGATGTTTTGGGGCTGTCGCTGGGCAACACGGACTTTCAACTCCCTCCAAAGATTTTCTATGAGGTTGAGATCTGGAGACTGGCTAGGCCACTCCAGGACCTTGAAATGCTTCTTATGAAGCCACTCCTTCGTTACCCGGGCAGTGTGTTTGGGATCATTGTCATGCTGAAAGACCCAGCCACGTTTCATCTTCAATGCCCTGGCTGATGGAAGGAGGTTTTCACTCAAAATCTGATGATACATGGCCCCATTCATTCTTTCCTTTACACGGATCAGTCGTCCTGGTCCCTTTGCTGAAAAATAGCCCCAAAGCATGATGTTCCCACCCCCATGCTTTACAGTAGGTATGGTGTTCTTTGGATGCAGCTCAGCATTCTTTCTCCTCCAAACACGACGAGTAGAGTTTTTACCAAAAAGTTCTATTTTGGTTTCATCTGATCATATGACATTCTCCCAGTCCTCTTCTGGATCATCCAAATGCTCTCTAGCAAACTTCAGACGGGCCTGCACATGTACTGGCTTTAGCAGGGGGACACGTCTGGCACTGCAGGATTTGAGTCCCTGGCGGCGTAGTGTGTTACTGATGGTAGCCTTTGTTACTTTGATCCCAGCTCTCTGCAGGTCATTCACTAGGTCCCCCGTGTGGTTCTGGGATTTTTGCTCACCGTTTTTGTGATCATTTTGACCTCCATTGGTGCGGGGAGCCCCAGATCGAGGGAGATTATCAGTGGTCTTGTATGTCTTCCATTTCCTAATAATTGCTCCCACAGTTGATTTCTTCACACCAAGCTGCTTACCTATTGCAGATTCAGTCTTCCCAGCCTGGTGCAGGTCTACAATTTTGTTTGTGGTGTCCTTTGACAGCTCTAGTGGAGTTTGGAGTGGGACTGTTTGAGGTTGTGGACAGGTGTCTTTTATATAGATAACCAGTTCAAACAGGTGCCATTAATACAGGTAACGAGTAGAGGACAGAGGAGCCTCTTACAGAAGAAGTTACAGCTCTGTGAGAGCCAGAAATCTTGCTTGTTTGTAGGTGACCAAATACTTATTTTCCACCATAATTTGCAAATAAATTTTTAAAAAATCAGACAATGTGATTTTCTGGACTTTTTTTTTCTCATTTTGTCTCTCATAGTTGAGGTATACCTATGATGAAAATTACAGGCGTCTCTCATCTTTTTAAGTGGGAGAACTTGCAGAATTGGTGGCTGACTAAATACTTTTTTGCCCCACTGTATATTTGAGCCCATGGTCTTGGGGCCCTCAGACAACACTGCATCACTCATCATCATGATTGTGTCAATGACATTACTAAATGGGCCCAGGAATACTTCCAGAAACCACTGTGGGTAAACACAATCCACCGTGCCATCTGCAGAGGCCAACTAAAACTCTATCATGTAAAAAGGAAACCATATGTGAACATGGTCCAGAAGCACCGTCGTGTCCTGGGCCAAGGCTCATTTGAAATGGACTGTTTCACAGTGGGACAGTATTCTATGGTCAGACCAGTACAAATTTGACATTCTTTTTGGAAATCACAGATGCTGTGTCCTCTGGGTTAAAGAGGAGGAGACCGTCCAGCATGTTCCCAGTGTTCAGTTCAAAAGCAGCATCTCTGATGGGATGGGGGCATAAGTGCATACAGGATGGGCAGCTGTGTGTTTTGGAAGGAACTTTGGATGCTGAAAGGTTTAAAAAGGTTTTTAAAGCAACATATACTCTAAAGCCAGCTGCTCCTCAGCTGGAAACATCAGGCAAGAATGGCACCAAATTCCAACACCAAAACTCCAGAAACTCATAACCTCGAAGCCAGACGTCTTCAAACTGTTTTAAAAAGAAGAGGAGATGCTACCCATGGTAAATCTGCCCCTGTCTCAACTATTGTGAGACCTGTAGCAGGCATCAAATTTGAAATGAGCTCATTTTGTGATAAAAGTGTAACATTTCCCAGGTCCATAGGTATTTGGACACTGACACAAGTTTTGTTATTTCAGCTCTTGTCCAAAACATATTCAAGACACAGTTATATGATTCATATGTGCTTAAAGTGCTCTCAGCTGTAATTTGAGAGTATTCACGTCCAAATCAGACAGGGTTTAGAAATTACAGCTCTTAAATGTGTAACAGCCTCTTTTTCAGGGGCTCAAAAGTAATTGGACAGATGAACATTACCATGAATAAAATGTTCATTTTTTATACTTTGGGGGAAATAACTTGCAGGCAATGACTGCCTGATGTCTGGAACCCATGAACATCACCAAACACTGGGTTTCCTATTTTATGTTACTTTGCCCGGCCTTTACTGCAGTTTATCTTCAGTCATTGGTTGTTTGGGGGTCTTTCTGTCTTAAGTTTTGTCTTAAACAATTGAAATTCATTCTCGATTGGGCCGAGATCTGTTGATTGGCCCCTGCCATTGCAGAATATTTCTCTTATTGGTCTTAAAAACCTCCTGGGCTGCTTTTGCAGTGTGTTTTTGGGTCACTGTTCATCTGTGCTGTGGAGCACTGTCCTCGAATGTTGTGGCCTTTCTCTGAATCTGAGCAGAAAGTTTATCCCTGTGCAGAATTCATCTTCTGCTTCTGTCTCTGTCACATCATCAGTAAACACCAGTGACTCAGTGTCAATGGAAGTTCTGCAGCTCATGCATCACACTGCTCCACCAGGTTTTACAGAAGATGTGCTGTGCTTTTGATCATAAGCAGTTCCAGGCCTTCTGCAGACTTTTCTCTGCCCATCATTCTGGTACAGGTTGATCTGAGTCTCATCTGTCCAAAGAATGCTGTTCCAGACCTGAGCTGGGTTCTTTAGATGTTTTTGGCCAAGTCTAAAGTGGCCTTTCTGTTGTTGAGGCTGATGAATGGTCTGCAGCTTGTGGTGAACCCTCTGTATTTTCTCTCATGAAGTCTTCTCATTATGGTGGACCTAGACATTGAAAGACCTTCTTCCTGGAGCGTGTTCTAGACTAAGATGGATGTTGTGAAAAGGTTTTTCACCATTTTTTTACCCAGCGTAAGGATGGGTAAAAATGGTCTGGTTTATTTCCATTGAGAGACTGTATGTTGTGATTTAACAGAAACAGCTTTCAAATGTAAATGTACCACCTGGAATCAAGTTCAGACCTCTTACCTGCTCAGTTTAGGATGGATTAATGAGGGAAAAGCCCATGCAGCTCAAGAAATAGTTCTTGAACCAACTGTCCAAATACCTTGGAGCCCCTGAAAAAGAGGTTGCTCTACATTAAAGTAATTCCAAAACCCTTTGTCTGATTTGGACGTGAATACTCTCAAATTACAGCTGAGCGTCTGCACTTTAAGCACATGAGAATTATATAACTGTATTTTGAATAGTTTTTGTAAAAAAGCTAAAATAACAAAATTTGAGTCAGTGCCCAAATACTTATGAACCTAACAGTATTTGTTATGTGATTATTTCTTTTGTGAATACAATATTGGCTCATGTAATTTAATAGTTTTTAAATTTTTATTTTATTAAATTTTTTATTTTATTTTAAAACGTCCCAACATTACCGTAATTCGGGTTGAAGAAATTAAAGTATGTTTTCGAAAATGTACTCAGAAATAAATTTTCTTCTTCTTCAAGATGTACTGAAGTAAATTAAAGATATAGTTTCTTTCCACCTCTGCAGTAAATTCTGGATCATGAAATAATCAGAATGCTTATCTGCTCAGTAGATGTAAGTACTTGTATGAAACAGGAGCCAGCCTCTCCTCACACACAGAGGCGCAGGGTGAGTGACGGGCCTGGATTAAAGGTAATACTGGGTCCTGACAGACATATCCTGGAGCACACGGCGCTCCCAGTCTTCCTCAGAGCACAGCTTACATGTCCACTCTGGTTGTGCCTCATTAATTGGCTTCTTAAGTGTTCCTAATCCTCCTGATCACTCTCTGTTGTGTGTCTCACCGAGTCTCTTTAAGCTCATATATCCCATTACTTTCATGCAATAAGTCCTAACATTTCAAACAACACATAGGCCCGCTGTAATTCTGACTGACACTGGAGGAAGCGTCTGCTGAGGCGCGCTTAAAATGACAGTGTGTAGAGTTATGGCCCGAGGCAGAGAGCGGAGGCCAGGCCAGGAGACAGCACACCAATGTTACACAGTACAGTATGTGCAAGGTACGGTGGCCCAGAAGGGCAAGTCACACCAACAAAATCAATAACACGCAAACAAAAAACACAAACACACACAAGTACAACAAAACTAGGGCTGGGATTTTAACGCGTTAATCACGATTAATTATTACAGAGAATTAACGCTTTAAAAAAAATGTATGCAATTAATCGCACTTGTCTATGACAACATGGAACTTTTCTCAGTGACCTAGTTTCTGGCGCACAGTAACCAGGGCTGGACATCCACACTGACCAAAACAACAAATCTGTGTGGATTTCAGCTGTGAACAGTTGGATAATGTGCCTACAGACTGCACCACAGGTAACTGCGGGGCAGAGGTCGGCCGCATCCCCGCAACCAGCGTCATTTTTCTTTCGCTTTCAAATGCGCTGCTTCAAGTCTGATGGTTCTCACAGCTGACTGCTGCATGGACACACACAGGAGACAGCAGTCTGTTTGGTTCAGATGCGAAAGACAGAGAGGACAGGTCCACACGGAGGTCACAGGGAGCACAGAGGAGGAGAGAGGCGCGCCGCGTGTTACTTCTGCACGGGAGGTGCACAAATGCTGATTACTGCCCTGTTTGAATGCGGTGTTAGTTTGAAATGAAGTTAAAATATGCCAGAACATACAAATAAGCTCTTATATTTTATTTCTGACATATAAATATTGCTATTTGATAAAAATGAGATTAATCGCAATTAATTAATTACAAAGCCTGTAATTAATTAGATAATTTTTTTTCCTCGAGTCCCACCACTAAAAAAACTATGTAAACAAAACTAAACAAAAATATGAAAACACGCACACAAATAAGTAAACATGCACACAAATATGAAAACATGCAACCAAAAAAAGAAACCACGCACATAAATACACAAATACAAAAACATGCACACAAATTTGGAAACAAGCACACACATACAAAAACACGCACTCAAATATAAAAGTGTGCACACAAATACAAAAGCACACACACAAATACAGAAACATGCAGACGAAAACATGCACACAAATACAAAAGCATGCACACAAATTTCGAAACACGCATACAAATACAAAAACACACACACAAGTTTTCTGGGCCACCGTAACAAGGCATTCACAGAACAACAAGACACATTTTAGAAGTAGGTTTAGTGTAGAGAAGAGTTAAAGAGGGACTATGCAACATCATTTCAGTCAGAGTCACCCCTGCACCGCTCCCTGGTGTATCTTGGCAAAAAAAACAGCCTTGCCAGAATGGGAGATCTTGTGAGAAGCAATTTTTTTTTTTTTTTTTTTTTTTTTTTGTGCTAGTTTAATATTAATTTAAAGTTATTTTTATTTAATGTATTTATTTATTATTTTTTATAATTATTATTTACAATATATAGTATAAAGTATAAAATGTTGTACTTCACTGAGGGTGTACACAAGACCAAAATGGTTGGGAACCACTGTCTTAGATGATGGTTATGGCAGAGCGGCCAAAAGGCCGAGGAGACCTTTGTATGGATACGAGGAGGAGAAAACCAGAGTTGAGCCAGGGGACACAGAGGGGCCAAATCGGTCTCCGGAGTTTTTACGCTTAAAGCGAAATGTAAGGGCTTCCCCTACATTTCATAGGGGAAGAGAAAAAGCATAGAGAAATAAGCAACCAAAACAGCAAAGAAACAAGTACAGTTGTGTAGTTCCACTTTAACTTAAAATAATTGAAGTAAAGCTAAATGATTACAGGTCTGGGGTCTCTTCTGTGGTACCCAAAGGAAATTCACCAAGATCCTGATCTGTTCTAGGCTGTTTGCTCCAGGTCACTGCTCTCTTGCAGGCCCATGTTTGTGTTCACAGAGTCAGCACACAGAGCTGGACAGTAAGCCAACAGGAGCTACAGCAGATTTAGATATCCTGGACAGTCTGCATGTGATAAAAAGTCACTGACATGTTTTATTGTTACCTTATTTATTTACCTTTATTATTGCCTGAGGCAATGTGTGTGCTTCCACCTCAGTGGTGTGATGTAGGTCAGGTCGGTACAGGGGTGTTTTTATTATCTAAAGGGATCTGAGGTGTCCCCAAAAAGCTCAACTAGCACCAATTCAGTTTTAACAGCAGTCACCTTAAAGGGCTTTACAAACATTTAGACACACAATCAAACATAAACACACAATCAAACACAAACCCCTCTGTCCTTAGAACCTCCCTCTCAGTAAGGAAAAACTGCTAAAAGAAACCTAATGGATGATGCTAAAGGTCTACTGGACAGTTTTATTCAGATTTATACATTGCAAATCCATCTGATGCTAACTGTTACACAGCTCATGCTGTGCTTTTGTCTATTTACTTGCACTTCTTTTTTGTTTATCTTTGGAATAAATTTGTTTACCTTTTTATTATTGTAAATATTTCCTGTGGACAGCTAAGAATTTCATTGTACAATAAAACATACTTACTGTGCATGGAAATGCTTTGAATGATCAATCTTATAGACTCATCATATATCATATATAATGATGATATAATGATACAAAAATACATTAGCCTAGCATGGAGCCACTTGCTAATGTTCTCCACCCACTCAATAGCAGCACACACAGGTAGTCAGTCAGTTGCCATTTGTGGGTAGTAGTAGTACTTTTGTTAGCCCATTTCAAACGTACTGTGATCTTCCACTGCTAAAATGCCAGCACAGCGCAACAAAGTGTATAGTCGTATTTACTTTTGTAATACTGCCATTTTGTTTCTGCTGATATATTTTAGACAACACTTGTAACCTATAGGGCAGGCAGTATGTATGCAGTATGAAGATATGGCCCATGTAAACAGTAATCTGAGTTGAATGATTATGATTTTCTCTAATAAAATACTTGAGCCTCATGTGGTGACTGCAGAGCACAGAGACAAACACACTGGTCTCTCTCTGACAGTGCACAGCCTGGAGGCCACGTCATGATCCTCTGCTGATAAACTCTGGGACTGGGGGGTGAGGGGCAGACAGTGGGGCAGGCTCTGTCTACATGTTTGTCTACCTGTCTATCAGCCAGCATACAAGCCTGTCTACCTTCAGTTCAGTTCTGTTCATTTTATTTGCCATTTGCAGTATTAAAAACACATTGTAAAACAGTTGCAAAGAGCTCAACATTTAAACCAACAAAAAACACAAACTTACAAAACAACACATGGACAAATCCTAAAAACACAAACATCCTAAAAAACAATAGAACATTGTATAAATAAACAGGAATAAATAAATATCTGGTAACACACATCATCAGAGGCTAGGCCTGAATTTCTGTTGCTCTGCTCGAGTGTACACTGTTTAGTATATAGAAATTCATCATGATTAAATATTAATTCAAACAAAATAACATAGTTTTTCTGCCTAAATTTTAATATTTGATAAATCCCTGTCTGTACATAAAACCAAATTTTACATTTTACATACTATAAAAATGCACAAAAACTACTTAAATTGTGGATTTTAAAAACACTAACTTTTGATAAAGACTAGCCACAGTGGCCAGTGAGCAAAAAAGTAAATGTTAATGTAACGTTTCCATTGCTCAAGAGCAGTGTTTCAAAAACTTATTTTCATGGGACCCATATTGCAAAGGGTAACTGAATCAAACCTAACCTCTTAGAGCTTTCAGTCATTCTTTTTTTTTTTTTTTTTTTTTTTTTTTTTTTTAATGCTCCTGGTGATTTTGGTAAGTTTTTACATTGGAGGCCCTTCCTGTCACAACCGGCCACATACTGTGACTGGAGTGGGCAATGTAGGTGAAGTGTCTTGCCCAAGGACACACTGACAGTATGGACTGGGTCAGAGCTGCGATCAAACCGTCCACACCCCAGTCAGGGGAAAATTTTGACAAATTTTTGGACTACAACAGTTGATTTTTTTTTTTTCTGCACAAAAAAAAAAAAAAAAAAAAAAAAATCTTGACCAAGAGGTCCCAACCCTGAGTCTGAAAGCCACAGCTCTGAGCAGTGATTTAAATGACCACATCTACCAAAGACACTGGCAGCTGTGATTGTTTTATAGCTGTACATGACACACACAAACACAGCCCATAAAGACCAATAAACACCAGCTGCAGTCTTTTCACACACACATTCATCCCCTCACTCTTTCACTGAGCTATGAGAGATACTCCCACTACCTTTTGGTTTACCTGTCCATCTGTCTCCTGCTGCCTGTCTCCTGCCTGTGCTGCCGTCCTGTCCATTCCCAGAGGGCTTTGTCAAAGGCACAGAAATGTGATGCTCGCAGTGCCGTCCCAGTCCAGTCTCAGTGGAGTCTGTCTGCCCCCCGCCCTCCCCCTCCACGCTGCAGTCTCGCCCGGCGCCAGCCCACACTCAGGTATGCTGCCTGACCGACGCGGAACCTTTACCTGTGCTGCTGGGAACGGGGAGCGCCTCACAGAGCACAATACAGCATTCATAAATCATCTCCTTATGACAGTGGGAGAGAACTGTTGTTGCACTAAAATACTGTATCTGAGCCATACTGTTATACTGAAGGGGTGTAATAAAGGAGAAGTACTTGCATTGTACATGTGTTTATCTCTGTTGACAGCAGGCCATTAGATCGGCATTGATATTGGATATTGGTGAGAAATAATGACTGTAACATCATCCTGTCATAGATTGTTACCTCTGTGTCAGATCCTAGCACTTACAGTATTTTATCTTTACAGTGTTTTCTGCTTCTTTTCCTTTCAGCTGTTTCCTTTGAGGGGTTGCTACAGAGAATTATCTGCCTCCATCCCACCCTCTCCTCTGCATCCTCGTGCCTGGTAACTCTAGCCTCAGCCTCAGCTGGACTCATTCTTAATTCTACCCATCCTCGTCACTCTCAAAAAGAACCTCAACATCTTTATGAAATATGAAATAGCTTTATTGTCACATGCACAAGTACAAAAGTACAAAGTACATCTTTAGTTCTGCTGCCTCCAGCTCTGCCTCCTGTCTGTTCCTCAGAGCCACTAAACTGGACATCTTTGCTGTTCTCACCACTGTCTTGCTCACCTTTCCTTTCATTCTCTCTGAAACTCTTTTATCTCACGACACAGCCGACACTTTTCTCCTCCCATTCTAACCTGCTGCCAGTGGCGGAATATAACAAAGTACTTAGTTACTTTACTTAAATACAATTTTCATGTATCTGTACTTTACTTGAATAAATGTTACCAGGGCTACTTTTACTTTTACTTCACTACATTTTAGAGCATGTATCTGTACTTTTTACTCTACTACATTTTGAATTGGTTTAAAGCAAAAAGTATTTTAAGTTTGATTTAAAATCATTACTTTTTGCCGTGTCATCATTGTAGGCACTGTACATAAGAATAAAAGATGCAGTAAAGTAGTACTCTTCAGAAAAACGTCACCTACAGATTCAGTCTCTTCTATGGCACCAGGAACCATTAGTTTACAGCAAAATCCCTCACATTTAACACATCCATTAGTTCTTAAATCTGTGCGAAATACTTTTACTTTTTTACTCACAAGTACATTTGAAAGTTTTATACTTTTAATTAAATAGAAATTTTCATGATACTTTTACTTGAGTAGATTTTTGCTCCTTTTGCAAAAAAAAAAAGTAGTACTTCTTTCACCACTGCCTGCTGCACATGCCTCTTCACCTCTTTTCTTTTGCCCTGGACCATTGACCCCAAGTACTTTCCTGGACCTTCATACTTTATTACTATTCCTCAACACTCTCTTTCATTTACACACATGTACAGTATTTAAACCTTCATTCCTCTCCTCTCCAGTAATATAGATTGTCCACCTCAGTAAAGTGTCACCATGGTGGTCATCACTGTTGTTTGACAATGACAACATGGCTTAGGTCCTTTCAGGGCTTTCTTTGTAGAGTTTGAATGTTCTCCCTGCATCTGGGTAGATTTCATTTGGGCCAGATTTGCTGAAATTTATAACCAAAACCTTAAACAGCAGTATCCTCTTACAAATGTGCCAAAATGTTGGACGCAAGCCACAGATGTTCACTATAGGGATTAGGTTACTGTGACAGTACTTTGATGTATTTGTCCCCACAGCACCTTCACTCACTACATTTACATGCAAGATGAGAAAACCCAGTTATGGCCTTACTCCGATTATATTAGAACATTTAAACTGCATGTAGTCATTTGAATTTCTCTTAATCAGAGTGGAGCAACTGGATAATGTGGTTCATTGTGGGACTACTGCTGCATGTACTTATACAGTGTACTTCGATTAAACTAGGAAAGGCATTTACCAGCACTCAGTACAGAACAGACAGCAACATTAGATAGAACATCTCTAATGTTTAAAGACATACTCACATATTTTTAGACCAGGAAACAAACACACAAACACAGACACATTTACAAAGTGAGGAATACTTTTTTCTAATATTGTTGAGTTTCATTTAATTAAGTAAAAGTGTTAGTGTTTACATTTATTTGTAAAAATAGGATTATAAGGCCAGGATTCAAACCCTTCAGGGTGCACTGCACAACAACAACAACAACAACAACAACAACACAAATGTAATTTTATCTTAATGTCAGCAAACAATATAAGAAGAAACAAAATGTATCTCCTGTTTAAATGTTGTGAAGAGAAAGAATAGGAGTGAAGCCACCTCGAAGGAAACCCCACAGTTACCTGTAGTGCACTCATATAGGCACATACTGCATCCAACTGGACAAAGCTGAAATATGCTCATATTTGGCATTTTGGCCAGGGAGAATGTCTTCTCCTGGTTAACATATCCCCAATTTTTTTCTGTAATTAATGAATCAAAATTAATGTGTAAAAGTCCCAGACCTGTCAATATTTAGTACACATGGTTAGACTTCACACAGAATGACCCTGCTGTGTATGGATGTCCTTAACTCTGTGTGGCAGTTCCTTCCTCCATCTCTCCGCCTCGTCCCACAGTGTTGTGGCATCTTCATGTGCAAAGGCTTAAGGCTGATTACTGAATAATTTGAAAATAGAATAAGTATGCATGGCCTAAGTTGAGGTTTGGTCCGTATGTCAGCAGATGACAGCAGCGCAGTCATTTCCAGTGTGGTGCAGTGGTTTGTGGTGAATGTGGGATCTCATTTATCTCAAACACATCCTCGGCTGTGGTGGCTGTCTCGGTACTGGAGCGGCCCACGTGGTTCCAGTCTGCACATGTCCCCAGATGAAATATATCTGCACAAATATGACAGACTCCAGTGGTATGGTTTGAGGGAAGGGGCCGATTAATGTAAGGTTTTTGTTGTTAGCAATGGTCTGTAAAATGCAGGAGATATTGAGGCAGACAGGCAGGGGCAAAGAATGGGGCTGCAAAGTAATAATAATAATAACATGAATAAAAATCAATAAATACCACTTTTTAAAATGTTAAATATCACCTACATATATCACTGCTTACACTACTGTAATGTGACTGTCAGTGTGACAGCACAGTGGGGGTTTATTGTCCCTGTGGAAATGTGTTCTCTGCATTTAACCCATCCTTCAATTAAAGGTGAACTCCTCAAAAAGTACTAAAAGTGGGACAAGTTGTGTGCTTTGGTGGGACAAGCTGAAACAAATGTTTTGATATACAAATCTAACTTACCAGCTTAGTAAGATACAAGTTGCCCCTGTTTAAGGCTTTTAAAATACATAATGTGCTGTTGATTGTTGCTGTGATTTTATTCATTTGAATAAAAAAGAGGGGGAAAAAAATCTAAGCTCTCTGTCTGTATATTCTCTAATCAATCCAGCACCAACACCAGCTCAGAGCTTCATGGAGAAGCCTTTCCTGGAGCACACACAAGAGCAGCAAGTATTCAATCTATCATTCTACCTTTTACACAAGGAATATTGATCTAATAAGTGGGACAGAGGGACAGATGCCTAAATGGCTGTGCAGTACAACAAAAGTGGGACAGGTGGTCACCCTACCTTCAATGCTGCTGGGGTAAACCTGTCAGGAGCAGTGGGCAAGGACCCATCTCCAGATCTTGAACCAGGATCCTGGTCAGGAGTACCTAGCTGAAGGATTAGCCTATTGTGCCAATTTTGGTGATGAAGGAAACCGTAGCACCCAGAGGAAACCCACCCAGACACAGGGAGAATATATAAACTCCACACAGAAAGGCCCCACATGGTCACGGATTCAAACCCAGGACATTCCTGCTTTAAGATGAGAGTGCTAACCACTTTCCTATGAAGGTGGAACAGGAAAGCTCACAGCTCTATGGAGAGAGAAGCCTTTTGTGAAACACAGGAACACTCCAACCATATTCAACCCACAGAGATAGGATCCCACAAATAATTTTTGTACATTATACTTGACGAATACTGATCCTAACTTGATTCGTGTAACTTAAATCTTACTTTATAAGATCCACTGAGCACCAATGAAAAAGTGGGACATTATCTTAATAAGTGGGGTGGGGGACAAAAGTCTGTTTGACTGTGCAGCATAACCAAAAGTAGGATAGGGGGTCATTCTAACTGACCGACATATAGTGCAGCGCTTCTCATCCCAGTTTTATCCCTGATTTGAATGGCTTTTTACCAAACCAGATAGATTTTTCAAATTTTGATTTGTAACAATTTAAAAAGATTTAGGCTTGAAACATTCAACAACAACAACAACAACAACAACAACAACAACAACAACAACAACAACAACAACAACAACAACAACAACAACAACAACAACAATAATAATAATAATAATAATTATTTTATTTTATTTAGAGTCCCAAATTGCTTTACAGAATAGGCTATATTAAACAAACATTCAATAAAAAAGAATAAGAAGAAAGCGATCTAACAATATAAACAATATAAAATACAAATTAATGATAGGATTACTCTGTGTGTGTGTGGGGAGGGGGGCATTAAAAAGTTTCCCCCCACAGATAACTCTAAATTCGTGGGAAACTCCGTATTTTAATTTATTTACAAAGACAGCGCATTTCCATTTTACCTTTATTCCTTTAACACTTCATCATCGCGAATGAAGTAAAGCCATGGTCCGTCCCTGTGAGAGTGGCTGCTGCGCCTCTTTGCGCACTTCACGCAGCCCGTACTCTCTTGAAACGCCGCAGCGCCAAGGTCCTACGCACCAGAGCTATTCACTAACAAACAGCGACAGAACACACATCATCATCATCAGCAGCAGCAGGAGCAGCAGCAGCTAACATGTCAGACAAGAAACAGACCGTGGACCTCGGCTTGTTGGAGGAGGACGACGAGTTTGAAGAGTTCCCAGCAGAGGGTAAGTCATTGTCTCATTCAAAGTTTGTGTTTCTAAACCCTCTGACAGTAAAAGTGTCCGTATAAAGACAATGGGCCCAGCAACAGTGACTCAGCTAGCATACATTAGCCTAGCCGTTTTAGCATGAGCATAAACAGTGCTGCTTACGGAGTCATAGTTACTCTGAGGAGTCACGGCCTGGCTATTTATTCATAATGTCTTAAAAAAAAACAGTTAACGTTATATATAGTTGTTATATATGTTAGACGTCACACGTGAAGCAACCCGCTAACAGGCTAACGCTAGGTGTCCACTGTCCACGGTCACATGTGTCCTCTGTGTATGTATTTAACACGAACTCTCCTGCTGTTGGACCAGACTGGACGGGCCTGGATGAGGACGAAGATGCTCATGTTTGGGAGGACAACTGGGACGATGACAATGTGGAGGACGACTTCTCCAACCAGCTCAGGTCCAACACCTGCTTATACACTTATTGTTTACATCAGGGTGTCCCCAAGGTCTCTAAAGCATTAAAATGGTATTAAATTTGATCTTGTCAAAATCAAGGCATTAAGAGTATTAAATCTTATGAGTAGATATTACATTTCATTGTTCAGCTAGGTCTTCAGATTTGTCAGAACATTATGTTAATATTAGTAAGTGTCTAAGCTGCTGTCCTGTCTGACAGCTACCAACTCTCACTGCTGTTCTGCCTTCATGTCATTTACACTGTTCTCTCTCTCTCTCTCTCTCTCTCTCTCTCTCTCTCTCTCTCTCTCTCTTTTCTTTGATAAATATAAGATTATTTGTCAAACTGGTAAGGTTTGTTTATTTGATGTTATTGGTTCACTAACACAAGTGACAGTAAACTCAATTTTACCCTATAATAGAGATATAATAGAGATTTCCCTTCTCATACTGTGCTGGTAACAGCAATAAACTGTAGCATTAGTCCATTACCAAATAAACTAAATTTATAGTTTTTTTATGTTTATGGCGACAAGAGTTGGGAACCATTGGCCACTGGACGGCAGAATAGCTTTCAAAGTGCACCAATGTAGTAGCTACAGCACATGTCAACCTGTGGTACTAGCAAAATAGAAAGAAGAGTTGGTAGCCGTCAGACGGTCCTATAGACACTACCTTAATATTACAAAAAAGTAGATTCCCCACAATAACAAAATATATTTGTTAGGGCTGCAACAATTAATTATATTAATCGATTATTGAAATAATTGTCAACTAATTTAGTAATTGTTAACTGGAGTATTCATAGACTCTGAAACATACCATGTGCTGAGAGGAGGGTTTATTTATCTGTCCTTAACTGACATACTTTCATCTGGTTAAATTTGGAAAAAAATAAGTGATTTTTGGTAGAATTATTCAATTATTTTAAAAAGGAAAACACCAAGTTTTTACCCACTTAACTCACGCTTCACTATGCAATTATTAATATATTAATTGTAACAATAATTGACAGATAAACTGATTATCAAAATAATCAGTAGTTGCAGCCCTAATAATAATTTTTTAACAATTTTTTTTTTTTTTTTTTTTTTTTTTTTTTGCAGCACTGGAGTTCTTTCATCAGTATTAGACTTTTAAAATGAAACCCTTGAGTTGCAGAGAGTAGTACAGATAATTCCTTAGTGTAAAAATCATACAGATTATTGTTCTGTTGTTGACGATGCTGGCAGATTTCACTCTAGGTGGCATTAAAAAGTCTTAAAAAGGGCTTACATTTCACAAGACAAAACCTGGAGCTACCCTGTTAAGTGTATTATTGCAAAATGTTTGAACTAGTGAGGTGAGGAATGGTCCGAACCTCCTGCAGTTATCATTAGCCAGAACAGCAACAAGATCTACATTTGAAACTGGTTCTGATTAAATATCAAAGATGGTATAGAGATGGGGAACCTGTCGCCACACCGCAATGTATTTAGGAACAAGTGCTCACACAGACTGTCAAGAATGTGAATTCAAGCTAATTTCAATAGGCTTTGATTGGACAATAGGCAACAAGCGAAATGTATTATTCCTCTTATTCTGGCAACAATAGTAAGTGCTTGTGGTGTGAGAGAACTGCAGTAAATTCCCTCACGGCCAACATGAAAGATAGTTGTGAAATGGTTGAAGTTAAATGATATTAATATTGGAAGGAGCATTCCAATACTAAAACAATGCAGTAATTTAGGATATAAACTAATGCAGCTCTAATATATTTTGCTATTTATTTATTTATTTATTTATTAGGTTTATTTGTTGGGGACAGACACAAAAAACATAGACAAACTGTAAAACAGCTGTCCCATGCATGTATCATAATGCTTTTAACAAGAGCTAATTTGCAGTATTTGTCCCTAGATGGGCTTTTATGCACAGTACAAATTAAAACGCAGAGAAAAGGTAAACAGAGTGATGTTAAAAGATAATGATGACCAAGACACACACAGACACCAAATATTAACCCAAATATGGCGGACCCATCACTTAACAATTGCTGCTGCTCAGTTTTAAAACTGAACGTGTTGTCCTGGCAGGGTTTAGACTTGGGTTTTGGGTCATTTTTATGCTGTATGAACCCCTGACCAAGTATTTGCATACCAGATGGTACTGCATGGAGCTGCAGGGTGCTTCGCACTCTGTACAAGACATAATAAGGCCTTTTTGTATAATTTTGAAGTAACCTTTCCTTTTTCTCTCCTCTGGCAGTTCATCACTAACCTTTGTACCATTTGAAGCTTTTAATTGGACTTAAAGTGCTTGAATGTCAATAAATATAGTGGAAAAATCAGGGTGCTCTAAAACTTTAGATTTTAAACATCCCCTCTGCTAAATCGACTTTTCTGAGGCTGCGGCCCTTCACTGCAGCAGATCCATTATAAGCTACGGTGTTTGCTAAGGGCTTGAACTGACTGAGAAAAGTGGGCGGGGCCAGCAGGGCTTTAAAATGACAGGCCCCTACTCTGAACGTTTTCTGCAAAGTCAAAGTAACAGCTCCCCAAAAGCAGATGCTTTTTGTGTTTTTTTGTTTGTTTGTTTGTTTTCTTCTTTAAGATATTTTTGGACCTTTTCCAGCTTTATTATATAGCGCAGTCAAAATCATGGGTGAGAGAGTGGGTAGAGACATTCAACTCGAAACCCACAATGCTGAGGCAGGCTCTACCACCTGAGCTATACCACGGCACAAAAACAGACATTTTTAATACATGTACATTATTTTAAGTTATAAAACATGAAATATAGATGCAAATATGCCCAGATTGATTTCAAAAAGCTTGGGTAAAAAAGCATGATATGTTCCCCTTAGGCTGGTCTGCCACCCTCCTCCTTCTTCTCACCTCCCCTGTCATAGACCCACAGTTTAATGTGGGCAGGTATTGGTTTATGTATCTGAAAAGGCAGTTTGGTCCCATTTCTCCTCTGTAAATAGCGCTATAGTGTGTAAATAGCCTCAGTGCAGTTATCTGTGCGACTGTGCTGTGCTCAGAATCCCTCATAATCAATAAGTGCTGCTGTGTTTACACTGGAGAACACTCTCACTCTAATGTAGTATTGTTTTATTTGGACCAATTATGATGGCCATGCTATTAAGCTGTTTCTCCAAGATATCATTATTGTTAAAGGGCACCCATATGTAATCATCCCAACTATAGCATTATGCAATATTTATGTTTTCTTTCTTTCTTTTTTTTTTTCAGCACTTTCTCTTAATGGTTCCCACAATCAATAGCAGTCTTCCACCCACCTGTAATCATGTGTTTCTCTCCACAGAGCCGAGCTGGAGAAGCACGGATACAAGATGGAGACGTCGTAGCAGCATTCTCACACATGGAGATGGATTCTGATATGAATATTTCTGTTTTGGGCTTATTAGACATTTCTGAATATATGTTGTGTTTTTTTTTTTTTTTGTAATGAATATTGAAGCAGTAAAGATTTGGAGAAAATTAATGCTTTCAGTGTTTTTACTCAGCAGTTCTCTACTTTTAGTACATGTATTTATTTGTACACAAACTAAATGGCTGATGTTAATGATATGATGTTAACATGTTTAAATCAAATATTAGTTTTATTGATAACAATGGTATAGCTGATTTATCAGCCATTAAAAATATATTTTACATACTGGCCAATTTTTTTTTTATTTACATGTTTTGTTTTGGTTCGAAACCCTGCATTGTTGATCGTCCAAGCAGAAAGACTGGCAACCCACAGACCATTGTTTTGATTTAGACTGCAGTACTGTTTTCAAACCAGTACGAGCTCATGCTGCCTATAGTACCTTTTAACTGATGAAACTGCTACAGAATATTTGAATATTATATTTTGTTACATAATTTAGGTTCTGGATGTAAATTTCCATTCATTTGCTCCGTCGTCGCTTATAAATAAACATTAAGATTTTAAATGCTTGACAAGGGTTAAACAGCTCTGTGGTGACTCATAACACGATTTCTATCAAAAAGGTTATCTAAAACTTAAAAATGAATTTGCAACTTTGCCTTTTGACACGTTTCAAATATGTATTTATAGCAAAATCATTTGTGTTATGGTCATGAGTTACCCCAGAGCTGATTAGCCTCCTTTGAGCAGATGAACCTTTAATAAATAGAAATGAATGGAAATTTTACTTTTGGAACCGTAGGCACTGTTGAGCTCCATAGCTTGTTTCAAAGGGGAGTTTATCTTTCTAGTAAATGTACAATAAGTTTGATTACTAATTATTATTAATTTATTATTCTGAACATGAAATGTATAGTAAAATACATAATACAATATGAATTTAAATTATTTTTATCTTAAATGCAGGCAGATTATTATTTTATTTTTTGTTTAGAAGGGAAAAAAATGAAGGAGAATTAGTATTTTAAACACATAAGTATATTGTATTAGTAAACACAGGTGTTTTATCTGTGAAGAATTAATAACACCTGAGTGAGGTGGGCACTTGTGTTATGACAAAGCCCAGGGGGCACACAAGACAAAAAGTTTGGAACCACTAACTTGGCTTTTTTTTTTTTTTTTTTTTTTTTGTGAGTTTGCATACAAGACCTTAAACTTGATAAATATAACCTAAAAAAGATGTAGTACTATGGTGGATACAGTATGATTTACTCTCATGAAGTTCTGTTGTAAAGACCAACTGCTGAATTTAGACACTCGCCTCTGTAAATAAATTGGTGCAGTCTCCAGACCAGATTACCTCCTGAGCATGCATGTGTATGTTTCCATGATGATAAACCCTGGCTTGAGGAAAAGAAAAAAAAAAACTAAATTAATCTACAATCCAAGCACCACCTCAGGAAATGCATCTTTTCAAGTGAAGATGGTGCATCTTTAGTGGATTAAAATAAGCCTAAGTCTGGACAAACCCAGGGCTAAAATAGGTAATAACACAGAAAAATGTATTACTGAATAAAGACACATCAGGGATTAAAACAAGACTAAACCACATAGGTCTAACCCATGACTGAGCCTGGTCTAAACCAGGATTAAACCAGGACTAAAGTGGCTTGGTCATGGGTTGGACCAGGATTAGTACTGATTTTCACTTGGCTAGTCGTGGTCCAACCCAGCACCAAACCAGGTCCAAACCAGGTCCAAACCAGGTCTAAACCAGGTCTATGTAGTGGTCTCAAGTAATCTTTAAAGTTAAGGCACAAAACTAAACTAAAACAGAAATAAATCTGGCTCTAAATTAAAGAAAATCAACACTTGAACTCCGAAAGACTCCTGAGTACACTTTACTACCCTGTGGCATTGAGCACATTAATGATGGGATGTTCACATTTATTTTTTTTTTAAACCATATTTTGTCCAGAATGTTAAATAGCCTCATTCTCAGGACATTCAGAACGACAAGTCAGGCCTCTCTGTAAGGATAATGATATACAGTTAAGTCCAAATGTATTCACCCTGGCTCTGCACAATACCACAAACACACAGTCAAAGTGGTAAAAAAAATGGTTGGCAGGAAATGAGATCAACATAGAGTCCAGTCCAAGACCATGGTCCAGACCTGAATCATCTGATTGTGAATTAGTGGAGAACTGAGGACCAGAGTAATGACAAGAAATCATTCTATAACATTAAAGACCGGGAAATCAATGCCAAAAAAATAAGAGTGGTCCAAAATCCCCGAGGAAATGTGCAAAACAAAAAAAAAACAAAAAAAAACATTTTATTTTAACTGAACATTCGGCCTGGGTATGAATAATTTCGGCTTAACTGTACCAGCACTGACACTGCTTAGGTCAGGAGTGTCTGAACTATGGCCTGTGGGCCAGATGAGTTTTTATTGGGCTTCATTCTTATTCAGCCCAAAACACCACAGACAGAACTGCAAGCAAGAGCACTTCCCACTGTGAGACCTGACCCCTCCTTTCCTGGCCCCCCGTTCCACCCTGGCCCCCTGCCCCGCTGCAGCCCGGTCCCTGAAGGAGAGTTTATCCATGGCATGTTTGTCAGAGGCAGGGAGGGGGTCCCAGCATGAGGCCCCCAGCCCGCTCTGCCCGGGCCTGCCCTCGCCTCTGGCCTCAGCAGGGGCCCTGTACTGAACCAGGGGCCAATTTAACTTCAGCTACTCATGAAATACGTAATAAAAAGGTAAAATCCCTCATTAACTTCAGTGAATTGGTGACTGAAATAAGCTTCCACTAAGTTTATTTCAGTGTTTTTGGACATCTTTAATCGCTGCTGAAGCTCTAAAACTGCTGTAGATGTAATTGTCAGAGTGCCGCTTCCTGGTTCAGAGACCGCTGTGCCATGATTCTGTCTTCTCAGACAGACATCTCGAAACTCCTGTCTCATGACCTTATACTGAGTTTACATGGTGTTTCTTGTCGTAATACACAGTCAATTCTAATGAGGAGCGTGGTCCAGTCCCTGGAGTTACGTGCTCTGTTGAGAATTGTCTGGATGCTTGAGAAAGTGTCATGAATCTAACGTAGAGTTCTCTTAAGCAGTTTTTAGAAGGGGTACTTTCTTAAGAGAACCTTCATGAATAAGGCCCAATGTGTTTGTCTTAATAACGGCTAGTGTGGCAGAGTCTTTTCTATAAAATATGTAATTGTATTGTATTCATACATACATACAAACCAAAGTGAGAATCCTGGAGTGACTTTTTACTTTTCAATACATAGCCCTAAAAATGATAAATTTCATTCCATATCCATGACCTTCTGCAACAGTGTGAGTGCATGGATGTAATGTGAGCTTTTCTTCTCCTGACTCCAAAGGATGAATGTTTTTGTGACCGAGGCACAGCGCTGTTAACCTGGCAAAAGCCAGATTGATATAACGTTGGCAAAGCGTTACTAACGTTATATCAGTCTGGAATGGCTCCTGTTGAAAATGTTTGTGAAGGGGCAGGACATTCAGTAGAATACTTGGAGGTGATTGGATAAAGCGCCAGCTTCGTAGCTAAACAACAAACTGCTATGACAGTGAAAAAACACATTAAAGACATTGTTAGAAGATTTTTGCTGTTTTTGTAAATGAAGAGCAGCATAGCTTTACATTTTTCCGTGTCACCATGTTGATAACGCGTATCTTTAATTAAAAGAGTTTGTTTTTGTCAGCAAACCTAAAACCCGCGCACTCACGGCAATACTGCCACACCATTGGCCCAGCTATCACTGGCTCTGACCCAAACGGATCAGCAGGAGCAGGACAAGATGGATATTGTGAATTTGTGAACTCACAAATTTCACGACAATCCAGCTGCTGTGCAAGGTAACAGCGCTGTGAAGAAGTGTTTGGACCCTTCTGGATTTCCTATATTTTTCAACCCTAACCCTAATTTTAAAAAAAGTTACATTGTTACTTCTCAGTGATAAAAGTGTCCCCATCTCAAAACATAAAAGCGGTATACATTTATATTTTTTTCTACAATTTTTTTGCAGGAATCTAATCTTAATCAACTTTTTTTTTATTTTAACCCTTTTTATGCCAGTGTATTTAATAGCATCTAAAACTTTTTGTAAAAAAAAAACAGCCTTTGGTAAGTCAAAGATTACTAACAACATGTATTTTATTGATATTTTTTCCTGTGCTATGTAGAATCTAAAAGTGTAACTTTGTGTTACTACAAAAAAAGAAAAAAAAAAAGAAAAAAGAAATCCCAAATCCATTTAAATCAATGTTGTTAGTAATCTTTGGCAGACCCAAGGCTCCAATATTAAACATATTTTTTTTGTGTGTGTGCGTATCTTTATTTTACTAATGAATTGAGATGCTATTACATACACTAGCATAAAAAGAGTAAAAATTCTAAAAATAATAATTATTTGGTATTTCTGATCAGTGAACAAGTAAATTAAAAGATTTTTGCAAAGCAAAGTAAACAAAAATATCAAGATATACATTTGTTATTTTATACATTGTTTTTTTTTTCATGGTGACACTTTTGTCACTGAACAGGAGCAACATAACAAATTTAGTTAGCGAGTGTAAAACTTAAGTAATATTAGATGTGTTTAGAATATCAAAATTTGTGATAAAATATACACCTGAGACACATTTTATAGAAAAGGTAAGAACCAATGTAAAGTTCTATAAAAAAAAAAAAAAAAAAAACTTCAAAAGGACACTTTTTTCTCATTGGGGCACAGGGGCAGAGACAAACAGACAAACATAACCATGATGTTTGCAAAGGATTATTTAATTTATTAAGAGGAAAAGCTATCCAAACCTACCTAGGCCTGTGTACAAAGGTAAGCAACCCCTGTTAAATCATGAATGAACTGTGATTAACCACAGTTTGTGTAAAGGTGAATAAAGGGAAAGGATTTCAAAGCCAAGGCAGCACACCCTGGTGAGAGCCATTATCCACAAATGAAGACTTGGAACAGTGGTGAATCCTCCCTGGAGTGTCCTGAAAGCATCGACAACTCATCCAGGAGGTCTCAAAAGAACCCAGAAATACATGTAAAGAACTATTTTATTTTTAATTAGTACATACAAGTATTAAAACATGATTGAGTCTGCATGGAAATATGACTTTAACTTCAAGAGTCTGCATTAGTCTGTAAATCCAGAAGGTACATTCCAAAGAAATCTAAAAATCTATTCAAAGTTTCTACTACAGTATCTTTTCTTCTCCTTATCTCCTCTTGAAGACACATTTATGGTAATGCAGAAAAGTTAGGCTAAACTTCATTCTGATTTCTTGCAAATCCCTGACTGAGGTGGAGGATTAGTGCTGAGGAGGATCTGACAGACTGTTTTCTCTGGGGACACACTAAATCTCTGTTTACTTCAGGTTTTTATCCCAATCAGCACATGATCCACACATATGGAGAGATTTATGGGCCTTTTTCACAAAGTTAGTCATATTACTCAAAACTGTAAACTTTCACCAGTCTACATTTACTCCACATCACAACATCTGTTTATCTCACTATCTACTGTGAGTATTTGTGAGTATTCTAAAACTTCTGTCATTGTCATTTATGGCTCCATGGGAACTTCAGTGTTTTAAGGGTTGCATCTGAAACCACAACATAAGTTTAGTTTTGGTTTAGTCTTTGTTTAGACCTGGTTTAGTCCTTATTTAGATCTTATGTAGTACTGGTTTAGTCCTGGTTTAGCCTTTGTTATCTCTGCCAAGGCGGAGGTTATGCTTTTGGTGGCGTTGGTTTGTCAGAGTTAAGGTTAGGGTTAGTTTGTTTGCTAGCAACATAACTCAAAAAGTTATGGGCAGATTTTAAAGAAAGTCCCCGGACCCCTACCTCACCCCACTCCCCTGTCTGGATGAGGCCCACCTGCTGCATCCTTACAGAGCTGAACTATGATCCTATAGATGAGCTATTGGAACAGTCCTAGACAGATTCTTAGCCTGTCCGTCTTTTGAGAGGATCTCTCCTTCAATGTGGTCTTCATAAGGTTTCTTCTTTTTTCCCAGAGCTGGGTTTTCAAGAGTTTTTCCTTTCTGAGAAGGAGGGTCTAAGGACAGGAATGTCCTGGGTCTGTTTAATTTAGTGTAGTTATTGTTTGTGTTGATTGTGTGTTATGTTGGATTGTGTGTTTATCTTTGATTAATTGTTTGTGAAGTTCTTTGAGTGACTGTTGCTGTGATACTGGTCTATACAAATAAAATTAAATTGAAAAAAATAATTGGTGAGCTACTTCTGTAGCCACAGCTGACCTGGGGCAGCCTGATGGAGAGGTGGCTTCCATTCTGTGCCTACGGCCTCTCTGACCACCATCAATCAAACACATACTAACACATTCATAAAGGTAAAGTGGGTGAAGTGTCCTGCCCAAGGACACAATGGATAAACTGGACAAAGATCGTGGGATTCAAAACCAACCTTCCAGCTGATAAGGCAGAAAGAGTGTCAACAATCCAGGCACCATAAGACATTGTCACAGTGCACTATCACAGAAATATTACTTTTTACATGACAAGTTAATTGCTATAGAGACAACATTTCCTAACCCATGTATTATTCATAAAAGTCATGTAGTGTTCGACATTATTCACTATTTTAGAGATGAAATACTATCAGTGTTTGTACAACAGTGCTACAGTCCACATATAGAGAAATGTTTGTTTACAAGAATATGTGCGCACCACACAGAAAGACTTCTGCTGCTACATTAATCCAGTACAACAGCCAGTGTGCAGCAGATGATCTTTTGTTGAGGGTATAAAAGATAGTGATATGTTTGTGGCCCTCAGAAAGGACCTGGTCACATGATCACTGTGAGGTCGAGGAGTCAGTCGAGTGAGAGAATCGCTAAGTGTGAGCCACAGAGGAGAGGCCATTCTGTTTGTGCTCCGAGCGGAAGATTGGTCCCCTGCGCACAGCTCCACCAGGGGACTCTACAGCCCTCATGTCCCCTGCACAGACCTGATTGTCTCTGCACTGGTTTGGGTCTTTGGTCCAATTTGTTCTGTGGTTTAATTTCTGCAAATGAACTGTGTTGTTCCTTTGTGGCCTACATAATTCACCTGTACTCATATCTACTGTGTATCTACACAGACCCCGGAGAGCATCAGGGCAGTATGTTGTTATGAAAGGCTGAATTTGAAATAATGAAAAAACATGGACTTCATGCATACACATACTTTCTAGCAAGATAAAGTGCTATTATAAATATACCACAGATGTATATGATAGATGCTAGGATTAGTATGTCACAAATCTCTGCTAAAGACATGCTCTGTCATCAGCTCAAGAAGTGTTGAGGCATTGTACAGAACACTCACATACACCTGAGGGGTCTTCTGTCAGCCAACATACACTACCAACTGGACTGGCTTGCAATCCAGAGTTTTCTTGTTGAGTGATGGGATGTTGGCTGATAAACAAAAAGCTGATCAGTCTTTCTGCAGGCGTGTGTCAGTGTTCATATGTTTGTTTGGTTCTTTAAAGCAGTTCTCAACTGGCCTGGCTTCAGGACCTACCATCACCCTGTAATGACGAGCCGCGACCCAAATAAAAATAATAATAAAACATAAAATGAATAACACATGGTGCAGTTTGAACCTGAGATAATAAAATTAAAATATCACAGTCTGCAACACTTAAAAGAACACATTTAATGATAAAACCAAGCAAGTGCCAATGCTATAGAGGGAACTATAACCTCCCACATTCAATTTAAAACCACAACTCAGTAACTTAAGTTTTTTCAACAGACTCAGCTGTGCTTTTATGCACAAATACAAAATAAAAAATCTCAGTGTCCTGCTAAAACTCCCCTGTCACTTTATCGGAAAAGAGTTTGTCTGGCTGGTAAGGCTACTTTAACAGTCTCAGGTCGTCTTTTTATGCAAGAGACATAAAAAAGTGCAACTGAGAAACAAAAAGAGCATTTCACAAGAATTTAAGTACAAAACGCGGACCCCCTGAAAACGGTCCAACAACCCTCTTTTGGGTACCGACCCACCACAGAGAGCATGGGCACACCCAGTGTCTTGCTATCACAATGGCAGGAAAACACTATCTGGCCAACTCCATCCATGTGGCTCCACTGGCTCCTGCTGCAGAGCTGACAGCATCATATCATAGGTGGTGCAGAGTCGACTGAGAGCCTCCACCGATCTGGTGCAGCCTGCTGAATACACCACACAGTCAAAGGAATCTGGAAATGGCTGAAGGAGTGACCCAAGGAAACCTAGATCACCTCACTACATTAGGGCGCATCCTCCATTTTCTAGGGAGTTGACCACCTTTTCAGAAGGGGAGCCACTGACAAATTTGTTCAACCTGCACCAGGACCATCTTTGAGGCAAATGTTATTGAACTGCCTCTAGCCTGATGCATCAGAGATTATGTCCCATAACCAATGGTCTAACATCCATAAACACAATCCAAAAGGTCACGGCTCACCAGCTCCAAGAACCAGAACTTTCAAGACTTCAACAGTCTGTAAAGTAACCCCAGGTCTCTGAGAGGAGAGGTTCTCCATGTCTTGAGTGGAGTGTGGGACAGTGTAAAACCTGGGTGAATAAGGCTGATGGTGGGCCACTGCATGCGTCTGGTCTCAGCTGGCCTTAACTAGAAAAATGACCTGGTCCTGGTTATAACCATAGACATTATATACGTAGACGCGTTGTAGGCTGCTGGAGCTAACGTCACGCCACTGCCAAACTACTTTGGGCACTTTTCAGAATTTGGTAGACTGTAGACTGTATTTCTTCCTGTAGCATGTAGCAATAGCTATAAAATATTGCAAATTATGAATAATCAAGACTATTTTGACAGCTGTCAATCACCCACATGTGTGTAATGTCAGAGTCTGGTTAGAAATATTACTGAGTTTATCCACTTTCAGAAGTTTTTTTTTATATATAGCAATTAGTATATATATTAGCATGTAAGCTAAAGGCTAAATAATATAATACTAGGTTTCTGCTGGAAAGGAGTTACAGAAATGTGATGGACCACAACAGTTATAGACCACAATTTAAGTCAATGTTTAATCAATCATTAACTCCCCACAAATCCAACTTTAAGAAGTTCAATACCAGATTAAGTAAAAATTAATGGGCCAAATGCTGTTGTCATGGAAACCACAGGCACAGTCTCTCACCATTAACCTACTATTGCATCTGTCACTGAAGTACTTGTCTTTGTTTTCAACTTTTCTTAAGTTCTACTGATGTGCTTGCTACGACATGCATGTTTTTTTGTTTTTTTTTTCTCTCCCAAATGAAAATTACATTAGTGTGGACGTGGCCTGAATGCTATGCTAGTTCACGTAGCTCCCTTGTCCAGAGCAGTGAATGCAGTAATCATTGTCCCCTGGCCCTCACACGGCTCCCTGTAAGAGCCGCGCCGTGCCGCTGTGGCCAGCACTATTTCATAACACTTCATGTTGAGAGATGGCAGCTCCATTGTTCTGGGCTCACAGTGGTGTGGGTGAGCGACCCGCTGTGTGCGCCGCCGCAGAATCACCGCTGCTCTGCTCTTTTCTGCTCCTTTCTGCTCCCTCTGAGGCCCTGCTGCTACACTTGGGCCTCGGGTCTCTGCTCTGTCCCTCACTGAGCCTCCAGCAGCCAGGAAGCACACAGCTGCTGCTATAATAGCCATAATTGCACGTTTCTTTTGTTGGCTCGAAATTAGCGATGGGGCTACAATGCTACTGCTAAAAAACCCTCAAAAGCTCCAAGTAAAGATGGTAGGCAGAGAGTTAAAAAAGACACTCGGGAGCGCTGAGCAGAGAGCCCACTCCCCAGCCATCCCCACACCTGCACTCACACCCCCGCTAAAGTAAACACACATAATAAGCTATAATTACTTCAGAAAATAATAACGAGCCCCCCCACCCCATCCCCCCGCCCCGATGACAAAGGGCTGCCTGTTTATTGTGGGGGGTGAGACAGCCCTGGAGGATGCCGGCGAGTGCCCTATCAAAAGACCTGAGGGCCCTAGTAAGGGGCCCTTATAGGACAGCCATCAGTGTCAAGAGCACTGGGGCTTTTAAGTCTCTTGTCGCTCTAACTGCCCCAATTACAGCCCCACACTGACCACAGGCCGCCCTCTCAGCCATTCACACATCAAACCATCCCCGCGTGTCCTCAGAGCTTCTGCTTTTTATAGGATCACAAAAACTGCTGTATGCCACGACCAAATATAACTGCAATCATTCGGTCAAACAAATGGTTGCTGAGTCATCACTATAAGGGACAACAGTCAGATAACAGGAATATACGCTGCATGTTATATTGGTACAAAAAAACAAAAAAAAAAACAAAACAAAAAAAAACAAACAAAAATAAACAGGCAAACATGGTTTCCATTGAAAAACAAATTACAAACTTCCAAGCTGACACATAACAGTGACATAAGTGTTGAAAAAATTTGGGAATGACTTTAGGTCTGTTAGAATAAAAATGTCTACAATGAATTATAACCCAACACAGAGTAGTTTATATATTTACTGACAATTTTGCCTCACAGTAAGATTGATGCTGATGTTTTGTGAATGAAAATATGCTCATTTGTAAAACTATACATAACCTAAGTCTTTTACGCAACACTATTCTAATATGGGATTTATCCGGGCACAAGGGGTCACAGGCCAGTGTACTCACAGTGCCAGTCTTAAAGGTCCCCTATTCTGCTAAATCAACTTTTTTACACTTTTAACCATGTTATAATGGTGTTTCCACCTCAAAAAACACATCAGGAGTAGTTTTGTTTCATTCACACATGTTTGAGTAATCCTGTATGCTGAGGTGCTGCCCTCCTCAAGAGCTGAAAACGCTTGGTCTTACGGCTCTGGACACATGAAACCAGGAAGTGCTCCTGCATGTTTCTAAAGCCCATACACCATCAGCAGAGTTGTTCTGATCATTTCAGTGCTTAAACCGCTGTCACTACAAAACAGTCAGCTCATTTGTTAGCATCATGTTGCTAATAGCCATGTTAAATAGCCATTTTATGTCAATAGACCAAGGCCATTCTATTATGGCCAAAAAGCCAATGGTTATTTGATTACACAGAGTTTTGTGTTAAAAGAGGTTGAAAATAGTTTTAATGTGCAGCTTTGTTGTAGCATAAATCTTGTTTTATTTGCATTAAAAAAGAAAGAGATTTCAAAATGCATGTGCCACAAAGGTCATGGTAAAATTCAATAATTCATCTTCCACTTATTCCTGTTAGGAATGCATTATCAAATGCAGCATTATGTGACCAAACCTGGACTAAATACGATATAGCGTATTCATTAACACTACACAATCACATGATCAGAAACAAACAGTTGTAGTGCAATGATGGCATGGCTCCAGTTCAAATGAAAAGACAAGAGCACTTTTAGCATCATTATGAAAAAGATAAGTCCTTGTCCAAAAGGACACTGTTACATGTCTTACAGCTATTATGTTTTGTATGTTCCCTTATCCCCTGTGCATGCTGCTTGTGAAAACTGTATAGGTTGGACTGAGGTTACATAAGGCACATTTCCATTGGCCGGTATAGCACGGGTCAGGTCAGTATGGGACAGTTTGGTACAGCTGACCCCAAAACCTGCTTGTGTTTCCATGACACTGGGTCCAGGAGAACGACGTATGTTACAAACACACTGCAGAGGAACAAAAGTTGTGTTAATAAAAGAGAACAAAACATGTGGTGGTGCCAGTATTGAATAAAAAGAGGAGGCTGATGTGTGTCTGTATGAGGCCGGTGTGTGTCTGTGTGAGGCTGGTGTGTGTCTGTGTGAGGCTGGTGTGTGTCTGTGTGAGGCCTTTGTGTGTCTGTGTGAGGCTGGTGTGTGTCTGTGTGAGGCCTTTGTGTGTCTGTGTGAGGCTGGTGTGTGTCTGTGTGAGGCCGGTGTGTGTCTGTGTGAGGCTGGTGTGTGTCTGTGTGAGGCCGGTGTGTGTCTGTGTGAGGCCGGTGTGTCTGTGTGAGGCTGGTGTGTATCTGTGTGAGGCCGGTGTGTGTCTGTGTGAGGCCGGTGTGTGTCTGTGTGAGGCTGGTGTGTGTCTGTGTGAGGCTGGTGTGTGTCTGTGTGAGGCCTTTGTGTGTCTGTGTGAGGCAGGTGTGTGTCTGTGTGAGGCTGGTGTGTGTCTGTGTGAGGCTGGTGTGTGTCTGTGTGAGGCCGGTGTGTGTCTGTGTGAGGCTGGTGTGTGTCTGTATGAGGCTGGTGTGTGTCTGTATGAGGCTGGTGTGTGTCTGTGTGAGGCCGGTGTGTGTCTGTATGAGGCTGGTGTGTGTCTGTATGAGGCTGGTGTGTGTCTGTGTGAGGCCGGTGTGTGTCTGTATGAGGCTGGTGTGTGTCTGTGTGAGGCCGGTGTGTGTCTGTATGAGGTTGGTGTGTGTCTGTGTGAGGCCGGTGTGTGTCTGTGTGAGGCTGGTGTGTGTCTGTATGAGGCTGGTGTGTGTCTGTATGAGGCTGATGTGTGTCTGTGTGAGGCCGGTGTGTGTCTGTGTGAGGCTGGTGTGTGTCTGTGTGAGGCTGGTGTGTGTCTGTGCGAGGCTGGAGCTAAAGCTGTATTAGCTTCAGTAAACAGGAGACTACTGGAGGTTTAACGCCAGATTTCTGTGCATTAAAGTCACTTCTCTGCTCCCCTTTAACACATTTAACACCTGAACATATAACTATAAATGAACTGTTCTGATTCTCAGTGGTGGAATGTAATGTAAAAGTAAAAGTACTTAGTTACTTTACTTAAGTACATTTTACATTAATCTGTACTTTACTTGAGTAAATTTTACAAGGGGTACTTTTATTCTCACTTCACTACATTTTAGAGCAAGTATCTGTACTTTTTACTCCACTACTTTTATGAGTTGGTTTGAAGTACAAAGTATTTTGGTTTAACCCCGTAGCACCCTCTGTTGCAAATATGCAGCATATAATTCAAAGGTCATGGCAAAAAAGTAGGAGTCTTTTTTTTTAAATGTATTAACTAATTCATGAATGCTGCTTACCAAAAATATTGACAAATTTTTGTTCTTACCCATCCCTGTTGACTAAAATTTAGCATGGATGATTTTTTTCCAACAAATATTTCTATGTCTGGGTTCTACAGGGTTAAAATCATGTTTTTGTCTTGCCCTCATTGTAGACACACAGTACTTAAATCTTACAGATGCAGTAAAGTAGTACTCCTTTAGAATCATCAGAATAATAAAGACAGAAGACCTCAGCGACAGATTCAGTCTCTTCTACTGCACCAGTTTGTTCATTTCATCTGGAATCAGCAAAATCCATCACATTTAACACATTCATGAGCTTTCAAGTCTGTGCAAAATACTTTTACTTTTTGCTCACATGTACATTTGAAAGTAAGATAAGATAAGTTTATTGTCACATGCACAAAAAAGTACAGTGAAATTGAGTTTGGAGCAAGCCTCCGGGCTGCAGCTACTATGAGCGCCGCCAGACAAGTGAGTACTTTTATACTTTTACTTAAGCAAAAGAGTTGTACCTCACTGAACGGACACAGCTGTTGCTAATATTTGCTAGCTGTCTTATTCAAAAATGTTGACACAACAGTCAGCATGTCCTGTCTTGGAATACAGCTGTCTATCAGAAGGTGAAGTGTGGATTCTCTCTCATCCAATAAACTTGCAGCAGTGCATAGCTCCACCTTTTTAAAAGCGGACCCAGAGCTGGACCCTCTTGCTGAAGGGGGCCAAAAGTAGAGTAGTGGGTTGATTGACCTAAAGGTGTTGCTTTAGCTGTAGTGGGCGGGTCAGTATCTAAACCTCCACATCCTGCATTTCATTATAAAGCATGGCCAGGTAACACAGGTAAGCTGCTCTGATCGCAGCCATATTCTGCTCCTCTGCCATGCCCTAAGTAAGGCGTCTTGTTCTACTGTTGTCAGAGTGTTATGTGTGTATATGCTCCCGCCTCATTTCTATGTTGTAGATGCTGCGAAGCCCAGTGTGCTGGGTGCCATTGTTCGTGCCTGCTAGTTTGGCTGGAGTCCTTCACTGGTGTAACGGCGTGACTTCTCTCCCGGTGTGTCTGTTTGGGTGTTACTGTGAAATTACTGGTGTGCCTGCTAGCTTCTAAGTAATGGAACTTGTTTTTAAATGGACATTTTAAAGTTCACCTTTATACTGCGGTCTTACTGTTGTTTGGTTTGTTTATAGTTGTGTTTGGCTGCTACAGTTTTTTTTGGGTCTTTTGCCCTTATTTCTTTTCTTTTTGTTTATCATTTCGGTTCATTTGCCTAATGTTTAATAATTTGTTTGTGTCCAGTGTATGTTACGTAATGCTCAGATTATTGTCCTGTTGTGGCTTTGGTTCTGAGTCGTTTACCTAAAAGAGACTTTGTGTGGAACTCTCTCTCATTTGGTGTCTGTGTTTTAACCCCGTGTCTCTCTGCTATAGAGCCTGGTCCGAGCGTGGTTGCCTGTCAGGTGGAGGGTTTTGGTGATAAAGTCTCTCTCTTTAGCCCCATGTGAATGTGTAGCACGGTACTTAGTGAGTATTCTGTCCCACAGACAGTTGAGGCCTTTCACCACGTGCACCTGCGGCCGGCCAGCCCTTAGCATTTTAATTACTGCTAGTCATTTGTCTTTTAATACTAGCTTTTAGTATATTAGATTCATTTTTGATAATTTATTGTCATGTTTTTTTTTGTTTGTTTGTTTGTTTTGTAATAAGCCCTCTTAAACATTACCTCAGCATCTCTGTTGACCACAAACTGCATCCACATTATATTTGGAGCTAAGTTCAGTTAATTGGTTCATTTGGAGAACTTGGATTTTAAGCTCACAACCTTCCTCGGTTACAGTAGCACGGTTTGACACACTTTCTGGTGCCGCTTCAGACCGCTGTGGGAAGTGGAAACAACCCCAAGTCAGCCCGACCTGCTCTACACCGTCATAGTTGAAATGCATGTATTGTTTCAATGTTCACATTATTTGAAGCCTACCTACTGTAAGTGTTAGTTGCGCAAAATGGTGGAAAATATTTTAAAAGATTTGTACCATAAAGGCCATAAAATCATTAAATCATTTGGAAAAATAAACCTGTGAAAAATGGGTCAAAATCAGATGGTCAGGGCCAAAAAGTGGGTCCCACATTCAGACCAGCTGAGATCTGCTGTACAAGGACTGAACTTCCAGCTTTGACCCACATATTTGGACTTTTACACTTGCAGACAATAATATTTCTTTTGTTCCTTCCATATTCTCAAGTGTTTTCTTTTTTGAGCTAAACCCTGGGTAGATTGCTCTGTGGTATGTGTATATGACAGTGTGGATCAGCCCGGTCTCACTGTGCTAACCCGCTCTGACAGGCTGGCACAGACGCAGCCTCGCTGGGATGTTTCCGTTTACAGCAGCCCGCAGCTTCAGTCACTATGAAAACACAAGGACCTGCCTCTGGTGTCAGGAAGCATTATGTGCGCAGGTTCACTCACATGCTCGTGACACGATCCATGTTGCTGGCTCTGACAGATAAATGTAAAAAAAATGTCAGAGCAGCCGTTCTCGAAGTAGGTGGTACGGCTTTGATATCTGACACACAGCAGCTGAGGTAATAGGCCTTCACGGAGGATCCTGATGCACTCTGAGGCTGACTACATGATTTTACTTTACTTTCATGTCTCCACTTTTCCACAAAACTAACAGATGTAGAATATGCTGTTTGATATTTAGCTGTTTGGTCATACTTCTTGATGTGAATACACCCACAACTTTCCAGTGGGAGCTCCAAGTGTTATGCCCTGATACATAAGTCATGTTTCAGCGCACAGAACAGGCTGGGTTAGCATGGTTTGCTCTAGGAATACTGTAGACAAGACATCTGTGACCCAACATTTTTGCTTCTCTTTTAGTTGGGACTCACATTGTACATATGTATAATTGTAATGGTACGTTCACACCGGATGCGAATCAGGCGTCAGGTGCGAGTGATTACCATGTTAAGTCTATGGAGAGCTGCGTTCCTGCGGCGCGAATGACGCGAATGGCGCGACGCGAATCAAGCGAATAGCGCGAATTGAGCGTTTGACGCACGAGTTATGCGAATAGGCGTTGACGCAAATCACCAGATGAAGCAAACAACACAGATTCGAGTCCAACGCTCTGGTTGCGGAAGTTGAAAAATTTGAACTTCTGCGAACATTCGCGGCGTGTTAACCAATCAGGGACCTGCTGTAGCAATGACATGATTACGTACGACGTAACAGGAGGAGATTCCTGCCTCGGAGATCCAGCAAAACAATCATCGAGGCTGTCAGAGTGAACCCGGAGATAAAAGCTGCAGCTTACAGCAGCTCTTCTACTTTTATGAAGACAGGAATCAAAAACAGCCCTGATAGAAAACACTATAAAAATAAAATAAATATGGCTGTTTAGGCTTTGTGTGACTGTGCTTATAGCTGTTATCTGTGATACAAGCCTGTGACAGAGGCTCACTCTGATCATCGTGACATCAAGAACACACAAATAAATACAATTACAAATATAATATAAAGGGGGTTAACTTTACCAAAACAGCCTATTGAAATGTGCTCGTTATATTAGCAGTTATTGCACTCTCCAAAAGAACAGAAAATACAGAGCCTGGGACTAGACCAGACCCCAAAAACCACTAGAGAGAACTAATGTACAAGAAATAACCCCAGGTCTCTCAGCTCTGTCTCTGGGGTTAATGCTGCTGTACAGCAGTAGTGTCCTGGGGAGAGGTCCTCGCAGCCTCACGGGACACAGGTGACCAAACTGAGACAGGTTCATTTGGGAGTAGCCCTAGCGGCCATGCCCCTCATTTGATGCGAATGAAGCGACCAATTTGCCTCATTTGCGCAAGTGAATTTCACACGCGAATGACGTGAGTGAATTCAAAATGATCACGTGTCCAACTAGACGCAAATTTGATGCCAGATTCGCGTCCGGTGTGAACGTACCATAATAGGGTAAAACGGTATCCTTTCAAGCAACTGCCACTTAAACACTGGGCGTGGTTTTCTTTTGTGTGGGTTCTCCTTGTTTACCATGGGCCAATGGCTATGTGGTGCCTATTAGCTGGCAGGCGTGAAGGGGTGTTCCTCCCATTTCAAAGCATGCTAAACTTACTTCCCCTTCTCTCTCATTGTCTTTGTCTTGCCTCTTGTACAGGTCAGTCCTTCTGCACTAAAACAATACATATAGAAGCAGTATATGCAACACACACATTGAGTAATACAGCTAACTTGTTAGTTTATTTTTCTGCAGCTAAAACAAACAGCAAATTGTATTTTGTTGTGTTGTAATTGTCCTCTCTGTCATTGTTTTGTTTGTTTTTGTGCCGGGGTGCACCAGGGCAGTGGAGGAGGAGGAGTTGGGGTACACTGGGGATGCAGCACCACACCAGCTGTACCAACCTGAAGTAACGCAAGCCCAGACCGATCCACTTTCTGGACCCCAGGCTAAATCTCATCTAAATGCCTCAGCTCTGATCCTCAACTCGACTGCTACAGATCCCAACCATAATAACCCCCTTGGCTTTTTATAGCTTTTTAAGACCTTTTATAATAAATAATGTCTTTCAGTCTCCTCTTTTATAGATATCTGGTGGGCCACTGGTCTTCATGAGGGGCGGCTAAACCTCTTGTAAGGTGTTACATAATCATATCACAACCTAACTTATTTATTTTTTTATTTTATTTATTTTTGACAGGGACAGTGTACAATAATACATAATCAGAGGTGGACTGTAATGAACTAAATCTACTTGAGTAGCGTTTAGGGTGATAACATTACTTTTACTCTGCTGCAGAAGTCATTTCTGCAATGAAACTGCCTTAAAACAGAAAAACAACTGATGGTGTTTATGTAGTTTCTTGTTTGCCTGTGGTTTGTCTCACTTATGGACCCAAAAGATTATCATTTACTTTATTTTATTTCACAGACACTGGCTTGGCTTAAACCTGGTTCAGTACAGGTTTACTATTGCTACCATCAGTTTTTGTTTGGATAGTCCTGATTTTAACATGAATTCATCTCTTCTTCATCTAGACGTGGGTTAGACCAGCTTTAGTCCTAGTTTACACCTGTTCTAGACTTTTAGTCCACGTTTGACTACACTAAATGTTTATTCTGTGTGCCATTCACTGATTCTGTACAAACATGCCTTTTGTTATTCTAGCTTTACTTCCTGCTTCTGAAGAGAGCAGACGCTTTTCTGCTTGCTCCTGCTTTGACCAGCTTTACTTTCCCTTTTTTAATCCTTTTACTTTTTATTCCTTGATTCCTGGACTAACTTTTTATAATAGCCTACCTTTTAAATCTTCTAAGTTAGCCCAAAACGTTTTTTATACCTTTACTGATTAAAAAATTTATCTGACGAGCTGAACGACTACAGTCTGGGAAATATTTTTCAACATGTCGGTGGAAAATACAACAAGTTCTCTCTGTGAAAACTGCCGGATTTATCTTCAAGAAATCAACATACTACAAGCAAGGATTTTTGCTTTAGAATCAGAGAAAGGACTTCATGACATGCTCACTCTGACATCAAGTGGTAAGAAGTCAAAATTTACAACCTGGAAAAAGGGTACTGACAAAAATACTACAGTTTATTTCAATCTAAATGACACTGTGTCTTTTCCTAAACTATCAAAATTGGGAATTGACCAATACATTGAAAACTGGCCCAGACTTGGTGCCAAGCCAAAGAGGCACCAAACGCTAAAGGAGAATGCTGGCAACAAGGCAGTCATGACCCAACCTACAGCTAACATACGGCTAACAAACAGATTTCAACCACTGTCAGAGTTACATATGAATGTGAACTCTGCTGTGACTGACAGACAGAAAACTGTATGGTACAAGAGCCATGATGTTGGAAGAAAAAATCAGAAAGACAGAGAGAGTAAATCTATGCCAAAAGTGAAGGACAGAGATATCCTGCTGCTGGGAGACGGTGCTATCAGTGACATAAACAACAGTAGGATTGTTACATGCAGCTACCCAAGCGCCACCGTCACTGATATAACAGCACTCCTCCCCCAGGTCATATCCAAACATCAGGGAGTCAAACAGCTGATCCTGCACGTGGGTGCTGCCGACATCAAGAAGGGAGAATCAGAAGTTTTAAAAAAGGACTTCACTATACTTTTTGAGAAACTTGATGAAGTGTCAGTCCAGTCATTTATCAGTGGACCTCTCCTGAACATCGTGCACTTCATTGACAACTTCAATCTGTTTTGGCAACGGGAGGACCTGTTTAAAGGAAAGGGCCCACACCTGTGCAGAGGTGGAGTGAGACGACTGACGGATAACCTCCTCCACGCTCTGAGGCATCAGAATGGACCTGGACGGGGTCCTACACAGCCACTGAGAGAAGAGAGGAATGACAGAAGCACTCCTGCCTCGCTGGTCATGGACACAGCAAGGGCTTCAGCTCCGGCAGCACCTGTGACACCTCTATCGGGGCCCTCACCACAGCCCTGGGCCCCACCTGCTACATCCACACCCTCTGCAGACTCTTCACTATCCATCCCATCACCAGCTTCACCAATGGGCTTTCCCAACCACCTTGAAAGCTTGGTGAAATCAGGAATTAAAATGGTACCCCTTACTCCAAACATGGCAAGATCACGGATACCATCATCACTATCACCAACAGTGCTGAATTCTACCCCCCACCAAACACTAGCCCCTGTGCTCCCCAGGAGTTCCACCTCTCCTGCTCCATCCACCAAAACACCACCAGCCCCACCCCCACGACCAACATCTAGGGTTGTTATCCCTCAATGCATCCCCTGTCAGTTACTGTGGCTCAATGTTACTGTGGCTGACGTTGCTTTGTCTGATCATTTTTGTGTCTTCTTTGACCTGTCTGTTATTCCCAAACCAGCTGCTGGTCCTGCAGTTGTCCAGAGGAGACACATAAATGATGGCACAGGGACTCTGTTTATGGAAATAATTAGGTTTGAAAATACCTCATGTTCTAATGTTGATCAGAGTTTGAACTCCTATACTTCTAGTGTTGTAAATGTTCTGGACACCATTGCAACTATTAAGGTTAAAATGGTTAGAAATGCGGACTCGGTCAGGGCACAGAAAAGGGAGTGCCGGAGGGCCGAACGAAAATGGCGCAAGTCAAAGCTCCAGGTTCATTATGATATATACAGAAAAATGTTGAATGTTTTCAATCAAATTCTGCGTAGAACAAGGGAAAGGTATTTTTCTGAAATCATTACAAACTGCAGTAACAACTCACGTGTCCTGTTGGCTACAGTGAACAGGTTAACAAACCCCCAGCTCCATTGCCTTCAGAACTCATTTTCACATCTAAGTGCAATGAGTTTGCAAGATTTTTTAATGACAAGGTCGAGTGTATTAAACTCCACAACACAGATAACAACCCTGCAGCCATCCAGACACTCAGAGCTGACACACTTCACCCCTGTCACTGACAAAACAGTCCAAGAGATCATCTCCAGTCTGAGTTCATCCACTGCTGCCTCGATGTGTTACCCACTAGATTTCTAAAATCTGTGCTGAGCAGTTTGTTACCTCAACTTTCTCATTTAGTTAACATCCCACTGTAGTCTGGAACATTTCCAAGGGCCTTGAAAACTGCTGTCATCAAAACTCTCCTAAAGAAGAGCAGTCTTGATGCCACAGTACTGAACAACTATTGGCCCATATCAAACCTTGAGAAAGTTGTATACCAACAACTTACTGACTTTCTTTGCGGAACAACTGCTTTGATGATTTTCAGTCAGGTTTTAGGCCCCATCACAGCACTGAGACTGCTCTTATCAAGGTGACTAATGACATCCTCCTGAACACCAACACAGGCAAAGTCTCTGTCTTAGTTCTGCTGGATCTGAGGCTGCTTTTGATACAGTTGACCATGTGATCCTGTTACAAAGATTAGAGGACTGGGTAGGCATTTCTGGTACTGCCCTTAAATGGTGTAAGTCCTATCTTGAAGACAGGAAGTACTTTGTTGAAATCAGTAACTGTCTCAGACCAAATGGCCCTGACCTGTGGAGTGCCCCAGGGGTCCATCCTGGGACCTCTTTTGTTCAATCTTTACATGCTCCCTTTAGGCCAATTAATAAGCAGCAATAACATATCCTACCACAATTATGCAGATGACTCTCAGATTTACATCTCACTGACAGCAGGTGAATATGGACCTGCGGATTCACTCTGTCACTGCATCCAACAGATGAGAGAGTGGATGAGAAACAACTTTCTCCAGCTAAACACAGACAAGACTGAAATAATCACCTTTGGCCCACAGAAACAAAGACAAGGTGTCTGTAGTCACCTCGAGTCTCTTTCACTAAAACCTACAAGTCAGGTTAGAAATCTCGGGGAATCATGGACTCTGACTTGAACTTCAGCAGTCACATTAAACCTATAACATCATCAGCATTTTACCATCTCAAAAACATTGCCAGAATCAAAGGTATACTGTCTAAACCAGACCTAGAGAGACTTATTCATGCTTTTATCTCCAGCAGGTTAGACTACTGTAACGGTCTGCTCACTGGACTCACTAAGCGAGCTGTAAGACAGCTGCAGTACATCCAGAACACTGCTGCTCGGGTCCAGACCAAAACCAGGAAGTACGACCATATTAGTCAGGCCTCTGCACTGACTTCCTGTCACTCAGAGAATAGACTTTAAAACAGCTCTGCTTGTGTACAAGTCTCTCCATGGCTTAGCACCAAAGTACATCTCTGACCTGTTGGTCCCATATGAACCATCTCAGACTCTGAGAACCTCAGGGACAGGTCTCTGCTGGTGCCCAGAGTCAGGACTAAACTCGGTGAAGCAGTGTTTCAGTTTTCTGCAGCTAAACTCTGGAACAGTCTCCCTGTCGATGTTAGACAGGCCTCTACTCTGACAATGTTCAAGTCCAGACTTAAAACTGTTCTTTTTTAGCTGTGCATATGCCAACTGAAAGTGTTTTATCTGCACTCCTCTCTTTTAATTAAATTTTAAATTGATTCTTAATTATACTCTTTAAATTTGATTTTATTATTTTAATTGTGCTTTGTACTTTTAAATTTGCCTTTTTTTCCCTTTTCTGTAAAGCACTTTGAATTGCTCTGTGTATGAATTGTGCTATACAAATAAACTTGCCTTGCCTTGCCTAGAATTAGTCTAAAATGTATTTGATGTATCTTTATCTTCATATTTTTCATATACTCATATTTTTGGAGCTGCAAATCATGTGACTTGAATGTAGGCAAAATTTTACCCAAAATTCTTCACTGCACCTATTTGAAATACCTTGTGAAAAAAAGATTTTGTTATTCTATGAATACTTAAGTATTTCTGAAAGCAAGTACTCCATACTTTAACTAAAGTAATAATTTGACTGAGTGACTTTTACTTGGATCTATACTTTTACTTAAGTAATGAAGTTGAGTACTTTGTCCACCACTGACCACTGTAATTAGCTTAAGGGCTATTTTTCATCTGCAGTCTCCGAACACTTGTTTACAGTCTCACCTTAAAAATAATACACAAGCCACAGTTATATACATACAACACTATTAACAAAAGATTTAAATGTGCACATATTACAGCACAGGTGAGTATTAAGCAGGTGTTAAAAGGACAATCATCCACACACATGGTACATTAGTGAAGTTAGTAAAATACATAAAACATGATGGCCTCGTACAAACAGACAGGAGCAGGAAAGACAGGACAAAAACACAGCTCTGATTATCAATGAACCAGTCCTCTAAGTGAATTTTAAACACATTAAACACATTATAGGATTGTTAAAGGTTACAGGTTACTCTGATGCTAAGTGAAATACCTTCCACTCATGTGCAGCTGTGACTGCAAAAGAGGACTGGCCAAAGTGCACTTTTGGAACAATGCAGTCCCCTCTGGCTGCACCTCTTTTGACACAGTATGATGATGTTCTAATATTAAAGGTACTGTAAGCAGCACGCACTCGTACTGGTGTGAAACGGTACTGCAGTCTAATTCAAAACCATGGTCTCTGTACTGATTGGATGATCGGCAATGCAGTTTTAGAACCAAAACAAAAAAAATGTAAACAAAAACAATGTGACCATTATGTAAAATATATTTTTAATTGTTAATAACTCAACTGTACCATTGTTATCAGTAAAACCTATATTTGATTCAAACATGTTTACCTCATATCTTGGGACTCGTGGGTCATTTTTTTATGAAATACAAAAAATATATACTGCTTAGAGTACCTTTAACTGTCAAAGAGGATGAGAAGACAAGCTGTGATCAATTTTAAACATTTAACATAAATTTGCGCATTTGATCACATTGTCCCAGCTTAAGAGATTATACGTTTTTAGCATTGAGCAGTGGTGATAATAAATTGATTTCTTATCAAGTATTTTTATTGTTTGTTTGTAGAGAGACTGGAATGGTTTGAGTGTAGTGATGTTTGCCTGAGACCAGGTAAAGACAGTATGTGATATGTGCCAGTAACAAGGTGTGCATGCAAACTTTGGCAGCATCTGATGACAATTGCTGCCTGATAAAATAGAATCTCACATTATATCTGAGAAGTGGGGGATAGACATAGCATGATTGGGCTAATTATCATGGCTATTAGCAATATGAGGATAACAAATAGATAAATGAGCCGGTGAGTCAGGTGATGGTGTATGGGCTTTAGAAACACAGGAGCACTTCCTGGAGACAGTGGAATTTCACATGTCTGTGCAGAGTAGTGAGACCGAGCGTTTTCAGCTCTTGAGATACATACATACAGCATATAGGATCTCTAAAACATGAATGAATGAAACAAAATATGTTTTTGAGGTGCAAATGTTATAGCATGGTAAAAAACTCAGAAAAGTTGATTTAGCATAGTTAAAGTTGAGCTATGGAACTTATCTTCTCTAATTTTCTTTACAGAGCAAGATACTCAAGGAGGAGGTGCAGGGTTATGCTTTTTTCATTTGGGTCTAATGCAAAATGATTCAAAATTATATCTGAAGTGAACTAAAATGTGTTGGTATGAATTAGAATCAAGTTGCTTCTTGGTATTAATTCATAGCATCACATTTGCTTTAGTTAAGCCACATTTGCAGCAGTGCAGCAGGCTGAACGAGCTGCAGCAAGTTCCTATATTTGAGGAAGTCACTCAAGTGACTGTACCTTACTGTTGGAACCACAGCCAAGGGAAGACAAGTGTTTGATATACCTCTAAATGCATGCTGTTCTGACTCAACCTGTGTTGTCCAACTTCCTGATGTAGCTCTGAGTTTTACCAAGGACAGCAGCCCATCCTGCAATGAACCTTGCAACAAATGTGGACACATAACTGTCTTGGTCTATGTCACAGCCTATCTGTGCTTCTATAAGGTTCTTTCTGACATTTCCCTTTTTTCCTATGACTGTTTTTGACAGGGGATATAGTCGATTAGCTCATTTGTTTGTCTATTTCTGTGAATCCATTTGAGGCAACAGCTGTGATACTGGGATATTGGACAAGTGGGTTCATTTAGGGGGGTCAGCTACAGGCAGTTGGTTTATATGAATATAAAATCATAGATACAATGACAATAGATCGAACTCTAATAAAGCCGTTCAGTGAGTCATCCTTGTTTCTTCATTAAATTGCTGAAGTCTCTGAGCCTCTCTTCCCTCCACACTGTCCCCTGCTGCGTCTGCATCCTGATACCTGCCAATTAGGGCTACTTTTACACTTTGTTTTGGATTTTTTTTTTTTTTTTTTTACTCACATCTGCCCACTCCTTTCCCAAACCTGCAATAACTGAACAGACTCCCACCTGCCCTGTGCACTTAACAGCACTGGACAGGGAGAGCAGGGGACCATTAGACCAAGAGAGGCTGTTTGTCACGCCAGAGCAATAAAGCACAACTGATCTTATTATCATCTCTGCTGAATAATCAGGCCCCTGATAATTGTAATTAATCAGTCATGAAGTTCTCTCGTGCACAGCTCCCACAGAACACCAGCCTGAGCTGTGGTGACCGACTGCAAATCAGTGTGGGTCCAGAAAGCTCCTCTCAGACCATTAAATTTATACATTTATTTGAAAGGGACAGTCCAAAAAAGCATTGTTACAGTTTCAGATGCAACCAATGCTATGTCCATTGGCCATCTAGCTAACAGCTAATTTGTAGACCAGGTCCCTAAAAGAGACCTGATGACATGTCAGAGGGTCTGCATCAAACATGTTCAGGAAACAACACAACTCCTTCCAGACAAAAACTGGAAGAAGGTCTTGAAGGAGTATGGCAAGATCATTGAGGAAGACTTTTAGTAACCTCTGAAGGCATTCAACCTTTGAGGGCCTCTACTCACTGCTTGTACCAAGGAGCTAAGCATTGACCTCAACTGTAGACTGTACCGATGGATGGTTTAAGCATCTTCTCAATTTCACTGACACGTCTTCAGCAGAGGAACCAGAGGCCCAGGATTCTAAGGCCTCAAACACTCTGGATGTGTCACCTGAGGGTGGCAAACGTGTCAGGGAGCTATTTTCACTTGGGCACCCAGCTTAGCAGATTAGAGCAGCCACACTGACCGTGGGAGATGCACAGCTCATGTGTCCTAGAAAATAGGGGTCTCACTTATTTTTCATGCTCATAGCTTGTGCTGGGGCATCTTTTCAGCCAAAATACACAGAAAATATACATTTATTGTTAGATTTTAGATGCATTTTTAAATGTTTGAAGGATTACTGGCTCTGATGGGCCGTGAATTAATATGTTCACGTTTAAAAAAGGTTTGCATTTGCAATGTCTAGCCTACAAAGATGGTAAACACACATCTATTCAGTCAATCACTCTTTTCCAGTGGCAGGTCCTAAACTCTGGAATTCTCTGCCCATTGAGTTGCGCACCATCACAGACCTGTCTCTGTTCAAGGCCAAACTTAAAACCTTTTTATACAGACTGGCCTTCGACACGTAGTGTTATGACACTTTCTGTATGTATCATAATGACTGTTTTGTATTGTATTTATGAATTATTTTCAGTTTTTAACATTGTAAAGCACTGGTCAACGCTGGTTGTGTTAAAGTGGTATAGAAATAAAAGTTGATTGATTGATTGAGTCAACTATAGTCAGTGTAGGTGACTATTATATGTGGCTGTACACTCATATTGACTTTATGGCATTACTGTAGAGAAACACAGAGGCAGAGCTCACACAGCTGGTGTGAACAACCTCACATCAGTGTGTTGTTCAGTGTGAGGCCTAGGGTGGGTCACAAATACAGTCAAAAAGCTCCTTGGTCTTTTCTCAGCACTGCTGGGTGTCTAGAGGATTCAGTCCAAGCTATAATACAAGTAAAAAAACTGTACAGAATACACTACTGAATGTAAAACCTTTTTCTTATCTGATGGATTAGTTGTTGAACTTACCTGAATCAAGAAAAATAAGGTTGGTGTCCTGCTTTTGGAGAGAAACTAATTCCTAATCCCAGATTCACCAAGTGGACAGCTGTATATTTTCTCTCTATATTCTTACCTGACTCACTGCGTGGAGTGGATGTACAAACGGTGGACCTCAAACTCATCACTGCAATCTGTACTCCCAGGTCAGATGGCCTGCTCTCGTGACCCGTCGGTTAACACACTGTAACAGATTTATATAAAAAAGGACTTCTTGGTCTGCTCCCACCATACCTGTAGGTGTATCTTCAGCAGAAGTCTGATGGACCTTATGCATTACGCTCTCAGGACTGTCCCCAGAGTCAGGACAGAGAGCGGAAAAATGTCTTTTCAGTATCGTGCTCCTACAGACTGGAACGGTTTAAAGAGGACCTTAAAACTACAAAATCTTGTCCCTTTTGATCATTTTGAGTCTATTTTGAAAGACCTGGAGATGCAATCATTTACCTGCCACTACTTCTAAATGTGTTTTTTTATCTTATTGTTTTTAACTCTTATTTCTCTTTTTATTGTATTTTGTATGCAATGTGGTTGTGTTGTTGATGCCTCTTGGCCAGGACTCCCTTGAAAAAGAGATCTGTGAATCTCAATGGGACTTTCCTGGTTAAAGAATGGTTAAAAAATGTATTTATTATCATGACAACCTTAACAAAAACAGTAGGATGCTATAAATACAGCTAAAATTAAAACAGTCTGTGCAATTAAAACAGTCTTTGCCCTTCTGTCATAAGCAGGAGCATTCTGAGCATTTTTATGTGGGATACCAGAACTTAACTCACACTTTCTTAATACATTACAGAGCTGGAGCAGTTACAGTGATGTCTGGCCCTTTTCAAGTGAAGACAGAATGGTTGTTGGGTGAATTCCACCCCTGTTGATCACTGTTACCACATCCGACCCAAGGAGCCTCCCTACTTTCCGTTCAGAACAATAGCACATGACAGCCACACTCATAAAACCTTCTTGTTCTGATTGGATCTCTCTCATCACTCCTCACACGCACACTCGATTGTGTGTAGGCCGCTGGGTGGGAGGATTTGGCCCTGCCGCTGTGCTCTGGTCCCCGTCCCAATGAGGAAACAATTCATCATGTGTGAGAGCTGTCTGCACATGTCTGCTCCGGACAACAACAGTGAGGCCTGTCTCCCCTCGGGCAGGACGGCCCAGCGGCGCACAGGCATGCACCCATCTTCACAGCAAACATGTGCAAAACACGCTCCAGAGAATGAAGGGGGCACAGGAACGCCAGCCCAGGACACTTGGTCCAACACATGTAGAAGATACACTAACACTGAGACTCTGCTGCTTTTGCCTTTTTCAGAAACCCACTGAAAGTCTAAAATCATGTGTCTTGACAGCTCAGGGCCACCATACTTGACCCATTTAAAAGAAGAAGTTGTAAATGAGCAGTGAATGCATTGGTACTTTTAAACTTTTGATAGATTTGTGAGTCTTTATACTCACTAAAAATGATTGTGTCCTGGTCAGGGCAATATATCCAACCCATGGTGGACCAAAAGTGTAGCAGTACTGACAGTTGTGGACCAATAGTGCGGCAGTACTGACAGTTATGGACAACAACATGTTATGGATGTTGTTATGGATCAAAGCTAAATTAAAATGGGGACACAGGAAACATGACCTGGTAAGGAGATGCCGCAATGACCAACATTACACTACTAAAAATCTAGAAAAAAAAAAAAAAAAAAAAAAAAAAAAAAAAAAAAAAAAAAATATATATATATATATATATATATATATATATATATATATATATATATATATATATATATATATATGTCTGTCTGTGTGACTGGAACAGCCACACACAGCAGTGCGTTGCAACCATGCACACAAAATAGAGAGAGGGAAAAAAAAGAGTGGTTCAACTTTGCCAAATGGTTAGGCACCGCACGTGTACACAGCGAGGACAAGCATCAGATGACAGCTCAACCACATAGAGTAATCTGGCAAAGAACACAGAAAAATGGTAGGCTGACATTATGCTAGCAGCCCACAGGTGGAATAACCATAAGAACCAACTAAACCCAGTGTTTATCTGAGTGCACTTGTTAATTCAATTCAGTTCAATTCAGTTTTATTTGTATAGTCCAGTATCACAACAAAAGTCACCTCAAAGGGCTTCACAAACAGTTGATCAAACATAAACACACAATCAGACTTAACACACAATCAACACAAACAATAACTACACTAAACAGACCCAGGACACTCCTGTCCTTAGACCCTCCTTCTCGGTAAGGAAGTTGGCAGTTTATGAATTTATTTAGCCTATAAAAAAATAGGCTACTGTTTTTCTTAAATTACATTCACACAATCAATTACACAATCATTTCATTTTTGTATTTAAATTTATATTAATAATATTTTAGAAAAAAAATATTACAAACATAAAATTGCCTATTCGGAATGAAAAATGTCCATAAAAAAATAACAATATATTTAATGTTATTTATTAGAGTTTTGCTCTACTGTTGAGTACTCTTAAAATATTAACAGTACCCTTCCCTAGTAATATGTAAGTCAAGTAAAACGTTCAACAGTTACAGATAATACTTTCAACAGTTAGAGTGCATATGCATCCATACAGCAATGCATGCTAACCGCCTGAGCCTGTGCAGGCATACCACAATAAGAACATCAGAATGGTAATACAGGTGTCATAAAATACTTTCAGCAGTTATGGTGCATATGCATACATATACACATGCATACCAAATGCATGCATGTGTGTATGCATACTGCAATCAGAACATCAGAAGGGTAATAGACATTTCCATTGCATAAATACAGGCCTGGTCACACAAAGAAACAATGATAGTACAAAGGAAAGAACATTTAGTGTAAGTTTAATGCCAGTCCATGGGAATTTGCTGAAACAGATGTAATGCCACCTGGTTTCATACAGGTGCTGCTCTCTCACAATGATCCGATCTGTGTTAGCACTTCCTCCTGGTCCTGATGACAAATACAGCAGCCCACAGAGATCTGAGACATCAGAGACAACATCCTTCAGATCAGCCTCAGACATGGAGCCTCTCATACCCAGGTCCTGTGCGCTGTTATGTAAAACACTCTGGCTTCCAGATGATGGAGCGAACCTGAGTCGACAGTCATTTCATTTCAGGAAATTTGGGCGTCCCTAATTTAACTCTTAGTCTTCCGATGTGGCAGGGCCAGTTAGGACTGAGCTAAAGCAGGCTAGGCATACCAAAGCGAAGGGGAAATTTGTCGTTTATTTCTCTGCAGTGCCTCTGCTGTCGAACAGAGGCTGTTTGTGAGTGTAGATGTGTACATGTATGGAGGAAACATGTTCTGAGTGGAGAGGCTGAGGCTGAGTGGGGTAAACAGACGGGCTGGGTGTGTTTGTGGATGGACGTCTGGAGGACATCAGAGACAAGGGGACGATTGCTCCTGACACAGGTCGCTCCCCAGGTCCCCTCTGAGGAACAGGACTGGGCAGAGGCAAGGCTTTGAACCAGTCTGAAGGTATTTGAGAGAAACAACTAGGAGAGTTTGTTAGAGCAATGGTGTAAATACTTCCATATAACAGAAAAGAGTCCCTGAACTTCCTACAGAGGGGCCTGACTTGGCATGAAAAACTGATAAACTGATGAATTTCTGATGGAAACTCTATTTTATGATGGCAGTCACCATCTTCTTAAGATGGTGACTTCTTCTTCATTGTCTTAAGCACATCTTGTTTACAATGATGTGAATCTGTGGATCAGAGAGTACAACAGTATCAGCTGCACTAAATGAATAATAAGTAGAAGTAAATAAATTCATCCTTGCACCTTCAGTGAAATTAGTTTCCTCGCCCTTGTTTGTGGAGGGTCAGGGGTTTGATTCCCTTATGTTCAGGGGTTAAAATTGAATTTGGGAAGTAGGGGAACCCAACATAGATTAAGTGTACACAGTTATATATACTATATACTGGAGAGAGTGCCCTGAAAGTGTCTGGGACTATAAGACAGGTGTGGGAGTCCTCCCCAAGGAAAAAAATAACAAAACATACAATTTCCAGTATTTTGGTGAATTTTAAAGAATATAATATTATAGATGGCTACCAACCTGTCATAAAAATATCGGTACAATTTGTGGTTTCACTTCACTTCAGTCTCTAACTGGGAGATGCAGGGAGCTAACTGGAACCAGCCCTGCTTCTTTTAGTGCCCAAGGCAAGAACTCAAATATAGATCCCGGTGTGTAGCAGACTGGTTTTTACGTGGGGAAGTTTAAGGCAGGGGGGTCTGGGGGTCCCTCCACAGGCCAATTTTAACACAACACACATTTCCTGTGTTCTGGTGCATTTTAGATGGTATAATATTTTTAGCTGCCTACTAGTTTGTAGTAAAAATATGTGCACAATTTATGATTTTACTTCTCTCTAAAATCCAAGACAAAACATTTTTCTAACAAACCCATATATTAACTTTTTTATGTATGTAAATGTCTGACTAAGTTTCCCTTTAAGTGGTTCCCTTTAAGTGGAGCCCCAGCTCCTGAGGCTGCTCTGCTCCACCCCTGCTGCTGTAGCATAGAAACGCAGTCTATGGCCTCAGTCTCATCTCTCTGAGCTGTGGACAGAGGCTCCAGAAAACACTGCAGCCTACAAAAACTTTAGTCGTCTGAACTCATGTTTTATGTTGCTTTTATAATAATAAACCTAATATATTGTAAGAAAGACTTTGTGCACTTCTCCAGTGACACGTTTGGATCACATTGTATATTACTGCTCCTATTATGAGCTATTTAGGATCATATCTCTGCAAATATGAGGTTGATTGTCATCAAACAAAGACTGATTTGAAGAACTCTAGAACACTGTTATTGACTCTAAACTGTTCCTATTGTCCATGGTTTTTGCTATTTTTTTATTTTATTGTGATTTGCAGCTTAGCAGTGACCGTGCTTAGTGCAGGAATACAGTTCCTGTTCTTGCCCACTTTAACCCCTGCTTATGGTAATCACAAAACTTCAGACAATTTGTGCCAGTGCCAAGTATAAGTAAATGTTTTTTTTTTTTTTTTTTATTTTTTTTATGGTTGTGTCAGGAAGGGTCTCTGATAAAAAAAACAAAAAACAAAAACGGCCACAGCTCCCATACGAAAGATTCCCTGTCGTGACCCCTGAAAAAAATAGAGCGGCCTAAAAAAAACTCTTTTATAGTGTTTTTTTTTTTATATATATTACACAAAATGTTGTAGAATAAAAACAATAATATGAAGTATTGTACAAGGTATATGTGCGAAAAATATTTTGCAAACCTTGCATGTTCTCCCTGTGTCTGCGTAGGTTTCCTCCGGGTGCTCCGGTTTCCCCTACCACTAAAAACATGTACAATAGGTCCCCCATGGGGCCAGGACTCCCCTGCAAAAGAGATTCTGAATCTCAATGGGACTTTCCTGGTTAAATAAAGGTCAAATAAAAATAATATGCACATTAGTCGGTTAAGCTAGAACAATGTTTGCGCAACGTAATTGTACTAGAGACATGGCACTCTCTTTTATCCTGTTCAGTGTTTAATCATGTTAGTGAAACACAGATCTGTAGATTTAATCTACAAAGAAAAGGGTGTATGTTTTGCATGGTTCTTCCATGTCTTAGTTCCTGCACAGGTCCAGATCAGAGCAGACCCTGGTCTGTGAGTCATACTGAGGTCCAGGTGTAACTGCAGGAAGAACAACAGGAAAGACTTAAAGATTTGCCGCTGTTCATTTTCCTTCAAAGACCCAGACTCTGTGATCACTCTGCACAGATACAGAGCAGGACCGCTGCCTCGGCTCCTCCCCACTGCCCCTCTCTGTGCGGGACGGCAGCATCTGGGTGCATTTATCCCCCTCTGGGCGGGATGCGGGACCCTTGCCCTTTTGGGTCCAGGGTCTGAGCGGACTTCAGTGTGGGGCCTTGTTATTGTCCCACAGTGGAGACTCAAATGTGCCACAGGGACTGCTCTGGACCATGTCAGACCTGCCATCCACCGACGGGACCGAGCCGGACACATGCCCCCCAGCATTGGTGTCAAACTCTTTTCTGTCAAGATATCCAAAAATAGAAACCATAACAAGAGACTAGCACTGTAGTTAGTAAAGGATGTTCACATTACACATCACATTAGTATAATATTTAACAGAAATGAAACAAGTTGAATTTGTACTCCTGAGTTTGTTCTCTATTAATGTCTTGTACCAGTGTCTCTTGGTCTGTTCTATTACAGAAGAGTAATCTGAAGGCCCTTCCTGATAAAAATATTTAATAAAAATTTTTTATTTCATTAAAATAAGTACACATTATGCAGTATTATTTCTTCATCCTCTTCTATTTCTTTTTTACCAAATGCACAGCCTAAAGATCTTTATCTTTAAGTTTATGTAATCTCCAATTTATTTGTCCTCCCATGATGAAACTCAAAAGTACATCAAATGCTTTTATTTGCACACAGTTTTCAACCAGACCCAGTGTGAATTGTTGAGGTAAAATGTATTTTACTTTTGATGGTGACATAGCAACAAATCCAAGTTCACTATTAAATATGGAATTAATCATAATTTTCTATCCATCCATCCCTCTTCTTCCGCTTTTTCCAGGGCCGGGTCGCAGGGACAGCAGTTTAAGCAGGGATACCCAGACATACCTCTCCCCGAACACTCAAGGCGTTCCCAGGCCAGCCAAGAGACATAGTCTTGTCGACTGCATCAGGAATCCCACAAGCCAACCAGCCTTAATAGGACTCCATTAGTTCGGATGTCCACCATCAGGTTCGGGGGTTGCTGCTACGACAGGCAGAGACCTTACTCCTCAGCTCTGAATGGCTGACAATAGAGGCAGAGAACAAGGTCCACTCGGACTCCATGTCCTCAACCTTTCTCAGGAGCTGGTTGAAGCTCTCCTGGAGGTGGGAGCTGAAAACCCCTCCTGACAGAGGGCTCAGCCAAACGTTCCCAACAGACCCTCACTATATGTTTGGGTCTGCCGAGTCTGTCCGGCCTCCTCCTCCGCCAGTGGATCCAACTCACCACCAGGTGGTGATCAGTTGACAGCTCAGCCCCTCTCTTCACCCGAGTGTCCAAGACACATGGCCGGAGGTTAGATGACACGACAACAGAGTCAATCATCGACCTCCGGCCTAGGGTGTCCTGGTGCCACATGCACTGATGGACACCCTTGTGCTTGAACATGGTGTTTGTTATGAACAAACTGTGGCTAGCACAGAAGTCCAATAACAGAACACCACTCAAATTTAGATCGAGGAGGCCGTTCCTCCCAATCACGCCTCTCCAGGTGTCATTGTTGTTGCCCATGTGTGCATTGAAGTCTCCCAGTAGAATGACAGAGTCCCAAGTTGGAGCACTTTCCAGCACCCCTCCCAGGGACTCAAAGAAGGCTGGGTGAACAGTGAAAGATGTGTGTGTGTGTGTGAAAGGGTACCCGACTAAAAGGCACAGGAACACGACCCTCCAAGCCCGCACCAGCCCGCCGCCTCTCACCGCAGGCAATGCCAGAGTAGAAGAGAGTCCAGCCTCTCTCAAGGAATTGGGTTTCAGAGCCCAAGCTGTGCATAGAGATGAGCCCGACTATCTCTAGTCAGTAACGCTCAACCTCCCGCACACACACACACATTCCGTGTCCCCAGAGCTAGTTTCAGCGCCCAGGAATCGGGTCACCGAGCCCCCCCGCCTTTGACCACTGCCTGATCCTTCTTGCACCGGTCCCTTATGGTTCCTCTCGCAGGTGGTGGGTCCACAGGAGGGCCAACGTCATCCCTTCAGCCTGGGTCAGTTCCCGTAGGGCAGGGGTGTCAAACTCAATCGGAGCTGGGGCCAAAATTAGAAAACCTGTCTTGGTCATGGGCCGAATAAGAGTATTATATAGATAATAAAGCCAGCCTACTGTATTTTTGTTCTCAGTTAGGCTACAATAGGCTTTTTAACATAGAATAATACTTCCCCACAGAACTACAGATGTAGATTTGTGGTTTTAAGGGGCTTTGTAGTTTTGTTTTAAATCAGAACTCAGAACTCAACAAATAACAACAACAAATAGGCCACAGACTACTGACTAACACTGACCAATTATTTATTTATTAAGTATTATTTACTGCCACAGTTACCTAACTCCTCATATAAGACAGGTGTTTTCATCAGGTCCACTCTGTTTTACTGTGACAGTGTACTACCAGCAGATAAATATTTAGGTGCATGCCATGCCCCTTATGTAAATAAACCCAGCACAACTTTAAGCTGAGTCAGCACCTGCACAGAAACAGGTATTATAGGCCTACTTTACTTTTATTGAGCAAACTACTGTCCACCTCTCTGTCCTCTGCAGGACACAGTGTGAGCAGGATTATACCTCTTTCTGGGCAGGTTTAGCTCGCTGTGTGTTAATGAGTGCATTAGAGCACAAGTAGCGACAGAGAGAAAGGAAAAAGAGCGACGGAGGGCAGTGCTGTGAATGAACTTAGACAACTCTCTGCTGATAACTTGGTTTTACTGACACAACTTGGTTTTCTGTTTTTGGAGACAGGGTTTGTAAAGGTGATGTTCTTACACTGCTGTGCGGTTAGAGCCTGTTCTTATTGCTGCCACATTAGCTCAACAAACAAAGTGTAGAGTGTTTACAGACAGTCCCAGTGTTTAAGAAGCTCCTGCTCTCACTGACCCCTCTTTGTCCATTTTTTTTTGTGGAAAGTAAAAATTTCCTCTCTGCCTGCTCCTGCGGCTCGTTAAATGCTGCTTGCTAAAACAGCGGGGGAGGGGCAGGGCCGGCGTGCACTGGCGCCGCTTCTGCAGTGCATTATGGGAGATGTAGTTCAAACAGATCGAGCACAATATATCGCCGGGCCATTATTAATATAAAATGGGTATGAACTTGCAGGCCAAAAGAAATTATCCTGCGGGCCACATTTGGCCCACGGGCCTTGAGTTTGACACATGTGCTGTAGGGAGAGACCTAGCCACCAGCCCCAACCCCAGGCCTGGCTCCAGGGTGGGGCTCTGGCTGTGCCATACCGGGCAGCATAACTGGACTTGTTCATTTTGTCATCATAAAGGGCTTTTGACATAATTCATAAGTCATAAGTTAACCAAACTTATTCCCTGTTTTGTGTCAGTTACCTGACTTATCTTTTTTTTTACTCTCTAGAAATAGTTTAATAGAGTGGCATAAGGTGATAATTAGGGGCCCTGGTGTAGGTTTTCAAAATGAACCCTTAAGTTATGAAGTGCATTCAGTAATTTTAGTCTTTATGTCCACATATGGTACTTTTAGTTGTAATAGTTAAAAAATAAATAAATAAATAGGTCAGTGCCATTAAAAATATGTGCATTTTTGTTTATAACTAAATTTTGTAAGCAAGTAAATACTGTGAAGGTATTATGCATATCATACAATTTTAATATTTTTTTAATCATACACTTGTTTTTAAATGAGTTATGCTTGCAGTGTAGCTCATAGCCCAGAATGAAAATAATCCACTAAAATTGACTGTAATGAACAACTCTCAGTGGGGCCCCTCTCATCTCCTGGGCCCCAGAGCGACTGCACTACCTGATGTTTAATATGTTCTATATCTGTTGTGGCCTCTAGCAGCTCTCCATCTATGGTATGTAAAATAATGTTTTACAAAAATTATTCCTAAAAGCAACAATTTAAAAGATTACCTGCTCTCATCTTCTTGTACCTATTCCCATTCGGGTACAACTATGGGCCTAGGGTAGGGTACATTCATGGCAGTAAGTCGCAGGTCTGACACTTAAAAACATAAACTCATCACATTTACATGTTAAACTTAACAGCGACAGAAAAAGCGTTCCTTACTTTGTTAACTGTGTCTCTCGCAGCCCCTTAAACAAATCTACGCTATGACAGTCAAGCTTTCACTTTTAAACATGATGGACCAACACAGGTCAACACAAATGGCTGAGGCACCATAATATGTCTTCACCAAAATCCCTAAGTACGTCTCTAAACACAGGACTAATGTTGCTGTCTGTTCTGTACTGAGTGCTGGTAAATGCCTTTCCTAGTTTAATCGGAGTACGCTGTATTGTACTCCAATTAAACTAGGAAAGCTATCCAGTTGCTCCACTCTGATTAAGAGAAATTCAAATAACTACCCCTCCGATATTTTAAAGCTCCTGCTGTAAATGTAGTCACTGACAGAAAACTTTACATACCCACATTCATTAAGTAGTAAACAACAACTCTGCAATATCTTGGAGACAGAGAGACAGTAAGTCCTCTTTGCTGAGAGGATGGAGAGCTAACCACTCTGGCACCATACATAGCCTGTATTAGGCGTAATTGTATTGATTTATTGTGTGAAATGAGAGATATTGTAGTTAGTACTAAACTTAATTTAAGCTCTGAAACAACTCCAGGTGCTCACTCATAAAGGGGGTAGAGGTCAGTGTGGAGATGTTTTATTTACTGACAAAGCCTACATTAGCCTAAAAAAAATTACAGGGTAGCTTCTTGTGAAATATAAGACCTTTTTAAGACTTTTTAATGCCACTTAGAGTGAAATCTAACAACAGAACAATAATCTGTATGAATTTTACACTAAGGAATTATCTGTACTACTCTCTGAAACTCAGGGGTTTTATTTCAAAAATCTAATACAGATGAAAGAACTCCAGTGCTGCATTAAAATCATGATTAAATGAATCATGCATTTGAATGATAACATTTCTTCAATAAATATATTTTGTTATTCCAGTGACTCTACCTTTTTTTTTGTAGTATTAAGATAATGTTTTGACAAATTGTAAGACCTAGATCTGGGCTTTTTGCCATACCATGAATACCCCCTCATGATTCTTCAATAAAACATTTTATATTGTAAGATTTCTTTTAAACTCAAATAAAAATAAATAAATAAAATAATTTTTGACCCTTGCTTTTAAAATAATAATAATAATAATAATAAAACAAAATTATTTTGTTACATTTTCTTCTTTTTAATGTATCAGTAAAAAAATAAAATAAAAAAATACCATAGTAAGTTCAAATTACTTTTACTAATTACTAATACTAATTATTTCCCTTTGAAACAAACTATTAATTCTAAAAAAATGTAACAAAAAATATAATATTTAAATAATAGTAAGTCAACACTTGAGCTTGTTTGTCTTTTCAAGTACCCCTGCAAAGTACTCACATAGCCCTAGCGGTCCCCTTACTCCTGGTTGGGAAGCACTGACCTAGATGTCCATAATTTACATACTCATAATATTTAATATTTTTAAGGCCTTGATTTTGACAAGATCAAATTTAACAGCTATTTAATGCCTTTGAGACCTTGGGGCTACCCTGTATTAAAAAAAAAAAAAAAAAAAAGCCTATATGCTTTTTTAAATACAGTAAAAAATAAAAATAAAGTCCCAGTTTGAATAATCCACCTGCCGGCCCCCTCCCCTCTCCTGCAGACACCCGTGAGCTGTCCCTGGCTCTGCTCTGGTCCCAGCCTCACGTCACTCCAGTTTACACTGAACAGAAGCAGAGCGAGCGATTACATAGGGACAAGTTATTCCAATGATTATTATGGCATAAACAAGAGCTGCGTCTGTCAGGAGTTATTACAGATGTGGGCCACTTCTTCCCCACACTGCAGTCCTATGTGGTGATTATGGAGTTAGCCTGACAGCGGCTAAAGAGAGTAGATGGAAACAGTCCATTGTTTTGCTCTGGGCAGATTTTACATACAACGTTTGTTATTGTGTTAATATCCTCTATATGAAGGATACAGCCTGTAATTGTTGTGATGGTTCTCAGTGCATATTTAGTTTTTGGAGTTTGTCCACTAAGAGAAAGCATAGAGGCGTGTCACATTAAACAGCGTTGTTCTCTAAGTGCGTGAGAGATTAGAGGAGTTATTGTTTCTCTCACACTCATTATCTGCTCTCTGTCTGTCTGCAGTGGTTCAGGGACACTCCAAACTTCTATGAAATGTCCTCTTTTTGGCAAGTCTCCACCTCCACTGGTTTGATGTTCTGTAGTGTTTGTGGCATAAACAAAGCCTGTCTATATTTTTCCTAACCTGCGAGCCAGCCTCTTCTACTTTCTTTTTGAAAGCAGGACTGTCTGGTTCCTCTTTCAGAGGGAAGTGTTTCTCTTCAGTTGATTTGGAACTGATCAATCACCGTCGTTTATCTGCAGTGCATCTGATTAATGTGAACGCTAACCAAGGTAGCCCTGGAAACTGAGCAAATCTAATAACTTCTCTGAGCTGAGTAACAGTGTTTAGTGCTTTCCTTCATCACCCGTTGGTTCTGCTGAAGTCTGCATTGTTGTGCAGTCCTCTGTGGAATTTTTTCTTCGTCCTGTTTCCATTTTAACAACAGTAAAGTCCCTCTGACGTTCGATGTAACAACCACATTCAAACAATGTACAGAATAGGAAAAGAGTTTGTCTGGCCAGCCAGGCTCTATTTTTTCATAAACACATTTAACTTCAACATCCTTGGATTGACAGAAGCTTAGTAGGTAAAGCCGATTGAATGAAAGGTTGGCAGTACGATCCCCATTACCAGCATTGCGTACTGCTGTTGTGTCCTTCGGTAAGACATTTCACCCACATTGCCTCCTGTGTCTGTGGCACTAATCTATGAATTTGTGAGTGTGTGTTTGGTGGTCAGAGAGGCCATGGTCATAGAATGGCAGCCATCTCTCTGTCAGTCCGCCCCAGGGCAACCGTGGCTACTGAGCTACCGGGGCAGCAGCAGCTTGACAGTATGCAATTCCGGTGGCAGGGATCGAACTGCCAACCTTCAGGTTAGTGGGCAAACATCTGTGATTGAACAGAATATAAAAACATAAGAGAAAAAAAACACACACACAAGAGAAAAAAAAGCTTTTTACTTCCTTAAACTTTTTGTATGATGCCATTTTCCTCCAAACACAAAAATGTCTGTGAGGAATCAGTGGAAACAGAGCTGTACACTGTTTTTGGATAAATGAATGAGAGCAGACTGGATGTAGAGGGCTTGTTGATTGGTGCTTCCTGGAGTGGGCAGGGGTTTGTGGGGGAGGCGGGTGTTGGAACCAAGTGTTCTGACTCCTCAGAAATTTGGTGGCAGAGAATACAGGATTACTCAAACGGGAGTGAATGAAAAAAAAAAAAAAAACACAAATTCAGATATGTGTTTGATTAAGGAACAACACTATAGTATATAACAGAATAGAATAAAGCCTTTTTCAAATAAAGCAAACTCAATTTTTCTTCACCAGTACATCTAATGTAAAAACATTTGATGTACTGGTGAAGAAAATTGGGGATGATATTGCTTTATTTGAAAGGGGCTTTATTCTGCAAACTTGAGCTTTCCTCTCTTTCTCCCATGTTATAATGTTGTTTCTTATTTTTGTGTTTAGCTTAGATCGTAGTAGGTACGGTATATGGATGGGCAATATGGACTTATATCTCCATATATTTTGGTATTTATCACGATAACGATAAATAACGATATATTAATAGTGTTTCATTTGATAGCTGCAGCATAAGGATGCAGACCGAGGCAATAATGTTTGGACCCAGTGGAGTTGCCAGCTCCCCACCAGACCTGGGTCCCCTCAGTCAGCACAGCAAACCCACTGCCACCAACCTTGGCGTCGTTATGGACACTGATTTCAAATTCAATAAACAAGTAAATGCAGTCGTCAAATCCAGTTTTTATCATCTTCGTCTTTTAGCCAAAATTAAATCGATTTTATATTTTAAAGACTTGGAGCATTTAATCCATGCTTTTATCTCATCACGTCTGGACTACTGTAATGCACTTTACATTGGAATTAATCACACTGCACTTTATCGTTTACAGTTAGTCCAAAATGCTGCTGCGCATCTTTTAACAGGAAGTAAAAAACATGAGCACATCACTCCCATCCTCGCCTCCCTGCATTGGCTACCTGTTCATTTTAGAATTGAGTTCAAGATTGTTTGTTTTCAAAGCATTGAATGGTTTGGCCCCACAGTGCATTACTGACCTCATACAAATTTACACTCTGACATGTTCTCTGAGGTCCGAGAGCCAGCTCCAGCTCATGGTCCCTAAGACGAGACTTTAAACCAAGGGGGACCGGGCCTTCTCTGTTATGGGACACCCTGTCCCCACATATCAGCGGCCCCACAGTGGAATGTTTTAAGTCTCGTCTTAAGACCCATTTTTATTCTCTGGCTTGTAACTCAACGTGAATTGTGTGGTCCTCTGTTGTCTTTTATTGTTGTAGAATTCGGCCGATAGTCGAACCTCAGATTCAGGAGGAACAATGCGGTTTTCGTCCTGGCCGTGGAACAGTGGACCAGCTCTACACCCTCTATCGGGTGCTCGAGGGTTCATGGGAGTTTGCCCATCCAGTCCACATGTGTTTTGTGGATTTGGAGAAGGCGTTCGACCGTGTCCCTTGTAGCGTCCTGTGGGGGGTGCTCTGGGAGTATGGGATCCGGGGCCCTTTGCTAAGGCCTGTCCGGTCCCTGTATGATCGGAGCAGGAGTTTGGTTCGCATTGCCGGTTGTAAGTCAAACCTGTTCCCAATGCATGTTGGACTCCGGCAGGGCTGCCCTTTGTCACCGGTTCTGTTCATTATTTTCATGGACAGAATTTCTAGCCAAGGGCCAGAGGGAGTCCGGTTTGGGAACCACAGGATTTCATCTCTGCTTTTTGCGGATGATGTTGTCCTGTTGGCTTCATCAAACCAGGACCTTCAGTGTGCACTGGGGCAGTTTGCGGCTGAGTGTGAAGCGGCTGGGATGAGAATCAGCACCTCCAAGTCCGAGGCCATGGTTCTTGACCGGACACCCTTTTCCGGTCAAGAACCTTGCCCTCTCCAGGTTGGGGGGAAGTTCCTGCCTCAAGTGGAGGAGTTTAAGTATCTCGGGGTCTTGTTCACGAGTGAGGGAAGGATGGGGCGTGAGATCGACAGGCGGATCGGTGCAGTGTCTGCAGTAATGCGGTCGTTGTATCGGTCTGTTGTGGTAAAGAAGGAGCTGAGCCAAAAGGCGAAGCTCTTGATTTATCGGTTGATCTACGTTCCTACTCTCACCTATGGTCATGAGCTTTGGGTCATGACCGAAAGGACAAGATCCCGGATGCAAGCGGCTGAAATGAGTTTCCTCCGCAGGGTGGCTGGGCGCTCCCTTAGAGATAGGGTGAGGAGCTCTAGTCACCCGGAAGGAGCTCAGAGTAGAGCCGCTGTTCCTCCACATCGAGAGGAGTCAGTTGAGGTGGCTCGGGCATCTGTTCCGGATGCCTCCTGGTCACCTCCCTGGGGAGGTGTTCCGGGCATGTTCCACCGGGAGGAGGCCCCGGGGAAGACCTAGGACACGCTGGAGGGACTATGTCTCTCGGCTGGCCTGGGAACGCCTTGGGGTCCCCCTGGTAGAGCTGGAGGAAGTGTCTGTGGAGAGGGAAGTCTGGGCATCTTTGCTTAGAGTGCTGCCTCCGCGACCCGGTCCCGGATAAGCGGAAGAAGATGGATGGATGGATGGATGGATGAATTGTGTGGTCCTCTGTTGTCTTTTATTGTTTTGTTTTTATTATTTAATTCTTGGTATTTATTTATTGTTATTTTATTGTATTACTTTTATTTGGTTTTACTGGTTCTTATTATTTAATGGGGACTGGTGGAGCTGAATGGAGTAATTTATTGTTATTTATTGTTCTATGTGCAGCACTTTGGAAACTGTTTTGTTTGTAAAATGTGCTATACAAATAAAGTGGATTTGGATTTCCTATCGCTATGCGCCAGTGTTGTTTACATTAATTAACCAAAGCTTTGATGCAAAGAATTTTAATTAATCTAGTCCAACTAATGAATACAGAGCATCACGCAGTCGCACAAAAAATACGTCATTAACTTGGCCTTATCATTCTTACCAGGCAAAGATAATCTCCCATTGTGGGGAATTTTTTTTACTGGTATATTGTAAATGAGAAAATATTGCCCATCCCTAGTACAGTAGGCTTATCCAGTCCTCTGATTCTCACTATGCTCTATACTGTAGGTGTTGTGCAAGCTAATTGTGCCAGGTTGTTTTGTTATTGTTATTGTTGTTTTGTCGTTGTGTTAGGTGAATTGGTGACTCTAAATTTCCCCTAGTGAATGAATGTGAGAGTGAATGGTTGTCTGTCTGTGTTCGTCTCTGTGTCAGTCCTGCAACAAACTGGCCCCTGTCCGGGGTGTACCCTGCCTACGGCCCAAAGTTACTGGGATAGGGTCCAGTCTAACGGGAATAAGTGGAAGAAAATGAATGAATGAGTGTTTTGTTATAACCATTTATACAATAATACCCCTGTACCATTTGATTTTTTACTCTGTCCACCTGAGTGAATTGGAGTCCTATACGTCAGTATCTAACCCACGTCCATACATTTACAGGATCCTGAGTGACTGCAGGTATAAGCTACTGCCACACATGCCTCATTTTTCCGATCTTATGAATTGAATCTCATTTCCATGTCATGAATACATATGTGGGTATCCATTAAGCTTTTTCTGCCTAAAAGTACAACCCAGAGCAGGAGAAAGGAGAAGTGGATCTGAGGAATAAAGCTTTGGTCTGGAACGTAAATGTGAGCTGTTTGAGTCCACTTAAAGAAAGGATGTGAGTGACAGATGAGAGCCATGAAGTGCAGAACACACCGGCCATTCCTGTGTGGTAGGGCCACTCCAGAAGCATCATTAACCTGTCAGCATCTTCGACTGAGACACAGCTCCCTCTCCTCCATAACACATCCCTGACTTACTTTTATTAGAAAGTCTTGGGACCTTTTGACCCTCAGGGGCCTCCATTCTCTGGTCAGTGAGGAGCTATAAGTGCCCTGTTAATCATTTGTTTAGAGCCGGGGATATTTTGGAAAGCTGTGTTTAAAAAAGTGTGCGTTAAAAATAGTCACAGGAGATGGAGACAGGCGTCCGCCGCTCATCACTCAAAATGTCAGGACGCGTGGGCCCCTGGAGACCAGCCAGGAGACCCCTTAGGCCCTCAGGTCAGAGGTCACAAAGGTTTATCATTATTAGCACTCAGGACATGTGCAATTGACAGAATGGTTAAACATGCTTGGAAGAAATTTAGAGACTCTTTCAGAGCCTGTCTACACATACATGGAGATTTTTATGTTTTCTTCATCTGTTTAAAATATCTCTGTCCACACAATACATCAGCCAGTGCCCTGAGAGAAGTGACCAAGACATAATGGGAGCATGTGAGTATCAGCAATAGACAGATAATCAGATGACCTGACAAAAAACATGCTCACTATTAAATTAGGGCTGTGTGTGGTGGTCTCAGAGATTTTATTTAACAAACATTATAAGAAAATGCTATTCTTCATAATTTTGGAGTAGTCTTCCACTTTAGAAGAACCAAGAACTTGCCTTGGTCTCAGTCTCGACTCAGTCTCAGTCCTTAAAAGTCTTGGCCCCAACACAGGCTCAAACCCTGAACGTCTTGGCCTTGTCTTGGTCTCGGTTCACTCTGGACTCGGACTGGTCATGGTCTTGATTAGTCTTATACAAGCATTACCATATATGGATTTTTTTTTTTTTAACAATACTGTTGAAAACCATCACCTGTTACTAGTACATCACCACATGCACAGAATTGTATTAAAAAAATAATAAGGCCACCACAACTTTCTCTCTGGCTACTGGTCAGTTCATTCTGAAAATAAACACTAGAACACTAGAATAAAACGTATTCTATTGGTGTACCATTATTATTGTCTTATTCATTGATGATGTGGACAAAATTCACTAATGGTGATGTCAAAAAGAGAAACCATCATTCAGGATTTATTACATGTCAAAAATGTACACGGGTAAAAAAAAAGTCAGTAAAAACTAAGCAGGCAACAATAAACTTAAACAATAAGGAAGTGTTTACAACTGGAGACTTCTGACTAATGAGCGTCTGAGCATGCTCACTGTGTGCTCCTCCTCATCTCTTTCCTTTTCTGTATGACTCTCTCTTGAGCTTGTATTCTTCTTCTTTTTCTTATAAGGTTTTTACATGCTTGGCAAACAAAAAAGCTTGTTCATTTTGAATCAAGAGTAGAAAAAAGAAAAGAAAAAAGAATGGCTGGCGCACCACTCTGACTCAGCTCTCATCGTTCACGGTGAAAAGCCTTTCGAAAGTCACATCTCTAGAATAAAGGAAATTGCAAATGTTTTGTTTAAAATTTCTGTCTGTGCCACCCCTCTGTGGGCTAGCCTTGGGCTGGCCACCCTGATAAAAGTGTTCTGACTCTGCCACTGCATTTAAACCACCTCTTATTTTATCAAATTGATCTGCTTCCGCGACACCCGGTGTAAATTTGGGGTTAGACCTATGTGATCTCACACTTATCTACAGTAAGGTAGAGCATCATCCTCATTTGCAAAAAGTTGAGTCAGTGTGGGTCAGAACCAAATATTTCTCCTCACATGCAATCCCTCCACAGCCTGACCCCCAGTCCCTCTCAGACCTCCTTCACATGTCACACCCTACAGTTACCTCTGGCTTCCTTCCACCTTTCACAGTTCAGGAGGTAATCAGAACGGTAGATCTTCAGCCCATAGAGGCCTCATGATGACCACTGCTCTATGTGATAACAGTCTGTCAGCCACCTGTAACCATAGCAACTGCAAACAACAGCGGCTGTGCCCAAAAGCACTAGATAATGACAACTGCATCAATAACTGTTCATTTCCAGGACATTACATGATTTTAATAGAAAATCTTCATTGTGTTAAGGTTAAGGTAGACTTTAGTGTCCCTTTACGGAAATTTGTCCTCTGCATTTGACCTATATCCTTCAATACTGCTGTGGCAACCTGTCAGGAGCAGCACCCAGGGGACACCTACAAATCTGAGCCTGGATCTTGCTCAGGAGTATCTAGCTGGAGGATTAGCCCATTGTGCATATTTTAGGTTGATGGGGGAAACTGGAGCACAGAGGGAAAATTCATCCTGACATGACAAGAACATGTGTGGCGGGAGGGTGTTTTTAAATAAATAAATTTTAACTAACAATACCAACAACGCCACCCGGGGATAAGGCGCCGGGACCAACCCCACTATACAAAGGAAAAGGCCACACCAGGTCTGGACATCAAAAGGAGAGAACGTGAATCAGAAATATAATGATAAAACAATCAATTTTATTTAATCCAGTCAATAAAATTTCTATAGGCCTATAGCAGTGAATAAAATGCATTAAACATTTCCAAATAAGCAAACTTGGACTAATAATTCACACAAATAATCAGAATACTTACAAAGCAACAATAAGCACAGCAAACACATGCAACAAAAATGCAAAAAGCAAAAGCCATGCAATAAGTAGCAAAAGAAAATAGAAAAGCAGAATAATATTAATGCAAAAATAAAACAAAAGAAACACACACAAAAGCAAGGTTGAACTCACCAAACTGAAGAAAATCTATACAAAATAACAAAAAGAAATGAATCAATGTTAATATGCTCTTTCTGGGGTGGTGCCAAAGGACGCACGGCCCAAAACAGAAAAGCAAAATGGGACCAACTGAGGACAAACCAAAGTTTAACCAGGGCAAAACAACGGCATCTTCCACCTGCCACACACGCCATGGGTCATGTGCCTTGGCGCCTTACCTGCCAACAATGAAGCACGCATGCAGGCAGCAGGAGGAGAGGGAGAGCCACAATAAACCACGGCTAGTCCCAGCAATGGGCCAGGAGCTAAAGAAATTTAGATTTGGATCAGCCAAGCCCAAAGTGAAAGCTAGACAACAAGCTAACTTACTGAGGTCGCGGGGCCCGACAGCACGCACTCACCGGAGGGGGGAGAGATGAAGCCGCACAGCAGCCACGGTCAGCCCCAACATCAGCTACAGATCTAAAACATCATCCTAGTCAGTGGAGCTGCAAAAGCTCACTGGAGATTGTTAGCCTGCGTGCATGGACCACCCACTCTGCTTTATAGGCTCGGAGGTGCCGCCCACCAATCACCTCACAGGTGAGCAGCAGCGACATGCCACACAAGCAAACAGAAAGGCCCCACCCCCCCAGTCCGAAATTCTAGCCAGGCACTCTCTGTCTCTTTGTGGTGTTGGTCAGTAATACAGCACATGTACAAATCCTTTTTGAAGTAGCTCCATACTGGGCTGGTGCTTTACTCGGCCAGTGAGTAAAGTGCTCTGTTCAAAAACAACTGGAGAGCAGAGCTGCCACACGCACAAGCACTAAATGCCACAGGTAAGAGAGCTGTTTGCGGTGCTGACAGTGATGGAAAAAAATGTCACGGGATCGAATCATTAATCTTGTCAAATATTGTCATATGACAGCAGAAAGTACAGGTGTGGAGATGCATCGGCTGATAAAACATTACTTACGGCCGTTTTTCCAATAAGCCATGGACTCGCTGCTGTCAATATTTGCAGGGGATGCGAGGTGTGCCCCGGCGAAGGCCATTCTGAGAGGAGCAGAGAGCCTGCTGGGAAAAATACAGTGGTTCATGCTGGGTCTCCAGGAAGCTGAAAAGCCACTGGCAAAAAGCTATGAATTATTTTGAGCGCAAAATACATTTTCTTTGAAGACTGTGGGGCCATTAGAGCCCTTTTGCTCCCTTTTAAATTGTTTTTATGCTGTGAGTAATGTTAACCTTTGCTTTTGTAGTCATGAAATTCTCTCGGCACCTCTTTCTCCTGCCACAAAGCCGGGCGGGAAAGAGCGGATAAGTAGAGGAACCATTTACCGAGAGAAGGAGCAAAACTAAAGGCTGTCTGGCGTGTGGAAGGCCTATTGTGCATGAGAAAAAAAGCTGTGAAATTAGCTGCCTTCGAGAACCAGAACCACACACTTTAAAAATGGGCTTCTGTATTTAATAGGCTTGATTAACTCTGTAATTACTTACTTCTATTTTAGTATAGAAACTTGTGTAGTACTCTAAAACATGGACAAATGAAGGTCACTTTCCAATCCGTACGTCATGAACTCAGTGCTCTCCACCTCCCTGTGTGGAGTAGCACATACACTCTGAAGTCCACTGGTGACCACAGCCATGATTTTATGATATCTTGGTGCCAGTTATTTTATGTGGCAGGTTCACAGTAGGTTTTGCTCCTGGTTTACAGTCTTCAGGAAGCAGCTGGAGGTATCTAAGAGCCTTTTATCAGTGTGTGGTGGAGAGTATACTGTCCTCCTCCATCAGCGTGTGCTATGAGAACTTCTCTGCTGCTGACACAGAGTGGGTACTTCTGCTGCATTTTCACCAGCCAGAGCACGAGCAGAGCAACATCCATCAAAGAAGGGGACCTATTATGCTAACTGGACTTTTCTGAGCTTTCTACTATATTGTTTCCATCTCAACAACATACCTGGAGATGCATTTTGTTTCATTCACGCACGTTTGAGAAACCTGCTGCCATGCAGCCCCCAACTAAAATTTACACCAAAAGCAGCACAAGCGTAGAACAATGAACTGCTTTCTGTTTAACCAGTCTGACAGCACATGAATGTACCAGAGATTACTTGCTGCGTCGTTCCTCTAGTGCTGTAGTCGAGACCGCACTAATTGAGACCAAGACCAGTCCTAGTCTAGAGTACACCGAGACCAAGACAAGGTCGAGACTTTAAGGGTTCGAGACTGAGTAGAGACCGAGACCTTTAAGGACCGAGACCAAGGTAAATCAAGACCAGGTGGAAACCAAAACCTGGGAACATGAGTTTATCAGGAGCTGCAAATGCTCAGTTTCAGATTAGATTAGATTAGATACTGTATATACTTTATTGAATCCAAAGGAAATTTAGGACTTCACCATTCTTCTCCAGGAAGTACTACACATTTCTAAAACACATACACCAGCATCTCTGTCCACCACCCATCATTCAGTACACATTCTCTTCTCATGTGTGAACTCAAATCCTCACAACTTTATTCACCTGTGAATTCAACGGAGACAAACAGGAGGCAGCACTGTCTGTAGAGGGCTTCAGTCAGAGGAAGGCCTTGGCCATGCGCACTCCAGCACTACTTGAAAACTATGTTTTGTGTAGAACGCCGGCTTGTGCTGATGGAGTGAAGTGGGTGTGGTCAGCAGAAGGAGAGAGGGACTGGAACGTAATCCAAGCTTTTTCAGCCAACAGAAAGCATAGGACATTTTCAATAAATATTTATGCTTTTTAGTTATTAAATGTGAAATACACAAATTCACATCCCTCCTCTCACACAGAAGCCTGCTGCCTCAAAGACACAACTACCAAAACATGAATTGCCCACACTTTACACTGCACCTGGGGAACACATTTCATTTACATACATTATGCCAGCATGTTACATTGTGCAGCCGCTGGACTGTTCACAATTAAAGAGGCTTTACTGTATTATCTTTTATTCATATTTTGAAACCAGTCTTGGTCTCCTCTAGAACAGCAGCATGTTATACAGCCTTTTAAAAGATTATATGACTAAAAGAGAACATTTCCAATAATTACTTTACTACTGCCATAAAGAAACAGATGAAGAGACAAGCAGAGGGCAGGTCTGTTCTGATTTTTTGAACAGAAACAGAGAAAAAAAGCTTTTTTATTGATGCAATGTTTCTCCAAAACTGAAAATGTCTGTGAGGAATCAGTGAAAACAGAGCTGTACACAGTTTTTTGGATAAATGAATGAGAACAGACTGGATGTAGAGGGCTTGTTGATTGGTCAGTGCTTCCGGGAGTGGGCGGGGTTTCACATGTTTACATAGAACTGTGAAGCCATGCGTTTTCAGCTCTTGAGAAGGGCAGTGCCTTAGCATACAGAATTACGCAAACGTGTGAATGAAACAAAAATACTACTCCAGGTCTGTTTTTGAGGTGGAAACAACATTATAACATGGTAGAAAGCTCAGGAAAGTACATTTTTAAATCCATCTAGTCAGGCTCTCGCTGACTCATTTTAGTCTGGTCAGTTGTGTGGCAGTGCAAAAAGCCTCTCAGCATTTCTCATGAACAACATGGCGACGCTGTAAAACTAGCTAAGCAGTAATAGTAAGTACTCTGCACAGCTGGTTACTGCACTACTTCATTCATCTGTGTGATAGAAGTATTTTCTTTCTTCCACAGACAGTTGAGACCTGACCCACAGAGCTGTTTTAAAAGGTAGATATCTGTACTCTCTCTGTTGTCGGTCACATGTGTTTGTTATTTGTCTCGTTCAGCAGGTGTTCTGTTTTTACCATTCAGGTGTTCAGTCATCAGAAACTAAGACATGGGCAGTTGTGGGGAGGAGCCACAGCCACTGAGAAAAAAAGTGCTCCTTTCATCCGCTCCACTGTTTTAAATAGTGCTGTATAAAACCAAAGCAATAGTCATTCATCTTCCCCCACTTATCCATGTTTTGTCGTTGGTGTTGGACACTGCAGGTGGTGTCCTGGAGTTGAAAAAGAGAGACTGGTGACTCTGGATGTCTGAGTCAGGAGAAGTTCATTTACCATCAGTACAGGATCATGAGACGCTTAACACATTGTGGTTAGAAAAGACAAGGATAGTTTAATCTAAAGGGAGAAACATGACAGGTTTAAGAATTAGACCATAATTTAAAATAGGTAAGTCATATGAATAAAAATATTAGTACAACCTGAATTCCGGAAATGTTGGGTGTTTTATTTTGTATAAAATAAAAACTAAAAGAAATCATGAGCCAATGTTTTATTCACAATAGAACATAGATAACTTAACAAATGTTTACACAGAGAAATGCTACACTTTTAGCACAAAATGAGCTAATTTCAAATCTGATGTCTGCTACAGGTCTCACAATAGTTGGGACAGGGGCAGGTTTACCATGGGGTAGCATCTCCTCTTCTTTTCAAAACAGTTTGAAGACGTCTGGGCATCGAGGTTATGAGTTTATGGAGTTTTGGTGTTGGAATTTGGTCCCATTCTTGCCTGATATAGGTTTCCAGCTGCTGAAGAGTTTGTGGTCGTCAGTACTTGTTTAGGAGTTCTTTTGGATTAATTACTGCCTCAGATGGGTGTTTGTTTATTTGTTTATTTATTAGGCTCCCCGTAGCTTCCACCATAGTGTTTGCTAGTCTTCCTGGAGTCCAGATTAAAAAATGCAATAATTTAAATACAATATGCATAATAATGTTTAAAAATCACTCAAAATCATTTCAATGTAGAATATGAAACATAACATATACTCAGAAAACCCTTTCTGAAACACATTTACATAAAGCGATCATTCAAAGTTAGGACTAAATTTTTTTTTTTTTTTAAAGGATATAAACTGGGTAGAATCCTTAACTTTTTAGGTGTGTCCTGGAGGGGGTCAGCCTGTGGCACTGCTGACGTGTTATGAAGCCTAGGTCGCGCTGATCGAGGCCTTCACCTGTGTTACTGGGTCTGCTGTTTCTCTTGGACAATACTGAGTGTCCTCTGGACAATACTTCACAGATTCTCTCTGAGGTTCTGAGTTTGCTGGTCAGTCTGTCCCAGTAATACCATGGTCATGTGCCCAGTGTGTGGTACTTAAGGCTGGGCCGGACCCAAAGTCCTGCTGGATGATCAAATCAACATCCCCATAAAGCTTATGAGCAGAAGGAAGCATACAGTCCTCTAAAACTTCACAGTAAAAGGCTGTGTTGGCTTCATACTTACCACAGTGGCCTATTAACTTCCATTAGAAAAGATGCTGCTGACCCTGTCTCTGGTTCAGCAAAGCCCTGACACAGTTGTAGATAAATGTCTTGATCCCTCAGTGTGTGGAGGCTCCTGATGCTCTGACTCCAGTCTCAGTCTGAGCAGTCCCTGACTCCTTGTGTAGCCGACCGAACCAGACTAAGACCATTTAAAGGCTCAGAAAACCTCTGCAAATGTTTCCAGTCCATTTGTTTGAGTGTGACTCCAACAGTTAACAATATTCAGCTTTTTCCACAATATTCTGATTTTGTAAAAAAAAATAATTTGCAGCTTTTTGTAACTGTGAGCCATAATTATCAAAATGATCAGAAAATAGTGCTTGAAATGTTTCACTGTGTGTGTACTGAAACTATAAATATACTGTATGTGTTTGAAATTTTGAACTGAACCGCTGAGAGAAAAATTCTCCTTTATATGATCCTCTTATCTATTGAATAATGCCTGTGTTAGATATTGCCATAGTGCATCTTTAAAGGCTGGGACACACCAGGTCGTCTGGCGCAGTCGGACAGTTTGACGCGGTTCATGATGTGACTCTGTTTGGTGTGTTCTGCACCGTAGGGCATAGTAGGAGACAGTTGGACCTAGTTCTGGTCAACTGAATATGTTGAATCAGAGTCAGGCATCAGCTTTGAAGGAGTGCTCTGATTGGCTGTGTGTTCCTTTCACAATTTGCCATACAGCTCACAATTAACTTTAAAATATAAAGAACTTTTGTTGTAACAACTATTAATTATATTTAATTTAATATCTTTTATTTTATATCTATGTAACGATGCACTGAAGTCACGATTTTCTGTTCACGATGTTTTTTTTTCTTTCAATTTTTATTTGCAGACTTAGTTGCAGTATAATTATGACCAAAATATTTTTTTACATAGCTTATTTGTGTCTCCTTATCAAACTTAAATTGTTGTACACTTCTTATTAACTGAAATGTAATAAAAAAGTAGGTAATAAAACAATAACATGTAAAAATTACAAAAATATATAACATAATTTGTTAGTGACTTTTATTAACCTCTTTCTAATCTCCTCCAAAAACAGATACACTTTAGTAGCAAGCAATGCACAGAGAAGCAGCTTGTCATAAATCCACACCTCAAGAAATATATAATGGGCCTAATATAAGTCAAGTCTTATAAAAATATCAGTGAGGAAAGACACATCCTCAGTAAAGACTCTGATCATGGAAATGCTCCGGGGGAGGGGCCACTGAAACTTCAGATATACTTCAAGTTGCTGTTAGCCCCTTAGCTTTGCTTTAGCTCGCTGCTAAGAACTAGCTACTTTCTGAATGATGGTGAACGGAGCAAAAAGGTATGTGCTGCCTAAATAATGCAGAGGTGTCTCTCCTGTTGTCCGCCCTGAGCGCTTGTTGTTCCCTTGTGAATGAGGGCACTGTGTGCGCGCTCCTCTGTCTGTGTGAGATGTCCCGAGGAGAGACTCCTGAGTCGCTCCAAGTAATTAGTAAAAAGTACAGCCTTTTCACATTACTGGCTAGTGATTTTATGAGTTCTGTAAACTAAACCTTGATACAAATCCCTGTTTGTTTTAAGTAAAATGGCCAGGTAATGATGTCTAGTGCCAAACAAGTGAGCCAGATTATGCACCAGTGGCCTCCATGCTGTTTTAAAGGGACATCGCGATTAATTTTTTCCCACACCGAATCAAATTTTTTCTTTTGCATCAATTTTTTTCCGATTTACGAAGAATTGTTACATTCCTACCTTCTGTAAATGAAAATATAATCCTCTTTCTGAGGCAAACAGCTTCAATAATCCAGTCTCTTTTATTCATTACTGTGATCAGACCAGTTTAATTTAGCGCGTATGATTATTATTCAATGACAAATACTTGAATGCTGTGGAGGTTTATTTACAGGAGCCCACAATCGGCAGAGTTTCAGCAGAGTGACTAGCGCCGCCTGCTGTTATAAATAGTTATTACGTCTTGCACATGCGCAGAACCTACTCGCTGCAGTAGTGGGTCTGAGTCTCTTTGGTTTGTCTGGAAATTCTTTTTGTGCTGACCAGGGGACAAATGTTGAGACAAAGCATCATCCTGCCTCTTCTGACAGTGGACAGGCGTTGGGTTGGTGTGTCCCAGCCTTAATATGTAGAATCTCTGTATTTATTCTCTTTGTCATTGATACTGAGCCAGCCCTGAGCCTGTGATGACAGCTCTCCTTTAATCTACCTGACTGCCATTTTGCATTTGATAAACAAACACTGTCTTTGGTGTAAAAAATGCGCACGGTGTTTTCACTCTTGAATGGGCCGCTGGAGGCCTCTGTCAGATGTCTTCTTTGTATCTGGACCCCCACCTGCCCACCCATCCCCCGGTTTACATTAATATGTATGTATTTAATGATACATAATGACGGGTAATAAAATGTTAGGGTAAGTCAAAAAAGAGAAAAGCGTCTCCATGGTAACCACCTGGGCCCGTGCAGAGAGCAGGGGGCACATGGCAGCAGAGTCTGGTGTGATTACATGTGCTGGAGGTACACACTGCTCACTGTAATTGGTGCAGCTATTCAGAAAGACTGGGCCATGTCTGTGTCTGAGAGGAAGCTATGGTCTAAAGCAGTGGTTCTCAAACTGTGGTACAGGTGCCACTGGTGGCACATGGGTTTCTTCTGATGGTATGCAGGAGTCTTTTGCAGATCAAGTCCTGAATTAGTTCAAGATTATTTAGTTTATTTTATCATTTGATCCAGTAGTGAAATGTCAGACCACTGATTAGGTTTGGTTTATAGACAGTTAAATCCTGGTTTAATTCTGGTTTAGACCTTGTTTAGTCTTGCTTTAGTCCTGGATCAGTCATTGTTTCATCCTAGTTTAGATCTTGTTTAGTTCTGGTTTAGCTCATTCAAGATTGTACTTGGAAAGCCAAATATTTTGGTGGTAATTGATGAGAACAGTTTGAGAATGAGTAGTCTCATATTGTGAATAAAATAATTCTGGGGTAAAATGTAAAAAGTCATTCTCAGCGGTGCTGCCAAATTGGGCTTTATTTGAACACCTTGGCCTGGAAAAAAATAGCATTGGGTTGGTTTATAATATCTTTACAATATCTTTTCACAACATTCAGTGAGTTTTTAGAAAATATTCAGGAGAAAATACCAACAAAATAGTTGTTATTTTATGGCAGACAGTAGAAATAGAAATACACATTTTAATAAACTGCTGTGTCCTCCCACTCATATATCAGGTCAAAATGAGTGATTCATGTTTGGTTGCTCACATTTCATGTTGGTATTTCATACGTTTGTTGTAGTTTCTATGACTACCTGACCAGGAAGGTTTTGGTCATCTGATTTCACTCTTTGTGGGGAACCAGTTTTTCTTACTTTTTTGTGCTGCTAAGTTTTGTGTTCTTTTTTATGTATAACAGTTTTAACATTTAGAGCAGTTGTGATTTAGGCTGGTTTTTATTGTGTTGGGAGGGTTTTACGTTTTGTTTGGGCTGGAAGTGAGATCTGGCAACCCTGTTTCTCACCAAAATAGGGGAATAAACAGCAGAGTAAATTGCCATTGTCTGTGTGTGTTGTCTAAATATTAGCTCTGGCCAATATCCAGAATGTACTCCACCTCAGAGCCATAGTCAGAGGAAGATGATACATAAATGTTTCATGAGGAACAGACTGCTAAAACTGCAACGGATAGTTTGACATTCAAGAAATATGCATATGCTAGTCTCTACAGTCTCTACATCTGCACACCAAAAATAAATTATAAACCAGTGGCTTGAATCACACTGTGTTGGCACCAAATGAAAAAACTGGCACTAGGTTTTGCTATTATTAATTAAAAATGTAATTCTGTGCTATAGCTAATATCACAGATTTCCATTAAGTGGAGTCTTGGTCCAACAGCAGACCTGATATGTATATCAGCTGTATATGGTGGAAGGATGTAATCTGTCTTGACTTGATCAAACTGGTGAGCTGCTGTATGGCTAAGAAATACTGAACATAATCAGAAAATCTGTATAAAGCCATTTATGGTAATGCTTAAATTGGTCTAAGCATTATGTAGGAGTTCCAGAGCTGTCAAAAACATGAGACCCAGTGTTTATAACCTTAACAGTTTTATTTCTATGGATGGAAGAGTAACAGGCGGAGTAACCAATCAGAGCAACAAAGGACAGAACATAAGCAGCGCCGCTGACCTGGGCCATTTCTCAGATCCCATTATGCAGACTCCAGATTTGTGTACTCAGAGGTACAGACTTGTGGGAGCAGACTTGGAGAGTGGACTTGAGAAGAACGCAAGGGTGGACTTAGTTTTTTTTTCAGATTTTGGGATGAGGTGAACTTGATGAAATCACAGGAAGAAGCTCTCCTGTGGCTCTGACCCCATACATTTCCACTCAAATGTACTTTTTGTTTTGTTATATGCACAAGTTTACAATGGCACACTTGAAGAATGTCTTCGTATTTAATAAAAAATAAAATCTTGTGAAATTGAAGCATATATAGCATAACTCATATAAATAAAACAGAAAACCAGCACCTGAACTGCATGAATTAGGTCTGTTTGTTATAATATATTGTTATAAATATTATTATTATTATAAATAATGTGAGCAAATTAATGCATATAAAGAGAGATGGGTCAAAGTTTGTTTTAATTTATCTGCTTGAAAACAAAGTAGTTGAAAGTGTACAACTTTGGGAAGAAGGGGTTAAAAACAAACCCAGTGCATCAGGCAGTTCCTTCTTGTATTTCCTGTAGTATTGATTCTAGAGGGACTGGCACACAGCTGTTGTGTCTGCTTTACTCTACGCTGAAGGGGTAGACTGCAGTGATCCAAGCAATGATCCATGCACAATGCTAAATGCATTCTGAGATTTGTACCTGCCCGAGAATGCCCAAGAGTCCACGACTCTCCTCTGACACATCCCAGTTCACAGAATTACGCATATTGAGAAGTGTATCCAAAACAAACATGGCACCATCTTGGTTATTTTTGATAGAAGATTATCTTCCAGGATGTGCTGCAGATAAACAGCTGTGATAGGCCGGGTCCAAATCAACTGAGAGGAAACTACTCTCTATGGCTGAGGAACGAGACTCTCCTGCTTTTGATAAGAAAGTCGGAGGGGCAGGCTGGCCAGGCTAGACTTGGCCAGTGCTGGAATAGACACTTTCCCAGTAGCATTGATTCAGTGTTTATAAGCCTTGTCAACCATCAGCCAATGGGAGCTTCCTTTATGTGACTGGAGGAACAGATCCAAATGTATGTAATGTGATTGGCCAAAGTTTGTTCGCACTGGCTGAACATTTTTATCAAAATCCATTTTACATCAACCTTACGTGACATCTGAAGGTCTATCCTCAGACATTCCTGTTACAATGCACTATGAGGTGATTAAATCATTTTCCTTTTGTTCCTGTAAGACACACGCTTTTCTAATATCACAAAGCCACTATTTTAGAACTTTTGCTGTTTCTAAAGCCCTTCCTCTCTGTGATTTGGCTGCTGAGCCTCACAGATAAATGCGTTGCCGCACAAAAGCAGATTGTTCCACGTGTCAGGGCCAGCACTGTCGACGCCGGCTCAAAACATCAGCGCTTTGTTTTTCAGCCACTCAACGTTTTATAAAAAGAATAGGTAGCACACAAAAACACTTTCATATTTTCAGCTTGTCAAATCATATGCAAATCTGCCGAACAATGTGTTTTGAGGCCGTGTGGCGGGGCTGGGGGCTGCTACGGCGGGGATCCGGAGTAGCAGGCAGGAGTCCATTTCACAGAGATGAGGCAGAGGTAATAGATTTGGCGGGGGGTCGCTCTCTCACTCTCTCTGCTGTGACTTTTTTACTTGGATGCCATGTTTGTGTAGGTAAACAGAGGAAATGCATTTGTGGGCCTCCCCCTGAGCAGCGGTGTAAACCTGAGCATATACTGACAGTCGTAACCATCTGTTATGGGGAAATGACTTTTGTGTCTGAGTCTGCCTGCTCCAGTGACGCGAGCTGATGGACAGAGAGAGGACATGGCTCTGTTTCCACCAATCAGACATTTGCGTTTATCCACAACAACACAATACACAACACTGCTTTAAGTCTTTCACTCACACTTATTTATGTTGTCACCTTTTGACTGTCAGACCATTCATCTTTTGGAAAACTATGTATCAAACTCCAGTTCCAGGGACCAAATCAGGTTCTCTATGATTTTATATCTTGAACAAAAAATTGTTATAAGCTGGGCTGAAGAAATGACTTACATGATTACACAACCAGGATACAGAAATAAAAATGTGCGAACAATAAAACTACAGAAAAATATGTGTAATCAGCAAACAGTAAACTTGATCCAAAAAGGGATGACTGTAACCTGATTTGTATTGGGCCATAACTGTCAGTACTGCCACACCACTGGCCCATAATTTAGTCCCTCCAGAATTTTGTGGGGAATTTTTGTGATTGTTGCGGCCTAAAATGTCTGATTTTGCAGAGGGTTTTCTTAAAAGTTACGCTAAAAGTTGTGATTTTTTTGTCTATATTTACAGGTAAAAAATTCCAGAGGTGATACAAATTCAATGTAATTAGATCTTTTTCTTTCAAATGTTGGCTAGAATTACAAAAACTGTTTTAAACATATTCAATTCACTTCAGTTTTATTTGTATGGCCCAGTATCACAACAAAAGTTGCCTCAAAGGGCTTCACAAACAGTTGATCAAACATAAACACACAATCAGACTTAACACACAATCAACACAAACAATAGCTGCTAACAGCTGTGGGAAAAAAAGAATAAACCTTATGGAGCCCATATTGAAGGAGAGATCCTCTCCCAGGACAGACAGGAAACATGTGTCTAGGACTGTTAGTTCATTAGCTCATCTATAGGATCATAGATCAGCTCTGTGAGGATGCAGCAGGGGCTTCATCCAGACAGGTGAGTGGGGTGAGGTAGGTCTGGGAAGTCCATAGGAGGTGAGGATATGGGCCCACAGGTTGGGCCAGTGAAGTGAAGCTAGCACAGGAGTAATGTGTTCTCTCCTGTTAGTTCCTGTCAGTAATTTTGACATACTAGTATGCAGGATGGTGGCAATTAATTTATTAAAAACCAGTGTTCTAATAGGCTAATTAGGCTACTTTTTAAAATTATTGTTGTTATGTAGGCTACTGCCTACATCCAGTCATTAAAATACTGAAGATGTTTGCTGTGCTGTAGGTTTTGCAAAATTAACATTTAAAGAACATTGGCCTCAAAGCTTCAGTGTGGTCTAAACTTGCTGCTCCTTCACCTCTTTATGCAATGACAAAGTTCGACAAAGTTGCAGGTTCGTTACAGGATAAATTCACTAGGTTTTGCTTGATTTTGCGTTAATAGTTGTAATATTGTGAATTCCTGGAGGGACTGATAATTGTCAGTACTGCCACATCATTGGTCAGCCACATTGCCCTGAGCAGGACAAGATGGATTTCAATAAGTGTGTGCACAAGAATTCATCCTGCTGATAATTTAGAGCATACATTATCAAAAATACTGATAGGAGGCCTTGCCATAATTTGGAAATGTCCAATAACCATGATCTTTAATCTCATATAATTCATATTTACTGCCAAAAATACCCACAAATACTGCAACAAACTCTTTTATAACTCTCTCTCTCTCTCATGTATATTGATAGAAGCATCTGTTCAGCCGAAAATACTTTGAGCCACAGACTTTCTGCCAGGTTAAAAAAAAACTTGTTTAAGGGATCGTGCTGAGAAAATAGCAGTGTGCCAGAGCAGTGTGGGCTCCAGAGCAGGCCGTGGGTGTCCAGCGCTCACCTGGGCGTGTGTGGATGGGAGGAAGGCTGTCAGGAGCAGTGCATGATGGGACAGCGGAGCCCCAGACACACAGATAACCCTGCATTTGTGTTACTGGTAAACAGCGGCTAGTTTTGGAGTTTGTCGGTGTGTGTTGAGAGGCAGCGGGCTGAGAGGTGGATAACAGCCATGCATGAACTAGATTAGATGTGGATTTGTTTTGTTTTTCCAAATGGAGGACAGTTGAAATTGTGTTGTGCCGGGATCATAACAGAAGCATCACTCAGCTGTCAGCTACAAGTCCCCATGTAAATGATGAGATGGCTCTGACAGAGAGAGGAGGAAACTGCATAAGCCTAGAAGCTGTTGCCATGTTAAGTTCCCATTTGTGGAAGGTTGTATCTTCATTCATTAATTTTCTTCCCTATCCCAGTGACTTTGGGCCTTAAGCGGGGTACGCCCTGGACAGGAACTAGCTTGTCACAGGGCTGACACAGAGACACACACATAAGCATTTACTAGTAGCAATTTACAGTAACTCACCTAACACATGAATGTCTTTGGATGGTTGGAGGAAGCTGGAGTACCCAAAGAGAACCCACAGCAACATGGGGAGGAGAGTTCATGTGTTGGCTGGCCTGAGGATCGAACCCACAATCTCCTTGCGGAAGCGAGGACACTAACCACTCTCCCACTGTTCCCCCAGGTCTTATGTTTGTAAAGTTGTATTATACATTATCCATGAAGCTTCTTAAACCAACAACACTAGAGGATTGTGTGCATGATGCGGGGCATGACTTGGGGGGTGGGGAAGTGGGAGGCAAGGGGGGAGGAGGGAAGGGGATCTCAGATAAGTAACAAACATGTTGATATGTGTAGCTGATGAAACAACAGCAACCAACCAAAGAATGCAACCAGGAAGCATCACCAAGCAACTGTTGCATCATTTTAACGCTCAGAAATACTGTATGTTGGGTGTTCCAGGATCCTTCAGATTGAACATATGATAACACACAGCTTGTCCCTACATGAAAGCACATACGTTGCTTTTACAAAGTATTGGTATTACAACACTGGCCCAGTATTTACTTGACACTGGTTCTCTGTTTAAAAAATTGCAATATCGCACACCCCTAGTCAGAATGGATATTCCACAACAGACTGAACTTCAGGTGCTGACAGGATTGTCTAATTTAAAAAGTTGAAATCTTCACCAGTATGGCTCAGCCTGGGTACTCTGCATGTGATAACCTGCAGATTTATAGGCAATAAAGGTACCATGTGTGGAGTGTTGTACAAAGTAAGCCATCAGGAAATGCATCAGTCTGTTTCCACATGGGTATGTTTATCCAAAAGATGCAAGTGTAAGCAACGTTTTTCCACCATATGTTACCAGAAAAAGACCTGAACCTTCACAGCTCATCTTACTAAATGAAAGGGAAAGTTGGCTGCACCACTATTACAAGTTGTTTCTAATCTTTTAACCCCCAAACTCAATACAGTATTCTCTAGTATCATTTTACTACAGGGTTTTGTCATCAGTCAACATCCAATGTTTCACTTGTTAGCACCAACTTTCAGCTGCAACAGTGGGGCCATAGCTTATAATACAGCAGTCTAATACTCTACTACTCTAAGTACTCAAAATCTGTATTCCAGCAAAAGTACAGTTACTTCAAAAAGGGTTGCTGATACACTAAAGAAACATTTTAAACTTGATTTTAACACACCCTGAGAATCCACATTTCTCTGTACAGTAGGCTTTAATTGATTATACATCAGCTTTTAACTGTATCAGCCACATACTTTAGCTAAGAGACTGTCCAGACACAACATTGAGACCAGTCTTATTTGCTGGCTAATAGACCTCCTCCACCTGCTCTCCTCAGGGCTGTCTTCTTTTACCCAATCTTTTAGTGCGGTACCCAAATGAGTGTCGAATGCTAGTACAACAGACAGCACTTTTGAGTTTACACAACAACACTAGCAGTGCCCACCAGCTTTTATCAAAATCTCAAAATTTTTTGGTAGACTGCACTTTTATGAGAATATTTTAGTTGTGTATTATTGAATATGTTTTTACCTATTCTTTTATTTGTTGGTTTTGGAGCACTTAAAAATACAAAAAACAAAAACAAAAAACAAAAACAAAACAAAGAGTACTTGCAAAGCTTGGTGCACACCTGTGAACAATTGAAAGAGAGACGTCCAGATCTTTAAAGGGACCCAACAGATCTCCTCTGACTCGAGCCACCCTCTGTGGGTTTCTATTTGTCCAAAATGAAGGACACATAGATATAAAGCTCTTTTATTCCTGTTGTCATTGGTATTTTAAATCAGTAACTCTGGTGTATTTACATAATTTTATTTAATCTATTGTTTACTCTTTAATTTCAATTCAGTTCAGTTTTATTTGTATAGCCCGGTATCACAACAAAAGTTGCCTCAAAGGGCTTCACAACAGTTGATCAAACATAAACACACAATCAACACAAACAATGACTACACTAAACTAAACAGACCCAGGATACTCCTGTCCTTAGACCTTCTTTCTCAGTAAGGAAAAACTCCTAAAAAAAAACAGTTGTAGGAAAAAAAAGAAGAAACCTTATGGAGCCCATATTGAAGGAGAGATCCTCCCCCAGGACGGACAGGCAATGTGTCTAGGTCTGTTAGTTCATTAGCTCATCTATAGGATCATAGATCAGCTCTGTAAGGATTCATCCAGAGGGGAGTGGGGTGAGGTAGGATGAGGAAGTCCATAGGATGCAGCAGGTGGGCCTCATCCAGACAGGTGAGTGGGGCGAGATAGGTCCGGGAAATCCATAGAGGTGAGGTTGAGGGCCCACAGGTCAGGACAGGAGCACAGATGGGGTCAGCTTCGATCCAATGGTCACTGGGACATCTGCCAGCAGCCAGGCATCTGAAACACTCCCCACTCCCCCAGAGGGGAGCGGGAGAGAGGGACAACTTGTGAATAGCAATGAACTGATTGGAGATATAGAATATTTGATAATATTAATGACAGTGATAGAAGAGGAGCAGCAGATGAAACCAGAGGACAGAGGCTCAGTGCACCATACTTCCCCCAGCTTCTAGCTCCTAGAGCAGCCTATCTTCAGCTGTGGAGTTAACCCTGTTCCTAGCTGGCCTGACCATAAGCTTTCTCGAAGAGGAACGTTTTAAGCCTAACCTTAAATGTAGAGACTGTGTCTGCCTCTCTAACATGAGCTGGAAGCTGATTCCATAAAACAGGAGCTTGGTAACTAAAGGCTCTACCTCCAACTGTACTTTTAGAAACCCTGGGAACCACTAATAGCCCTGCATTTTGTGAGTGCAGTACTCTGCTTGGTTGGTATGGCTCTATAACATCATTAATGTAGGATGGGGCCGTACCATTTATGGCCTTGTAAGTCAGAAGAAGGCTTTTAAACCTAATTCTGAATTCAACTGGAAGCCAGTGAAGTGAAGGCTAGCACAGGGGTAATATGTTCTCTCGTGTTAGTTCCTGTTAATAATCTTGCTGCTGCATTTTGAACAAGCTGAAAACATTTTAACGAGTTTTTAGGGTTTAAAGTTACAGTTATGTCTCTCACACAGGTGCACTAAGTTTCTCAACGCAGTCATTCTGATCAGATTTAATTGATAAATACAACTGTGTATCGTCTGCGTAACAGTGAAAATTAATGTCATGTTTTCTGATTATGTTTCCTAAAGGCAGCATGTAAAGCATGAACAGAATGGGTCCAAGTACTGAGCCTTGTGGCACTCCATAGCTAACTTTACTGCACTGTGAGCAATGTTCATTTACACTGACAAACTGGTACCTATCAGATAAGTAGGATTTATACCAGCAGAGGGCGGCTCCTCTGACCCCTATGTCACAGTCTAATCTCTGGAGTAAGATGCTGTGGTCAATGGTCTCAAAGGCTGCACTGAGATCTAACAGAACCAGGATTGAGACCAGTTCATTGTCTGAACTTAATAACAAGTCATTTGTGACTGTAACTAATGCAGTTTCTGTACTATGGTGGGGTCTAAACCCTGACTGAAAATCTTCAAATAAGCTATTGTCCTGTAGTTGGCTGACATGTATGCTGTGTATGTGTTCTGCTGCTGTAAAACCATTTGCCCCTTAAGGATAAAAAAGACTCCTTGAACCTTGACAATCATTTTAAATAGAAGTTAGTTAGTTTTTTAAAATTATTTATTTGTTATTTTAATTTTTTACTTACAATGAAATTACATGACTAAAAGTATGTAGTAACTTTTCACAGCTGCCTCAGGACCAGTGACAATGAAATGTCGTTCACTGCCCACTCCAGGAAATGCTGACCAATCAACAAGCTCTCCACATCCAGTCTGCTCTCATTGATTTATCCAAAAAACTGTGTACAGCTCTGTTTCTACTGATTTCTCACAGACATTTTTACTTTGGGAGTAAAATGGCATATTACAAAAACATTAAAGGAAGTGAAGTGCTCTTTTTCTTTGATTATATTCAACACACAGTTAAATATTTAACTAGTCGCTGAGCGCGGATGCGGGATATTGTTGTGTCAGTTAACTAAACCTGGCGCACTTTATTTCAGCGGATATAAAGCACACAGGAACATTTTACTAAAGTATGCGACCCTAACCCATCCGCGCTCAGCGATTAGTGAAATATTTAACACACAAATGCTAAAACCCTTGTTTGAAGGATAAAACTGCATTAGTCCATTGCAACATTAGTTTGGTGATTTTATTTTGCGATGGGTACAACATAAATATGTTTTTTGAAGCTGTCCCTGTCTGGCGGCTCGCTTACAAGCTGTGACCGGAAGTGGATCATTCCGATTAGCCGAATGCAGCAGAAGTAGTTAGCGCTTAACCCCTACTGTGACCGGGCCGGATGACGAGCAAATTGTCTGGCCAATCAGAGCGCGTGTAGCTCTGACCAATACAGAGATTGTTACATCGCTTTGCTTTTTATTTTATTTAACTTTAGCCAGGAGGACCAGGAACGCCACGGAAAAGCTAAAAGGAGAAGCTAATCGGAGAAGCTAATACATTTTGCAAATGCCGAAAAGGTTTTGTAAATACATTTAGAAATCGGTTTCCTAAATGGATTAATGAATAACGCCAGTAATCCTTCTTTTATTAAAACCATTTAGTAATCCATTTATTAAATCCTCTTTTAAAAACTCATTTAATAAAACCATTTAGCAATTCGTTTATTAACGGCTCTTTTAAAAACTCTTTTAATAAAAGCATTTAGTAATCCAATTATTAAATGCTCTTTTAAACACTCTTTTAATAAAACCATTTAGTAATCCATTTATTAAATGTTCTTTTAAAAACTCTTTTAATAAAAGTATTTAGTAATCTCTTTATTAAATAAACTTTTAAAAACTCTTTTAATAAAAGTATTTAGTAATCTCATTTATTAAAGGCTAAACTTTTAAAAAGTCTTTTAATAAAAGCATTATTCCTTTTCGCATGGCACTCACGGTCCTCCATACCATATAGCAGTTCTAGAGCAAAATTGGTTTAAAAGTATGAATAAAAGCAGAATATAGCTCCTTAAAAGTATTTAAAGTATGCTGTAACTGAACTTTACCACACTGCTGCTCAGAACTAGAGAACTAGAGAGCTCAAATGAAGGACAGCAAGAGCAGGATTTCAACTTAAAAATGCTGATCCTCAGAATGATTTTTTTTTTTTTTAAATGGGAGTCATAGATCCACCATACAACCGTGTCTACCTATGTCAGCTTGTATTTATCTGATACTTTGGCCCAACACTGAGCTGTCTACGCCTCTGTAACAGTTTAACAAAGCCACACAGATCTGCACAGATTCCTGAGGATCCTGCAGTGTGCGGACTGGAGCCAGGCCACGCAGTTGATGGTTGGGAGATGATTATTGTGCGTCTTCTTTCCTCTCTTGGTAATCATTTCGCAGCCGTCATGGCGCTGCTAATCAACCATCATAAGCCCGTTCTCTGGCCGCGGTGCTGTGAGAATGGCAGAGTGGAATGTATGTGGACTGGGGCGGAGATGCCCCCTGGATCCTTCCTCCGGCTCTAAACTCTGCTCCGATCCCTCGCTGATCAACAGAGCTCTCAGTTTCACTAATACACTCATTATCCACGTCTGGGAAACACAGGCAGGACAGAGGATGTAAGACGATGCATGTGAAAGAAGACATTTTCCTGAGACGTCTTTTTGCTCAGCTAAGCACTTTATGTCTACACATAAAGTGTCTATTAATTTGCATGAGGAAGGGCATCTGCTGTAAAACCTGTGCTAGATTACCCATGCATACAATTTGCTGTAGTGACACCTGAAGGGAAAGAGAGCAAAGCTTTGGACTACTTTGTTGAACAGACATTATTCAGGTCCTCTGACTCTGGCTGTGTTTTTATCATGGCTTCAAAAGTCTGTGAGACAAGCAGCGATCCAAAGCCTATCATCTTTAATTCTAAAGAGAGCTTCTTCAGTTTCATTCATGTTCAACCTTAGAAGGTTTCAAATTTCTAGTTTTCAATCTCTATATTTAACATAATCAGCATATTTAGTTAATGGGCTTTTCATTCAGTAAGTTGGCTTTGGAGATTTGTGGGTTACTAACAGTGTAATAACAGCTAAGTTAAAACAGAGGCTTTACCAGTTAAACTGCCTGTTGGTTGCATAGACAGACTGAACAGGAGTGGACTGAGAAGATTTTTGGGGGACAACACATTTTAGGATAAATGACTAAATACAGGGACGGCTGGTTTTAATGGGCTAGATGGGCTAAGCCCTCCCTGTCATTTTCGTTATGTCAGACATCAACAGAATGTTACTGTTATTAAAATGGCAACAAGACAAAGAAAAAACCCCACAGAGGACTAAACAACAACGCAGGCTTCAGCAGAATCATCAGGTGACAAAGGAAAGTGCTAAATACCATCAAAAAGAGACAAGAGAAGTTATGAAATTTGCTTCGTATTAGCCGCTGCCATCTTGTTTATTTTTGAAGATATCTTCCATGTCAACTCAAGTGATTGTAAATGACCCTGTATGCCAGACAAACCAGACTTTCCTGCTTTCCAAAAGTAAGTACCTTGTGTGTTTGCAAACATTAAAAGTGGGGTCAGAATGGGGTGCATGGTGGCAGAGTGGTTAGTGTTCTCGCCTCCCAGCAAGGATGGGATGGGTTCGAGCCCTGGGCCGACCAACACCATCACTCGAACTCTCTGGGTGGAGTCTGCCTCCCACCGTCCAAAGAGTGTTAGGTGAATTGGTGACTCTAAATTGACCCTAGTGAGTGAATGTGAGAGTGAATGGTTGTCTGTCTGTGTTCGTCTCTGTGTCAGCCCTGTGACAAGCTGGCCCCTGTCCAGGGTGTACCCCTGCCTACGGCCCAAAGTTACTGGGATAGGCTCCAGTCACCTGCGACCCCTAATGGGAATAAAGAAGAAGAAAATGAATGAATGAATGACATTATCAAATGTTAAACAGATATCATGTATGAACTTGAACAGAGCAGCCTGTTCAGTAGTTAGGCCTAAAACTGCTGCTGAAATGGTCCAAAGATTCAAGATAAAGGAAGTAAATTTGAGTCTTGACCTGCCTTAGCTCCTGAACTAACCCAGACGTTTGCCTCCACAGCACTGCTACATTATTGAGTTTTGTTTTAGTGCACGATTCTGGTCGCAGCAGTGAGCTTTTGTGAACCCTCCACTTCCACTGCCCTCAACAAGGGTGGCTCTTAAGAACTATACACTTAGTTAAAATAAAAGAATTAGTCAGCCTGTATAACGACAGCTCTCTCTGTGCTCTCTTTATTCTCGAAGCATATTTTTCCTCACTGCTCTGTTACTTTCGGTTAACCTTTTCTGAGAATTGACATGAAACATATATTCTAAGGTATGTAATCACCTGGTTCTTTATATGTTTTTTCCCCAGACTATACCCAGAAACAGAAAGAAAGGAAGTACTTTAACCAGAACTATCCAGCCTTTTTAAAGCCCAATTATTACTAACCAATTATTTTAAAATCATTACCTGTGTGCTCAGTCTGTGCTTCTTCAGATACTATCATGTAGGTTCAGATACAGACAATGTCAGCAGAGGAAGAAGTGGTCTTGTCCATTCACTTACACATATTCTCTAGAATAATAATAAATAATAATAATACATCGAATTTATATAGTGCTTTTTTGGACACTCAAAGACGCTTTACAATTGATCAATTATTCATTCACTCCTCAGTCACACTTGGTGGTGGTGTGTCAGCCCTGCGACAAGCTGGCCCCTGTCCAGGGTGTACCCCGCCTAAGGCCCAAAGTTACTGGGATAGGCTCCAGTCACCCGCGACCCCTAACGGGAATAAGCGGTAGAAAATGAATAAATGAATGAATGTTTAAGTGTTGAGATGTTATTGAGTGAACATTTTGATGTAACTAACATGCCTCACCATGTGCCCTGGTCCACTATGGCCTGGGTCTGCCTACGATGACCAGAATGACCTCTTATTTTATTACACTGATTTTTACATTACATTTTTACATTGCTCTGTTTATTCATCATAAACGCATCATCAAATGATTTGCTGCATTTTCAACACCCCTCCCCCTAGTGGTGTGGGGGCCTGTCCTACTTTGGGCCTGTAGGTACACTCTGGACAGTGTTGGCTGGCCCAAGGAATGCTTATCTACAAATAATAGTTGTCAGTCTAACACATGCACTTCTCTTCACTTTCTGTTTTGCACTGGTTTTGTTGACGAGCTGTGTGCTGCTCATCAGGTTTACACACTCACATCAGCTCCCATGTTTTTACCTATAATAACATAAGCACATATGTTCTTTCTCTTCACCCACATACAAAGAGTAAACAAACAGCTCTAAATTTCATTATAATTAATTTGTGTGAGCAGACATAATTGAATCCCTTCCTTTCCTCCTCTCTGTGTGGAATAGAACAGGATTAATAGATGGATGGGCCCTGTCATTAGCGCTGACCCTCCTGTAATCATCTCTCCCATTTTAGCTTCATAAATGGACAGAGTGAGAGTGAAACAAACCCAGTCCGTGTGGTCCCCTCACAGTGGGACGCTCCCCTGGGACGCCTCTGCAACAACACATCTGCCTTTTAATAGGCTCTACATGATATGTGTTTCAGAAAAGTAAAAAAGGTATTCATCAAAACACAGACAAACGTGAAACTAAATATTCTGTCATTTTTTTATTTTGTGAATCTTGCCAGTGTAAAATATATGTGCACTGTGGATAATACTGTTTCTGCTTCTTAAACACCAAACCACAGCAGTGGTTCTCAAACTGTGCTACGGGTACCAATGGTGATACACAGGCTCTATCTATTGTCTGGAAATTTGGAAGAGGAAAACCAATGAATTATTATGAATTATTATTATAATTATTATTAGTCTGCACAACTTTGCACCAAATCTCTCTGTCCTGTGAAAGTGATGCATTTATGGAATAATCTAAAAAATGAAATCAAAGATTGTTGTTTTTTAAAAATCTATCAAATCTAATGTATTAAGTAACTATTAAACTGATCAGACAGTGATCAAATCTTGTAGTGAATTATAAAGAATTGAATTATTAGGCACATTGTGACTAGAGTTGATACTGTGAATTCAGACTGAAACAACTCTGTAAGAATGAAAGTGCTACAATCCTTACATTAAAAGGGGCCAGATAATATCAGATTACGCTTCTTTATGTTCCTTTGCATTAATTGTTTTATTTTGCTGACATGTATCAGATGAATTTTATATGCTTTTTTTCCCTTTAAATTATGAATGAAACAAAACAAATATATAAATAGACTCTGTTATGGGAATTTGACTGAGGCTGGACAAACTCAACTGACCTAAATATAGGGTCTATGACAAATGGCAGCGTAGGTTAACTGGAAGAAGCCCCATCGAGCTGCAGCCCAGCAGAGGTGGGGGCAAAAACTCAGGTCTGGGAGGTGGAGCTTGATGAGGTTTGATGAATTGAACCCAGGACCTTCTTGATGTGAGGCCACAGTGCTGTTCAGAAGTTGATTCTTCCATGACCTATAGGCCAAAGTCACTGAGATTACAAAGTCCTATGGGAAAGGACTGGATCCACCCTGAGTACCTCTTAAACCTGGTCCATTTGAAAGTTGGCCTCAGAGAATGAATGTGAAGCCACAGTTGCCATATTCAACATTATCCCAGTCTTTTCATTTTCATCATAACAATAACATTTTCATTGCATTTGCTCGGTTCTTGCTTGGAGGCTAACACTGCTTAAGTAGAAAGAAAAATGCCCTCCAACCTTTAAACTATTGTTTGTCAACCTTTTACATCATCTAATGTTAGAAAAAAAAAAAAAATCTACAAGAGGCTGTGTCAATACAGTTTCAATAATCTGGCAACCTGTCTTAGATCAGATAAAAAAGATAGAGCCCTCAATTATTTCAGTGGAGCAATATTTCCAGTGTTTTTATTATTTGCTTTGCTTACTAGTATATAACTAGTATATGATTGTGGTCTCTCACATCAATAAGCTTGATTTGATAATAGTGCAACAGGGTGGGATTGTCTTGGGTGTCAAAAAATACTGTATTGTGTCTTCTATGTCTGAATAAATGCCCAATAAAAAACACTTTGAACAATAAAGTTGGGTCGGAGAGGCTAAAAGAACAAATGTAATGTCCCTAATCTGCAAAAGTGTCCTAGAAACAAACTTCACTCCACAAAGAATCAAAAAAGTTGGCTGTTCCAATTGCATCTGTTCTTCACTGCAAATGGCTCAGAAACAAAAGCCTGACTTAACTTACAGGTACATTTGCAGGTGTTTAGCTCCTGTCAGCTCAGTCAGAACACACACTGAGCTTTTGAACGCTCTCATATACATCTATTCTTTTATGAAGGCCTCTTGTGTTTCACAGAGAGATTGACATGTGTGCAGGCAGCAGTATGGAGTTAAATGCAGTGTTTAAAATTAACAATAACAAGTACTTCTCATTTTTAGATAAGTAAGAATTTATTCTCTCACATCCTGAAGACCTAAGTTGACCCTGAACCAAGACTCAACTTTTATATACATTTGTGTAGGCCCTTTGATAATGCTTATGTGTGTACATTTCTTTTGTTTGTCTTGAGTAAATTGCTCATGTAAATGCAACATTATAAACACTACATTACCTTTAAACTATTTATGTTTTATTTGTTGTGAATTACATATTTATTCATGTATTTTAGCTGCATAATAGTGTGTAGTTGTTATTGGTTTCCTGAACGGAAATAATAACGCTATTAATTCTTCTTTGAATAAAAGTATTTAGCAATCTATTTATTAAATACTCTTTTAAAAACTTTTTTAAATAAATGTATTTAGTAATCTATTTACTAAATAAACTTTTAAAATCTCTTTTAATAAAAGCTTTATTCCTTTTCACATGGCACTCACGGTCCTCCATAGTATGATGTCTAAAAGAGTTGTTGTAGAGTGAATAAAGCCCTCTGGCATATCTTAGCAAAAAAACAGCCTTGTAACAATGGGATCACCAATCTGGTGAAAATGGAATCTAAACAGTGGGTGTTTCCCGATTGCTAAGATCCTTTGCTACCACTGGAGTGCTCTACATCATCAGTTCCAAATCTATAAATTCTCCTCATTCTTCCATATTCACAGTCTCACTTTGCAACAAATAACCAACAGTGCACTGCAACCCACTTCCACTCGTGAAGGGGTTGATTTTTAATGCTCATGGTCTGATCATGTGACACATGCACAGACGCACACACTTCCAATGCTGTTCTAAAAGCGCTCACATGCAGCGTTAGCTGGACACCCACGTTAACTCCGGAGGGGCTGACTCCAGAGAAGACTCCTCCATTCAGCCGCCAGAGGACAGATCCTTGCATTAGAAAAAGTCAGTAAAGAAACAAGCAAAGTTGCATGGTCCCTAAAGTGTAGGAAACAGCTGCAGCAGCTCTCTAAAATCAGGGTTTAGAGAATACAAAAAATACACGGTCTAATATATATATGATTTAGTATATATTTTGTATATACCAAAACTAATGTTTATTGATATGTCCTTAGACTAAATCACCCTGTCCTCTGCAGGGGACTCAGCCTGTTTAGATCATGATTTCAGTGTGTTTGTGTGTTGACATTTGTGGCCACTTCCTTTTGGTCCCTGACATTTCCACACATGAATTAACCCTCCGCAGCAGCACCAAGCCTCTTCTTAAATGTCCCCTCCACAGGTTCTCACTCCAAATCCTCTCATTAGTGCTTCTGTGTGCCCTGGACAGTTCAGTCTTCACCCACTGAGGTCTGGAGAGGTCCCAGGCCCGAGCTCTCGGAGGCGGGTCTGGGTTGTCTCGGCTTCTGGTTGTCTCCGCTGCTGTTTGCTAAAATGATTGGCAGAATACTACTGATTCCTGGAAGCTCAGGGGGAAAGGCCGAGACATTTGTGCTCGGAGCTTATTCCACATTTGCCTAATTGATTTAAACAGCCTAATGCCAGCAGCGTCTGTAGGTGTGTGCAGAGCCTCGGAGCATTAGGCCTGATTTGAAATGCGGCGTACACATCCTCAGAGATGAGCAGTAAGTGGATTCCGTTTTAATTGTTGCTGTTGACAGGGTGCGAGATCACGGTGCTGATTATGTATGCACATATGTAAATTTTCATATTTAAAAGGATCAATTAGAGTGACGTTGTCTCGGTGCAAATTAAAAGGTCTGCTGTTTTTCTGCGTCTCCAAAAGGTTAATGAATATAGCAGAGAGACTGGTGTACAGGAAAACACAACATACATCTGATAACTCAGTACAGGCTGACACCAGCATCAGGATCGGCTCACACAAGTAACTTTTATTCAGACAATATTATCACTATAGAATATAGCAGTCTAGCTTATATATTTCATCCATCCATCTTCTGTTGCTTAGGGCCAGGTCACAGAAGCAGACACACAAACTTTCCGTTTCCCAGACACTTCCACTAGCTCCTTAAGGGGAACCCCAAGGTGTTCCTAGGCCAGCTGAGAGACATACGCTACGCTTACATGCAGCGTATACTCCGACTATTGGCTGTCTATAGCAGGGGTTGTCAACTCCATTTGTGTGAGGTCCAGAATTTTTCTCTGCAGACACTATAAGGAACAGATGCTCTCATAAAATAAAACAATGTAATATTGTATCCTAAGTAGAATTTTATTTTATTTAACTGAGGCCTGAGAGTTTTGTTTTTCCTTCTTTTGTGTCTATTTGCTATGAGCATCACTGTAAAAAAAAAATCCAAATTTTACGGTAAAAAAACGTAATTTTTTAAGGAAGTTTCACATTTTTTAGTATACAGTAAAAAACTTTAAATTTATGTCACATTACCTTCAAATTAACGGTCACTATTTAATTTTATGGGTTTATACCATAATAACAATTAACGTTTTTTTTTCTCATTTTTAATGGTAAATTTACTGTATTTATTATATGTGATTTTTCCTTTTTCTTGAATTACAGAAAAATGTACGTAAAATTACATTAATTAACAGTATTTAAATGTCTGGCACATTATTTATAAATTGTTGACCATACTAAACAACTAAAGTTTTTCTCCTTAATTTTAAGGTAAATGTTATTAATTGCATATTTGTACATATTTATACATCAATGTTGATATAAAACATTTAAAGTACATTAAATAAAGGTTTAACATTGTAAAGGAATTTATCATTGGAAAATGAGGAACATGCTTCTTTCAATCTACATTTGTCAATGTGAGATCGTCTACCTCCACTGTCTGTCTCCTGTTTCTTCTCCCTGTGATTCAGAGCATACAGACCAATACAATACAGTCAACTGTAGATAGTTTTAATCCAACATGTTGTGTATTTTACATTAGGTTCAGAAATATCAGAAGTGTCCAGGGCAGGAGAGGCAGTAGACTACAGATTCAGAAGTTATGAACAAACAATAAGCTTCTCAGTCTGAAGATGACAGTTAACCTACTTTATATAAATAAGGCTTATTTGTACTACTTTAATACTATTACTTTATTTATTTAAAGTATTACTATTGTAATACTTTACTTACATTATGTCCCACGTTTGGTTTAAAATCATCTGATCACCCTGAAACTACCTGGACTTTGTTGTCTGATAATGATGTTCTGCTGCTGGGAGCGGCAAAAAAATTCAAATTCAAAAAAATTCAAATTCCAAAAGGCGGGGCATGGGCAGCAGCAGGAACTACTTTTAACTGAAAAAGTAGTCCCTAAGCATTCTTAGTTTTAACTACTTCTAGTACTAGTTTTAACTACTTCTATTACATAGAACACACATTTAAATCAATATCAATATAATAATAAAATGTGATCTCAATAGTAGTGTTCTTCAGAGGCAAGGTTTTTTTGTTGGACAGTTGGATCTGGAATCCTGCCTGGAGCGAGGTGGCAGGGCTCTTTTGAACGAACCAGACATTTCTGGCCTTGGAGAGCCCAAGGTTCTCCTCCCATGAACTAACACCTGTGCAGTAGGAACCATTGCAGCATTGATACCACTGGATATAACTCGACTTGACTCAAACAGACTATTAAGCCGGCTGGACTATACATTATCTGAGCTCAGGACAGGAGGGTTTCCTTTTAAATGTGTATTGTACTAAAGTGCACTGTTACTACTGTTATTGTTACATATGGTAATACTTTCAACAGCCAATTTAACATTGGTCTCCACTCATCTTTACCTTAGCCCCTCCTAATCATTGGCCCAACCCCTTATTTCTAGTTTTTCCATTATAAGGGTTACACTGTCAATAAAGCTCATTTGAATTTGCCTTTCTCTTTTCTCTTCCTCACATGTCTGTGCCTTCATTCATCATCGTCCGCTTATTCCCATTAGGGGTCGTAGGTGACTGGAGCCTGTCCCAGTAACTTTGGGCCTTAGGTGGGGACACCCTGGGCAGGGGCCAACTTGTCGCAGAATCTGTGCCTTATCAATAAAAAATTGAAAAAATAGCACTGCAAAAGTTGCATATTTAAAATAAGACTCTGTTAGCTCCCAGAATGTTTTATACTAGGGTAAATTATTATTTTAATTTAATCTTTAGCGTTTTTATTTACAGTGAACTAATTCTTTGAAGTTGTTTACTGAGATTTCATACATAAAATGCTGCTTTTTAGGGATGTTTTAGTAATTAATTCTGTCTTGCTTGTTTTTCCACAGATGCCCCAAAGATCTAGTGGATTACTGGAAATTTGGGGGAAAACTTCATCTGCTTCAGTGTCACCTCTGATAGAGATTTAATTCACTTTTGTGGTAGGTTTTGAATTGACTTTTTATTTTTTTTTACTGTATAGGTTAATTCAAAAAACGTTGGGATGTTATGCAAATCTTTACTACAGTATATGTTGTATATGAAGTGTAATATTTCTACTGTTAAATATTAAATGTATTGAATCTAAGTATTGTGTAAACACTGTAATGTAGTGTTTTGCTTTAGAACATTTCACATTGTTCCTACATTTAATGAAGGTGTTTGATCTGAATAATACATAAAAACAGCTTTTAAATAATGTTATATTCTTGTGGAAACTTAACTGGAAAATTCTGTAAATGTTATGTTTTTGCACATTATTTGAATTATGGAATTCTACTTTAATTTTAGGGTTTTTGTTTGGCAGCCGCAGCTGCCAGTCATTTACTGTTTTTTTTTTTTTTTTTTTTTTTTTTTGTTTAACCCTAAAAATTAAGTAAATATCTGTAAAATAATGGTATTTTTCCTTTTTAACTTTGAGCATTGTCACTTTATTAACAGTGTTTACTCCTAATTCCATGGTAAAAATCTGTAAAATAATTTTAATTTCTCATAAAACTCTGAATATTGTCACTTTTTTTAAGGGGTTACACCTAATATAATGGTAAAAATCTATAAAACAAAGTTTTTTTCTTGTAAAACTCTATTGTCACTTTATTGAAGGTGTTTACTCCTAATGATATGGTAAAAATCTGTAAAATAATTGTAATTTCCTTTAGAACTTGTTGACATTGGCACTGTAATGAAGGTGTTTGATCATAATACAGAGAAACAACTGTAAAATAATGGTAATTTCCTTTATTTCCACGTCCGTAAATTTTGTGTTTTTGCACATTTTTTTTTAATTTACGGAATGTACTTTAATTTTAGAGTATTTGTTTGGCAGCCGTAGCTGACAGTCATTTACCTTTTTTTTTACGATTTTTTTTTTTTTTTTACAGTGATGGCTTCATTTACACTCTTCTCTGTTGACGGTTGAGAGAGACAATATGTCCAATATGGAACAATATGTTGGGCTGATTTTCTTAACTTAATGAAACAATTTAATATAACCATTTGTTTTAGTAATGCATTATTAAAATGAAAACAGATGTGTTAGAATTGGACAGTGAGAACAGTTAAAGATGAGTTTTTTGAGAAAACCAATAAGGCAATCTCAGTCAAACTTGCAGTGCAGGTAAAGCTAGGGGAGATTTACAAAATGTATTTTGTATTTTTGTTCTATGAGGTTCTCTGTCAGAGAAATGAGCAAAATCTTTTTATTGCCATTTTGAGATTTTCAGACAGATAACAAGATTTTGGATGTTTCTTTCATTGCCCCATTTGTTCAGGAAGCACGATTTGTCTGGTGAGTATATTTGCGCATGCACAAACACAATTAATTCCTGTAAGGTATTTCTGGCGATTAATAGTGTATTTTACGTATTTTTTAAAACCATCTATGATTTTAACGAGTGAGACAAGTCACTTTTATTTTTATGAAATATTTTTTTCTGGTTTGTTTATCTTATGATCTATGGAATAAATAACATTTACATACTGAGAAAATGTAGACAATATTGTTTTTCTTGCCATTGTAACACATATGCAAGTTATATGTTTTAACAAGCGTAAACACTGATTTTCCTTAAATGTTTGCAATTTCACATTTGAGTAAACACATCTGCTGAAGGTGGCCACTTCACCTGCTAGCCATTAGCCACCGTTAGCTTGAACAGGCAATAAATAATAGTATTACTAATGGTAGTTGGGTTTCTCTTTTAACAAAATTTAGTCATAAAGCAACATTAATATCACATTTTCGCTAAACAATATAATATATAATAACATAATATATATATAATATACAATAATATATTTCTCGGGTGACTGAACTCCTCAGCCTTTCTGGGGCATCCAGCCACCCTGCGGAGGAAACTCATTGTGGCCACTTGTATTCAAGATTTTGTTCTTTCAGTTGTGACCCAAAGCTAATGACCATAGGTGAGAGTAGGAACGTTGCCTTTTGGCCCAGCTCCTCTTTCACCACCACAGACCGGTACATTGACCGCATTGCTTCTCTGATCCGCTTGTCAATCACCTGTTCCATCCTTCCCTCACTTGAGAACAAGCCCCAGAGACACAAGCCACACTTTTTTGGTTGAGAACCATGACCTTAGATTCAGTAAATAATTAATAAACTCTGACAAACTCGTACACACCCTCCATGCATAATGTACAGGGTAGGGCAGGCTACAATGTATGAAAGTACAGAAACAGCCCACAACAAAAAGTAACTATATTTCTTTACCCAATAATACCTTTATATTCCCCTTCAGGTTCAGCTGCAGTAGTGTCCGGGAAGATGGAAGTCTGGCCATCCCTGCTGAGACTGCTGCCCTCAAATCCAATGGCTGGATAAGAGGAAAACACTGCTGGATTGTGAGGCTGTATTGCTAACACATAACACAGTTTTCCCTCCACACTTCTCTTTTATTCAATTAAATTAACAGGTCTCAGTGGGCCCAAATAAAAGTGGCTTTTTCTTATTTTTATGAGCTATTAAAAGCATTAATCTGCCCAGCTCACGGTGAATGCATTAAAGACCTGTGTTTCTCCCACCGCTGCCTCTGATTATTTCATATTTCTGTAAAGCCCCTTTTATTTGATAATAACCTGAGTCATTTGTGCTAAGTACTGGCACCGCGGCACCAGGAATTTTTAGCACATCGACTTCAGAAATGAATAATTTGGCCCATTGTCAGATCCATAAAAAGTGCAGAGTAATATAGAGTGTGTAATGTGAGTTGTACAGCAGCCAGAGAGAGTGTGGACAGGGCCGTAAAACCTGATCATGTGAGGATTTAAAGAGTTAGCTGCTGCAGATTTACTGCCTCATTAAAATGTGAAGACAAAGCACCAGTGTCAGAAATATTACCAACATGTTCTGCTCACATCAGCACTTATTTATCAGAAAAACTGTGTATGTCAATTTAAACACAAACTGTGGCATCTGTCAATCTGAACACCACTGTTTGTAAATGCTGCTGTAAATGTACACAAAATACAATTTATGCAGTAAAATAATTAAAATACCACAGTTCTGATTGCCAAAATATGTGGTTACTGAAAAGTGAAAAATGCATTAACCCTGTATGAAAAATATGTATATTTATAAAGGCCAAACAATTGTTAATTGAAGTCCTGATCCTTGACTGAAGGATGGAATTTCTTCAACTCTAAATCTTCTTGGAAAGACACTTTCTGAATGTAAAGTAGAAATGACCATACAGTAATCAGTCGAAAAAATCATATATTATGAAAACCTGTATCCATCCAGTTTCTTCTGCTTTATCTGTGACGATGAGCATGGCCAGACTTCCCTCTCCCCCACACACTTGCTTCATCTCCTCAGGGGTAACACCGATGCATTCCCTGGCCGTGAGACATCCACACCTTCCAGCATGTCCTGGGAGAGCCCGGGGCCTCCTCTTTGTCTGCGTGCCTGGAACACCTCCCAAAGGTGCAGCTGCATCATTTCAGACACTTGTATTCAATAACATGGCCTTTCATGAGAGTATATAGATTGACTGGTCCAGAGCTGCTTCTTTACCACAACAGACATGCACATCAACCACATTACAATTGTGTGGAGTTGTTTGTCTCTTTCTATTCTCCTCTCACTCCTGGCCAATGTACATGAACAGCTCCAGCTGAGGCAGGAATACTTGTTTACTGTAGATAAAATGCCTATTAGAAATCTGTTGGTCAACTTAACAGGCTTCCTCTGTACAGCAGGACTAAGCCCATTGGCTGCTCAGACCCACTCATGCCCTATAGAGACATACAGCGTCACCTGGCCCCTCATCTGAAATATTCAGGAGGGCCTTGTTGTTTGCATGAAATTCTCTCCACTTTTCACACCCAGAGGTGACCCTTGGAGGGCCCTAGTGCTGTCCCAGCTGTTTGATGTGGGAGTAGATTATCTGGAGACCAGCTCATGATGTGTATGCTGTGCTTCTGTCGATGCACTGCATGTAATTCCTTGTGCGCTCCACAACTTGTTTGTTCTTTACTTTTCTCTGGTAAGTTGAGTTAAATTGACTAACCGTGATAATATCAGAGCTTAAATCACCGTCATTGTGAAGCACTCAGCTCATTTATTTGTTAAGCTTTGTGTTGCTATCAGCCACTCTAATTAAGCAGCATACCTTGCTCCACTCACCCCTCACCGCACACAAACATGCTCCTCTCATGTGTGAACTCAATCCTCCCGACATCCTACCGACAATCCTGATGTGTGAACACACAGGTCAGGAGATCGGTAGGCACGCTTCCTGAGATGGTCCGGAGGTCCTGTTTGTAAAGGGCACTGTTTGGGTTCATCTGCCTGTTGTAAATGTACTTATACACTTGTTAAAATGATCAGATTTGTTGAGTTTTTCCAGTGCTCATGTGTGACTGTTTCTACTCTGTCTGTAGTCCGAGGCAGAGGTGTGTTTGTGGGTCAGAAGCAGGTCAGCCTGGTGTGTTTTCTCTTTTCAGTATAACTCTAACTCCAGACTTGTGTTGAGAGTCTGCAGCAGCTGTGGAGCCTGCACACTTCTGCTTTGCTCACTCAGGCTGAAGTCTTAATCACAGCAGAATCACACTGACTCTGGCATTTCCTCAGGAGCAATCAACAATGTCTTTTCAAATCAAACAATAATTATTGTTAACCTCAAACGTGTGTGTAATTTATGAATAACAGATTTCATATTTTGGAATGTTGCTCTTTAATAGAGCAAAGTCAAGACACAAAAATATTTTTGTAATTGTCAGAAAAAAGGTAAACATTAGAATGTGATGTTCAGCCTTCTGTCTTACTCACACTCATAAACTTTGGGCAACAATTGCTCAGGAAGTAGACCAGATCACCAGTAACCAGAGAGTTGGGGGTTTGATCCCCTTGCTCCCTGTCCACACTGTCAAGTGTCCATGACACTGAATTCACTCTAGCTCAGTAGGTGTTGGTGCAGGCTCTCCGTCATCCAAGTGAACATCAATTAAAAGGTTTAAAAGAAAGGAAGAAAGGAAGCTGCAGAGTTTGTTCTAGAAGACGTTTTGCCATTTATACAAGTGACTCATAAGTTACTTACAAAATCACAAAAAGGGTGCAAAACTAAGTATCCCATATTTACAGCTCCCATATTCAGCTTTTTTTCAGGCTGTCTGAAATAGTGTTGGATTCCTTTGTATTAGTATTTCAGGTTTTAGAACTTAAAATAATGTATCTGTGGAAATCCTCTTCTTTTAGAGAGCTTTTACTTTGACTTTGCATTAGGTGTCTGTTGCCCCCTGCTGGTAATGGTGGGAAATTGACAGAGCATAAAATGACATTTTAGCATGGCTATTAGCAACGTGACGCTAACAGATAGATAAATGAGCTGACTGCTTTGTAGTGACGGCGGTTTAAGCTCTGAGATTATAAGAACAAGTCCGGTGACGGTGAATGGAATGCACAGGATGGTTTCATATGTCTGTGGTAGTATTGTAACACCTGAGAGCCTGGGCCTTGAGACCATTTTTAAGGGTGCTTCGATCGATTGGCCGCGATCAGGGCTAAAAATAGAGTGATCGGTGATTGGTAAAATGGGCTGATCAGAAGGGCTGATCGAATTACAACAAACACGCGAGGTTCTCACATTTACTGTCCTGCAACTCCGGTTTGATTAAACAGCAGTAGCTTTATTCTAGCAGTGTTTTTAAGTTAAGCCCTGGTTATAACTAACACAAACCTTTGCCTGGAAAATCCAGACTGATATGTCTCTGTATTATTCTACAGAGAAATATCAGTCTGGTCGCCACGCCGTCCGCAGTGGTTTCCTCAAATCCCAACCGTACCGTGCATTTTGATTCGCTTATTTAAGTCACGTGTTCTTCGCGAGCAGCGTCCGCAACAACAACAATCAAGGTGGCGACTGAGGAGCCGAGTTTGTTTCATTCAGCGGTAAATTCCCTTTTAAATTACCACAAACATATCGAGTCATTAAAACCACAGCAGCTTACTGCAGCACTAGAAGCCTTTATAAAAAAAAAAAAAAATGTTTTCGCGTTGCTTACTTTCTTGTCGCTTTGTTAACGTCACGTCTGCCATTTTCTGATTGGCTAACTCCGCTGCCCGTTTGCTCCGCGCTAGAAATCGAATTGATTCTATGGCGACCAGACTCATCCACTGGTACAGCGGTGAGTCTGGAATTTCCAGGCAACACAAATCTGCCCTGGAGGTGCTGCTTTATGTCCCTGCTTTGTCCCCACCTGCTCCTGGAGCGCACGGGACAGAACCGAGGTGCAGCAGTGTGTGTATTTGCAAACGCCAACACAAATAGAGCTACAGCTAACCCACTAATATTTACGTTAAAAGGATTAAGAAAGTTCAGAGTCTGCCTGTGTCTTGTTACGCGGAGAAAACTGTGCATTTTGTGGCTTAAACTGCACCAAATGGCTTCTAATGGAAAGAGAACGTAAAAAGGCAGCCCATGTGTCCGTGTGTCTGAGAGGAGCACCTTTCATCGTTGTCTTCTCTGCTCTTGTGCATGTTTTCTTCGTTCAGACGTTGTCAAAATTGGCAGCAGGGGCTGTCTGCTCTTTAGTCCACTGTGTTTCAACCTGGTTTGGCTGCGCGTTACGCGGACGCAGGCGCTGCACCTGCAGACTCGCATTAAAGGAACCAATTAAGAACAGCTGATTTTTACATCAGCGGAGCATTCAAACAAAGCCACACAGACACTGGGCACACATTAAAGACCAATAATGCAACAAAAACCTCTTTTAAAACAAAAATAAGTAGAATTTTGTTGTACTTTTATATTTACAAAGGCTACAGTATTTTTCAAATGGAACTAATAATAGCCTGCATACATTACTACATTGAAGACCACGTGATCGGTATCGGCCATGATTGGTATCGGCCATGATCAGTATCGGCCGATCACAGCAATGGCTGATCGGTGATCGGCCTCAAAAATCCTGATCGGAGCACCCTTAGTATTGAGAATATTTCATATGCAACTACACATTAGTAATTGTGTGTGTTGGCTACAGTGCAATGCTCTTATTTAATACCTGTGGTGAGAGCAGAGCTGTTGTCTGGGATGATTTTTTTTTTAATATGAACATCTTATTCCCTGCTATGACAATGTGTCTGCATTATCTTATCTTATGTATATTTTTAACACCACTATCCACACTGAGCAGATTAGTCTCTTTCCCTTCATTTGTACTTCCACATATACCTTTTCACACTTCAAGTACACACAAAAACAGAGCGGCAATAAGCCAACTGTTTGTGGTTTTTCCAACATCACGTCTAGACTGGAATGGTCCCGCAGCAGGCAGACTAGAGGGCCAGAACAGAGGAGCAGAGGAGGTGGTGTGGGGGGACCAGATTTGTGCCAGGTCTGCATCCACTCTCTGCATCAGTCTGAATAAGCTTTATATTGAACTTAACATGGACCAGATGGTTGTACACAGCAGCAGCAGATATCGTTCTAAATGTGTGCATACTGATGTGTCTATATGCCCCTTTAACTTCCTTTGTAATATGTCTCACCCTCACTTACAAGTCATTAGAATTTTTGTCTCTTAAATTGCGAAATGCGCTGCGCGAATGATACAAATTGAGCGTTTGACGCACGAGTCCCGCGAATAGGCGAAGGCGCGAATTGGCAGATGAAGCGAACAACGCAGATTCGCATCCAACACTCTGGTCGGGGAAGTTGAAAAATTTGAACTTCTGCGAACATTCGCAGCGCGTTAACCAATCAGGGACCTGCTGTAGCAGTGACGTGATTACGTACGACGTAACAGGAGGAGATCCCTGCCTCGGAGATCCAGCAAAACAATCATCGAGGCTGTCAGAGTGAACCCGGAGATAAAAGCTGCAGCCTACAGCAGCTCTTCTACTTTTATGAAGACAGGAATCAAAAACAGCCCTGGTAGAAAACACTATAAAAATAAAATAAATATGGCTGTTTAGGCTTTGTGTGACTGTGCTTATAGCTGTTATCTGTGATACAAGCCTGTGACAGAGGCTCACTCTGATCATCGTGACATCAAGAACACACAAATAAATACAATTAAATATAAAGGGGGTTAACTTTACCAAAATAGCCTGAGATGTGAGATGTTATATGTGAGATTGAGATGTGTTCGTTATATTAGCAGTTATTGCACAGAAAATACAGAGCCTGGGACTAGACGAGACCCCAAAAACCACTAGAGAGAACTAATGTACAAGAAATAACCCCAGGCTGTCTCAGCTCTGTCTCTGGGGTTAATGCTGCTGTACAGCAGTAGTGTCCTGGGGAGAGGTCCTCACAGCCACACGGGGCACAGATGACCAAACCGAGACAGGCTCATTTGGAAGTAGTCCCTAGCGGCCATGCCCCTCATTTGACACGAATGAAGCGACCAATTCGCTTCATTTGCGCGAATGAATTCAAAATGGTCCTGCGTCCAACTAGACACGAATGATGTGAATTTGACGCCAGATTCGCGTCCGGTGTGAACGTACCATTATGCCTCATTTATTCTCCCATTTCGTACGCAAATAGATCCATCTGTTCCAAGCGTTGTTGGCATCACAGCATTTATACTTCAAACTGGTTTCTATGTCAACATGTTTGTTATATTAAATAAACAGTAGGGGGCAATTGCCGACAGTCAAAGATTTTACCAAAACATAAGAAAAAGAGCAACAGTAACAACAAACATGGAAGAGCTTGCGGAGGTTTTTACACCACTTTTACTGAAAAAAAAAAACAAGAAAATGAGGCAAAACTAGCTGTAATAAGCCATGATTAACTTTAGCTCTAGTTGCTCCTTGAAAAGTTTAGCTATTGCTTCTGCTGAACTTCACCAGCACCCCTCAACTGTGAACACATATACTGACCAACGCTTGACAGAATGAACACAGAAGACAGAGAGAACAGACAGGTACGTCACTACTCTGAGGCATCAGCATCTTGGTTACTTTTGACTTGAGATTATCTTCCATATTTGTAAGATGAGCTGGAGACAAATGGCTGTGATTGGCTGGGTCCCAATTGGAAACAGCTCACTGTGGCTGAGGAACCAGATTCTCTTGCTTTTGAAAAGAAAGTAGGAAGAGCTGGCTGGCCAGGCTAGGCACTGATGGGAGCACACATTAGCCAAACGTACTGTGCTTTATGGGCCCTCAGGGGCTGGGCATGGCTTGGTTGGCCTTGTGTCTGAGTACATTCTCAGATTCACTGGTCATTCTTTTGTATGTTCCCACCCTCACCTGCCTCACATGCCCCTTGGACACTTCACTGGGGAGGTCTTGAGGCATGTCCCACTGGGAAAAGGACCTGGACGTGCCTGGGAATGCCTTGGCATTCCACTGATAAGCTGGAGGAAGTGTCTAGACCTTTCCACTCAAGCATTTTACCCTGTGACAGACTTATACAATACAGGTGGTAAAGATGGATGATGACTTCAAAAGGTTCATGAGTTAGGATCTTGATCACTGGCCTGAGAGGAGCGTAGATCGGGTCCAGAAAATCCAGCCCGACCTGAGCCCTCAAACATTCTGTTCAAACCCAACCCACACCCAAACCATTATCATGGGCCCGACCCAACAACGTGACCTCATGATAGCGTGTAACTAACGTGCCAGATTTAGTTCCATTTTGCGCCATGTCCCCATATATTTCTATTGCTGATGTGAGGCGTGCCTGGTTGGAAAGTGATTCAAAAACAGAACTTACCAAAAATTTCAGAAGATTGTTGAAGCTGGAGCGTTAGGGTCTCGTTTGCTGCTGAAGTCCAGTGACATTAACTTCAGTAAACTTCTTTTTCTCATGACAATTTCCCGTCATACTCCACAAATACGTCTACATTACGTAGCCCGCATAAATGTTAGGATTATTCTCATGATATTGCAGATCTATCTCAAAAAGTGTAGCTTTCGGTCCACCACGGCGCGCTAACAACACACAGGATGTGAGGTAATGTCATGTTTCCGCTGTTGGCCCGGAATTTTAATAAAAATAATAAAAGAACAAAACTCGTGCCCCAATATATCACTGGGAATTCTTCAAATTTTGACAAAGAAAATACAAAATAACTTTAAAATAAAAAATGAATGGGTTAAAGCTACGTTAAAAATCTGGGCAGTCATAAAACAAAAACTTAAAATGTCAATTTGTAGGGCTACAAAATTACTGAAGAATCCAGATTTTCCTCCATCATTTGAGGGGGGATATAATTCATGGAATGAGAAAGGACTTGTATACATTGGTCAATTATTTAAAAATGAAAACATGAAATCTTTTGAACAATTAAGAAAATAATTTGATTTGCCCGTTCAAGATTTTTATAAATTTTTGCAACTCAGAAGTTACCTTATGAAACACAACGAATGGGAATATATTTGTAAACAACCAAACAGACTTGAAGACATTTTTATGAATAATTCAGGTAATAATAAAAAGGTAATTTCTAAAATCTATAAAGCCCTACAGATTGAATCAGATGACAACAACTTAGATATTAAAGATAAGTGGGAAATGGAAAGAAATATCACCATATCAGAAGAAAAATGGGAAGATTCATTCAAAGAGGGACACAAAATTCTAAACAGTAGTACTTGGAGGGAATTTGACTGAAAACAAAGTACCAGTAAACACTTCTAAATATAGTAATGGAAATGATAAATGCTGGAGGGAATGTGGTCATGCAGGGGATTATATGCATATATTTTGGGATTGTCCCAAAATTACAGACTATTGGCAAAATATAAAGATGGAAATACAGAGAATCCTAAAAGAAAAATTAATACTAGATCCTATACTATCCTACTTATACTAGGTATTATACCAGAAAATATATCATCTAAAAATATTAAAATGCTTAGAATTCTAACAACAATAGCAAAAAAATAATAATTACAATCTCTTGGACGAAACCACAATCCCCCAGCATAAAACAATGGTGGGACAGAGTAAAAGATGTGATGACTATGGAAAAAGTAACAGCAAGACTTCAGTACAAAACAGATGAATACTAAGTAATTAGAGAGTATAAAATACCCTAACCAGTATCAAGTTGGATATGCGTGTATGTGTATGTATATATATATATATATATATATATATATTGGAATGAAGAAGTGGAGGTGTGGAGGTGTAAATATAGGGGATTTACATTAGATTGGGTAGGGGGCATGTGTATATGTATTGTATATATGTAATGTAATGCATATTGTAAAATAATGAGATAGAAACTAAAAAGAAAAAAAAAGGGTAAGATGTGATGTACATTTGATTACATGAGATTGTGAGGGGGTATATGTATTGTATAGATGTAATATAATGTGTTTTCTAAAATAATGATATAGAAACTACAAAAAAAAGGTAGGGTGTGATGTACATTTGCATTGTAATATTGTAATATCTATGATTGACATATGTGTGGACGATTATTTGTGTTGGATGTGCACATCTCTGGTGTAGAAAATAAAATAAATACACATTTGCAAAAAAAAAAGTAAAATAAATAAACATAATTAATAGTCAGTAAAAACAAGAACAAAATATAAAGATCATCTCTGATGTTGTAAGGATTTAAATTGTGAAAACTATTCACTGCTTTTTCATAAATTACAGAAAGCAGGTACAGGCAAATACAGTCTACATTAATATACTCAAATTAATAATAATAACTGAGACAAGCTGGCCCCTGTCCAAGGTGTGCCCCGCCTAAGGCCTTAAAGTTACTGGTATAGGCTCCAGTCACCCGCGACCCCTAATGGGAATAAGTGGAAGAAAATTAATGAATAAATAATAATAATAATAAATAAAAGAAAATGTCACGGATCATGTCTCTGGCATTGAGTCTATAGTTCTACTGAAATTAATGGTATGTGTGTATGTTTGCAAAAGACAGCAGTCCAGTTAAATGGCCTAACAGTATGACCTCTGCATCCTGTGTCTGCTCCTTTCTCCTCCTCCTTACTCCACCCTCCTCCTCCTCTTTCCTCCTCCTTCCTTGTCTCTCCTCTTTTCTTCTCTTCCTCCCTCCTCCACTCTCCTCCTCCTTCCTCTTTCCTCCTCCTTTCTTCTCTCTCTCCCCTCTTCTCTTCTCCCCTCTCCTCCACCTCTCTCTCTCTCTCCTTCTCTCCCTCTCCCCCTCCTCCTCTCTCTTCCTCTCTCCTTCTATCGCCTCTTCTACCCCCTTTCACCCTCCTCTCTTCTCTCTCCTCCTATCTCCTCTTCTACCCTCCTCTCCCCTCTCCTCTCTCCTCCTTTCTCCTCCTCTCTCCTCTCTCCTCCTCCCTCCTCCCTTACACATGTTTACTGTGTTTCCTCTGCTCTTGTAAGCGCGCGCCTGTGCCAGATGCTCAGAGAATGGGATTATGGGTGAAAACGTTTGCGGTGCATATTTCTCACGAGGGCCCTCTCTGGACTATTACTGTCCTGATGGAAGCCAGAGATTCTCAACAATTACAGGCATTTTTCCGGTCTCAGGCCTGGAGAGCGGCCAGGGCTCAGTCAGCTGTGCCAGGAGCCTCACTGCTGTCCAGAGAAGAGCTCTAAAATTGCACTCATCCTCTGGACACACACTCCAGAACCAGAGAAGAAGTCTGAATTCTGTTGGACCAGTGTTCCCCAAACTTTTTTCAGGGTAACCATGTTTCACTATTCAAAAACAAAACACTGCTGACCCAGTTCTTTGGTTTGTATTTGGGGCGACAGAGGTAGAGCAGTGTATAACCAGAAGGTTGGTGGTTCAAATCCTGCTCTCTCTAGTTCATACTGTTGTGGTGTCCTTGGGCAAGGCACTTCTCTCACCTTTTATTTTTATTATTATTATTATTTGGCATGATTTTCTTATTTTTTATGTTTATTTTTTGTGATTTTGGGTTTGGGTTTGGGTTTTGGGTTAAGCATTCGCCCAGCAACTGGAGGGTAGCTGGTTCGAATCCCATCTGAAGCGCATACTGTCATTGTGTCCTTGGGCAAGACACTTCACCCACCTTGCCTGTGTGAATGTGTTAGTGTGGCTGTGTTTGGTGGTGGTCGGAGGGGCCGTTGGCGCAGATTGGCAGCCACGCTTCCGTCAGTCTGCCCCAGGGCAGCTGTGGCTACAGAAGTAGCTCACCACCACCGAGTGTGACTGAGGAGTGAATGAATAATAGATCAAAAATTGTAAAGCGACTTTGAGTTGTGTGAAAAAGCGCTATATAAAATTTATGTATTATTATTATTATTATTATTATTATTATTATTTATTTATTTTTTTTAATGCAACTGAAATCACTGAAATATGTTCAAACCATTCTAAAAGTTTATTTATTCTATTTTTTTTCTTTTTTTTTTTCCTCCTAGCTGCTATTTTAGATAAAAAAGGACAGATATATTTACTTCTTTTTACTTTTGTTTGTTTGTTTACAGTATATACTATATCTACCATGCCCCACCCTTGGGGCCTGACCCAGTGTTTTGAAATGGGAACCTGAAGAGGATGAAGGACAGTTGTGTAAATGTTTTGTGAAGATGAACAGATTACACTATTATATTATTTTAAATAATAATAACAAAAATATAATTATTAATCTTGTAACAAACTTTTACAAGACCATTAATTAATTTTGGTTGTGTCTGCATATTAAAGGATTTACCTGTTTACACTGTAATAAACACAAACAAAACATGTGACATCCAGTGAGACCCAAAAATGTAGGAAGCTGGTGCAGCTTTCTGAATTCAAAGATCACAGAGCTGCATGGGAATAAACTGCATTCCATATCCATATCCATTCCATATCCATTCCATACTGCATATCACTAAACTTCTCTGAGCTTACACTAAAAAAGCTGCCCAATTATATTTTTATGTTTCGTAAGTAAATTATGAGTTTATAATACTTTTCATAATGTATAATTCAACTAAAACTTTTATTCACTTACTTGTTGCACCCAAATGGGTCCTTAATCACTTCACTGCATTTTTGACTCAGTAGAGATTATGTCAAATCAGTGTTAACCATTTATATAAAATAGGATGGGATTTAATTGATGTCTAATTTCACTGATTGGTTGTGTCCAGGGAGGTTTAGTCTCCATCTGTTCCTTTCCACACAGACCAGACTAATTCTTTTAATTTATATTTTTGTTTACATCTCCATTCTCCTTGTGTCTGTCCAGCACAAGGAGAATGTCCAGAAGTTGGTCATGTCTCCAGACATGTCTTACCTGAGCCTGCTGTAGTTTGAGATTTTGACTTGTGTTGTCTGATACTTTTTTTTTTTACTTTTCAGCTGCTGCCTTGTGGAGCTGCCAGACAGAATCAATTGCACATTTCTATTGAACATAATCAATAAAAAGCACTTCACTCCTTAAACTTTTTGTATGATGCCATTTTACTCCAAAAATAAAAATGTCTGTGAGGTAACAGAGCTGTACACAGTTTTTATTTTTTTATTTTTTTTTTTTATTTTTATTTTTTTTTTTTTGAATGAATGAATGAATGAATGAGAGCAGACTGGATGTAGAGGGCTTGTTGATTTGTCAGTGCTTCCTGGAGTGGGTGGTTGTTTGTGGGAGAAGCAAAGGTTCATGCAACCGAGCATTTTGAGGCCTCAGAAACTCAGCGCCAGAGAATACAGGATTACTTAAACAGACGTGAATGAAACAGAACACAACTCCAGGTATGTTTCTGATGAGGGAACAACATTATAACATGGGAGACAGAGAGGAAAATTTGAGTTAGCAGAATATAGACCCTAGGTTCTCTGGAGCTTTAAACTGTCTAACTGATAAAATTGTGTTGCATTTTTCTCAACTGTTACTGGCACAGGAAATTATAAACTACTTTTGGCACTTTAATTTACTAGTCTAGTAAATTAAAGTGCCAAAAGTAGTTTGTATACAAAATAAGGCAAAAGCATCTGGAGGAGGGAATAGATTTATGAAGTGAATGAACAATATCAAAGACATTTACATCATAAAGTCATGAAAATAATATTAAAGTTGAATGAGCAAATGAACTAGGATATTTAGATTTGTAAATGTAAATGTGTTCTAGTAAAAGTTGCTTCTTTTAGCTTAATATATTATAAAGTTTCCTTTTTCAGTTGAGAACAAGAGTATTAATATCGCTCTGGCTCCATCTGACACCTCTGTGCTCTGTGTGTCCCTCTGTGTCCTCTGCATGATTCCTGTCCTCAGGTCCTCAGATTGTGTGAGTATATTCCCACAGAGCTCTGGCGGAGGTTTGTTTACAGCTGTCTCTATAGACCTGTGGTTGCAGCTCCTGATAATGGCCCTAATTTCCCTCGGCCCACAGGGATGTGGGATGTGGATCTGCCTCTGACATGAGGAGGGTTACGTGGGTGTGAAGTGACACTCACAG